>CM077668.1:129896810-130542560 GCA_039707655.1 Elymus sibiricus
TGGGGATCACCTTCGGCGGACTGTGTATGAAAAGCTGCTTCTATGAAAATTTCGCTTGATGAAACAATGACTCAAGCAAGGGAGACAAGGATAAAGGCTTACCCTCGAGGCGCCGGCTTCTTCCTCCCCGTTTTGAGGGGGTCTTCCTCTGAGTCACCGGAGAGCTCGGCTCTCTCCGGCGACTTGTTGGCGGCCTCGGATGGGGCTCGCCTCGGCCTTTTTTGGCCCTTGGGCGGCATGCCCACATCGGCGTCTTCTGACACCGATCTCTTCCCCTTCGGGGGGGGGGGGGGATTCTCCTCCTCGCCCTCCTCGGCGCCGCCGTCTTGAGCGGCGGAGGTATGGGTCTCCTCTGATCGGGTGACCGAAGTCCCCCGGGTCCGAGCACTAGACCTCCCCGGTTGGGTCTTTGTCCCTTTGGAGGCCACCACATGTGGCTCCTCGGTCAGAAGCGCCGAGAGCAGGGGAGTTTGGGGTTGTTCCGGCAATGGGGCTGGGCATTGTACCCCCTTTACCCATGCCGACCACTTCTGCAAAATGTCAAAACACGTTGGCTCAAATAAAGACTTTATTCCTCGGAGCAGCAAGCAAAGAATGAAAGATTGAAGGACGAAACCACTCACCGGGGGGGGGGGGCTCATAGCCGTGTTCGAGGCCGCGGTCCTCTCCCTCCTGGGGAATCTTGTCCTTGGCCAGCTTCATGAGCTTTGTCCACATAGTGGCCAAGGTGGAGCGGAAGAAGGTGTTGATGGTGTCCATGTCCTCCAGCTTCTGTGCCCACATCGGGGTGGCCCGAAGTTGGAGAGGAAGGATGCGGCGGTTGAGCTGATGACATCGGCCAGCTCAGCCTTCCCCGCGGTGGTCCACCACACGATCCTCTCGACCAGGGTCTCTACCTCTTTGGGCTTCCCCCAGGCGACGCCCTTTTCCTTCCAAGACTTGAGTTTCTTGGGAGGCCCGACCGAGAATGCCGGGACCTCGGTTTGACCAGCGGCAAGGGGTTCGGTGATGTAGACCATTCCTTTTGCCACTCCTTCACCGTCTCGATGAAGGTGCCCTTGAACCAGGTGGCCCCCTGGTTCTTGCTGATCATAGCCCCTCCGCACTCCGCAAGTTCGGAGCCGCTTGACTTCGGTTTAATCCCGAAGAGCTTCGGCCATAGGACGAAGTGTGGCTCACAGCGGAGGAAGGCCTCACAGACTGTTATGAAAGCGGCGAGGTGGAGAATGGAGTTGGGGGCTAGGTGATGGAAATCTAACCCGTAGTAAAACATAATCCTGCGCACGAAAGGGTGCAGTGGGAACCCCAGGCCTCGGATGAGGTGGGGAACGAAGACCACCCGCTCCCCGGCGTTGGGAGCGGGTACCAGCTCGTCGGCCTCTGGAGCGCGGGCGGCGACGGTACGGGCTAGGTACCCTGCATCGCGCAGCTCGGCGATGGTCACCGCCGTCACGGTGGAGCCGCCCCAGTGCCCATTAAGGGTATTGGCCATGGCTGATGGGGAAATCGAGCTTGCGTATGAGAAAGGTGTAAGGGCTGGATCTGGGCGTTGGAGCTAGACGAAGCGGCAGCAAGGGAGGAATGGGAGCGTAGGCTATCGTGTTGTTCTCCCCATTGCTTTTATAAGCCTATGAAAGGCCAAGAGCCCCCTCTGCTGCGCCGATAAATTCATGATTATTATCAAAGATGCCGTTGAAACATATGGGGAAACGAAATTTTGATGATATCCCTAAGAAAGCGGGCACGATCTCTGCCTCGACGGGATGTTCTAGTAAAGGAACCGCCTCGAAACGCGATTTGAGAGGAAGCAGTAACTGCTCAACCTGTCGCGGGGCAGGCCTCTCCGATAAAGTTGCCAGGCCGGATTGGATTGTTCATACCGGCGCTGCAAGCCTTCGAGGCTAATATACTTGCTCACCTCGGATGGGGTACGAGCTCGGTTGGACCACGGATGTTGGTGCTCTATTAATAGGATTCGAAATGTAAAGGTGGAACTCGTCTGTCAAGCCGGAGACTCCGGATCCGAAGTGATGGTTCAAAGTCGTTCTCGGCGTAGAAGACCAGTTCGGGGGCTACTGACGGTGTCCTGGATTAGGGGGTGCCAACCTAGCCGGCCTGACTTCTCGGATGGGCCGATATGCCCCCGTATGTGATCAAGATGGACCCCGGAGAGCGCACATGGAAGATGTGATCAAGACTGCATCTACCGAAGACTTGCAGTACACTTCAAGATTATTCCAGCCGCCTTACTCCAAGATACCGACCTTGTAACCCTAGATACCCTCCCTGGCATGTATATAAGCCAGAGGGTTTAGCCCGTAGGGCACATTAGCGCAACATCGAACACCTAGCTATAGTAGTTAGACACATATTACGATCTCGAGGTAGATCAACTCTGTACTCGATACACCTCCATTAATATAAACAGAAGCAGGGCGTAGGGTTTTACCTCCATCAAGAGGGCCCAAACCTGGGTAAAACATCGTCTCCCTTTGTCTCTGTTACCATCGATCCGAGATCCGCAGCTCGGGACCCCCTACCCCGAGGTCTGCCAGTTTTTACACTGACACACGGCCCCCCCCCCCCAATCTTTCCTCGGTCAGGAGATGTAAAATCAAATGCTGCATTGGATTAAAGAAGCCCGGTGGAAAGATCTTCTCTAACTTGCAGAGCAACTCCGGCGCCAACTTTTCCATGTCATCTATCACGGCAGGCGATAGTTCTTTCGCACAAAGAACACAGAAGAAATAGCTCGGCTCTGCCAGTACTAGCCATTCATCCTCAGGGATAAAGCCACACAACATCACCGGCATTACCCGCTCAAGCCATATGTGCCAATCATGACTCTTGAGACCAAATATTTTCAATTTTTCAAGACTCGATCCCCTCTTTACATTCGCTGCATACCCATCGGGGAACATCAACTGCATTTTCACCCACAAGATAATTTCCCTCATAGTTGGCCTTCCAAGATTGAACCAGGCCTTTGACTTCGTCCAGTTCTGCTTTCCTTTCAGTTGTCGCATGTTTTGTAACGGTCTATCACATAGAGTCTGCAGATCGACTCTAGCCTTAGTATTATCATTTGACTTCCCATCTATGCCGAACAATGTACCAAAAATGGCCTCGCCGATATTCTTTTCAGTGTGCATCACGTCGATGTTGTGTGGAAGAAGGAGGTCTTTGAAGTAAGGCAGATCCCACAAGCATGTCTTGTGAGTCCAGGCGTGTTCCGAATTATACCCCTTGAAATAACCTGGACGCTTTGGATCAGGCTCGAGAGCGTTTAACTGATCCAGGATCTGTTGGCCAGTCAACGCAGGTGGTGTAGAGTTTTTGACAACTCTACCTTTGGTGAAGTTCTTCTTGTCTTTTCTGAACTTATGGCGAGGATCCAGGAACTGTCTATGCAAGTCGAAGGAAGAATACTTGCGACCCGCCTGCAGCCAATGAAACTGAAGAGCTGCCTTGCATGTGGGGCACGGGAACCTTCCATGCGTACACCAGCCAACGAATAGCGCATACGCCGGCAAGTCATGCATTGAGTACATGTACCAGACACGCATTATGAAGTTTCGTTTGCTTGCGGCATCGTATGTCTTGAACCCATTATCCCAAGCTTCTTGCAATTCATCCTTAAGCGGCTGCATGTACACATTCATATTCTTCCCCGGATAGTTGGGCCCTGGAATTATCAACGTCAGGAAAATGTTCTTTCTTTGCATAATCTGTCCGGGGGGGAGATTGAGTGGAATGACAATTACATGCCAACAACTGTATTGGGTTGCCGTCATACCAAACGGATTGAACCCATCCGTGCCGATGCAGACTCGAGGATGCCTTGGATCTGCCGCTTTTTGCTCATGTAATGCATCGAAGTGCTTCCACGCAGAACCATCTGATGTGTGTACCATCATCTGATTCCCATCTGCATCTAGTTCGGTTCTTTTGCCCATTTTGTGCCATGTCATCTGTCTGGCCGTCTCTTCGACCATGAAAAGACGTTGAAGTCTTGGTACGATTGGCAGATACCGAAGAACATTAACGGGGATTTGGTTTGCCTCTTCTCACCCATACCGTTGTCTACCACAACATACCTAGAAGAGTTGCAAATGGGACAATAGTTCAAGTCCGCATACTCAAGCCTAAATAAGGCACATCCTTTCTCACAGGCATCTATCTTCTCATAGGGCATCTTAAGTGCACAGAGGATTTTGTCCGACTGGTACAGGTTTGCAGGCATTACATGGCCTTTGGGTAGAAAGCGTCCAAATAGTGTCATCATCGCATCGTAGCATTCTCTGCCCAAGTTGAATTGAGCCTTCAGAGCCATTACTTGTGCGATGGCATCCAGCTGACAAAGCTCAGTGTGCTCGTGGAGAGGACGTTTTGATGACTCCAACATTTCCTTGAAGGCCTTTGCAGCTTCCTCCATCTCATCGTCCGAATCCCGAGCATCATCAAAGTCTTGCACCATGTCTTCGATCCCGATACCATGCTCATCAGTGCGACGACGAACCACCTCAGCTCTGGTACGTTGGGCAGACTCTCCATGAAATGTCCACACCATATAATCGGGCGTAAACCCCCACTTCTGCAGGTGTTTACCCATTTCATCCTCTTTCGTCGGAGAAAAGTTGTCGCACCTAACACAGGGGCACCAGGTTTTTCTCTGGCCATTTGCAAATGCGGCTTTCACAAACCCCTTGGTTTTTGTTAACCATTCATTGCTCATGTCTTCCTGACTAGTGTGACCGGTGTACATCCACGCACGATCACTCATCTTGCCTAGCTACTAAACACACAAGAAATATATATATAATTCAGCATATATATTCATCAGTTAATCAAGTTTGTCAATTTTATTACGTCCATGCAACCTACACGCTAATAGGTAAAGATAGGTCCTAATCCCACCCGAGTATGTGTAGATTGGGTTTGTTTTCCCATGCTCTGCTCCGGATCCGACGCAGAATTTTGACAGCACCTCCCCGCTGTTCTCCTGATACACGTCTCGGCATTAAACAGAGAGGATGTGTACCCGGAGAACAACAGGGAGGCACTGACGAAATTCTGCATCCGATCCGGAGCAGGGCATGGGAAAACGAACCCAATCTACACATACTCGGGCTGTCCATGGATAACGTGGACAATTCGAAAGGATGGCGGTTATTAATATGAAAACACATGCATATTTATAGATGCCGCCCTTTCGAACGGGAGACGCCTAGGTTACGAGACTTGACATGAAAGTAAAATCTAGTGGCATCGGCACGATGACTGGAACAGAGCAAATAGGAGAGGGGGAGGAGATGACAGTCGAGCTCACCCCTAGACCGTAGAGGCGATAGTCGAACGATGACGGCAACGGCAACGGGACCGACGGTGCTCCTGGAGGTGAAGAGAAGATCGTTGCTCTGATTGATCGACAAAATTATGATGTCAAATAGTTACTCACAATCTGGTCAGTGAAATTGCTTAAACATGATTATCAAAACCATACATCTATATTCTGAAGGTTTTAGTTGTATCATCTATTTAATTTATTTATCAACATTGTTGCCCATTGCAATGCACTGGCATTTAACTAGAAACCTACAAATAGAGTTTTATTTATATATACAAGCCAGAAGTTGCTATACGTATGCCTACGGAAGATTTCACTGCATCGAGGAAACAAACTTTAAATGTGGATGCCACTTATTTTTAGATACCTATTACTAAATTTCCCCTACTATAGTTTGATGTTCTTGCATCGGATGTTTTAGCAGTATGTAGATATACACCGGTCGCCTGCCAAAAGCCAATGAAGACAGGCCGGCAAATGTTCTAGCTTGAAAATTCTCAAAAGTTCTTTTATTTCTACACATCAAATTGTTATGCATATCGTTCATCTCATTTTTAAAGCATGTATATGTACATCTTGTACACTTTTGTTATCATCCAAAAAAAGCAAATCAATCGTCGAGTCGTGCATATGGTTTTCTGTTTCACCATTTAATCTCACTCTGAATATGAGGGCAAGGCATGTGAGTTGTCAAAAGGCATGGACAAGTGTCCTATTTCCAGATAATCATGATGCTGCTTAAGCTTCAACTTCTTTGTGTGTTTCAAATTTGAGGTTGCTTCTAACAAACATGGACAAGAAGACTAAAGTTGCTTCGGTTATTACATGATCTAGTGCTAATAGTATGTCTTCCTTACAAACAAAATAGTATATGTCTAGATTTTTTGACCTATATTCATTACTCACTAACAAAATTAAATTCATGCTAAAAATCTTGGATCGAGGAGGAGGGCTCACCTTGGATCGAGGAGGACGCCGCGGTGGTGGAGGAAGGCCGGTGGAGGAGGGCCGGCGCGGGGCGGGTCGGGGATGGCGCGGGGAGGACGCCGCGGTGGTGAAGGAGGGCCGCGGGGAGGGGGGCGGCGCCGTGGCCTGGCTCCGGCGGTGGGGCGTCGCGTCCTGGAGCCATTGCGGGGCTCGCCGCGGCCTGGATCCGGCCCGGGCTCCTGCCGCGAGGTGGTCGGGGGAGGGGCGGGCGTAGGGGCTGGGGGGCGGGGCGGGCGCAGGGGCCGGCGGCGGGTCTGGCTGGCGGCGGTGCTGGGCGGCGTCGGGAACGGCGGGGCTGGGGCGGCGGGTGTGCTAGTGGGGTGTGGTGGGTGGGGAGAGAGAGAGGGGGGAGAGGGGGGCACGGCCGTTAGGTAGGGATCTTCTTTGCCGTCTGCCAGCAGACGGCGAAGGGCCGAAAGGCAGACGGCAAAGAGCTAGCAGACGGCATCCAGCCCATCCATTTGACCTAGCCAGCTCCACGGTCCAGTGGGGCCCAGCTGGTCTCTTTGCCGTCTGCCTTTTGGCCCTCTGTCGTCTGCTGGCAGACGGCAAAGAATGCACTGATGGCAAACTATACCTTTGCCATGAGTCCGTTCTTTGCCGTCTGCTTTTTGGAAGCGGACAGCAAACACCTTCTGTGTCGTCTGCTAGCAGACGGCAAAGAACTGGCTGACGGCAAAGAACTGGCTAACGGATCTTGTGAGATAGGTTAGTATGATAGAAATAAATCATCCACTTAGGTACTGTCAAGACAAGTTTCATAATTGTTCTCACATAATGCCTACTATATTCTATCATTTCCACAATTTATATTACTCAATATAAGCTACGGAAACACTAAAACAAGCGAACTATGCACCGAAAACAGAATCTGTCAGAACAGAACAGCATGTAGTGAGTGATTTAAAAACCATACTTCCATACCTCCAAAAATTCTGAAAAATTAGGAAAACGTAAATAATTTGTAACCCAATACTTTTTAAAAATTTCAGAATTTTTTCATGCTCCAGTACAGAATAGAAATTCCAGCACTGGACGCAAAAGTTTCTGTTTTTGCACAGAATCAAATCAACAAGCATCCACACCATCCCAAAGGCTTTACTTGGCACTTTATTGAAAGAAAACATATGAAAAATGATTACTATAGTAGCTTAATCATGTGAACACAAGAAAAACAGTAGGGATAAATATTGGGTTGTCTCCCAACAAGAGCTTTTCTTTAATGCCTTTTAGCTAGGCATGATGATTTTAATGATGCTCGCATAAAAGTAAAGAATTGAAACACAAAGAGAGCATCATGAATCGTATGACAAGCAAATTTAAGCCTAACCCACTTCCTATGCATAGGGATTTTGTGAGTAAACAACTTATGGGAGTAAGAATCAACTAGCATAGGAAGGCAAAACAAGCATGACTTCAAAACTTTCAACACATAGAGAGGAAACTTGATATTATTGCAACACCTACAAGCATATGATCCTCTCTCATAATAATTTTCAGTAGCATCATGTATGAATTCAACAATATAACTATCACATAAAGCATTCTTTTCATGACCTACAAGCATAGAAATTTTATTACTCTCCACATTAGCAAATTTGTTCTCATCAATAATAGTGGGAGCAAATTCAACAAAATAACTATCCTGAGATACTTGATTGGCATAATCCAATTGAAAATTAAAATCATGATGAAAAGTTTCATGGTTATTATTATTCTTTATAGCATACATGTCATCACAATAATCATCATAGATAGCAACTTTGTTGTCATAATCAATTGAAACCTCTTCCAAAATAGTGGATTCATTATTAAATAAAGTTGACACTCTTCCAAACCCACTTTCATCAATATAATCATCATAAATAGGAGGCATGGTTTCATCATAACAGATTTTCTCATCAAAACTTGGGGGACTAAAATTTTCATCATCATCAAACATAGCATCCCCAAGCTTATGGCTTTGCATATCACTAGCATCATGGATATTTAAAGAATTCATACTAGCAACATTGCAATCATGCTCATCATTCAAAGATTTAATACCAAACATTTTATTGAATTCCTCTTCTAACAATTGAGCACAATTTTCCGATCCATCATTTTCAAGAAAGACATTATAAAGACGAATAATACGAGGCAACCTCAATTCCAATTTTTTTTGTAGTTTTCTTTTATAAACCAAACTAGTGATAAAATAAGAAACTAAAAGATTCAATTGCAAGATCTAAAGATATACCTTCAAGCACTCACCTCCCCGGCAACGGCGCCAGAAAAGAGCTTGATGTCTACTACACAACTTATTCTTGTAGACTCGTGTTGGGCCTCCAAGCGTAGAGTTTTGTAGGACAGTAGCAATTTTCCCTCAAGTGGATGACCTAAGGTTTATCAATCCGTGGGAGGCGTAGGATGAAGATGGTCTCTCTCAATTAACCATGCAATCAAATACAAGAAATCTCTTGTGTCCCCAACACACCCAATACAATGGTAAATTGTATAGGTGCACTAGTTCGGCGAAAAGATGGTGATACAAGTGTAGTATGGATAGTAGATATAAGTTTTTATAATCTGAAAATAAAAAAACAGCAAGGTAGCAAGTAATAAATGTGAGCACAAACGGTATTGCAATGCTTGAAAACAAGGCCTAGGGTTCATACTTTCACTAGTGCAATCTCTCAACAATGCTAACATAATTGGATCATATAACAATCCCTCAACGTGCGGCAAAGAATCACTCCAAAGTTCTTATCAAGCGGAGAACATAAGATGAAATTGTTGTAGGGTACGAAACCACCTCAAAGTTATCTTTTCCGATCAATCTATTGAGCCATCCCTATAAGTGTCACGAACAGCCCTAGAGTTCGTACTAAAATAACACCATATGATACGCATCAACCAACTCTAATGTCACCTAGATACTCCAATGTCACCACAAGTATCTGTGATTCAATTATACGATACACATCAAACAACTTCAGATTCATAATATTCAATCCAACACAAAGAACTTCAAAGAGTGCCCCAAGATTTCTACCAGAGAAAGTAGGACGAAAACGTGCATCAACCCCTATGCATAGATCACCCCAATGTCACCTCAGGAATCCGCGAGTTGAGTGCCAAAACATACATCAAGTGAATCAATATAATGCCCCATTGTCACCACGGGTATTCATATGCAAGACATACATCAAGTGTTCTCAAATCCATAAAAGTATTCAATCCGATAATAGTGAAACCTCAAAGGTAAAAACTCAATTCATCACAACAAGATAGAGAGGGAGAAACACCATATGATCCAACTATATTAACAAAGCTCGCGGTACATCAAGATCGTGCCAAATCAAGAACACGAGAGAGAGAGATCAAACACATAGCTACTAGTACATACCCTCATCCCCGAGGGTGAACTACTCCCTCCTCGTCATGGAGACCGCCGGGATGATAAAGATGGCCTCCGGTGATGATTTCCCCCTCTGGCAGGGTGCCGGAAAAGGCTGTAGATGAGATCATGGAGGTACAGAGGCTTGCGGCGGCGGAGTCGAAGTTCTAGGGTTATTTCTGGGGGTTTTGGTATTTATAAGAATTTTTGGCATTGGAATCACGCGAAGAGGGGCCACAGGGGGCCCACGAGGCACCAGGGCGCGCCAGGGGGGTAGCGCACCCAGGTGGCTTATGGGGCCCCTGTGGGTCTTCTGCTGCTCCCCCGAAGCTTCCTGGGTCTGTTTCCTTCCAGAAAAAATCGTCAAAAAGTTTGACTGCATTTGGACTTCATTTGATATGGATTTTCTGGAAAACCAAAAACAAGTAGAAAACAGCAACTGACACTGAGCACTAGGTCAATATGTTAGTCCATGAAAATCATATAAAATCCATATAAAAGTGAACCAAAATCATACAAAACTATAATAAACATGGCATGAATACTTCATAAATTATAGATACGTTGGAGATGTATCAGCGCCCTCGTCCCTATTTATGTACGTGGAGGGGCTAGGAGTCTAACCCCTCTTCCCTCTAGGGCTGGCGGCCAAGCGAGAGGAGTTGGACTCCTAGTCCAACTCTTCCCCTTGTCCCTTCGGGACTTCTTCCTTCTCCCTAGGCGCATGGGCCTTTGAGGGCTGGTGCGCCTGGCCCAATAAGGCCAGGGCGCCTCCCCTCAGCCCATGCTGGCCCTAGGGACGTGGTGGATCCCTTGGTGGACTTCTGGACCCCTCCGGAAGTTTCTGGAACCTTCTGGAAGCTTCCCGATACAATACCGAAAAAACTGAACTTTTCTCGAAACCCTCAAAACAACTTTACATATATAAATCTTTACCTCCGGACCATTCCGGAGCTCCTCGTGATGACCGGGATCTCATCCGGGACTCCGAACAACATTCGGTCACCAACATACATATTCCAATATTACTCTAGCGTCATCGAACGTTAAGTATGCGACCCTGCGGGTTCGGGAATCATGTAGTCATGACCGAGACACCTCTCCGGTTAATAACCAATAGCGGAACCTGGATGCCCATATTGGTTCCTACGTATTCCACGAAGATCTTTTATCGGTTGAACCACAATATCGAGGAGTTAATCCCGTATGCAATTCCCTTTGTCCGGCGATATGTTACTTGCCCGAGATTCGATCGTCGGTATCTCTATACCTAGTTCAATATCGTTACCGGCAAGTCTCTTTACTCGTTCTGTAATACAATACCCCGTAACCAAACACATTAGTCACATGCTTGCAAGCATCTTGTGATGTTGTATTACCGAGAGGGCCCAGAGATATCTCTCCGTCATACGGAGTGACAAATCCCAGTCTCGGTCCATGCCAACCCAACAAACACCTTCGGAGATACCTGTAGAGCACCTTTATGATCACCCAGTTACGAAGTGACGTTTGATAGCACACAAGGTATTCCTCCGGTATCCGGGAGTTGCATGATCTCATGGTCTTAGGAATAGATACTTGACATGAAGAAAGTTGTAGCAATAATGTAACATCCCCAGATCTTAACCCTGTCATTAAGGTAATTAAATTGCCATGTCATCATGGTCATCCTAAATAAATTGCATTTAGAGAATATTCCAACTTCAAATTTAAATTTGAAGTAAAGTCAAAAATAAAAGTTGCACCAACATGCAAACAAAAAAGGTTCATAATATTACAAATATTACCAAAGCAATTACAAAAATAAGGTCAACATTTATTGGAATATTTAAATGACTCTAACATCCTAAAACAGTACCAAAACAGCAGTGTTTAATCCATTTTATTTGATCCAAAATTCAAATGAAATCATTTAATCACCAAACCTTTTTCTGGCAGTGCTAGATAATACAAAGTAATTATGGGGCACAACTCCACCTTTTACAAAAATCAATTTGGGGCTTAACATTTTGCAAAACAGTAGAAATGGGAAAATGCAGAAAAGAAAAGGGAAAACGGAAGTGCTACACTGTGCGCTTGGGCTTTAGGTCAACAGTACCCCGCGGCCCAGCCCACGCCGGCCTTTCCCTAACCTCTCGACAGAGGCAGGGGAGGCTGAGCATGCCACGTCGTCTAGAGCGCGGATGTCGCGCTGTCGAGCATCCCATGGCTCCCCCGCGCTAGATAAGGACCCCCTCGACCACGGCGACAACCCTAACCCTCTGTTTCCCTCTCCACCTCGTCGCTCTCCTAAAAAATGGCCGTGTCCGAGCACTGACGTCGTCGCCGCTTGCTGTCCCCGCGGCCAACGCCAGCCACTGACCTCCTCACCGTGTCCAACCGCCTCCCCGACTACTCCTTCGTCCTCTGAGAGGACCAGCACGAGCCGGAGCGCCCAAACGCGCCGCCATCGACCTGTTCCCCTCGCCGGGATCCGCCTCGGCCGCTGCCTCGTCTCGCTCGTCTCCGGCAACGCCCGAGCTCGCTGACCCCCTCTGCTGCTCCGTTGTGAGCGTACGGTCCTCGCTGACCTCCCCTCTCTCTCTCTCTCTCGCGTCCCGTAGCCTAGTCGCCGTCTATGTTGTGCCGCCACCGCCGTCGGGCTTGACTGTAGCCGCCGCCTCGGTCGTCCCCCGTCTCCACCTAGTGCACCAATGGGTGCAGCGCTTCGTGCGCATGCCATTTGCCGTCGCCGCCTCTCCATTTTGTCACTGGCGCCCAGCTCCGGCGGACCACCGCCATGTCGGGCCTCGCCGCTGGCGTACGCACTGTGCACGCGCGTGTTTTAAAACCAGTGGGTTAACCCACTGACGTGTGGGCCCGCCCGGTTTAACTAACCCCTAAACCTAATTAGGATATAACCTAAACCCCCTAACCCACTGACTGACACATGGGACCCACCCCACTAACTAATCTAATTAACTAACTAACCTACTATTAGTGCTAACAGTCACTGACAACTGGGTCCCACTGGACCCAGTTGACCAGTCAAGCTGACTGGGCAGTGCCCAGTCTATGACATGTGGGACCCCCATGGGCCCCTTTGACCAGTCAACGGCCCAGTCAGCTGCTGACTATGCAGTTGACCTGGTCAACTGGGACCCGCAGTCAGTCTCAGTAGCACATCTCTGGGTACACTTCTGTGTACCCATAGCAATTTAGTATTTAAATAATTCGAATTAAATTAAATCCAGAAATTCCAGAAATTCAGTAAAACTTTGAAAAATCATATAAAATAAACCGTAACTCGGATGAAAATAATTTATATATGAAAAATGATCAGAAAAATATGAAGAATCCGAATATGCCACCCACATGTCTGCCACACCTCTCTAACATGATGAACATGGAACTTTCCCCTCCGATTCATCTGACCGATAATTGCACGGAGCTGGTAAAACACCTCCAGATGTTTCCCGCTCCGACTAACTTGCGTAGTACTGCGTTAGGGCACTCCTCGAATAGCGTGCTGCCATGCCATGCATCTGTGATTGCAATTGTTGCTTGTATTTACTGTTTCTTCCCCCCTCTTCTCTCCGGTAGACCCCGAGACTGACGCTGCCCCCGTGATCGACTACGTCACCGATGACCCTGCTTCCTTTTCAGCAGAGCTTCCAGGCAAGCAAAACCCCCTTGATCATTCCTATATCGCCTATTCCTTCTCCCTCATGCTTGCATTAGATTTTGCTACTGTATTTGTTTGCTCCTATTCTGATGCATAGCCTGTCTTTGTAACCTGCTATTGTTACTTTACCTATCATCCTAAACTGCCTAGAATAGGTTGGTTAGTGATCCATCAGTGACCCCTCACCCTTGTCCCTGTTGCCCCGCTTTGTTACCAGTACCTCGATCATTGTGATCGATATGCAGATACTGTCACATCACCGCACACCCCCTTAGTTGTACGACTCTGCAGGGCTACTATCGAGTGCCGAGGGTGATACCTCATACTGCACTCCCGATGATATCTCTATAGTATAGCACATCGGTGGTGATTGCAGAGGGTGATTCCTCGCTCTCCCCCCCCCCCCCCCGATGATGACTCTGTCGAGCAGCCCCTCAAGTGGGAACCATCGAGGGTGATTCCTCTTGGTTCTCCTTGACGGATTACATCGAGTAGGAATCCATCGAGGGTGATTCCTCAGATTCCCCCTTGATGTGATGAACACACGGATACCCTACTTTTACTTCAGTCCCCGGGTAAAGACGGGTCGACCCCGAGGGGTACCCGCGAGAGATGTGAAGTCGGGTTAACCATGAGAGTACCCGCGAGATAATTACGAGGCGCAGCCGGGCAGGCAGAGACCGCCCTAGAGAGGGATGGGCCTGGCCCTTGTTGCACTTCCTCGAGACGGGACGACAGGAGTACTGATCGTCACCGCGAGCTCCTAATAATTCGCTAACGGATTTGGGTATTGATCTGAGTTGGCCACTGGCCTATACGCACTACCACCACGTGGGATAATGGTTTATGGGGCCCTCGGCGCCGTATGTATCAGTCGAAAGCTCTGTCAGACGTCCAGTTCAACATTTTGGCCGGGTCGGGCCGGCGCCATCCAGGACAGAGGTGGTGCCTGGACCCACCCTGCACACAACGACCCGGAGTGCAAAGGGCGATGGGCCCAGGACCCCTGAGCACTTAGGATGTAGACCGGTGGGGACCTCTCTGCTGAGCTCTAGGTAGGGTTGCGGTGTGTCGATCAGCCGAGGCCGGGCATGACCCGGAAAAGTGTGTCCGACCAGAGTTAATCGAGCGTGTTGGGTAACAGTAGTGCACCCCTGCAGGGAAGTTATCTATTCGAATAGCCGTGTCCACGGTAACAGGACGCTCAGTGTTGTATCCCGATCTACTACAACTTGAACTGGATACATGTTAATTAAATGTAAACTCCGGGTTCGCTTTCTTGCAGGGAGTCGAGAAAGGATCTCTAGGCTTTGCTACTGCATGCTTGTTACTTTATGTTATGCTCCTAAGCTGCACTCTTCTAATGCTGCAAGACGCTGAAGATGCTAGTCTTCGATAGGCTAGGCTTTCCCCCTCTGTTCCAGCATTTCTGCAGTTTAGTCCAAAGATATAGCCCCATTCCTTTGATACCGATGCATATTTAGTATAATTCTGATGTCAGTCTTGCGAGTACTTTGGATGAGTACTCACGGTTGCTTTGCTACTCTTTTCCCCCATACCCGATTGCTGCGACCAGATGGCGGAGCCCCGGAGTCAGCTGCCACAGCTGACGACTACTACTACCCCTCTGGTGGAGCTTACTACTACATGGAGACCGCCGACGACCAGGAGTAGATGGGAGGCTCCCAGGCAGGAGGCCTGCGCCTTTCGATCCATGTTTCATTTTGCCCCGCTGTTGGGGATATACCCCACGGTATGACCCGGCCCGAAGTACGACCCGGCCAGGACTTGGCGCCTCATTGGTAACCCGGCCGGACTTGGCGGCTCATTGGTGATCCGGTCAGTGGGTCGGACAAGCGGCAAGGCCCAAGGCCCAGAAGGCGGCTCGTGAGAAGGCCGGCTTAAGGAGAGGCCTGGAGGGCCGGCTCGCAGAGAGGGTTCATGAAGAGGAGAAGTTTCCTGACAAGGGAAGCAAGACTTGAACTAGGATTCGACTTCTAATGGACCAGTCCTAGTCCTACTAGGACTCTACATGTAAGCCTGCCCCTTAAACTTATATAAGGAGGGGCAGGGCACCCCAAGAGGGACAAGTCAAGATAGATAGAAAAATCAGTAGCTCTCGAGATAGAGGTAGCGAAAGAGCACCCTTGTAATCGAGATCATCATCAATAGCAATCAAGCAGGACGTAGGCTATTACCTCCATCGCGAGGGGCCGAACCTGGGTAAACCCTCATCTCTCGATTCCGATCTACCCCGTTCAAGCTACCACCTAGTTGCGATGGCCTCACCACTAAGTCCTTTCACGAGGACATCTGCCGTGACAAAACCACGACAGTTGGCGCCCACCGTGGGGCGGCACACGGTGGTGTTGAGTTTTTGGAGGGAGCTCCCAGGGGATCGAGAAGTTCGCAATTGGCCAGATGAAAAAAGAGCCGGTTCTTGGAGGCAGCAGGAGCTGAGCAGGGGCACCAAGCGTTTGCCCGACAACATCTGTTGAATACTTTGAAGATATCTATTACGTCCGCTGGACGAAGCGATGGATCAAATTACCTGAGGCATACATCATATCGTGTAAAAAAAAGGGCTACAGAGGTTGCGAGGGACAGCGGCGGATTGACAGTTCTCGTCCGTGTCCGGATCAAGTTTGGAGACGAATCTGCTGCATGTTGCTTGACGTGCTCTGATGTATTTTGATTCTCACAGCTGCTGCTCCTGAGCATAATTAAGGCAACAGAAGCAAAGCCGCAGCAGCGCCACACAAAAAGGCAAACAGAGTCAATCGGAGAGACCAGCCGTGCAGCTTTGATTAAACGGTTCTGAGGACCATCAAATCAATTCGGTGTTTGAGGAACCACCCACCATCGAGACAAAACGGGAAGCCTAGTCCTAGTAGTTTAGTAATGCTACTTTTTCTGCCAAAATCAAAGGGAACAGGTGCGCTTGCAACTCAGGTGCTGCGCTAGGGGAAAAAATAAATTGTCCGCCAGACCCAGAGGTCAGATCAGAAGGAAAAAAGAAAAAGCCTAGTGCCTAAGCCTGCGCACTACTATGAAGTTATGCATACGAGCGCTCCAGCAAGTTACATGTCAAGACAAGAAAGAAGGGAGTCCAAGGAAAAGTGTCCATCTACACTCACGTGAGATCTAGGGAGAATAAAAGGAAAAAAAGATCACACGGCCGAAGAAATCAACTCGTACGAATTAACTGGTACAAGTTGTCACACGGGTACCAAGATACATCAAGCATTATCCAGCACCAGTATCGGCGTTCATCTGAAAAAAGTACTATCAGTCCACATGTACATCTACTCAACTGACCACGCCCACGCTGGCCTTAAACGCCGCGGCCGACTTGCGCGTCCGCGCTCGCGCCGGCTCTGGCCCCCAACGCCGAGGCCGACTCGCGCGTCCGCGCCCGCGCCTGCGCCTGCCTCTGACGCCCCGGCCGACTCACCCGTCTGCGCCCGCGTCCGCACCGGCTCAAATGCCGTGGACAACTCTCGCGCCCGTGCCGGCTCAAACGCCGCGGCCGACTCTCGTGTCTGCACCGGCTCAAAACGCTGCGGCCGACTGGCAGAACCAGATTCGTATCGCACCAACATCTACGCGCGGAGATAGACTGAGGACCGGCATTATGACCGCTACAGCAGGCGATAACTAAAAGGAATCTCTGCTTTCAATCAAGGGAAAAACAGCAACCGGAAAATTACAAAGTCCAAAAGCTCAAAAAAGGAGTACTACTTCATACTATGCGCTTGGATAAAAAAATGATGAGAGCAGGCAGTCAGGCGCAAGTTATAAGACCAGGAATTACAAGTCCCAAGGACATGGCCTGCGCACCAGCGAGCTATGCATGCATAATAACTACAAATTGATTTACGTGTCTAAACTCGGTTTGCTTCATCTGCGTTCATCCGACAAAAATACCAGGTGTTATCCGCCCTAATTATTTTATCAGTATACTTTAATTCTTCCATGAACAATTACTCTCCTGCAGTATTTTTACGCAGGACAAGTGTCCACTACAAAGGTGATGTCATGCCACAGATATGGAGCTCGCGCCAACGTCGTCCTACACCGGCGTCCGCCCATTGCCGCTCGCCCGACGGGCAGGCACACGGGCGGCCGCTCCCGCGGCCTGGTCTACATCAACACGCCACAGCCGACTCGCGTGCCCGTGCCGGCTTACAACGCCGTGGCCGACTCGCGCGCTCCCGCCGGCTTACAACGCCGCGGCCGACTCGCGCGCTCCCGCCGGCTTACAACGCCGCGGCCGATTTGTGCATCCGCGGTTCCCAATGCCACGGTCGACTCCCACATCTTCATCAACACACCAGGGCCGCGCCTGCTCGCCTGAACTGCCCAACGGACGCGCGCAAGCCGCCGCCCCCGCGGTCTGGACTACATCAACACGCCAGGGCCACGCCCGCCCGTACGAGCAGCTTAACGGATGCGCGTAGGACAATTATTCACTGTAAGGGTGATCGTCATGCTACGGATACAGAGCTCGCGCCAAAGTTATCATGCGCCAGCATCCAACCGTGTCGCAGTGCTCGACGAACGTGTGCGCAAGCCGCCACCTCTGCGTTTCAGTCTATACCAACGCGCGGCCAGCTCACGCGCCTACGCCGGCTTATAAAACATCACAGCTGGCTTATGCCACGGCCAAGTATGAAGAATCTCAAGCCGACTCCTCGAGTCGTCTTAAGACTCGGGGGCTACACAGACATGACTCGGCAGATTTGACCGGTTTCACAAATTCAAGAACCCCGGGTCATTGCGAGGAAGACAACCCGGTCCCGGGGGCTGCTGCCGTATTGGCAAAAAATTAAAGGTTGCCAAAGAGAACTTGCTGCCACGATGCGCAGTTCAAACATGGGTATCCTGCCGTATTGGCAAAAAATTAAAGGTTGCCAAAGAGAACTAG
The DNA here is from genome assembly GCA_039707655.1 of Elymus sibiricus. Taxonomy (NCBI): domain Eukaryota; kingdom Viridiplantae; phylum Streptophyta; class Magnoliopsida; order Poales; family Poaceae; genus Elymus; species Elymus sibiricus. The sequence continues at coordinate 129,915,115 of CM077668.1, forward strand.
CTGCCACGATGCGCAGTTCAAACATAGGTATCTTGCCTTATTGGCGAAAAGTAAGGTTACCAAAGAAGACTAGTCGCCATGATGCATAGTCTAAACATGGGTATCCTACTCAATTTCGATCATTGGTCACTTGGGGGCTTCCAACTCACCGAGTTTAGCTATCTCACCCTCTTGACCCGGCAAATAACGCCACACTATCTTGGTTAAACCTGCCTGTCTGCTTGATGCTACTCCGATTAGGTGACCCAGTGTACTCTTGACAAGTCAATCATCTTTATGACCCTGAACTTGTCTTGGTTAAAACATCGGTTACGTCACGTGAGAGCCGGCTTACAGAGAGCGAGGATAAACCAAAGGCTATCACGCCAGCTTCATTGAAGCAAGACTCGAGCCTCGAAAGCCGGTCTTTTGGTCGTGCCTCGAAAGCCGGCATTTTTATACTCCGTTATCATACACATGCATTATCATACCTTGCATCATCATACATTGCATCATCATACAATGCATCATTTATGCATATCTTTATTTGTTTATGTCGCAGGAGCCGGTCATCAAACCGGGTTACATTGTGATTCCACAGGAACAAACAAATCTTTGATAGCCAAAATGGTTGGACCTTCATCATGGTTTATCATAACCAGTATTAAATAATTGAGATATCAAGTCTTCTAAATTCCCGGGTTATAAATCCAGCCGGGTCACATATAATACTTGGTCATTTAATTGACCGGGTTTTGGGTTATTCAACATGTGCTTTGTACAAGACTACAACACTTATGGATTTTTTCACATATTTGCCGGGTTGCACTGCAACCACGGCCAAGGATTTCTTTCATCGCAAAAGCATCATCAGTTCACAGGCAAAATATTAAAGTGTTTGATGGCATTGGCGGACTATGCAGTTTCACGCTCAAAAACTATTACAAGCCACGATTGGGCTATTTTCTATCAAGTTTTTCAAAACAAATTCAAGCTTGCAGAGTGATTGATGGTTGAGACCCGGCAGCTGGATCTGCCGGATTAACATTGGTTTGTTCTCCTTCTGCGTCAATTGCCGCCGGGTTGTCACTTGCCGGGTCACCAGGATTTATTTGGTGAGTTGATAATACAAAAGAGTATACTATGCGGCCAGGCAACCCGGTTCTTGGAGGCTACAGTGAATCTGAGTTTATTCTACAGTGGAAGGAATAGTCCCGAGTTGCCGCAGGCCATACGACCCGGCACTTGGGGGCTACATTATTCAAATCAAGATTACATTCAGTATGAAAGTCCCATGTCGCTGCAAGCATGCACCACGGCACTTGGGGGCTACAACATTCAGTTGTTTAACCAGATTATAAGGTCCAAATTGAAGACCCGGCCCATCACATACTGATGAGCCGGCCCTTGGGGGCTACCTATTGCTCAATTTTAGATCTGCTAGTCCCAAATCATCATTGCATAATGACCCGGCACTTGGGGATTACAACATTTAGTTATTCAAAAGCTATATATAACTCAACTGAAGACCCGGCCCATCATGTCATGATGAGCCGGTCCTTGGGGACTACACCATTTGATCCTACACAGATTGGCAAATCTCAAGAACAAGTTCCGGCTCGCTATAAATAGTGACCCGGCACTTGGGGGCTACATATATGAAATACAAATTATTGAGAATATGAATGGCGACTCAGATGTTGAACCAGATTTCTCAGAAGCTACAATATCTATGCAAGTCTCAAGTTATCACTACATTTCAAACTTAAGACTTGGGGGCTACAGGTAATATGGGCATGTACATCGTGATTTTTCTTCATCAGGGTCACCAGCCCACCTTCAAACTATCAGTTTTGAGCAAGCCGGATTTCATATTCTTGGCGGAAGTTTGTAAAAATTATCTTTTCTAAGCTATTCATAGAAGGCCCGGAAAACCGAAGCATTGAAAGCCGGCTCAGCATCAGATGAATTTTTATTCCTAATATTATTTCAAGCCGAAGGATTGAAAGTCAGCTCAACATCAGACGGATTTCTTTTTTCCCAATATTTTTATGGAAGCCGACTTAACATCAGATGGGTTATTTTCCTCAATATTTTTCTGCGAGGGACCCGCGTCAGCAAGTTGATTCAGAAGCAGGTTTATTAATATGACAAAGAAAACCCGGATTTTTCAGGAGCCGGTTCATTGGATAAGCCGGCCATTGGATATATACACTCGAAAGATTCGTTGTGAGGTCATACACGCGTGTGAAAGCAGTTGAGATGTCATGTTATGAAGCAACAAAATTGCTAAAGCATGGAAGAACCATAAGACCCGGCAAACATTTTGACCCGGTCAGGTGATTTAGTAGAAGAACAGGTGCCGGCTCAGGAAAAATCCAGACCCGGAGAATCACCCTTCACATATTTTCTCTATTCTTATTTTCAGGATGGAGTTTACCATGGATAAATCCAAGCTAAACTGGGGGCTAATGTTGGGCATATACCCCACGGTATGACCCGGCCCGAAGTACGACCCGGCCAGGACTTGGCACCTCATTGGTAACCCGGCCAGACTTGGCGCCTCATTGGTGATCCGGTCAGTGGGTCGGACAAGCGGCAAGGCCCAAGGCCCAGAAGGTGGCTCGTGAGAAGGCCGGCTTAAGGAGAGGCCTGGAGGGCCGGCTCGCAGAGAGGGTTCATGAAGAGGAGAAGTTTCCTGACAAGGGAAGCAAGACCTGAACTAGGATTCGACTTCTAATGGACCAGTCCTAGTCCTACTAGGACTCTACATGTAAGCCTGCCCCTTCAACTTATATAAGGAGGGGCAGGGCACCCCAAGAGGGACAAGTCAAGATAGATAGAAAAATCAGTAGCTCTTGAGATAGAGGTAGCGAAAGAGCACCCTTGTAATCGAGATCATCATCAATAGCAATCAAGCAGGACGTAGGCTATTACCTCCATCGCGAGGGGCCGAACCTGGGTAAACCCTCGTCTCTCGATTCCGACCAACCCCGTTCAAGCTACCACCTAGTTGCGATGGCCTCACCACTAAGTCCTTTCACGAGGACATCTGCCATGACAAAACCACGACACCCGCCTTCTTAAAGGCCTATCTGTTTAACTTTATGTCTGTACTCAGATATCTAATGCTTCCGCTGATGCTTGTATGACATCAAGCTTATGTATTCGAGCCCTCGAGGCCCCTGGCTTGTAATATAAAGCTTGTATGACTTTTATTTGTGTAGAGTTGTGTTGTGATATCTTCAAGTGAGTCCCTAGGCTTGATCGTGTGCATTTGCGTGTATGGTTAGTGCACGGTCAGGCCGGGGGCGTCACAAATAAACTTAAGTGATATGATCATATGCTAAGCTTACGGTTGGGTCTTGTCCATCATATCATTCTCCTAATGATGTGATCCCGTTATCAAATGACAACTCATGTCTATGGTTAGGAAAGCTTAACCATCTTTGATCAACGAGCTAGTCCAGTAGAGGCTCACTAGGGACATGGTGTTGTTTATGTATCCACACATGTATTTAAGTTTCCGGTCAATACAATTCTAGCATGAATAATAAACATGTATCATGAACAAGGAAATATGATAATAACCAATTTAGTATTGCCTCTAGGGCATATTTCCAACAGAAGAAGACGACGACGATGATGATGATGAGGAGGAATGGTCAAAGGAGGAGGAGGACGATGAGGACATCAACGATGATGATGACGACGACGACGACGGAGATGAAAAGCCAACGGTCAGCGGCAAGAAGCTTCCTCGCCAAGACGATGTCGCGGGGCCATCCAACAACAACAAGAAGGACTAAATTAAGCAGATTGTATATCTCTGTCGTCGTTCGCTCATATTAATGCATTATCTTTGTTTCCCCTATCGATCTCATCACAAACGGTTAGCAATACGGATTCGATAGCGATCTTTCACATTATCGCACACAGTTGGTTTCTTCAATTGTGTGCCCTGTCGAGCACACAATTCACAACAAACAATCATATGCGCTGTCTAGAATTATCGCACACAATTCTGATTACCGACGTGTTTGCCGGGTATCACACACATCTTGTTATGCCAAATTGTTTGTGTTCTTCTAGATCATCGCAAACAGTTCATCCGAGTGACCTGTATGCCGTCTATCGCACACATCTGGATCTGGGTTACCGTTTGTGTTCTTCTGGATCACCGCAAACAGTTTAGAGCATCTCTAGCAGACCCCTTATATCGCGGACCCTTATACTGCGTTTACAGTTCGCGAAAAACGTGTTTTGCGGGCTGGCGCGGGCTGCGGCCGAGCAGACCCCGCATAGCGGAACTGTAAAACAGAATAGGATATTCTGTTTTACAGTTCCGCTATGCGGGGTCTGCTCGGCCGCAGTCCCCGCCAGCCCGCATTTTCGGCCACCGAAACACATTTCTTTTAACTCTTTATTTCATTCAACGACATTTTGATTACATAATTCATCAAATCTTCACTACGAGAGCAAGACCAAAGAAAACAAGAACCACAATTAGACATTTTAGAAGATATCCAATTTCCCTAACTGCTCCCACTAGTTGGACTAATATCTTCTCTATGTCGTCATTGTTGATCTGCGGCTCCTCGAGCTTCAACACTTCCTTGTTCTTCGATTCTAAAGCAGTAGACGGTGCTTCGAATCCAATCCTTTCAGCTCTAATCTCATCTCTAGCCTCTATTCTAGCAACGAGTGCATGAACATCTATCAATTTTCGTGCTATCAATATATCGATATATTTTTCTTCCCAATACCAAAACTTGCATCCATCCTACACACAAAATTGATCAAACAATTAGCTACCGAAATTGCGCCGAATCTGGTGAACAACCGAATCAAAACGAGCACATACCCCATCATTTGTGCACTTGAAGAACACCCATCCAGGGTGGTTCGGCGTGGTAGAAACTCGGCGCACCACCTTCTGCGTGCAGTCGTCACACTGTATGACCGGCATCGGCGAGCCGGCAAGCCGCTGCGCCAGTGCCGAGCCCGGGCGACGGCCGGGCGTGCCTTTGCCGCTGAGCCGCCGATGGAAGAGATTCGAGTGGTTAGAGGAGGAGCCAGTACCTGCATGCGGCCCGGAGGCGTTGCCGGGGCTGTGCGGTCCGCTTTCCGGCCAATCCATGGCAAGGCGCAGCTGCCGGCGGCCGAAGCGGTCGCAGATCCACCCGTTTTTCGCCGGCAACCGGGACGAGGAGGCACAAATCGAAGTCGTGGAGGACAGCGGCGGAGCCTACGAAGCGTTCGCGGCAGCGGGCGGGTACCGGCGGGGGGGTGGGAGGGGCGGCGCTGGCGCAGATGCGGCGCGGAAGGGGAGGGGAACGCGCGCGGGCTGAAATGTCCGTCCCGCCAACCGCTTTCGCGGGATACAGGGCACCGACGGGGCGGGGGAGAAAACTATGTATTCGCGGGTCGGAGGGGGCAATTTACCGTGCCCCTCAAAAAATATTAAGGGTCGGGCGCGTTTACAGTGTCTGTTCGGGCCACTTTTTTTTGTCGCGAAACCGTAAACTGGCGGTTATTTTGTGGGTCGGCGCGATATAAGGGGTCTGTTAGAGATGCTCTTATCCGAGTGACCTGTATGCCGTCTATCGCACACATCTAGATGGGTAACCGTTCGCGTTATTTTGTCTCATCGCAAACAGTTTGTACAGATCAACTGTATGCCATGTATCGTGTTATTTTGTCTCATCGTATTTGATGGATCTGCCATCGCACACTGTTCATTTTATTGGTGACAATTTTATTACTATACCGTTTGCGATTCATGCATCGCACAGAGTTTGGTCGAATTGTCTCCTATACATGTGTCGTCTTAGGACCTTCCCGCAGTAATGTAAAGTCAAATAATAATCCAAAATGTTCTCTAAAGTTTATTTCATGTCTTTTATTTAAAGCTAACCTGAATAGTTTTAAATTTCATTTGAATTTCTAGCTCCTAGTGGTTTCTATTTAGATTCACAATTTACATTAGTCAAATTTTAAATCTAGAGAGCTAAGTTGAAACTAAATTTTGCTAGGTTTACTTTGTAAAAAGAATCAATTAAAATGGATTTATAAATTTCAATCTAGAGCCTATTTAAGTTTTAGCACATTATGTTTGAATTTGAATTTTAAACTTTTCAAAACCTAAATTTTACTGGGCTAGGTGAAGGCTTATTTCCGAAGGATCATTTTGCAAAAAGTCTCATTATATTTGAACCTACTGGTAAAAAGTTATGATGGTTTAAAGTTCTAGGGGGGTTCCTGTAAAATTGACAATTATCTAATTCAACTAAAATGTTTCGGATAATGTTGTGGATGAGTTGGCAACGTGGCAGGCTCTGATTGGCTGATACCCGTTCATTTAAGTGAGTGCGCGTGAGCCGTTAGATCTGGATCTAACGCATGAAAATATATCGGGCGGGGTGCTCACAGCTAGGTCACCGGAGTTGCGCCGGAAAACACGACGGCGGTGGCGCGATTCTCGGGTTCGTCGGATCTGTCGTTCCAGTGGTCGCCAGTGGCAACGGAATGGGCGACGGGGTGCGGCTCGATGCGGGGTTCTTCTGGTGCTACTTGGGGGGGGGGTTCCTCGGGGCGACAACAGTGACGACAGGAGGTCGCCGGAGTTCGCGTGCGCCGGCGGGACTTCGGGTGAAGACCTGCGCGACGTCTCAGAGTGTCTCTGGATGCAATAGAGGGATCGGTAGGTGCGCGCAGTCACCGTGAACTCAACGGACAGGGTGTGCGGCGTCAATACCTACGGGGTTCACCGGCGGCAATGGCGGAGTGGCAGTTTGGCTCGGGTTCCATCGAGCTAGGGCTTCTTGAGGGCTTTGGGCTCGCAGAGGATGTCCTGGAAGTGAGCCATGCCTCGGGGAAGACGATGGTGGCGGTGACAGTTGCTGGGGTGGCGCGATCTCGTCGGAATCCTACCGGAGTTGGCTCGACAGTGGAGCGGGAGGTGGGTTTGATTCGGCAGCCTGGTGGCACTAGAGGTGTGGCTCCAGGGGCATTTGAGAGAGGGGCTTGAGGGCTTTTTATAGGGTTGGGAGGTAAGGCTCGGGCGTGGCCGAACGTGCACGAACGCACGAACTTGGGCGCGTGGAGCTCGGGGTCGCGGCGTGGTCGTGGGCGCGTCGGAGGTTGAAGACGACGTGGGTGGGACCCGCCAGTCACTGAGAGAGAGAGGGGCTGGGCGGGTGCTAGACTGGCTCACTGCTGGGCCGCGCTAGGTTAGTGGGCTGGGGTAGGCTAGGTTTTCTTTTTATATTATTTTCCTGTTCTTTTTCATTTCTACTTTCTCTGTAAATTCAAAACTGTTTTGAAACTGATTCTCCTTCAAACTACAAACTGTCTTTGAATTCATTTCTGAATATTTCTGAACATGTGAACATTTTATTTGAGCATTTTGGTGAAATAATTTCTGCACTTTATTTTCTAGCCTTTTATTTAAATATTCTTTTGAATATGTTTTTATTTTTTAATTTGGTTTTTCTTATGGTTTTTCCCTAGTTTTATTCTCTTGACCCATCTTCAATTCATTTTGAATATTTGTTTTATAGTTTTCCTTTTCGGAAATTATTTTCTGTTAAACCCCTTTAGGATTTTATTTGACTTTCTATTTTCTTTGGCCAGGGTTTCAAACAAAAGGTCCACTAGGTTTCTACTAATTGTTGTGGGGCCTTCCACCCTCTAAGTTGATCAAACAGTCAATCACTCAAGCAAACGCCAAGCAATTCCTATGCAAAATTTAGCTAAAGGCAAACAGGCATGGGTTTTTCTAGAAAAAAATTAATTCCCTGTGAATTTTTAAGCATTCCAAATTTGGGAAAAATCTGGGATGTGACAATTCTTTTCCTTTTTATCTCAGTGTGCAAGCTCTCACCTCTGTAAGGGGTTGATCCCCTGACATTCCACATCAATTGTTGCAGCTCATTAGGCCTTGTGTATGCAAGGTTAGGATTCTCTTGTTCAGTACTATTTTTGGCATTTTAATGATGGTTTTTTAACCACCAACAATACAAATTCTTGTTTTTTTTTTGGTATCTTCGTTTGAGTATTCTTGTAGTAGGGGTAGCAACGGGCAACTTGAATCCAATTCTACCATATCCATTGTAGTCCATGTAGTATTCAACCATGGTTGACTGCTTCCACCTTGATCCATCATTTTTGTTTGTTCACTAAACTAGAGCTCCTCCCCTGCATGCATTTTTTAGACAACTTATCGAAGTGTGTTTTAGTGGGTTGACAGTGGCCACACAAGAGCATATTATGTAAAACGGACCTATGTCAAAACCAGTCACATTATGTACACAATTTTATCCCTTATGGAGTGTAGTAGAGTTATCATGGAACCTTGTATCACTTTTTAGTCATGGCATTTAATATTTATTTTAACATGGCATTTATATGCATCAATTAGCTGACATTTGTAGTCAAAGTTTGGATGGCAAGTTATGTGACAGGTGCATGGCATTTTGCTATTTAAACACATGGCAGTTGTTAATCTATTTTTTTTCATACCTATATGCCAATGGCAGTTTTAGCAATATTGCCATGGCAGTAGCCTGCGTGGTTAATACTAGCATGGCATTTTTGTTAAACATCAACAACTTCACAATGGGATTTTTCTGACATCCAATCCAGATGGCATCTTTTACATAACCTGCATGGCAAAAATAGCTGACTATGCGGCAAGTAACTACTTTTTTCAGTATCACAAAATCTGTTATTTTCCCTTTTGTAACCTCTAGTGGTGAAAACCACTTAGTTCTATACGAAAGTCACACAAGCCCACTTCATCTAGTAGAATCCGAATTCAATTTAGCAGCTCTGCATGTCCACACAACACCAAAATTGTTTACACATGGCAAGTATATGCTTTCACCTTTAGCAAAAATGATGTAACACCGAATGATAATACTAATCCAGTGGCAAAATCACCCCGTTATTGACCATTGCAAGATTAGGCAGATCATGTCGGCAATTTTTAAGAGGGAAGATAGATGGAGGTGTTATTCTCACCTCAATTGGATGATCTTGTGCTTGGATCCACCAATGCTTGAGTTTTCATCGCAGTTTTTGGCTGGTGGCTCGCTTTGTTCAGCGGGGGTAGAGAAGAGGAAGAATTAGATTGGGCGGCGATAGAACGGGGAGCGAGGGGTTTGATTGGCAAGAAGGTCAATAGGGAGGCATGTGAACAGGTTTTTGGGTGAGTTTGCTTACAGGATGAGGCATAGCGAGTTGAAGGACAGAAGTAGTGGTTGGCGCGCGGAAAGGTGTTGCTCTTCTGACTCAGGAAGCGAACAAATTCGTTCGCTCTGTGGGTTCATGCAGCTAGCGCGAACTAATGTAATGGTTCCCCAGGGTCTATTTCTCTTGAAACGGCAGCCAGATATTCACGTCTAAAACAAAGACTAAAACTACACAACAAACTGACGACGCAAAACAAAGCAGTCAACCTAAATTGCGAAAGGAAAAACTAAAGTGCGACTAGTTTCAACTCTGGGCACGTCAAGATAAAAAGGTCTCAACTCTGAAGCCTCCCACATTTTTCTTGGAACTGAAGTACTAGCAGCCATCGGCGTTGCCGGCGCGTTCGCCGCCGCCACTGATTGTGGGGCAAGGTGCCGCGTTCGCTCCTCTGAAAGTTATGCCCACCAATGGCGGCGGCGCAGCGCGTTCGCTCGGCCTTGGCATCTCCCCACCCAAACCGGCGGCGCTGGTATTCCTGAATCCTGCTCCTCCTGCTCATTGACGGCCCCCTGTTGGCCGCGTCTGCCACCACGGACGCCATCCTCCCCGGGAACGAGACCCTGGTCTCCAAGAGCGGCGGCTTCGAGCTGGGCTTCTTTCCGCCGGGCCCCGGCATCCACTACTTCCTGGGTGTCCGGTTCAGGAACATGGCGGGGAACAGCCCCACCTTCTGGCTTGGGGACAGGGTCGTCATCACCGACCTGCCCGCCGCGTCGCTGGAGATCTTCGGCGACAGCCTCTACATCAAGGAGAATGGGGCCAGCCTCTGGTGGTCGCCGTCGCCGGGCGGCAATGTGTCGTCCGCCGCCGTGGCGGTCCTCCTCGACAACGGCAACCTGGTGGTGAGCGACCAGGGGAACTCCTCCCTGGTCTTGTGGCAGAGCTTCGACTACCCCGGCGACGCGATGCTCCCCGGCGCGAGGCTCGGGCTCGACAGGGACACCGGGAAGAACGTCTCGCTGACGTTCAAGAGCTTCTCGCACAATGGCAGCCTCAGCGTCGACGCGACCCGGAGGAACGAGTTCGTGCTCACCACCGACGGGCACGCCAACCGCGGTACCTTCCCGGACTGGATGGTGTCCTCTCAAGACAACGGCAGCTCGCTGCTGCTGAATCACCCGGAAACAGCGAACGGTACCGAGTTCTTGCAGTTCAATCTGGGGCAAATCAGCCTGATGAGGTGGTCGGAGCCGGATCCCGCCGCAAACGGCACCGGCGGCTGGGTCGCTCGCTGGTCCTTCCCTTCCGATTGCAAATCCGGCGGGTTCTTCTGCGGCGACTTCGGCGTCTGCACGGGCAGCGGGAAGTGCGGCTGCGTGGACGGGTTCACGCCGTCGTACCCTATTGAGTGGGGGCTTGGGTACTTCGTCACCGGCTGCTCGAGGTCTCTCCCGCTGAGCTGCGAGTCTGACGGCCAGACGGAGCACGACGACTCCTTCGCCCCGTTGGACAAGCTGCAAGGGCCTCCTTACAACGCCCAGGAAGAGGTGGCCGGAACCGGCGAAAACTGCAGAGCGGCTTGCTGGAACAAATGCTACTGCGTCGCCTACTCGTATGGCCATGGATGCAATCTATGGTACCACAACCTGTACAATCTGAGCTTGGCCGCTAGGCCTCCGTACACCAAGATCTACCTCCGTATGGGCTCCAAGCTCAGGAACAAGAAAGGCTTGCAAACAAGAGGAATAGTGTTATTGGTAGCTGGACTCATAGGCTTTGCTTCTTTGGTGCTGCTATGGAGATTCAGGAGGAATTCATTTGGCGCCGGGAAGTTTGAAGTAGAAGGCCCTCTTGCAGTCTACTCTTATGCACAGATCAAGAAAGCCACGATGAATTTCTCTGATAAAATCGGCGAGGGAGGATTCGGAAGTGTTTTCAGGGGAACAATGTCGGGATCAACTGCCATCGCTGTGAAGAATCTCAAAGTCCTCGGGCAGGCAGAGAAGCAATTCAGGACAGAAGTTCAGACACTTGGGATGATCCAGCACAGCAATCTTGTTCGTCTCTTGGGATTTTGCGTCAAAGGGAAAAGAAGATTGCTGGTGTATGAGTACATGCCAAATGGCTCTTTGGATGCTCATCTCTTTGCACAGAAGTCTGGTTTGTTGAGTTGGAATGTTCGGTACCAAATTGCACTAGGCATCGCCAAGGGTCTCGCCTATCTACATGAAGAATGTGAGGACTGTATCATACACTGTGACATCAAACCTGAGAACATACTGCTTGATGCAGAATTCTGCCCCAAGATTGCGGATTTCGGTATGGCGAAGCTGCTTGGACGAGAATTCAACTCCGCGCTGACCACCATCAGAGGAACCATGGGATATCTTGCGCCCGAGTGGATATCAGGGCTGCCGATCACTAAGAAGGCAGATGTGTACAGCTTCGGCATTGTGCTCTTCGAGATCATCTCAGGGAGAAGGAGCACTGAGGTGGTGAAATTTGGGAACCATCGATATTTTCCGGTCTATGCCGCTGCTCAGGTGAGCGAAGGGGAGGTTCTGTGCTTGCTGGATGCTAGGCTGGAAGGAGATGCTAATGTGAAGGAGCTGGATGTCACCTGTAGGATCGCCTGCTGGTGCATTCAGGACGAGGAGAATGACAGGCCGTCAATGGAACAAGTTGTTCGCATGTTGGAAGGTGTCCTAGACACTGAGATGCCCCCTATTCCAGCTTCGTTTCAGAACCTTATGGAGGGTGATAACAGTGTTATATATTCTGATTTCTGAAGTAGGTTGCTAGGGAATTAGTCACTTATTGCTGAGTTGTGGTCAGTATCTGTGTTCTGATTTGTTTCCAGTTCCAAAGTATAACTCTCTACTGAATAACTAGTTTTGTACACCTTACATATCCCCTCTGCGGATTGTTGTAGGGATTCAGCGAAGTTGGAAAAAGAAGATATAGTTTCCTTGCATATTCTTCAATGCATTCATCTCCTATCGACTTATGAAGATGTCGTACAGTTACACCTTTCAGCAGGTGGTGAATCTATACAGGGGTGTCGTGGTGCAGAAGTTGGTAAACAGAGGCAACACACGCCTGTGTTTTGCAACACTCGTCTTTTCAATAAGTCAGAAGGCTTGTTATTCCCCGTGAATGAAAAGTAATCACCTACTACAGATATGATATGGATGATTGAATTTTTATGGTAGAGAAAAAAATGATTGAATTTTACGCATGTATCCTATTCCTTCTGATTGCTTTACCATGAGTGGACATGCTATCGGCCAGCTCATGCATTAATAATTGGAGTGACGTTGAACATATCACTAAGCTCTCATCTTAAGAGGGAAAATAATGACCGATGAATGGACCGAATGAAGGCCATTTTGATCTTCTGTTCATTTCCATTGGTTGATGCAAAATCCAAAAACCACAAGCATCCGGGATAGTGGAATTAATACACTTCTATGATGGGTTGTACAGTCATAAAATGTGGTGGAAAAAAACCAATGTAAACCCTATTGGATTCCTATGTTAGGTTGTGTAGTCTGAAACAACACATTATAAAATCAATTTTGGAACAATCCAATTTGACTGCAATTGCAATTCGGTTCTTGTTTCTATCCAAAGAGACCCAGGTCTGTTTATGTTTGATAGCAAAGTATTACAAAAACCTAAGGCCCCGTTTGATAACAAAGCATTTTCGAAGTATTTCTAAAATACTACAGTTTTTCCAAATACCATATAGTTTTAATTACCATGAGCTGTTTGGCTATCAACGAAAACTGTGAAAATAAAACTACAGTATTTCCAAAACCACAATATTTTCTCTGTCTAAAAAAAAGAAGCCTCGACCTCTTTTTATTTAACAGAGCACGCGAAAAAACGCTGCATGTTATCTCGTTCCTTCCTTCAAGTCGCATCACCATGTCGTCTCTGAAGATCGTCTGCGTCTCCGTTGGACACAAACCAAGAGACGGCAAAGGAGAGGACAACGTGAGGATGCTGATCTTCGTCCTCTCACCTCTCAGCGCTCTCAGCGCTGGCCGCCGGCCTCGGCGTGGCCGCGTCGTTTCTCTTCCTACTGTACACTGCCAGCCGAGAGCGACAGTCTTGCTGTCATGGTTGTGAAGTTGGGCGGCACGCTGTCCTTGGTCACCTACAATACAGTCTAGCACACAAGATCCAATCCAACACAACATAGAAAGCTTGCAACATGTTGTGGACTAGCCTGATGAGTCCACGCGCAGCCTTCGTCAGTTCTGCGTCGTTTTTTTTTTTTTTAAAAAAAGGAGGATGACCCCCGGCCTCTGCATCTGAACGATGCATGCAGCCATTTTATTAATTATTCATAAAGACCTTACAAAGTAATACATCAGTAAGCCTGAAGCCACCATCTTGGCAACATTTGTCGCTACTCCTATCTAGTTGATGAAAGGATGCTGATAGTCCGGGCCAAATACCAAACAGACCTCGCAGCAAAGCCTAACATCTAAAGCCGGAGGCCCCACCCAAGCCGCCTGCCGGGTCTGAGGCACATACCGGTCCGGCACACTCTCATAGTCCGCCGCCACCGTCTTCCACCGATCCATCTTCAGAGCAGGCACTGATGCATCGACCATGTCAGGCCTGCCGTCGACGCCACCACGACGCCAGACAGTGCCACCTCCCTACGCACGTCCATCGTCACGCATCCGACGCCGAGACACTACTGCACCATGCCGCCGGGTCCCGCCATCATCGTCGCGTAGATGCCACGTCGCACCACCTCCTGATCCAGATCGCCTCCAATGCCAATCGAACGGTGTCCACCAGCCACATAGCTCCCAAGGCGGCGCCTTCAAGAAGGGAACGACGCCAAAGACGCCGTCGCCGCCCACCGCAGTTAGGGCTTTCACCCGGGAGACAAAAGGGCGTGGTGGAGGTATAGGCAGATCCGACGAACGTCTCCATGAAGAAGAAACGGCGCCCTCGGGCGTCGCCGCCGCCGTCGCCGACTAGGGCCGGCGAAAGATTTCTCCCGATCTGAATCCCACCCCCAGCTCCATCCGCATCGAGGACCAGCAAGCCACACGAGGCGACCCAGGTCCGTACGGAAGGAAGCACACGGAACATGGGGAAGGAGGCTACCAGATCCACCAGCTGCCTTCAGCCGCCACCGCAAGACGCAGCAGAGGCCTCTGGCCCATGCCGAGCGCAGCCCTCGTCGTCTACAACCACCATGACCCAGATCGGGCCAGATCCGATCCAGATCGGGCAGCGGTGCAGCACGCCCCTCCATCGCGGATTTCTCCAGGCCGTCGCCCACCCGCGCCCCGCCACCGCAGGGAAACAGAGCGTCGCCGTTGCCTCGACCCGCCCCACGTCGGCGTGCCGTCCTGGCGCAAGGACGCCGCCCCGCCGCAGCACCCCATAGCGAGGAGGAGATGAGCCCCGCCGCCGCCGACGCCGGCCAGGCGTTGCCCGGCCGCGCCCTCTGGCGGCGGCGAGGGGGGAGGGCGGGGGAGAGGGGGACCGGCGGGTGCGACGAGGGAGCCCTCCCTGTCGCCTACGGGTGCGACGAGGGAGGGGACGAGGGAGGGGACGAGACTCAGTTCTGCGTCGTGTTCAGCTGATTCCTTTTTCGGTAAGCTAGCTTTGTGCATGTGGCTCCTTGTTTCTGCATGGCCGTTCAGTTCATGCTACTAGCTAGCTATAGGAACGCCCGTTAAGCTAGCTAGCTAATTTATGTTGTTGCATATAAGCATTTGCCAAACAGGTCACAGTATTCTCAATACTTCAAAATAAACAAGTATGTCAAAACTGCAATATCTTGTACCTACGGGATAAAATACTGTGGTTTTTCAATACTTTGGTTTTTGCAATATTGTGCTACCAAACATAGCCTAAGTATCAAAAAACTACACTAATTTAGCCTGCAGGCATGAAATACCATGGTTTTGACATAACAGAGTATTTTGCAGTATTGGCAATACAGAGAACCTGTTTGGCTACGCTGTCTGCAGCGACGCAAAATTAGCTGGCTAGACAACCACACGTTTTTTTCTAGTAAGCTAGCCATTGCATGCAAATAATCGGCCATGTACTACGAACGGCCATGCACATGGCGTAGAACAGCATGTTTTTCTAGCTAGCTAGCCATTGCATGCAAAACGACTTTGTGGTTGGCTGCATTTGGAGCAATAAGCGGAAGTCAGCTAACTAAATCACCAAGCGGAAGATCCTAGTAAACCGGTAGTAGCCAGCTGAGGCGTGTTGCCACTTGCCCATGGCTTAGCCGCGAATAAGGTATCGACGGGCTAAGGACTTCCTTTTTTCAGCGTGCTCTGTTTAAAAAAAAGAGGTCTGAGGTTCTTTTTTTTATACAGAGAAAATACTATGGTTTGTCAAATACTGCAGTATTAAAATCACAGTTTTTAGAGGCCATCAAACAGCTTGTTGTAAATAAAACTACAGTAATCTGAAAAACTGTAGTATTATGAAAATACTTAGAAAATACTCTTCTATCAAACAGGGTAACTCTTGTTAATGAATTTGTCTATTTACAGTATAAGCATTTTCAGTAGATCATTGTTCAGTGATGCTGGCCTGTACCTGGAGTTCTCCTTGTACAGGTCATATAATGTTGCTAGTATATCTACTAGACCATCACGTTTGCGGGGAAGCATGCTTATCTCTAAATTAATTCTAACTTTGTCACTGGCCTTGTCCTTGCATGAAAGAATATTGTGTTTGACCAAGACAGTGATGCAATCTGGTGAATAATACCATGTTTATGCCCTGAGGAGACAATTTTTATTTCTCTCTGAGGCTCCGACTTCCTGCCCATCAACTATATAACTCATGAAAAGAAAAGAAAAGTACGGAAAAAGAAAAAAGAACAATAGTAGACCCACAGGAGCAGACTGGAGGTCTGGAGCAAGGCACAAATCTGAAAGCCTTGTTGAGTGGAATGTTTGGCAAAAACCATTAGCCAAAACACTTTGTTACCGTCTGTCAAAATATGTTGCTTGACCGTGCTTGGACTTGTCCACTTGGACAGCTAAATGTCCTTATCAACCAACGTGTTGCTCTCCTGTATATAAGTTAATCACCTACTGTAGTATATATATGGTACGGATGATTGAATTTATGGCAGAAAAAAAATGAATGAATTTTACCATGAGTGGACATGCTGTTGGCCAGCTCATACTTGGGAGTGGCGTTGAATATATTACTAAGCTCTCATCTTAAGAGGGAAAATGATGACTGATGAATTGACCAAATGAAGGCCATTTTGATCTTCTGTTCATTTCCATTGGTTGAGGCAAAATTCTAGAACCTCATGCACCCGGGATAGTGGAATTAATACACTTCCACGATAGGTTGTGCAGTCATAAAATGTGGTGAAAAAACCCTAATATAAACCCTTTTGGATTCCTATGTTAGGCTGTGCAGTCTGAAAATGCATTGTAAAATCAGTTTAGAATAATCCAATTTGTTTGCAATTGCAATTGCAATTTGGTTCTGTTTCTGAAACTTAAGTGCAGCTGTAACTCTTCTTAATGAGTTTGTCTATTTACAGTAAGAAACGTTTTCAGTTTGTCAGTGTTAGTGATGCTGGTCTATAACTGGAGTACTCCTTGTACAGGTCATATAATGTTGCTAGTATATCTACTAGATCATCACATTTGCAGGGATGCTTGCTTTTTCATGCAATATTAGTGATCTAAATTAATTCTAACTTTGTCACTGGTCTTGTCCTTGCATGAAAGAAGATTGTATTCGACCAGGACAGCGATGGTGATCGAGTGAACAATACCATGTTTATGCCCTGAGGAGACAATGTCTACTTCTCTCTGAGACTTTCTGCCCATCAACTACATAACTTATGTATAGAAAACAAAAGAATGGAAAAAGAAAAAAGAACACTCGTTGAGTGGACCATGTATGGAGCAGACTGGAGGTCTGGATCTGAAAGCCTTGTTGAGTGGAATGTTTGGCAAAAAGCATTAGTGAAAGCACTTTGTTACCATTTGTCATTATTGATTAGTCAAAATAGGTTGCTTGACCCTGCTTGGACTTGTCCACTTAGACAGATAACTGTCCTAATCAACTAATAGGTTGCATTCCTGTTTCTAAACAAAACCAAGTATATCTGCCCTTGTCCACTACTGGGGAACTGCAGGAACAACTGAGTATAGCATGCAGATGAGAGCAAGGTGAAGCTTCTTTGGGTATGTATTATAATATCTGCCCTTGTTTCAGTTTTCCTTCATAACCCTGTATATATTGATCGTTTCTTTGCTTTTGTCTTCTTCTGGCTTCACAGATAGATTGTGCTTACACGTGAAGAGATGAACGGCAAGTCTTCTATCTCTGTCCTATTTGCTGCACTGATCCCCTTCATGTTCCTAGTACTTGATGCAAGTCAAGCAGCAGTTCCAATGGATACCCTTCTTCCTGGCCAATCTATCTCGGGCAGCGAAATTTTGGTCTCCGAAAATGGCGTATTTGAGTAGGGGCTCTTCTCCCCATCCCCAGGTGCCATGAAGCACTACTTGGGCATACAGTACAAGAACCTGATAGGCAGCCGCCCAGCTATGTTCTGGCTGGGGAACAGAATTCCTATCACCAGCTTCCTGAACACAACGTTGTACCTTGCCGCGGGTGAATTATATATTGAGGAGCTTGGTTCTGTTCTTTGGACCTCTGGTTCAACAACAAATGGATCAGCCAGTTCTGTGGCGGTTCTCCTTAACACTGGGAATTTTGTTGTGAAAGATCAGACCAACCATTCTAAGGTCATATGGCAGAGTTTTGATCATCCAGCTGATGCTCTGCTACCTGGGGCATGGCTAGGATTGGACATGGCCACCGGAGCACACATCTCGCTTACTTTATCCAAGCCTCCTTACCATTGCACCCTCGTGATTGACCAAAGTAGGAAGATGGGATTTGTCATGTCCATTGATGGGCATGACCATCTTGGTACCTTTCCGGACTGGATGGTAACGTACGAAGAAGAAGGCAGTTTGGTCCGGCTAAATTATCCAGAGAACCCAAATGATCTCCAATTCATGAGACTGCATATGGGGCACGTCAGTTTGCTGAGGTGGGTAAATAATGCGACGATTACTGGTTGGCAACCTCTATGGAGCTATCCCTCCAGCTGCAAAATCAGTGCTTTCTATTGCGGCGCATTCAGTGCTTGCACAAGCGCAGGAGCATGCGCATGCATTGATGGTTTCAGACCAAGTGATCCAGATGAATGGAGGCTTGGGCAATTTGTTAGCGGCTGCTCTAGAATAATACCCTCAGATTGCGAAGGTGGCATCTCCACCGACTCGTTTATTTTGTTAGACAACCTGCAAGGCCTTCCTGCCAACCCTCAAGATACAAGGGAAGAAACTAGTGAAGACTGTGAAGCGGCCTGTCTGAACCAATGCTATTGCGTCGCATATTCCTATGATCTCTCTGGATGCAAGATATGGTATGATGTGTTACTTAATTTGACTTTTGGAAATAGTACCACTCACCGCACCAAGATTTCCATGCGTATAGGTTCCAACCCTCAAGATACAAGGGAAGAAACTAGTGAAGACAGTGAAGCGGCCTGTCTGAACCAATGCTATTGCGTCGCATATTCCTATGATCTCTCTGGATGCAAGATATGGTATGATGTGTTACTTAATTTGACTTTTGGAAATAGTACCACTCACCGCACCAAGATTTCCATGCGTATAGGTTCTCATGGTAAAAGGCGGCAAGGACACATACAACTTGTCGCGTTGATTATTGGACCAATAGTTGCCGCTCTTCTCGTCATGCTGATGATTTTCTGGGTGTACAACAGATCTTCAAGACAGACTAAAGTGGAAGGTTTTCTTGCTGTTTACTCTTATGCACAGCTCAAGAGAGCTACAAGAAATTTCTCCGACAAACTGGGGGAAGGAGGCTTTGGAAGTGTATTCAAGGGAACGGTCGCAGGTCCAACTGATGTTGCCGTGAAGAAGCTTAAAGGGCTAAGGCACAGAGATAAGCAATTCCGAGCAGAAGTACAGACTCTTGGGATGATTCAACACACCAATCTTGTGCGCCTTTTCGGATTCTGCAGCGAAGGGACCAGAAGGCTGCTGGTCTACGAGTATATGCCAAATGGTTCTTTGGATTCTCATCTCTTCTCAGAGGGAACAACCGTATTGAGTTGGCATCTTCGCCGTTGCATTGCCATTGGTGTGGCTAAAGGTCTTTCCTATCTGCACGAGGAATGCAGGGACTGTATCATATATTGCGACATCAAGCCCGAGAACATACTACTGGATGCTGAGTTCTGCCCCAAAATCGCAGATTTTGGCATGGCCAAGCTTCTTGGACGGGACATGAGCACGGCGCTGACCACTCTCCGTGGAACCATCGGCTATCTGGCACCAGAGTGGGTGTATGGTCAGCCTATTACTCATAAGGCAGATGTCTACAGCTTTGGTGTTGTACTCCTCGAATTGATCTCCGGGAGGAGGGCTACCGGGAATGGAAATCATCGGTACTTCCCCCTATATGCTGCAGCTAAAGTGAACGAAGGAGATGTCTTGTGCTTGCTCGATGGTCGGCTACGAGGAGAAGGCAATGCAAAGGAGCTGGATGTTGCCTGTAGGGTTGCTTGCTGGTGCATCCAGGATGATGAGATCCACAGACCATCAATGGGGCAAGTTGTACGCATGCTGGAAGGTACCGTTGACATTGAATTGCCTTCAATTCCAACTTCATTTCAGAACATTATGGACGGGGGCGACAGTGGTACATATTCTGCAGAAATGTGATCTGAGCTCCCGATTTCCGACAGCGGCCCCAGGGGACGCGCCCTGATGCCTTGTGGGCCCCTCGTGGCTCCTTTTGACCTAATTCCACTTCTATAAATTCTCAAATATTCGGAAACCATCAGAGAGCCAGACGAGAAAACCCTACCGCCACCGCAAGCCTCTGTTCTTCCGCGATCCCATCTGGAGGCCTTTTCCGGTACTCTGCCGGAGGGGGAATCGATCACGGAGGGCTTCTTCATCAACCTTGCTGCCCTTTCGATGATGTGTGAGTAGTTTATCACAGACCTATGGGTCCATAGCTAGTAGCTAGATGGCTTCTTCTCTCTCTTTAATCTTCAATACCCTCCTCGATGTTTTTGGAGTTCTATCCGATGTAATCTTCTTTTGCGGTGTGTTTGTTGAGATCCGATGAATTGTGAGTTTATGATCAGATATTTCATGAGAAATATTTGAGTCTTCTCTGAACTCTTTTATGCATGATTGTTATAGCTTTGTATTTCTCTCCGATCTATCGATTTGGTTTGGCCAACTAGATTGGTTTATCTTGCAATGGGAGAGGTGCTTTGTGATGGGTTCAATCTTGCGGTGCTCAATCCCAGTGACAGAAAGGGACATGACACGTATTTGTATTGTTGCTATTAAGGATAAAAAGATGGGTTTAATCATATTGCTTGAGTTTACTTTGTCTACATCATGTCATCTTGCTTAAGGCGTTACTCTATCTTATACTTAATACCCTAGATGCATGCTGGATAGCGGTCGATGGGTGGAGTAATAGTAGTAGATGCAGGTAGGAGTCGGTCTACTTGTCTCGGACGTGATGCCTATATACATGATCATTGCCATGAATCCGTCATAATTATTTGTTTTTTTATCAATTGCCCAACAGTAATTTGTTTACCCACTGTATGTTCTGCGCTCGAGAGAGAAGCCTCTAATGAAAATTATGGCCCCCGGGTCTACTTTTATCATATATTAAAATCCAAAAATAGTTTGCTACAATTTATTTACTTTTATTTTATTTTGCAATTTACTTTTTATCTATCACTATCAGAATTAATCCTTGCAAATAAAAATAACCGCTAAGAGAATTGACAACCCTCTTATTTGCGTTGAGTGCAAGTGTTTGTTTTTGTGTGTGTAGGTGCTGCTAAAGGGGTTTTGTGTGGTTCTCCTACTGGATTGATAATCTTAATTCTTAACTGAGGGAAATACTTATCTCTACTATACTGTATCATTCTCTCCTCTTCTGGGAAATACCAACGCAGTCTACAAGTGGCAGGAAGATTTTCTACCGCCGTTGCCGGGGAGACATCACTAAAATTTATCAAGTACCTTCGCATAAATTATCATCCACTTGCATTTATTTTATTTGCCTTTTATTTGCATTTGCCTCTCGTTTTCATCTCCCCCACTTCTAAAACAATTTTACAAAAACACAAAAATATTTTCGTTTGCTTGTTTGCTAGTCTGCTTGCTCTGTCACTATGTCGCTAGAGGAATTTCGTGATAGTTTTTATAACAAAAGATTGTCTGAGGTTGAAAATGCCACTAAGTGTTTTATGTCTTCACAATATGAGCATAATAAATTCTTTTCCAAAGAGCTTAAGGAACATTCTATCTTGTTGGATGCTATTAATAAACAGCTTGAAGATGTCAATCTAGAAGTATCCAACCTTCAGTCTCTACTTGCTAGTACTGAAAATTTTCTAGGAAAGATTTCGGATAAACAAACAACTCTAGTGAATAAAATGGCTGCTAAACCTGAGTCACAATCTAGTAATGATGAAGATATTAAAATGATTGGTGTCTCACCTATTGAATCCCTATTTAGTAATATAAAAATTGATGAAAAAGGGACTGAAGATGAGTCAACTTTAGCTAGAGGGCGTCCCAATTATTTGGAGGGTGATGATCTTAATGATAAAAATGAAAAAGTGGGTTTGGAGAGGTCAAAACTTTAGATAGTGATGTGCCCACTACTTTGGATTACAAGAACTTTAATTATGATAATTGTTCTTTAGTTGAATGTATTTTCTTTTGCAATCCATGATTAATTCACCTAATGCCTATGAACAAAATAAAGCTTTTACTAAACATATTGTAGAAGCTATGATAAAAGCTCATGAAGAAAAACTTGAGTTGGAAGTTTCAATTCCTAGAAAATTACAAGATGAATGGGAACCTAATATTAAAGTCAAAATTAAATATTATGAATGTAATGCACTATGTGATCTTGGTGCTAGCGTCTCCACTATACCAAAACCTTTGTGTGATGTCCTAGGTCTCACCGATATGGATCCTTGTTCCCTTAATTTGCATGTAGCGGATTCCACTATTAAAAAGCCATTGGGTAGAATAAATGATGTGATTATTCTTGCTAATAGAAATTATGTGCCCGTGGATTTTATTGTGCTTGATATTGAATGCAATCCTTCTTGTCCTATATAATACTTGGTAAGCCTTTCCTACGAACCATAGGTGCTATTATTGATATGAAAGAAGGTAATATAAGATTTCAATTTCCATTGAAGAAAGGGATGGAACACTTCCCTAGAAAGAGAATTAAGCCACCTATGGAATTAATTTGAAGGATGACAACACTTAAAACTATGCATTATGCCTAGCTAGGGGCATAAAACAATAGCGCTTGTTGGGAGGCAACCCAATGAATAAAATATTTTTTTGTTTTACCTTCTGTTTTTGTGTGTTTACACAATTATAACCTCTGTTATGATTGTGTTTTTATCTTTTAATTAGTGTTTGTGCAAAGTAATGCCTTTGGGATGATTTGGAAGATAGTATAATTGATGCTGTTTGAAAACAGAAACTTTTGCGTCCAGTGCTGGAATTTTTATTTTTTGCTGAAGTGTCAGAACCTTCTGAATTTTTTACAAAATATTTCTATATGAATTGCCCACGTTTTTCTAAGTTTTCAGAATTTTTGGAGTTACATAAGTATGACTTTAATTCAGATCTTTACAGACTGTTCTGTTTTAGACAGATTCTATTTTTGTTGCATAGTTTGCTTATTTTGATGAATCTATGGATCATATCGGGGGGTATGAGTCATGGAGAAGTTGGAGTACAGTAGAATTATACCAATATTAAATATGAATCAATTTACAACAGTACCTAAAGTTTAAGATTTGTTTGTTATACTAACGGATCTCACGAGGTTTCTATTGAGTTTTGTGTGCTGAAGTTTTCAAATTTTGAGTGAGACTACGATGGATAAAGGAATAAGGAGCGGCAAGAGCCTAAGCTTGGGGATGCCCAAGGCACCCCAAGGTAATATTCAAGGAAGACTCAAGCGTCTAAGCTTGGGGATACCCCGGATGGCATCCCCTCTTTCGTCTATAATCTATCGGTAACTCACTTGGAGCTATATTTTTATTCATCACATGATATGTGTTTTACTTGGAGAGTCTTTTGCTATAGTTTGTTTGCTTTTTAGTTTGTCACAATCATCTTTGCTGAACACACCTTTTTAAGAGGGACACACATTATTCGTGATTTTTTAGAATACTTTATGTGCTTCACTTATATCTTTTGAGCTAGGCAGTTTCTCTAGTGCTTCACTTATATCTTTTAGAGCACGGCGGTGGTTATATTTTAAAGAAATAGTTGCACTCTCATGCTTCACTTATATCTTTTTGAGAGTCTAATGAATAGCAATGGTAATATGCATAGGTTATGAATTTGGTCCTAATATGATAGGTATTCAAGAGGGATATAATAAAAACTTTCATGTAGATCACTGAATATGATAAGTTTGATTCCTTGCAATAGTTTTGCGATATTAAGATGGTAATATGTGGGAGGTGCTAGTAGATAATTGTGGTTTAGTAAGAAATTGGTGTTAAGGTTTGTGATTCCCGAAGCATGCACGTATGGTCTGTCGTTATGCTAAGAAGTTGGGGCATGATTTATTCTTGATTGTCTTCCTTTGTGTGGCGGTCGGGGGCGCGTGATGGTTAACTCCTACCAACCTCCCCCCTAGGGGCATGCGTAATAGTACTTTGCTTCGAGGGCTAATAAACTTTCGCAATAAGTATGTGAGTTCTTTATGACTAATGTGAGTCCATGGATTATACGCATTCTCACCCTTCCGCAATTTGCTAGCCTCTTCGGTACCGTGCATTGTCCTTTCTCACATCGAGAGTTGGTGCAAATTTCGCCGGTGCATCCAACCCCCGTGATATGATACGCTCTATCACACATAAGCCTCCTTATATCTTCCTCAAAACAGCCACCATACCTACCTATCATGGCATTTCCATAGCCATTCCGAGATATATTGCCATGCAACTTCCACCCTTCCGTTTTTTATGACACACATCGTCATTGTCATATTGCTTTGCAGGATCATATAACTGACATAGTATTTGTGGCTCAGCCACCGTTCATCATTTTTATACATGTTACGCTAGCATCATTGCACATCCTGGTACACTGCCAGAGGCATTCATATAGAGTCATATTTTTGTTCTAGTATCGAGTTGTAATATTGAGTTGTAAGTAAATAAAAGGGTGATGATCATCATTATTAGAGCATTGTCCCAGTGAGGAAAGAATGGTGGAGACTAATGAGTCCTCGAAAAAGTGGGGATGAGGTCCATGAGACCGTTCTAAAAAAAAGAGGCCGAAGAGAGCCCAAAAAAATGAGAGAAAAAGAGAGAAGGGGCAATTTTACTATCCTTTTTCCACACTTGTGCTTCAGAGTAGCACTATGTTTTTCATATATAGAGTCTCCTATTTTGTCACTTTCATATACTAGTGGGAATTTTTTATTATAGAACTTGGCTTGTATATTCCGATGATGGGCTTCCTCAAATGCCCAAGGTCTTCATGAGCAAGCAAGTTGGATGCACACCCACTTAGTTTTCATGTTGAGCTTTCATACACTTATAGCTCTTAGTGCATCCGTTGCATGGCAATCCCTACTCCTCGCATTGACATCAATTGCTGGGCATCTCCATAGCCCGTTGATTAGCCTCATCGATGTGAGACTATCTTCTTATTTTTGACTTCTCTTATTTATCTCTACCACCATACTCTATTCCACCCATAGTGCTATATCCATGGCTTGCGCTCATGTATTGCGTGGGGCTTGAAAAAGCTGAAGCGCGTTAAAAAGTATGAACCAATTGCTCGGCTTGTCATCAGGGTAGTGCATGATAAATAATTTGTGTTAAGAAGATGAAGCATGACAGGATTATATGATTTTGTAGGGATAACGTTCTTTAGCATTTTTATTTTGAAAGACATGATTGTTTATTAGTATGCCTGAATATTGATGTCTTTATATCAAACTATAGACTATTGCTTTGAATCATTCGGATCTTATTATTCATACCGTAAGAGAGAGATTACATGATGAAACATGATAGGTAGCATTCCACATCAAAAATTATGTTTTTATCATTTACCTACTCGAGGACGAGCAGGAATTAAGCTTGGGGATGCTTGATACGTCTCCAACGTATCTATAATTTTTGATTGTTCCATGCTATTATAGTATCAATCTTGGATGTTTTATATGCAATTATATGAAATTATATATCATTTTTTGGGACTAACCTATTAACCCAGTGCCCAGTGCTAGTTGTTGTTTTCTGCTTGTTTTTGCCTTTTCAGAAAATCATTATCAAAAAGTGTCCAAACAAGAAAAAACTTTGGATTAATTTTTTCTGGACCAGAAGAGACCCACGAAGCTTCGGGAGAAGACCAGAAGAGCCACGAGGAGGCGGCAAGCCTGGAGGGCGCGCCCCCCAGGCTTCTGTGCCCCTCGTTGCCCCTCCTGGCCTAATTCCAGCGCTATAAATTCCCAAATATTCCCAATATACTAGAGAGCCAGAAGAGAAAACCTTTCTGCCGCTGCAAGCCTCTGTTCTTCCGTGATCCCATCTGGAGGCCTTTTCCGGTACTCTGCCAGAGGGGGAATCGATCACGGAGGGCTTCTTCATCAACCTTGCTGCCCTTCCGATGATGTGTGAGTAGTTTACCATAGACCTACGGGTTCATAGCTAGTAGCTAGATGGCTTCTTCTCTCTCTTTGATCTTCAATACCATGTTCTCCTCGATGTTCTTGGAGTTCTATCCGATGTAATCTTCTTTTGCGGTGTGTTTGTTGGGATCCGATAAATTGTGAGTTTATGATCAGATTATTCATGAGAAATATTTGAGTCTTCTCTGAACTCTTTTATGCATGATTTTTATAGGTTTGTATTTCTCTCCGATCTATCGATTTGGTTTGGCCTACTAGATTGATTTGTCTTGCAATGGGAGAGGTGCTTTGTGATGGGTTCAATCTTGCGGTGCTCAATCCCAGTGACAGAAGGGGACATGACACGTATTTGTATTGTTGCCATTAAGGATAAAAAGATGTGGTTTAATCATATTGCTTGAGTTTACTTTGTCTACATCATGTCATCTTGCTTAAGGCGTTACTCTATTTCATACTTAATACCCTAGATGCATGCTGGATAGCGGTCGATGGGTGGAGTAATAGTAGTAGATGCAGGAAGGAGTCGGTCTACTTGTCTCGGACATGATGCCTATATACATGATCATTGCCATGAATCCGTCATAATTATTTGCTTTTCTATCAATTGACCAACAGTAATTTGTCTACCCACCGTATGCTATGTGTTTGAGAGAGAAGCCTCTAGTGAAAACTATGGCCCCCGTGTCTACTTTATCATATATTAAAAACCCAAAAATACCTTGCTGCAATTTATTTACTTTTCTTTTATTTAGTATTTTAGTTTATCTATTTATCTCTATAAGATTTAATCCTTGCAAATAACCACTAAGAGGATTGACAACCCTCTTATTTGCGTTGGGTGCAAGTGTTTGCTCTTGTGTGTGCAAGTGCGCTTAACGGAATTTTGCTTGGTTCTCCTACTGGATTGATAACCTTGGTTCTTAACTGAGGGAAATACTTATCTCTACTATACTGCATCATCCTCTCCTCTTTGGGGAAATGCCTACGCAGTCTACAAGTAGCAGGCATAATCCATCGATACAAAATTATATTTAAAAGTGGAGGGCGGGGCTTTTCCCACGCGTTAGGCGGGGCAGTTTCGCCTAGTCGGTTCGACAGGGAGGCGAGGAGGACCAGGAAGTAGCGGATTCAACTTACTGCTGGAAAGGTGGGGTTGTGTGATTTGACGGCTCGTTACTGCTGGAACGGTGGGGCCTTGTGATTTGACTGCTCATTATAGTCATTATTACTGCGGCGCTACGACCGGGGTTAGTCTCCCCTCCATGGTGTACAGGTGCTAAGCATGCCACATATGCAAAAAAATCTAATGTGACAAGGTAGGAGTAAAGAGAAGAGAGAGGAGTTTGGTGACCCCAGGAAGAACGAATGTGAAGCGCGCGGACCTATGTAAAACACTTAAATGAGAGAAGTTTATGCAACGCATGAAGGAGTTTAGTTGTCAAAGAAAGACTTTAGCACCCCATCTAAGCACGTAGTACTATACATAATTTGGTGCATGAAACGTCGATCCAGATGCTGGTTGTCCCACATCCAGCATCATATACTAGTATAGTAGTACTACGTACGTACTGTACTAGCATCAATATTCTCTCTTTTCTACTTTAGTAGTAACTCAGCCGACACGCGTTCCATTCCGTGAGCTGCGTGCCGGACCGACCATGTAGGTGCGACGCGAACGCGACGAGCTTGCTATATATGTCCCACCTTTTTCTTTAATTTGAGCTTGTTAGTTTTGCTCCGTGGCGCAATCCATCAATACTTACAAAACTATATTTAAAAGGCGAGGGCGGGGAAAGTTTCGCCTGGTCGGTTTGACAGAGAGGCGAGGAGGACGAGGGAGTAGCGGATTCAACTTACTGCGGGAAAGGTGGGGCCTCGTGATTTGACTGCTCATTACTGCTGGAAGGTGGGGCCTTGTGATTTGACTGCTCGTTATAATCATTATTACTGCGAGGGGTAAGTCTCCCCTTCCATTCCCCACTCTAATCTAGTGCATGACACGTTGACCTGGATGCTGGCTGTCCCACATGTCGGTGAAAGGATGTATAATTGTTGCCGACGACCTAAGGAGGAGCAAAGAACCGTGCGGTATACTCTAGTTTTCCACTGGAGTACAAGCCCGACGCGGAGGAGTGCGAAACACGGCAGCTCAGTGCGATATGGAGATAAAAAATGATCTAGTTTGCTTGTGATCCCACGGCACCGCTCATCGTTAGCACTGTTTTATTCGTGCCTCGCATCCTAGTACAAACGAAATAATATGATGACAATGGCAACGGATAATAATTGTCTTACCTATTCAGGATAATTTAGAAGGACACATGCGGAAATGCCCGAAAGACACAGTGGCAAAAGAAGAAGACACAGGGGCAAAAGAAGAAGGAAGATTACCCGCAAAAAAAAGGAAGACGCAGACAACGGTCTGGGTGCTGCTCTCTACTTCATGAAGGGTTGCTGGGCGCGGAGTTCTAACTGCTTCTTCATCGCCTCCACGACCTTCATCTCCTCTCGCCTCTCGTTCGCCATCTTCTTCATTGCTTCCATGGCGCGGGATTTCTCGAGGCGAGCGTGGATGATCTCTTTCACGTCCGCATGATGTTGCTTGATAGCAGCCACGTTCTCGGTGCGGAGCTTCGCCATGTCATCCCTAAGTTCCCCGATGACGGCGGTCGGCATCTTCACCGAGGCACTGCTCTTCTCTCGCAGCTTCTCCCAGCCGGCGATCTCCTCCTTCAGCAGGTCGAGCTCGTGGCAGAGCTTCGCTTTGTCCTCCCGAAGTTCCACGATTTCGCCAGTCACCTTATCAACCGAGGCATTGCTCTCCTTCACCAGCTTCAACAAGCCGGCGATCAACTCCTTCTGCTTGTTGAGCTGAGCGGGCATGTCATCGCGGGCTAACGACTTCAGCATTGCCCGCTCGGCATGTTCGCCTCCGCGGCGAATGCGCTTCTGAGTGCCCTCTCCTGCCCATGAGAGATCTTTTGAGGCCTCCGCAGCGCGGCGGTCCCTCTTTTTTTTCCCACAGCCTTGGTCGTCGCTCCCTTGTTATTTCTCGGCCCAGAGCTCTTCCTACCAGCCATGGCAGACGCAAGGAACGACGAACAAGAAAGGCTTATGAGGATGAATGTGCAGTAATATTCGAGTAGTTAGTTTCCCTTTTTATAACCTAGTACTAATATGCTGCAAAGTGGAAACACGTTTAGGTTTGATCGGTGTGAACAGGTTTGCAATTAATTATAGCATGGTACTTTGGAATGTGACGGGAAACAAGCTCGAAATTTATTGATGGTTT
The DNA here is from genome assembly GCA_039707655.1 of Elymus sibiricus. NCBI lineage: Eukaryota > Viridiplantae > Streptophyta > Magnoliopsida > Poales > Poaceae > Elymus > Elymus sibiricus. The sequence goes on from CM077668.1 coordinate 129,944,393, forward strand.
TGGTTTCGAAGCCTGGAACGGCTCCCGATGAGTTCTCATGACCAAGCATTCAAAAACTCGTGATAAATCAATGACCATCTTTTTCCAAATGACCAACTATTTTCATAGAAATACAACACATATAGATGGAGTATTTTCATAGAAATACAATACATAGATGGAGTGACTGTCACGGTTGCAAACCGCCATGGCGCCGCGTGTTCACTGCAGCAGCAACTGAGCAGGTCAGTCCATCGCTGGCGGGGAAGGAGGGCAGGTCACCTCGCCTATGATGCATCCCCAGCACCACCGCCGCTGCTGGTTGAGCGATTTGGCTTCTCCTACCGCCCATTTGAACAATTGCACCGGCTTCTCATGCCATTCCGCAGGCATGCACGTTCTCTCCTTCGCAGTCGACTCCGTGAATATGATCTCTACCATTAGCCCCAGCTCGAAATCAACGCAATGCTGCCAGATGCTGACATCCCGCAGCATCTCACCCCTGAGATCGACATGCACCTCCGCCTTGTGCTTTGCCAGGCACAGCTCCTTCGAACTTGTCTCCAATCGATGCGACGCTTCCTCGATCCGATTTGCCTTTATGCCCACCACCTGAAATGCAGCCCCGGCATGTCCTCCGGTGCCACCGATCTGTGATTCCAGAGCAATGGATCCCCTCTGAAACACATGTGGGTTTCGCTCAAAGGCGGTAGTGCTGCGGGCCGCAGGGAGAGGGAAGCCCGTGGGATGCTGGGATCTAAGGGATTATCCATGGCGGAATCCGATGGTCGAGGCGGGGAGGCGAGCGTAGGCGGTGGGAGAGCCCTAGTAGGCTAAGATAAAGATACTACTCCACTCCGTCCATTTTTAAATACAAAGGCCACCAACACTAACCGAGGCAAAAATTGATGACGCTGCCTCGTAGTACTACTAGTACTAGCAACCCATGATTTAACTAGTCGCATGCATGCAGTGGATGATACTAGTAATGTCATTCTCAACTAGTACTTCCTCCACGTCCACTCAATTTGCATGCGCTGTATTAATTGACCATCCATTAAGTGAACGACTCTACACGCGTCAAATTATCATGTGGGGTGGCTCTTCGTACAAAAATGCGTTCCACCATGTACCCGCGTGTGTGTGCGAGGGAATGAGTGCATGCGTGCACATCTTCTCTTCGTGCACGTACTCCACCAGCGTGTGTGGGGAAGAGAGAGAGAGAGTGGTATACATAGACCTAGAGAGAGATGGTGTGTCCCCGCAAAAAGAGAGAGAGAGAGATGGTGTGTGTTGGAAAGAGTACCCGCGCGTGTGTGTGAGAGAGGACGAGTGCATGCGTGCACCTCTCTTTGTATACGTACTAAACCTAGAGTACAAGTGTATGTGTGTGACATTGATGTGTGCCAGAAGTCCCGAGAGAGTCGTCGGTGTAGGTGTGTGCGTGGGGAGGAGGGAGAGAGATGATACTTATGTGTCAACGCAGTGCATGTGAAAAAGAGGCTAGTCAATAGTTCGCCACAAGACTATTTCTGGCAAACGCCCCAATAACCGTAAGATCAGCATCCGACGATGGAAGTTATTGGACGAAAACAGTACTAAAAAAAGAAATGCCATGGCATTTTCTTTTTACTGCCACACCACGCCCCTCCCCTCCACATGAAATTGCCACACGATCGTTCGCAACTGCCGGTTTGCAAGAAATCCCGATAGGCCGGGCTTTTGGCGGTAGGCGGGGAGCTTGGACTGTCTGTTTGCTCACATGCGGTCGCACATGTCAGTGATGTACCAAGCCGATGCGCATCCCTTCGGTGAGCAGCGGGCCGGACCAACCGTGTGTTGGTGCGACGCGAAGGCGACAGGCTGTAAGTTTACCGCCTACTCCTTGACGAGATTGGTCGATACAAATCCCGATTAAGAAAGGGTAGGGCGGCGTTTTTGCCGCATGGGAGGCGTGGTAGTTTTTTTTTACAATGGCATGGACCCGGCACTGCAAAAGTCATAGCGATGGGCAGTACTACTATGCTTGTCGGAGGCGAAAGTGGGCCCGCGCTCTCGGATGCGTACGTGGTGGAGCCGGACGCCCGCCAACCTCTCGTAGCGATAGCAAGGAGCCCGCTGCTGGCTATTTTCTATATAATTTTTTTTGGCAAATATATTTTCTATATAATCAGCTTTGAAATTTTCAATCGTTCACGTGTGACGTGATATTAGCCGTTGATTGCTGTTGATCCAATGGTCTAGGTGGTTGGGATTCGCATCTATCAAAACCTAATTGTACCCTGTTGTGTCTACAACATTCTTCTGGAACCAACAGCAAGTCACTGTGATCAATCCACACAAGAAGCTCGCAACAACCCCTCCCCCATGTGCCACGTGGCCTCATGGGTGCACCCACATCATTTTAATCATAATATATTGACTGAAAAAAAAAAGACATTTTGTAGCGTGCCATTGGAACTATAACTTACGTGCTTTTGCACATAATGGAAGTACTAGTGCCACATCATCTAAAGACTTTGTACACGCGCACATTTCTTATACAAATGTGCTCCACCGTGTACACGCGCGTTTGTATGTGGGAATGAGTGCGTGCGTGCACCTCTTCTCTTTCGTACACATAGTCTGTGTGTCTGAGAGAGAGAGAGAGAGATGGTGTGTGCAAGAAATCATGGGAGATTCGTGAATTTGTGTGTGGGGGGAAGGGGGGAGAGAAATATAGAGGGAGTATGTGTGTCAATGATGCAATTTGTGTGAAAGAGAGGCCTATATACATATATGTATGTGCATGGGGTGATATACAAGAAGGGAGGGGAGGGGTCGTCTGCGCAATATATCGATAGAGACAGATAGAGGGAAGAACTCTATGAGCCTACAAGCACTGGGAGAGGGGGTGTTGGGAGATGGTGCGAGAGGCCAACTAGACGGAGACTCGGAAGGAGTGTACAAGTGCGAGATCGATATTTTAAGAGAGGGGGCGAGAACGTGCGCGGTTGTGCGCGTCTGAGAGATGAAGCGGAAGGCATGGATGATGAGAGGTGAGACGATGGATAGATAATGTGTGTGTGATAGCTAGGCATTCCTATCTAGAGAGGTAGATTGATCGATGTGTACGTGGGAAAAAGGGCGAGACCTGACTAGATATAGATCGATCGCTTTGTGTGGAAAACAGGGAAAGACCTAGCTATATATATATACAGAGAGGAATATCGATCGATGCACATGCATGTGAGAGATAATTAAAGAAGGCCCGAAGTGACGAAGAGGGGGAGGTTTGTGTGTGTGGGTGGGTGCGAGTCCTGAGGTATTGTACGAGTGCGAGATCGATAATAAGAGATGAGGGGGTGAGCGCGCACGCGCGTGTGTGTGTGTGTGTGTGTGTGTGCGTGCGCGCCTCGTAGCTGGGGCGTGAGGGATGGATGGTGAGAGGGGGAAGGGACTGTGTGTACATGTGTGTGTGGTAGGCATACCTGCTAGCTAGAAGGGTATATCGATCGTTGTGTGTGTGGGAAAGAGAGGGCGATGGAGAGATCTACCTAGCTTTAGAGATCGTGGGATATAGACCTGAAGAAAGATATATATTGTGTGTGTGTGTGAGATGGATAATGCCGAGTGGGAGTGTGTGTGCATGCATGCACGAGAGAAAGTTAGTGGTACAACTATAAAGATAAGACGATTGTGTGTGTGTAAAAGACTTGGTGAGGTCATAATCAATATAAAAGTGAATTCAAGTATTTGAATAAGAGATCATGATGTTTGAAACCCATGCATGCATGATATAATGGAGATATGTGTGGTGTGGTTTTGAATCGAGCATGCCATACCATATACACATCGAACAAGGCCAAATTGATTTGAATTTGATATACCATTGGTATGCATTGTTTGACCACATTTCATCCATGCATGGACAGAACTATTCAAATTGGAGATAATGGGTGCCTTTGGCAGCTAACATCTAAATGTTGTGTGTGTGTGTGATACGTCTCCAACGTATCTATAATTTTTGATTGGTACATGCTATTATAGTATCAATCTTGGATGTTTTATATACATTTACAAGCAATTATATATCATTTTTTGGGACTAACCTATTAACTTAGTGCTCAGTGCCAGTTGCTGTTTTTTGCCTGTTTTTGGTTTTTCAGAATATCAGTACCAAACAAAGTCCAAATGCCACGAAACTTTTTGGGGATTTTTTCTGGACATAAGAGACACTAGAAGCTTCGAGAGAGGTCCAGAAGACAGAGGAGGTGACCACGAGCCACCAGGGCGCGCCCCAGGGGGGGTGGCGCTCCCTGGTGCCTCGTGGGCCCACCTCTGCTCCGTTTGACCTAATTCCACCTCTATAAATACTCTAAAATAGGGAAACCAACAGAGGAGTCCACGAAATACTTTTTTCGCCGCCGCAAGTTCCTGTTCTCGAGAGATCCCATCTGGAGGCCTTTTCCGGCACTCTGCCGGAGGGGGATTCGATCACGGAGGGGCTCTACATCAACCTTGCTGCCCTTCCCATGATGCGTGAGTAGTTTACCACAGACCTTCGGGTCCATAGTTAGTAGCTAGATGGCTTCTTCTCTCTTTTTGATCTTCAATACAATGTTCTCCTCGATGTTCTTGGAGTTCTATCCGATGTAATCACTTTTTGCGGTGTGTTTGTTGGGATCCGATGAATTGTGAGTTTATGATCAGATTATCCATGAATATTATTTGAGTTTCCTCTGAACTCTTTTATGCATGATTGTTATAGCTTCGTATTTCTCTCCGATCTATTGATTTGGTTTGGCCAACTAGATTGATTTATCTTGCAATGGGAGAGGTGCTTTGTAATGGGTTCGATCTTGCGGTGTTCAATCCCATTGACAGAAAGGGACATGACACGTATGTATCATTGCTATTAAGGGTAAAAAGATGGGGTTTATTCATGCGTGAGTTTACTTTGTCTACATCATGTCATCTTTCTTAAGGCGTTACTCCGTTCTTTATGAACTTAATACTCTAGATGCATGCTGGATAGCGGTCGATGTGTGGAGTAATAGAAGTAGATGCAGAATCGTTTCGGTCTACTTGTCTCGGACGTGATGCCTATATACATGATCATTACCTTGGATATCGTCATGATTGTTTGCTTTTCTATCAATTGCCCAACAGTAATTTGTTTACCCACCGTATGCTACTTTCAAGAGAGAAGCCTCTAGTGAAAACTATGGCCCCCGGGTCTACCTTTATCATATATTGAAAATCCTAAAAATACCTTGCTGCAATTTTACTTTATTTATTTTATTTTGTATTTTTGTTCGATCTATCTATCTATCACCATACAATTTAATCTTGCAATTAACCGCCAAGGGATTGACAACCCCTTGTTCGCGTTGGGTGCGAGGATTTGTTGTTTTGTGTGCAGGTGCTGCTAACGAGTTGTTGCGTGATTCTCCTACTGGATTGATAACCTTGGTTTCATAACTGAGGGAAATACTTATCTCTACTGTACTGCATCATCCCCTCCTCTTCGGGGAAATCCCAACGCAGCTCACAAGTAGCAGGAAGAATTTCTGGCGTCGTTGCCGGGGAGACATCATCAACATCTATGAAGTACCTACGCGTAAACTTTCATCTCCTTGCATTTATTTTATTTGCCTTTGCCTCTCGTTTCATCTCCCCCACTTCTAAAATAATTTTACAAAAACACAAAAATATTTTTGTTTGCTAGTTTGCTTGTGTTCCCAGGTGCCTTCTATTTGCTTGCATCTTCGCTTGCTAAAAAATTATTGTTATGGATCCTCATCCACTTGCTAATCTTTTCAAAAGATCCAATTATGATGAGCCAATTTCTAGTGAGTTGAGTGCACTTGATTATCTCTATGAAGTTTTGCTTGAAAATCATGAATCTGAAAATTGTGATGAAGTGTTAAAAGAAGAAATTTATAAAGTAATCCATGATAGCTCCCTGAATGAAAAGCATGATTGCAATGATGTTATTATAAATTCTATTAATGTCAATTGTGTTAATAATATGCAAAACTACAAGCTTGGGGATGACGATTTTGTTATGTCCACTACTTATTGTAATGATCATGATTGGGGTGATGCTTCTTATGATCTTGAAAATTTATTTAAGCCTCATGATGAATATGTCATGATAATAATGTTTGCAATAATATTGAAAGTGGGTTTGGAAGAGTGTCAACTTTATGTAAAAAGAATCTCACATACTCGGAGAGTGTTCAATCTTATGAAATTTTTGAAAGTTGGTTTGGAGAGGTCATGACTTTAGTTAATGTTAATCCCACTATCTTGGAAGATTATAAGACTTTTATGCACGTGGATCATGAAGAGAATATTTTATGTGATAGCTATATTGTTGAATTTGATTATGATCCTACATGTAATTATTATGAGAGAGGAAAATATGGTTGTAGAAATTTTCATGTTACTAAATTACCTCTCGTTATGTTGAGATCGTCAATGTTTTATTCTTTTCCCTTGCATAAGCTAGATATTTCTTGTCTTATAATTTGTTTGCTTATAAAATGCCCATGCAGAGGAAGTATGTTAGACTTAAATGTGGTTGTCACATGTTCTATGATGCTCGCTTTGTGCTTCAATTCTTGTCTTTTATATGAGCATCATTAATATCCCAAGCCTATCTTAATGGCTATAAAGAAAGAGCTTGTTGGGAGACAACCCAATAGTTATCTTAATTTTTGTGTTTATTTTTCTGTTTTCTTGTGTGCACACAATAATTCTACTGTTATGATTGTGTTTTTTATGTTTTAATTAGTGTTTGTGCCAAGTAATGCCTTTGGGATGATTTGGATGATAGTATAATTGATGCTGTTTGGAAAACAGAAAGTTTTGCATCCAGTGCTGGAATTTTAATTCTGTACTGGAGCGTCAGAAAAATCTGACATTTTTAAACAGTATTGGTATATGAATTTCCACGTTTTCCTAATTTTTCAGAATTTTTGGAGTTACAGAAGTATAGCTTTTAAATAGATCTTTACAGACTGTTCTGTTTTAGACAGATTCTGTTTTTGTTGCATAGTTTGCTTATTTTGATGAATCTATGGATCGTATCGGGGGGTATGAGTCATGGAGAAGCTGGAGTACAGTAGCATTATGCCAATATTAAATATGAATCAATTTAATATAGTACTTAAAGTTAAAGATTTGTTTGTTATACTAACGGACCTCACGAAGGTTTTGTTGAGTTTTGTGTGATTGAAGTTTTCAAGTTTTGGGTGAGATCACGATGGATGAAGGAATAAGGAGTGGCAAGAGCCTAAGCTTGGGGATGCCCAAGGCACCCCAAGGTAATATTCAAGGAAGACTCAAGCAACTAAGCTTGGGGATGGCCCGGAAGGCATCCCCTCTTTCTTCTACCAACAATCGGTAATTTTACTTGGAGCTATATTTTTATTCGTCACATGATATGTGTTTTGCTTGGAGCGTCGTGTATTATATGAGTCTTTGATTTGTTTGCTTTTTAGTTTGACACAATCATCTTTGCTGGACACACCTATTTGAGAGAGCCACACGTTTATCATGATTTGTTAGAATACTCTATGTGCTTCACTTAAATCTTTTGAGCTAGGCAGTTGCTCTAGTACTTCACTTAAATCTTTTTGAGCACGGCGGTGGCTATATTTTGAAGAAATATTTGAACTCTCATGCTTCACTTATATCTTTTTGAAAGTTGATAATAGTAATGGTAATTTGCACAAGATATGAATTTGGTCCAAAAGTGATGAATATTCAAGAGGGATATAATAAAAACTTTCATATAGATCATTGGATATGATAAGTTTGATTCCTTGCAATAGTTTTGCGATATGGAGATGATAATATGTGAGCCATGTTAGTGAGTAATTGTGATTTAGTAAGAATATTAGTGTTAAGGTTTGTGATTCCCTATGCATGCACATAAAGTCAATAGTTATGCAACGAAATTATATCCTACTTATGGTGCATTATTCGGTGTTAGTTATGTTCAATGCATGTTTATGACCATTTTTGCTTTTTGGTTGGTCGCTTCTCAATGTATTTGCTAGCCTTCATTTGCACTAAGCAGGAATGCTGCTTGTGCATCCAACTCCTTAAACCCAAGTTGTGCCAAATGAGTCCACCATACCTACCTATATGCGGTATTTCCATGTCGTTCCAAGTAAATTTGCATGTGCCAACTCTAAATTTTCAAAAATAATTTTCCGTTTTGTGTGCCCGTACCGCTCATGAAGCGGCAGGGGGTGGCCAATATTTTCCATGCTAGGTGTGTTATTCTCACGATGAGTGTTTATTCACTTGTCATTGCACGAGAGAGTGGCAGGTAATAGGGATGCCCAGTCTCGAAATGAAAAAAATTTAATATGATGATAATAATAAATTCCTTGGAAAGTGTTGGTATGGAAGGCACCCGTGGATACGGCTAGCCATGGATTGTGAAAGAATTGTGGAAAGGAAATAAACTTTATTTTCTGTTTGGGAACCGCCTATAATGTGTCTAGCATGGAAGATACTGGGAATTCTCGGTCGTTTTCGTTGACAGGAAAAGCATGCCTCTCAAAATAATTTTATCTCTCTAATTTAAGTTTTGAGCTCTGGCACCTCTGCTTCCCTCTGCGAAGGGCCTATCTATTACTTTTATACAATTTTTATTTTTATTTTGAGTCTCCATCTTCTCTTGCAAAGCACCAACTAGAGAGCACTATTGTCATACTTGTGCATTGGGTGTAGCTAATATTGAGTGTGTTTCATGAATGGATCAATGATTGAGCATAATGGGCTAGGGATAACTTTCTTTAGCGTTGATATTTTGAAAGACATGGTTGCTTGTTAGTATGCTTGAGTATTTATGTCTTCATGTCAAACTATAGACTATTGCTTTGAATCATTCAAGTCCAAATGTCCATGCTACAAAGAAAAGAGTATATGATGAATATGATAGGTAGCATTCCACATCAAAAATTCAGTTTTTATCATTTACCTACTCGAGGACGAGCAGGAATTAAGCTTGGGGATGCTTGATACGTCTCCAACGTATCTATATTTTTTTATTGTTCCATGCTATTATAGTATCAATTTTGGATGTTTTATATACATTTACAAGCAATTATATATCATTTTTTGGGACTAACCTATTAACTTAGTGCCCAGTACCAGTTGCTGTTTTTTTGCCTGTTTTTGGTTTTTCAGAATATCAGTACCAAACGAAGTCCAAATGCCATAAAACTTTTTGGAGATTTTTTTTCTGGACATAAGAGACACTAGAAGCTTCGGGATAGGGCCAGAAGACAGAGGAGGTGGCCACGAGTCACCAGGGCGCGCCCTAGGAGGGGTGGCGCGCCCTGGTGCCTCGTGGGCCCACCTCTGCTTCGTTTGACCTAATTCCACCTCTATAAATACTCTAAAATCGGGAAACCAACAGAGGAGTCCACGAAATACTTTTTCCGCCGCCGCAAGTTCCTGTTCTCGAGAGATCCCATCTGGAGGCCTTTTTCGGCACTCTGCCGGAGGGGGATTCGATCACGGAGGGGCTCTACATCAACCTTGCTGCCCTTCCGATGATGCGTGAGTAGTTTACCACAGACCTTCGGGTCCATAGTTAGTAGCTAGATGGCTTCTTCTCTCTTTTTGATCTTCAATACAGTGTTCTCCTCGATGTTCTTGGAGTTCTATCCGATGTAATCACTTTTTGCGGTGTGTTTGTTGGGATCTGATGAATTGTGAGTTTATGATCAGATTATCCATGAATATTATTTGAGTTTCCTCTGAACTCTTTTATGCATGATTGTTATAGCTTCGTATTTCTCTCCAATCTATTGATTTGGTTTGGCCAACTAGATTGATTTATGTTGCAATGGGACAGGTGCTTTGTAATGGGTTCGATCTTGCGGTGCTCAATCCCAGTGACAGAAAGGGACATGACACGTATGTATTGTTGCTATTAAGGGTAAAAATACGGGGTTTATTCATGCGTAAGTTTACTTTGTCTACATCATGTCATCTTGCTTAAGGCGTTACTCCATTCTTTATGAACTTAATACTCTAGATGCATGTTGGATAGCGGTCGATGTGTGGAGTAATAGTAGTAGATGCAGAATTGTTTCGGTCTACTTGTCTCGGACGTGATGCCTATATACATGATCATTGCCTTGGATATCGTCATGATTATTTGCTTTTCTATCAATTGCCCAACAGTAATTTGTTTACCCACCGTATGCTACTTTCAAGAGAGAAGCCTCTAGTGAAAACTATGGCCCCCGGGTCTACCTTTATCATATATTGAAAATCCTAAAAATACCTTGCTGCAATTTTACTTTATTTATTTTATTTTGTATTTTTGTTCGATCTATCTATCTATCACCATACAATTTAATCTTGCAATTAACCGCCAAGGGATTGACAACCCCTTATTCGCGTTGGGTGCGAGGATTTGTTGTTTTGTGTGCAGGTGCTGCTAACGAGTTGTTGCGTGATTCTCCTACTGGATTGATAACCTTGGTTTCATAACTGAGGGAAATACTTATCTCTACTGTACTGCATCATCTCCTCCTCTTCGGGGAAATCCCAACGCAGCTCACAAGTAGCAGTGTGTGTGTATGTTGCATGTTAAACACATTATACATATCAAACATCGTTTAGATTCCGAACATCTAGCTAGAGCATACATGTACTATGATTTGAATTCAACATAAAATGGATACACATATTTGAATTCGAGATCATATGGTACATGTAGTTCATATTTAAATGGGAATTTACTACTATATTCATGTCGTGTGTTGTGAAGATGATATTTAGATGATGGTATAACTAACCTGACAACAATCCCATTCAAATACGGAAAATGGACTCAATTTTGGTCCATATGGTAGACGGTACAAATTGTTTTTTTTTGTTATTGAGGGAAGTACGAATTGATTTGGTACCGTACACGGTAAGCTTGTTCTACCAAATTTTTAAGTTGTTCATTGTTGTTTTTTAATGGCATTTGTAGTAATTCATATAGTAAAACAGGACATGACTCTCTTTTTTTTTTACGGAACCTCGTCACAGGGCGGGGAGCTCCCGCAGTGCATTAAGAAGAAGAGAGTTGGTCCGGTTAATAAGGGAAACTGGACCCAAAAACCATACATGGCACAGTTAATTAAGGGAAACCGGTGAAGACCACGCACACCGAGACATGACTCTCTCTTGTGTGGTGCGAATTGTTTTTTGTTTTTGTTTTTTTTTTGTACACGTTAAGCTTGTTCTCCCGAAATTTCAAGCCGCGCATTGTCATCCCAAAATTTCAAGCTATCTGTTTGTCTCTTATGCTGCGAAACTCCCGCCCCTTCAACCCGCGCCTTGTTATCCCGAAATTACAACGCGCACGAAAACTCCCCCTCCTCTGAAATCGGTCGCACCGCCCCGACACGCGAAATCCCCCTTCTATCCCTCAGCCGAAAATCCCGCCTCGACGTCCCATGGTCCAAACGGGTAGGGGTACTTTCGTAACTTACCCCACATGTCGGACAAGTGCGTCCCTAAGCCATGGTTCCCCCTCCCACCCCCTACGCCCCCATTCGTACACCGAGGCCGCCAAAACCCGTGAAACCCCACGCTCCTCCGTCCGCCACCCGACAGCCGCCCAGCCGGAGCCTCTTCCCCGACGACATCGTCCGCCGCAACAGCTCGACGTCCCTCATCTGCCGCACTGGATGAGGATCCGTCGTCAATCTCGTCGTCCCACCGATTCAGCCGCCCCGTCCTCCACCTCCAAGGAGCTGCCCCGATGTTTGCCTCGTCTATCGCGCCACCTCCATTCCCATAGCGCCGTCTTCACCTGCACCACCGGAACTGCAGCACCATCACCGATTCCTCAGATGAAGCTGAGGCCTAGTTGGCGCCACCAAAGAGGTTCTACACTAATCGCTGCATCTTCTCCTTTATTTGATCTCACGGTGCTGCCGCTGCTCGATCCCGAGCAGCCATGGCGCGGCTCCATCGACGGCGGCGTCACCGGCCACTTCCTCCACGCCGTCTCTCCGCCATGGCGTTGCTCCCTCGGCGGCGACGTCCACATCAGCAGGAGCTTCTGCTGCTGCTGCTCCGGCTGTCGCTGGCCGTGCTGCTGCTGCTCCGGCTCTCGCTCGCGCTGTTGCTCTGCTCTTGCTCTTGCACGCGCTGCTGCTCTACTCTTGCTTGCACTGCTGTTGCACAAGCAGCAGCTCCAACACTCGCTCGCGCTCCTACTGCTGCTACGGCTCTTGCACGCGCTGATGCTCCGGGCGCTGCTACTGCTGCACGACCAGCGGCCCCGGCTGCTCTCTGGTAGTACGTTCCCTGCTGGAGCGGCTGTCGATTTAGATCACTGCTTCTCTGCCACTAGTGCTCGAGCGGCCAAAATTACTAGTGCATTTCTTCTCTACTACTACCGCGTTCAGTTCCGACAGTAAAATTCAGTTTCGACGGCAAAATTCAGTCTCGAGAGTACATTTCAGTTTCGACAGTAAAATTCAGTTTTGACAGTTAAGTTCAGAGACGAGCGGCTGATGTATTTGAGATCTAGCACTTTTTGGTGATGTATTTTACATCATCTATTGGAGATGCTATTAGAATCCCACTTCAGGTTAACGTTGTCTCTCTTGTCCTACTTTAGCCTCGCCGTCGTACACCTCACCGGAGCTGCTCCAACGACAAAACCGTCCATCATAGCGGAGCAGTACCCTCGGCTCCATCTCCAGGTGCCTAAGATCTTCTTCCCCACCTCCGACAGCCACATCAGCCGCAGCATCCTCAGCAACCAACCCAATTATGCTGAGATCGACATGGTTTCGGCAAAGAGGTTGTACACTTGTCGCATCGCTTTTCACTCTACATGTAATATATATTGTCCACTGAGCACACGTAGTAATGAGAAATACGAATAGTTTCTCCTATATGACAAGCAGTGAGGTACTAGGCAAGTTGGCTATCCGTGATGGACTCTCTCGAAGGCCATCATTATTTATTTCTGCGCGTTGTAGCTATGTATGTGTAGATGGGTCTGGGAGTTGAGCTAGTAGGGCATTGGGTTGGGTCCAAAGTAGTAGAAGTAGTAAAAAAACATTTTTGGAGTGTAGGATTTTTTTTCCTTTAGTGTCTCTTTCAAAGAAAAACTGTAGGAATTTTAATATCCACTTGGCCCTCCTTTTCAAATTCCTATTCATGAAGAACAAGACTAAGTGATAGTAGCATAATAGCATTATAACTGCACATTTTCATGTGGTTTGACTTTAATATGACCATGCTTCTTTGCATTTCTATGATCTTCCAATTCCTGTGAACCAAACACCCAGATTGACAGAAATCCTATGTTAGCAAATGCTCTGTTTTGCACTTGCATTCCTATCCTATTCATGTGTTTCCTATCCCTGCGTTGTTAGAATCCTCCAATTCAAATGAGCCTTTACAGAATTACTTCTGATACAGATAGGTGTCAAAGAAAACTTTGTGTGGTTTGTCCCGCTCCTGCCGTGCCATCGTCCGCCCCAGCTGAGCTGCTCCAACGACGGAAGTGTCCACCGCAGCAGAGATCCCCCCTCCAGACCGTCTTTCGCCGCCTCAGATCTTCTTCCCCGCTGCCGACAGCCACCACCACTGCATTACCATCATCAACTGAGCAGATGACCTTGAGGACTACACGGGTCCGCAAGAGAGGTTGCACTCTTTCATGTCTGCTTACGTTATGCATCGCTTAATATGACCTGCTACTTTATCGTCTCGTTCACCTCTTAGACTCCGAGTTAGGTACAAACTAATAATCAAACTTGAGTTTTTAAATGGTTGTGGGGTACATAACGAGGCAACAATGAATAGTATCTCTGTCTACTATCTGCTTAATCTCGGGTGTCTACTATGTGTTTCATGTTGGGTGGGAAACAAACTGTAAAGGAGCCATTACCCGTATTTTTTAACTAAAGCTATTATCTGCCTGCTATCATTGGTTTGGGTCTATCCACTGGTTGCTACCATCACTCTGGATTTCTGCATGCATTCCTTACATAATCTCACTATGTTTTATTCCTATGCATGTCAGTTATTGTACACAATGGTACTGAACATGTAGAGCAAAAGAGAAGAGCCTTGCATGGCAATATAATGTCATGCAGACGTCGCTCCATGGTGGCCGCAATGGCAGCCCCCTCCCCCCCATTCCAGATTGTAATCAAGAGGAAGATAACTGTTCAGAGGGGGATTCAGAGAAGCAGACCACTCCTATTTACTCCCTGAGGTCTTTGCTCTCACTTGGCATGCTGATATTGGTCATATCATGCATATGGTGCCTTGCATTGCTTACTTTATACATCATATATGGCATCTACTTAGTTTAGACATGTTTTGTGTGAATGCCATCTGTTTAGTTTCTATATCATATATGTGAATTATGCAATGCCATCTTGTTTAGCCAGGCATCATATATGGGAATTTTGCAATTCCATCATGTTTAGCCAGTCATCATATATGTGAATTATATCATGCCATCCTTTTTTTTTCATTACGTATTACATTTGTCAACAATATTAGTACATTCAACTACTCTTCCTATGCATCAGCCATTTGACACGGTGATGGAAAAATCAGGAGTGAAAACAAGGTCTTCAGAGCAGACAATGCTATCTGACGAAGCGCATATCTTGCCGGTTACAGATAGCTCCTCAGAGGAGGATGCAGAGACAGATGACCAGCCGTATTCCCCCCCCCCCCAAGGTGTATGCTCTAACTTGGCAGGGTTATATTGCTCATATCATGCATATGGTGTCTTGCATTGTTATGTCATTTGCTTAGTTTAGACATGATTTGTGTGAATGCCACCTGTTTAGTGTCTAATTACCATATATGTGAATTATGCAAAGCCATCTTGTTGCAAGGCATTATATATGTGAATTATGCAATGCCATGCTGTTTAGCCAGGCATCATATGTGTGAATTATATCATGCCATCCTCTTTTTGTATTACGTATTCCACTTGTCGACAATGTTTGTTTATTCAACTACTCTTCCTGTGCATCAGCCATTTGAATCGGTGATGGAAAAATTTGGAGTGAAAACAAGGTCTTCAGAGCAGACAATGCTACCTGCTGAAGCAGATATCTTGCTGGTTACAGATAGCTCCTCAGAGGAGGATTCAGAGACAGATGACCAGTCCTATTTTCCCCCTGGGGTGTATGCTCAAACTTGGCAGGGTTATATTACTCACATCATGCATATGTTGCCTTGCATTGCTTAGTTTAGACATCATATACACAATATTGAATACCATCTGCTTAGTTTAGACATCATATATGCGATTGCCATCTGCTTACTTGCTTAGTATATAAATCATATATGTGAATTATATCATGCCATCATGTTTACATAGACAGCATGTATGTGAATTATGGCATGCCAACCTATTTAATAAAGACATCATGTAGGTATATCATCTCATCCTGTTTACATAGTCATCATATTTTGAATTATGTCATTCTATCCGTTAATTATATCATGCCATCATGTTTCCATAGACAACATGTATGAGAATTATGGCATGCCAACCTATTTAATAAAGACATCATATTTGAATTATGTCATTCTATCCTGTTTAGTTGGCCATCATATATGTGAAATTGTGTCATGATATCCTGTTTAGTTAGCCATCATATATGTGAAATTGTGTCATGCTATCCTGTTTGGTTAGACAACATATATGTGAATTATTTCATGCCCTCTTTTATTCCCCACTATCCATTGCACCTGTCTATCATACAATGTCTGTACATTCAATTACTTTTCTTGTTTATCAGCCATTTGAATTGGAGGGGGTGATGGCAGTATCTAAGGGAGTAAAAACATGGTCTTCAGAAAAGGCAGTGCTACCCGTCGATGCAGATAGAACCACGGTTGTACTTGCCCAAGAACCAGCCCCACCACACATAACCCAGACTCTCACAGATTGTACCCCTACCCAGTTGGACAAAGAACCGGCTACACCCCATCTAACCCCAACCCCAGCAGATAGTAACCTAGTTCCACTTGACACAGCACCATCTCCACCACAGAGCACCCAAACACGAGCAGTTAGTAAGGCAACTGCAGTGCCCAAAGCACAAGGACCAGCACTGCAAACCCCAACTCAACGCTTAAAGCAGAAGAACAACTGTTCTCAGGTCAGATTCCGTAGCTATGGTGCATACTCCTTTGCTCTTGCATCACTGTATTTACTCATACCAACTAATTTCGAATTTGAAGGATCCAATTGAAACTTCAATGGCACAACAGGTATGTTTTAAACCTGTTTCTTTAACTGGTTTGCTGTTGTAACTTCTAGCTCTATGTTGATTTCAGTTTCAATTGTATAAACAGTTATGTTCTCATGTCATGCACATTACAAGTGTTATTAGTGTTGTTAGTTTCCCACACTTATATTCAGTCTATGCCGCTTTGTCTTAAACATATATGATTTGAACTGTGTCTCTATCTTGATTTGGCAACATAAACTAGGATGATATAGACAATACAGTGACCATAGTACATAAATATATGTTTGTTTCATGATGTTATCCTGTCAACATTACCACTGAACTGGTTTACCAAAATGAGTTTCATATACTACATGCTAAAGCTGTGATGTGTCTGCTTGTTCCTCTTTTAGAATGCTGGCAGAATATTGGAGAAGAGTACCCCATTATGCAATGGTAAAGGAAGTAATGCAGACAAGGTTCAAGATAGTGAGACAACCCTGTTGGTCTCCAAGAAAGCTGATAAAAACTATCTTCAAGATAGTGAGACAACCCCAAAGTCCTGCCTTGATGTAGTGTTCGAGTTACTGGCCACTACCGCTAGCACAAGCTCTTCGAACTCGCTGCCTGAATCAGTTCGGCTTCTTGAGTCTCAACTACAAGTTGAAAGACAATGATCAGCTGTGCTGCGACAAGAAGCCGAAGGACTGAGGAAGTGCCTGCAGAATTCAGATGCACACTTTCTGGTGCAACAGCAAGAGTTGGAGGAGTTTAGCGCCAAACAAGAGAAAGCTAATAAGCTTGCTAAGCTTCTTGCCAGCATGGTGGGTGCCTAGGATATCGTTTCTTGAGCTCTTCTGAAGTGGTTTCAGTTCTGGACTTGTTTTGCTACCGCGTTTATTTGCACTGGTGGCCAATTTAGACGCCCAGTGTATGTAATATTCTGCTTTGTTGTTCCCTAATATTTGCACTGGTAGCGAACTTTGATGCCTAGTGGATGTAATCTGTGTAATCGTCGTAATAGCCTAGCGTTAGTTGCTTTCTTATTTATTTACTTATAGTCTTGTTTATTTGTTTGCTTGTAGTCACTGCAGTTCTTTTTCCTCAGTTTGCTAGTGGCCGCAATAACCATGGGCCACATACGGGCCGTGGTAACGATGGGCCTCCTACGGGCCGTAGGACCCATGGGCCTCCTATGGGCCGTAGGATCCATGGGCCTCGTTCGCGCCGTAGGATCCATGGGCCGTACTGTTCGTGGGCCAAAACCGGACCGCAATATGGACCGTAAACGGGACAAAATCGGAACCGTTCATTTATGGGCCCGGACCTTAACGGGCCGTTAACAGGCTGGAAGACAGCATAGGCTTAATTCTATCAAGAGGCATGACGGGTCGTTAATGGGCCGGATTACATGACAGGATGAAAACAGCTAACGGGTTAACGGGCCACAAACAGACCGATTGTTACCACGGGCTAAATTTGGCCCATTAGCATAACAGGCCAGTAACGGACCGTAAGTAATCGAGGGCCGAAAATGAGCCCAAGAATTTATGGGCCCTTAGAAGGCCGAAAGGGAGCACGGGCTGCAAACGGCCCAACTGAATCATGGGCCGTTAATGGGCTCAAAGCAGTTTACTGTTCATGATGGACCTGATTCACCACGGGCCGTCAATGGGCCCAGAGATGCAAAAGGCCTCATATGGGCCGAAAGACTCTACGGGCCATAGATGGGCCGAAAGTGACAACGGGCTGGAATCATATGGGACGGCCCACATGACGCTATACTGGGCCGAATATTGAAAGGCCATAACGGACCGTGAGTACCCGGGCCGTAGATGGGTTGTATGCGAACAGGCCGTTAACAGGCTTTCTATGGGCCGGCCTGCTAACTTTTGACCAAGTCAAATGGGCCGGCCTTTTTAACCTAAATGGGCCACTGTTGGGCCATGCCATGTGTCGACGTATCATAGGCGTTTCTCGTCCAATGAATGGATGACATCTGTCGCAACGCCGAGCTGACACGTGGATCCACCAGTGAATGAGAAATTTACACGTGGAAAATCACCATTGGTTAGGGCTGCTAACGGGTTATCGGATGCCACATGTCGGTTACCCTTGACGAAAACACTTCCATGACGCGACATTTATCGTCATGGAAGTGGACACTTCCGTGATGATAATTTCAGTATTGTCATGGAACACTTCTACGACAGCACAGGTATGACTATCTTGATTCTGTCATAAAATCGTCACGGATGTGCATGTATGACAGAAAACGTGACCTACTGTGACAAAGACGTATCATCACGGAAGTGTTTTTTTTGTAGTGAGACCGCACCAATAACCAGAACATCGACAATAACATCGACGCCAGCAACAACAACCACGGCGAGATGATCAATGGGGATGACGATGACCCCGATGACGGCGATTATGATCCGAGGCCGAGGAGGATAGAAGTGTCGGCCCCGATGAGTACGATGCTTTTGAGGAGCCCCTTGAGGTACCTCAGCTCGAAACACTCCGTCGACGATTGGACACTATGGCCAAGGGCATCAAGAAAAAATCTCAATGGCTTAAGCCAAACAAGACGAAATAAACGACAGATGGGTCAAGCTCCTCAGGGCCAAGCAGGCACTTGAGGACAAACTTGAGCAAACCGGGGCTAATCGGTCTTACCCCCGTAGGAACTTCCTGCCCGAGCTTGACGAGGAGGCTAAGGACAGCGTGCTATCTAAGCGCGAGTGGGCTGAAAATCCCGATCGCCCTCCTCGGGGCGGAGATCGGCCAGCTGGTGAAAACAAGCATATCCCCGAGGCCTCTGGACGTGGAGGCGGAGTAAATCCACCACGGCCCCTCAAGAAGTATGACCCGAGGAAGAAAAGACCTTTAAGGTCAGAAGCTCTAATGACCCACAAGTATAGGGAATCGCAACAGTCTTCGAGGGTAGTATTTCACCCAAATTTATTGATTCGACACAAAGGGAGCCAAAGAATATTTATAAGCCTTAGCAGTTGAGTTGTCAATTCAACCACACCTGAGATGTCACTTCCCTGCAGCAATTTATTAGTAGCAAAGTAATATGATAGCAACGGTAGCAGTAGTAGCAAGAGTAACAACAGGTTTGTAGCAATTGGAACAGTAGCAGTATAGTAACTTGAGCAAAGACAATATTAGCAAAGCGTAGGCATTGGATCAAAGATGGATATTTGGATGAAATTCGATATGTAACAGTCACAACCTAAAGCGATACACAATAGCTTCAATTCATCAATCATATGTAGGCATGTATTCCGTATATAGTCATACGTGCTTGCAATAAGAACTTGTATCCTACCCTCCCGTGGCAGCGGGGTCCTAATGTAAACTAAGGGTAATTAAGGCGCTCCTTTTAATAGAGAACCGAAACAAAGCATTAACACATAGTGAATACATGAACTCCTCAAATTACAGTCTTCCCCGGAGTCCAATTATTGTCACTTTGGGGTCTACGGGTTGGCACAATAGTAGGTGCATATAACTTGTAGATAGGATCAAGAACTCAAATATATTCATGAAAACATAATAGGTTCAGATCTGAAATCATGGCACTCGAGCACTAGTGACAAGCATTAAGCATAGCAAAGTCATAGCAACATCAATCTAAGAACATAGTGGATACTTGGGGTCAAGCCCTAAAAAATTGACTCGATTACATAAGAAATCTCATCCATCTCCATCACCGTCCAGCAAGCCTACGAAGGAATTACTCACTCCTTGTGGTGAGCATCATGAGATTGCCCCAACCTTGTTTGTAAAGGTTCGGTCGCCACCTTCAAGGGCACCACTAGTGGAATCACGGCATCTTGCATTGTGCGAGGGCGTGAGGAGAATACGGTGGCCCTAGTGGCTTCTTGGGGAGCATTGTGCCTCCACACCGCTCCAACGGAGACGTACTTCCCCCTAAAGGGAAGGAACTTCGGTAACACATCCTCGTCTTCATCGACTCCACTTGTGGTTATTTCTTACCTTTACTTTGTGCAAGCTATTATTGTGTTGTATCCTTTGCTTGCTTGTGTTGTTATTGTTGTTAGCGTCATATAGGTTGTTCACCTAGTTGCATATCTAGGCAACCTATTTGTTGCTAAACCTAATTTGTTAAGAAAAGCTAAAAATTGGTAGTTGCCTATTCACCCCCCCCCCTCTAGTCAACCATATCGATCCTTTCAAAAGAGAAAGACATCCATTCAGTAACAAGAAACGATTAAGAATTCGGTAAAGAATCAAGGAGGAATTGAGTTCTTACTCCCCCTCTTCCTATTCTTCATTAGAGACTAAGGAGAAGGCAACCTCCCACATATTGCTCTCCCGGGCAACGGATGCTTCCTAGGTGGCTGATGTCGCAGATGATGATGGCCTTGTTCTCTTTTAGTGGGGCCCTTCCTGGACTATCGAGGCCTCAGGTTGGGCTGTCATTCTCCTCCGGGAACGACATCGTGCCAAGGGTACTTTGTATTCTTCTTAATCCTCCAAACCCTCCTCAGGAGGATTGGGAACGGGAGATGGGGCCAGGCTACTTTTCTTTGCCAACCCCCTTCGGCGCTTGGGAGCTGCAGGTTCCCTCGAAGGATAAGTTGGCTCATCTTTGTCAGTAGATTGGGAGGCTCCAGCAGTGGCCAATCTCCTCTTCATCGTTTCCACTTCCGCCAGCCTTGGCGGATGGATCATGCACGCCAATGGTGTCTTGCCAAATTGGGTGCCCAAAACGCCCGAAGTCGTTGCTAACTGGTTGGATGAGTTGGATGAATCGGCTGCCAAGGAGAAAGCAGAAGAGGGGCATGACGGCACCGTGGGAAGTGGGAGCAAATGGGTCGAGCCGCGCCCGCCTTTGGCATGGGTGCAGAGGCTCGGGGGCTGAGCTCCCCATTGTGCAGTAATGGGCACGCCTTTCTAGGCCCCATTACCCCCACGATCACCGCGACCGTTCACACACTCTCTCTCTGCTACTGATTTGACTCAACAAAGAAACTTGGTGACACGTGTGACCCATGCGCTAAAAAGGTCCTGGCCCTGGCAGCACATGTGGCACGCGTCTGGCCCAGGCCCGGGGGCTTCTGTCGGTACCGTGACCCTTCGGTTCACGCACCCAACACGGGCCACAGTAGCCTCCTTGCCAACGAGAACAACAAGTGAAATACTCCGGTAACCTGATAGCTACCTTGGATCTGATGTGGTATGCAGATCTTCGTGAACACTCTCACTGGCTACAACATCGAGAAGGAATCCACTCTCCACCTTGTGTTCAGATCCATGGTGGCATGCAGATCTTTGTCAAGATCTATCATCTCCCATTACATTAGTAATAAAGTGTGCCAAGAAGGGTTGCCCAAGCATTCTGACAACAGCTCAAGGTAGGAAACGCCCGGGAACGGGCATGGCGCCCGGCAACGCCCGTTCTACCTAGCCTGCATCGGCAAGTGGAACCAGCAAGCCACTTCATGCAACACGTGGCGTATCAGTTCTGCGCAAATTGTCCTTTTCCGACACGTGGCGCATGTGCAGGTGGGCCGGTGGAGTTGCAGCGGTGCCGGTGCTGATTCACCATCCCATTTACCGTGCGGACACCTGTATTAGTGTGTGTCGCACTAATACCAGGTGAATACATTAAGTGGCGTAGACATGATAGGCATTCGTCCCCAGATGACAGAAGACGGCGACATATCATCGCGCATTTATTGCATATACCTACTCTGTCAGAGTTAGGTATAGTCTACTGTAGTTGTTATGGTACCCCTTGAACTATAAAAGGAGGACCGGACTACTGTAGAAAGGGTTAGATTCTGGTTGGACATTTTTTAGTTACAACGCAGGAGCTCGAGAACAGCACTTTCCCTTCCCGGGAAAGGCTTGCAGCTCTCTGTCCACCACATCAACAAAACACAAAGCAGGAGTAGGGTATTACACAACCATGCGGCCCGAACCTGGGTAGATCCTGGTGTGTTCTAAGTCTTCCAGTTGGTGTTGATCCACACTTTGCGCCCCACACCACGAATCGGCAAAGGGACACTTTTGGTCCTTGGTGTCTGACGTGTGTTCTGCACACGCGCGACGACGACAATATGTCTTTCAAATTGAAATATGTTTACGTATTAAAAATGTATGTTGAATATGACTATAATGTTCACAGTCTTTGCTTTTCGGATTCATTGTTGACAGGTAATTCGACACCTAAGGAGAAACATCTCGCTATGCTATTATTTGTTAGTACCAATCTTTACTTTCGTTGTATGAACAGTTATAGCTTATTTCATATAATACGTCCCCTCGTGCACATATAACCCCAGTTTTCGCGAAAATTGACATCTGAGCACGGGTGCAACGGAGCATTTTATTTTGAAGTTAAAAAAAACAGATTTTTACGGCTCGAAAAATTTCAAAATTTTGTGTGCATGAACGTATAGCAATGCAGTATATCGGGCCAAAATTTCAGCAATATACATGCTTACATGTAAAAGATACAAAAAAGACAAAATGCATGAAAATTAGGGGCTTGTTTTCTGTTGTTTTGGGGCCGAAATTTTGTCTTTTCTGTGCAGCACATAATACAACGTATTATTGAACGAAATTTCACAGGTACTTAGACTATATGCATGCGTATTCATGTAAAAAAATCAATTTTTTTCAAATCTTTTAAGCACCTTTTTGGAGCAGTTCAAAATAAAGTGCTCCGTTGCCCCCATGTTCTGAAAATCCGTTTTACAGTTTTCGTTCATTCTTCTTTACCAATGGTGTGCCTGACTTGTGTGTGATCTTTGTTCATGCATATACTTTTTTGTCCTTCCTAGTCATTCTATTCTCGGCTATGCATGTCACATGCAGTTTATACCAAAAGTAATTTGTTGTACAAATATAAGTTTTTTAGACACACTTAAATAATATAATTAATCTCCCTTATAAACTGAACCCACCATGATCATCCAAGTGTTAAGTAATTTGTTGTACAGATATAGGTTTCTTAGACACACTTAAATGGTAGTATAACTATTCTCCCTTAGAAACTGAACCCACTATGGTCATCCAAGCGTTAATTTGGTCTACGTAGATGAACGTGGTTGATATTTTTATTGAACACCATCTTATCAATTGATTATGTTTTGCTTAAAAAAGCATTTGTTGCTCCTCCCATCGCTTGCCTCTAATTAGAACCTTAAATGGTGTATCTCATCGGCGTTCACCACAGTGATGATGCGATGTCTCTAGGTTATTTGGCTTGTTGGTGGAATTGATGTCAAAAAAAAAAAGATATTAGGTCGTGGGTGATTTTCTTTGAAATATATCTAAATTATACATCAAGATAACTCTTTGGCATAAGTATTTAAAATATAAGTGTACTACGTCGCCGGTATGTACAACATTAAAAACTCATGGCGTTGTAGTATGTGGCTTCCTTTTTTTCACCTAAATATTTGCGGCATATATTGTGTGATTCTTCTAGATGTGTTATTTTATTGTCATTCTAACCGTAGTCAGTTTCATTGGCCTGATGTTAAATGTTTTTTTTTTTGCCGGTGACCTATGTTTTTTTTTTTGAACACAGTACAGACGCAAGCGCTCATATACACGCGCATACACTCACCCCTATGAACGCACACACGCACACCCTATCCCTATGAGCACCTCCGAGAGACTGAGTCGGCATATCATCTTGAAATTTACGAAGTCACCGTAGGCACCTCGTCGTCGACGGAAACGTCTCCTCCCACTGAATGCGCATCGCCGGAAATCCTGAAATAATTCCAGGAATAAATGCGAGCACCAGGATTTGAACTCTGGTGGGCTGGAGATACCACAGTCCCTCTAACCATCCAACCACAGGTTGGTTCGCGCCGGTGACCTATGTTAAATGTATGTATGTTCATATATCAAAGTAATCCATGCGCGTTACTAATTGAGGCTTGCTCGTTGATATTTTATTTCTTCACTACGTGCTGCAGGCAATTCAATGAAATCAAAAATTCACTTTATGTTATTGTTTCACATTTTAATTTATGTTAAAATAAACATATAATATTAGACTACAGTTTAATTTATAAAATATATCTCCAAATGTAGCTAACAATTATGGACTTTAACTGACGTGAAGTGGAACTTTTCTATTGTTAAATAACCACTACATGAGAAGTGGGGCGTTTTGGAGCTCGGCCTCTATGGAGGCCGAAATGTTTGAAAAAATCAAAATTCAAACTTTTCAGTTAAAAAAATGAAAAGAATTATAAAAGTATACAAAGATGTGATGTGTATGTGTGTAAATTTTTAGGATGAAATACCTTGAAATGTGATCTGTGCACCTGAAAATTTACACACATATGTGTTATGCCTCCATGTATATTTGTGTTCTTTTCATAATTTTTTGAGATGTAAAAATATCAGTTTTGATGAATTTTAAAATTTTCAAAAACCGGCCTCCAAAAGCAATTTTCGCTCCATGAGTTGGTCAAAATAATTAGCTAAGGGACAGAACAATGAAATCTGAGCAATTATTAACCTACCTTTTCTTAGGGGAAATTATTAATCTACTGTCATCAGCATGATGTCATCCATACAATGCAAATCCGTACAACGCATCTAGCATTTTTTGTGCCCAATGGCCAGCCCACGTATTGCTTGTGGCCCAACAGAACATCTGTTTTTCCTTTCTCCTTTTTTTTTGAGGGGATTGTATCTGTAATTTGCGTCTATAGTACGTTTGCTTTTTTTTTTAGGGAAGCCACGATTGCTTTTTTTTAAAAAAAAAAACTGAGGGCGTGGAAACAGATAGAAACTCTTGAATGGAAATTGAAAAGAAATGTAGCCCCAGTTCCTTCGGAAACGGTAAGATCTTTGGCGCAAGAAGAAGGGGCGACCCATATCATCTTGACTTGGTTCTGCTTCCCCTCTTTTTTTAAGAATACTGAGTCGGGTTCTTCTCCTACCAGTATCGAATAGAACATGCTGAACAAGATCTTCTTCATGGAAACCTGCTCGATTTAGATCGGGAAAATTGTACAGATTTTATGAAACCATGTGCGATGGCTCGTCCTCATTTATTCAGTCAATAGAGTAACATCGTTTACAATCAAGGGAACCACCTCATCCGGAGGAGAATCCATCCAGATACTAGGGGAAGAGTACTTAGCTAGCCTAGCTAGTTCATGAGCGACCTGGTTGCTCTCCCTATTACAATGATCATACACAACGTGATTAAAATCTAACATCTAACGACATATAATAACAGTCATAAAAAATAGCACTAGCAACTGAGCTAGAAGTACCATCTTTCAAGGCCGAGACCACTTCCACATTATCTAACATCACTTCTATTTTGCTGCACCCCCACCATCTTAGCTAGATTCAATCCAAACCTGACTGCAATTGCTTCAGCTGAAAATGGATCATAACAGAAGTTCAACCGTTCATTTGCTGCTGCCACAAATCTGCCCTTGTGGTCCCGGAGGACAGCACCGACCGTTCCTTCTAAGAGATCATTATCAAAGCCAGCATCCACGTTAAGCTTCATGTAGCCTGCTCTTGGTCTAGTCCAGGTTGCAGATCGCACCTTTGCCTTGGGTTTACAAGCGATCACAAAGTTTGCTGCAAGGCCCCTCACAGCTAACTGAATTTGGCCAGCATTCTGTGTCTGATCTCCATGGGTAAGCTTTCTTCGCTCAAACCATAAGTACCAGGCTGTAGTAGCAATAGTTTCTCTAAGATTTGGTAGGCCAAGGATATGCACATCTGGATCTGGGAGGCAAATAAGATGCTCCAGAACCACTTCTCCTGAACGATCAACTTGGCATGCCTTTTTCACAACATCATAGATTCCCAGTAGTTTCCAAACTTCCACTGCCTTCGTACATTTAAATAGGATATGCATGATATTATCAGGACCTTGATTGCATGCTGGACAGTGGGGTCTAACCTTCATATGTTTCGCTGCCAAGATAGCATGGCACGGTATAGCACTATGAAGAGCTCTCCAAATAAATATTTTAATCTTAGCACGGCATTGCAATCTCCAAACCGAGTCCCATGTATCCCTAGTAGTCGATGAAGAATTATTCGCCTGGATTTTGTGACCAAATTGACTCTCCCACTCCTCGTGGTAGGCAAACCGCACTGAGAAAATTCCGTTTCTTGACGGATTCCAGGCCACAAAATCTGTCATCTCATGTAATGGTAAGGGAATAGAAAGAATCCTATGAGCATCAATAGGCCAGAAAGTCTGGTTAACTAGTTGCTCATCCCAGTTACCTGAATATGGGTCAATGAGGTCACAGACACGCGAGATAATGTTGTTCCCGCCTACTGTTAGAACTTTCCTTGAAGGGAACTGAGGTATCCACGGATCATCCCATATATTAACATTAACACCGTCTCCAATCCTCCAAATATACCCTTTCCTCAGAGTATCAACTCCAGCCATAATGCTTTGCCATGTATAAGAAGCTTTCTTCTTTAATGTAGCAGTCATGATGTCTCCATTGGGAAAATATTTTGCTTTGAGGATGACCGCACATAAAGAATGAGGATTGTCAATCAGCCGCCATGCCTGTTTAGCCAATAATGCAAGATTAAAACAATGGATATCTCTAAAACCCATGCCTCCCCTCTTCTTTGGTATGCACATCTTCCACCACGTGAACCAGTGCATTTTCTTATGTGTAGCATCATCACCCCACCAAAAACTTGACATCGCATCCATGATTCCTTTGCAGGTTTTTTTAGGAATTTTAAAGACCGACATCGCGTAAGTAGGTATAGCTTGTGCTACTGACTTCAGTAAAACCTCCTTCTCTCCAGAGGATAAGCACTTCTCCTTCCATCCCATGAGCCTTTGAATAAGGCGATCAATCAAATACTGGAAACTGTCACTTTTATCCAGGCCCAGTGTTGCAGGTAACCCCAGATATCCATCACTTAATGCCTCGGTCATTATATTCAGAGTAGAGCAAACTTCTGCTTTCACATTGACATTCGTGCTTGGGCTGAAGAATACACTTGATTTCTCAACACTGACAAGCTGTCCAGAAGCTGCAAAATAACGATCTAGTATAGACTTTAAACAAGCAGCATTAGTAGTGTTTGCCTTCATTAATACCAAAGAATCATCGGCAAACAACAGATTTGTAATAGCTGGAGCATCACGACAAACCTTCACCCCTACCAAATCCCCACTTTGTTCTGCATGTGATAATAGTGCCGTAAGTCCTTCCGTGCACAAAAGGAAAAGATACGGGGATAGAGGATCCCCTTGTCGGAGTCCCCTTGATGGCTTGATTGTTTCCGTCTCGATAGAGTTAAATCTCATCTTGTATTCCACAGACGAGACACATGTCATAATAAGTTTTACCCAATCGTCATGAAACCCCAACTTTAATAAAATTGCTTCCAGAAACACCCATTCAACTCTGTCATATGCTTTATGCATGTCCAGTTTCACCGCACACCATCCATCTTTCCCTATCTTCTTTTGTTTGATTGCATGTAGACTTTCATATGCAATTAGAACATTATCGGTAATAAGTCTCCCTGGCACAAATGCACTTTGGGTAGGGCTGATGATGTCTGGAAGAAAGGTTTTTAGTCTAGCAGATCATTTTTTAGATGACCTTATAAACCACATTACACAAACTGATGGGCCTGAATTGTGTAACCTTTCCAGGGGTGTGTACCTTTGGGATCATGACAATGGTAGTATTATGTGATAGCCTGGTTTAATAGGGATGATAGACTAATCATATCAATAAGGAATTCCTTCTTTTCCGGGATCCCATTCGGAAAGAACTCCAAAGTTAAGCGTGCTCAGCTTGGAGTAATTTCAGGATGGGTGACCGACCGGGAAGTTGGTCCCGGTTGTGCACGAGTGAGGACAAAGTGCGCAGGAAAGACTAGTATTGATCTGTGGGGCCAGTCTAGATCCCGCCAGGAGTAACGACCACCGGCGGGTGTGTCCGGGGCGTTACAAGTTGGTATCATAGCTGACCCTCGCGGTTACACGGATGTTTGCGGACAGGTGCACGGTCATGTTGTGCATGACGTTTGTGACCCGTCGTGGCACACGGCATGGCACATGTGCCGGACTGGATGCACAGACGTATGTGCCAAGAGGGAACGTTCCTGTGGCCCGACGAGGACGTCGGTTCCTCTGAGTGGGGGTGTATGTGATAGCCTGGTTTAATAGGGATGATAGACTACTCATATCAATAAGGAATTCCTTCTTTTCCGGGAGCCCATTCGGAAAGAACTCCAAAGTTAAGCGTGCTCAGCTTGGAGTAATTTCTGGATGGGTGACCGACCAGGAAGTTGGTCCCGGTTGTGCACGAGTGAGGACAAAGTGCACAGGAAAGACTAGTATTGATCTGTGGGGCCAGTCTAAATCCCGCCAGGAGTAACGACCACCGGCGGGTGTGTCCGGGGCGTTACATATTATTCCACCCTTGCGGCATAACTCGAGAATTTACTGCCTGCAACACCTCCCCAATCAAATCTTCCCCTAACATAGGCCAGCACCGCTTGTAGAAAACGGCATGTAACCCATCTGGGCCAGGGGCCTTTAGATCACCTATTGAGAACAGTGCCTTTCTCACCTCCTCCGCTGTGTATGGCGCCATCAGTCTAGCATTCATTTCAGCCGTCACCTTACCATGCACCCGATTCAACACATCCTCATCGGGCGCATGTACTTGTGAAGAAAATAGGCCAGAAAAGTACTCAGAAATTATCACCGTTAGATCACCTATATCTTCTTTCCACACTCCTGTGTCGTCCAACAATCTCTTGATACAATTTCTTTTTTACGGGCCGAGGCCGCCCTATGAAAGAACGAAGTGTTTCTGTCTCCATGTAACAGCCAATTGGCTCTCCCACGCTGAAGCCACAAAAGTTCCTCCTGGTCCAGTAAATTTTCAATCACAGTTTGGATCTCTTTCATCTCTTTTCTACTATCACATGTGAGCTGCCCACGTTTCAGTTTTTCCAGCTTCTTCTTTAGCTTGTTAATTCTTTTTTTAGGACCTTTGAGCACTTCTCTATCCCACTGATCGAGTTCGTCTTTCACTGCCTTTGTGCGAGTAGCCAGACTGGGTCCAACACATGCAGTACTAGCATGTTGCCAAGCTGACTTAACAATTTCCTCCACCGTATCCTCTTGCAACCAATATGCCTCAAACCTACGTTCACCTCTCGCCTGCTATGTCATGGCTGCTTCAAAGTAATTCGTATCCATTACTAGTGGTCTGTGGTCTGAGTGTACATGATGTTCATGAATTACCGCAACATAAGGGAACTTACTAGCCCACGCATCGTTACACAGAGCTCGGTCCAGCCGTTCTCTAATGACACCCCGGCTCCAGGTATACGGATCTCCCAGATACATAATTTCCTGCAAATCACATTCCTCTATGCAATCTCTGAAATTTTGCATATACTGATTCGGCCTCACATTACCTCCTTCTGTCTCGCTGGACACGAGGATCTCATTGAAATCCCCTAAGATCATCCAGGGGCCATTGGAATTTTTGTTTAGATCCCTTATAGCCGTCCAAGATTGTTGTTTCAACTCCCAGCTTGGTTCTCCATAAAACCCCGTAAGACGCCATGCAACGGAATTACCATCCATCACAAATCCGTCTATGAAGTTCGGCGACGAGAAGTTTAGAACCACTTCATTGGCAAGATTATAAAACATGACGAGGCCGCCAGATCGGCCATCACTCTCCACGATATGAACCAGATCAAAACCTAGTTTATTTTTTTACCTCAGTTGCCTTAGCATTATTCAGATGTGATTCAGACAAGAAAACCACATCTGCTCTCACCCGTCCTTGGAGATCCAAGAGCTCTCGAACTGCCGTAGACGAGAGCATACCACGGCAATTCCATGCCAAGATTTTCATTACTCCCGGACTGTCCAATCAAAGACGGACAGGAATTCAACTTCCTCACCAAGCTTTGCTCCTTCGATCAAGCCGTCTGAGCAGAAAACTGATCCAATACAGGTGACCATATGCAAATACAGCCGCACCCTTGTAATGGAGAGAGAGAGACCAGACACGATTGCTTTTTTTATTTAAGGGAGGGCACATGTTGGTTGGATTGAGTCGTACGACGAGAGCAACGATAGGTGCTCGGCTCATACTTGCATATAGAATCATTATATGTGCCGTTCGTTGGGCTTGATCGGTAGGTGCTCGGCATTGAATGAGGTGTGGGTGCGAGCCGTGGAAAATCAGTATTCCCATGAGCGACGACGCAGAGCGAGCTGTACGCGTACACAACTTCGTGTGTCTGACAGCAGCTGGGCCCCGAGTGTACGGGCCAAGATGGACAAGGACCGACGGTCCTTGTTTGATGGAAATATATAATTGGACCATGGTCCAGAATTGTTTTTTGAACACACAAAAAAAAGTTGTGTGGGGGCAGGGGATAGATCCCTGAAGGCGATGGAGGGCGAGGCGATTGGTACGGCGGCGGCGGCCTTCACGGCAGCCATTGGCGCCGCCGGCGATTTTCCACTGGATCCCATGTGCAGGTTCGTGCACCACCCGCTCGCCCTCCCCCTCCCCTCATTCCATCGATCTCGAGGCTAAAAAAATGGTGTCCTTTTCGTTCCTCTTGCTTCCGCCTGCAGCTTGCCGATCTTCCAGCTGGGGGCGACGCCCCGCGGCTCTGTTCATGATGAGGGGAGCGAGATCGAAGGCTGTGGGGGCGCCGGACTGCGAGAATCGTCGGTGGCTGCTCACGGCAGCTGTGGCCACCCTGGTGGCGAGGGGAGCAGAGACAGGGCTCCTTGCTGAGTACTGCAAGTCGGCGGTAAAGCCAGATCCGAAGGCGCCGGGGTGGATTAGAAGGTATTTGCTCCCTTGATTAACATGTACGCGCGTGTTTATGATGACTGCATTTTCTTCTGGGGGAGTGTGGCTAGTAGTTCTTCGTCTGGGGGTCAGGATGAGGATGCCTACGGCCTCTGTGTTCCTGCGGTTAAATAATGGATAACGAAAAAACTGAGATGTTGTTTATGCGAGATGCGCGAGGTGAAAAAAGCCAGCCTAATTCCGGCCACTGTTGGTTCTTTCTGTGAGGTTGGCAATCGATAGCTGGAATCCCTGTTTGTGGCCGCATAAAAAAAATAGAATCCTGAAACTGTGAATAACCCCAACAAAATTTAAGCCTTTTGCAGGGAGGATCTCCCTTCTGACCACACAAATATGGCAGCGGCAAAATTTAGGTTGTTTTGGCTGTAGGCCATAGGCCATGCCGATTTGTGTTGTATACTCATGTGCGATTCCTATGTAGGGGTTTGCATAATTTTTCCTGTGAATTTGCTGGGAAAAGAAAATAGCATGCAGAGTAATTGATTTGGCTGTGGGTGCTACAAATAATTTTAATGTGATGGACTAGTACACCATACTAACAAGTGACGTTCGTAGCTGTCAAAAAAAAAGTGACGTTCGTAAGTTCATTCTGTATGACTTGGCATGTGTTTCTGCCGTATTCATATTGGAGTGACGGAATGTGCTTTGTCTTGCATATCACTGCCATGCTATGGAGGTAGCCATAAAGAACACGCTTCCAGGTACAGTTCATTGTTGGTGCAAGTGGCACGTACTGAAGAAGGCCAAAGAAAGTCTGGGGGCTCTATTCGGCAAGAGAAATGAATTCATGCAGGAGTTTCATAAGGTTGTGAACCACATGCTTAGGGGGCTTCGGTAGAGGATGAAGGGGGTGGATCGTCAGATAGGAGATATGGATCCATTCCCCCTGTCTTTGCAATCAAATCATCTGAGAGAGAGGAGCTTCAGGCTTGTTACAATTTCAGAACTGTACTGTACCACCTCAGTGGTTTCAGTCAACCAAGAAAGAAAATCCTTGATGTTTCTTGTATACTTCTATGTCATATGTTTAGAATTTTTTGCTTTTGATGAATTGTTAGATCATAGCCGGTCCCAAGCCCGGATAAAGGAGGAGGGTTGTGATAGGCTTGGCGAGCCAACGTCAAAACTCAGCCACTCTTATGGAGATGAAACCCAAAAGATTATTCGCTGGGGCGTAACCCTCTCAGCGACGCGCCACATCGGAACCCGGGTGTGGTGGAAAATGGGCAAGGGCCGGGCCGTCACCCCCCAGGTGGCGCGCCGTATCTTGATCTGGATACGGTGACAAGTGAGCGAGGATCGGGTCATCGCATCCTTAGTGGCGCGCTACATCGGCGCCCGGGTGTAGTGGAAATTGAGCAAGGGTCTTCGCATTTGACTCGACGAGTGCGAAGGGTAAGGAAGCGAGCCGAGCCTAGGAGGATTCGCTTAGGTAGCTGGAACGTAGGGTCTCTGACAGGTAAGCTTCGGGAGGTAGTTGATACCGCGGTGAGGAGAGGCGTTGATATCCTTTGTGTCCAAGAGACCAAATGGAGGGGACAAAAGGCGAAGGAGGTGGAGGGTACCGGCTTCAAGCTGTGGTACACGGGGACGGTTGCAAACAGAAATGGAGTAGGCATCTTGATCAGCAAGAGCCTCAAGGATGGAGTGGTAGACGTCAAGAGATGTGGGGACCGGATTATCCTGGTCAAGCTGGTAGTTGGGGACTTAGTTCTCAACGTTATCAGCGCGTATGCCCCGCAAGTAGGCCACAATGAGAACACCAAGAGGGAGTTCTGGGAAGGCCTAGAGGACTTGGTTAGGAGTGTACCGATTGGCGAGAGGCTCTTCATAGGAGGAGACCTCAATGGCCACGTGGGCACATCTAACACAGGTTTTGAAGGGGTGCATGGGGGTTTTGGCTATGGCATCAGGAACCAAGAAGGAGAAGATGTCTTAAGCTTTGCGCTAGCCTACAACATGATCATAGCTAACACCCTCTTTAAGAAGAGAGAATCACATCTAGTGACTTACAGTAGTGGGCAACACTCTAGCCAGATTGATTTCATCCTCTCGAGAAGAGAAGACAGGCGTGCATGCCTAGACTGTAAGGTGATACCTGGAGAGAGTGTTGTCCCTCAGCATAAGCTTGTGGTTGCTGACCTCCGCTTTCGGATTCGTGTCCAGCGGGACAAGCGTGCCAAAGTCGCTAGAACGAAGTGGTGGAAGCTCAAGGGGGAGGTAGCTCAGGCGTTCAAGGAGAGGGTCATTAAGGAGGGCTCTTGGGAGGAAGGAGGTGATGTAGACAACATGTGGATGAAGATGGCGACTTGCATTCGTAAGGTGGCCTCAGAGGAGTTTGGAGTGTCCAGGGGAAGTAGAAGAGAAGCTAAAGATACCTGGTGGTGGAACGATGATGTCCAGAAGGCAATTAAGGAGAAGAAAGAGTGTTTCAGACGCCTATATCTGGATAGGAGTGCAAACAACATAGAGAAGTACAAGATGGCAAAGAAGGCCGCAAAGCGAGCTGTGAGTGAAGCAAGGGGCCGGGCGTATGAGGACCTCTACCAACGGTTAGACACGAAGGAAGGCGAAAGGGACATCTATAAGATGGCCAAGATCCGAGAGAGGAAGACGAGGGATGTTGACCAAATCAAGTGCATCAAGGACGGAGCAGATCAACTCCTGGTGAAGAACGAGGAGATTAAGCATAGATGGCGGGAGTACTTTGACAAGTTGTTCAATGGGGAGAGTGAGAGCTCTACCATTGATCTGGACGACTCCTTTGCTGATACTAGCAGGCTTTTTGTGCGGCGAATCCAGGAGTCGGAGGTCAAGGAGGCTTTGAAGAGGATGAAAGGAGGCAAGGCGATGGGCCCTGATTGTATCCCCATTGAGGTGTGGAGAGGCCTCGGGGACATAGCGATAGTATGGCTAACCAAACTTTTCAACCTCATTTTTCGGGCAAACAAGATGCCAGAAGAATGGAGACGGAGTATATTAGTACCAATCTTCAAGAACAAGGGGGATGTTCAGAGTTGTACTAATTACCGTGGAATTAAACTGATGAGCCATACAATGAAGCTATGGGAGAGAGTCATTGAGCACCGCTTAAGAAGAATGACAAGCGTGACCAAAAATCAGTTTGGTTTCATGCCTGGGAGGTCGACCATGGAAGCCATTTTCTTGGTACGACAACTTATGGAGAGATATAGGGAGCAAAAGAAGGACCTGCATATGGTGTTCATTGACTTGGAGAAGGCCTATGATAAGATACCGCGGAATGTTATGTGGTGGGCCTTGGAGAAACACAAAGTCCCAGCAAAGTACATTACCCTCATCAAGGACATGTACGATAATGTTGTGACAAGTGTTCGAACAAGTGATGGCGACACTGATGACTTCCCGATTAAGATAGGACTGCATCAAGGGTCAGCTTTGAGCCCTTATCTTTTTGCCTTGGTGATGGATGAGGTCACAAGGGATATACAAGGAGATATCTCAATGTGTATGCTCTTTGCGGACGATGTGGTGCTAGTCGATGAGAGTCGGACGGGGGTCAACAGGAAGTTGGAGTTATGGAGGCAAACTTTGGAATCGAAAGGTTTTAGACTTAGTAGGACTAAAACCGAGTACATGAGGTGCGCTTTCGGTACTACTAGGCACGAGGAGGAGGAGGATGTTAGCCTTGATGGGCAGGTGGTGCCGCAGAAGGACACCTTTCGATATTTGGGGTCAATGTTGCAGAAGGATGGGGATATCGATGAAGATGTGAACCATCGAATTAAAGCCGGATGGATGAAGTGGCGCCAAGCTTCTAGCATTCTCTGTGACAAGAGGGTGCCACAAAAGCTAAAAGGCAAGTTCTATAGGACGGCGGTTCGACCCGCAATGTTGTATGGCGCTGAGTGTTGGCCGACTTAAAGGCGACATGTGCAACAGTTAGGTGTGGCGGAGATGCGCATGTTGAGATGGATGTGTGGCCACACAAGGAAGGGCCGAATCCGGAATGATGATATACGAGATAGAGTTGGGGTAGCGCCAATTGAAGAGAAACTTGTCCAACATCGTCTGAGATGGTTTGGACATATTCAGCGCAGGCCTCCAGAAGCCCCAGTACATAGCGGACGGCTAAAGCGTGCTGATAATGTCAAAAGAGGCCGGGGTAGACCGAACTTGACATGGGAAGAGTCCGTAAAGAGAGACCTGAAGGATTGGAGCATCACCAAAGAACTAGCCATGGACAGGGGTGCGTGGAAGCTTGCTATCCATGTGCCAGAACCATGAGTTGGTCGCGAGATCTTATGGGTTTCACCTCTAGCCTACCCCAACTTGTTTGGGACTAAAGGCTTTGTTGTTGTTGTTGTTGTTGATGAATTGTTAGATCAAATGATTCAGATTGCACAACATGGTTCTAGGTGTTTGGGACTAGCTGAACTTTGGTAGCTGCTACTGGTATTGTATCTTGGCGAAAATTCAATCAATCAACAATTGAGCAGTCCTCATCAAGAACCGGCTGGAAGCGATGGCCAGGTCGCGGCGAGACCCAAGCTCGACACCAAGGTCGCCGCTGCCCACCAAGGTGACCTCTCTTTACTCTTTGTTGTATCCCATTCGTAGCTTTTGTCTTTGAATTGACGTGATGATGATGATTATGCAGTAGATAGATTTTGAGTAGGATAGAATATTCCGAGTTGATTGATACTGGCCAAGTGCAGTCCAGAGTCTCTTCCTAAACAAACTTCCTGAAAGTGTTTATTTTGGGGGGAGAAAAGTTCATCCACTGAATAAATAGCTCTTCATAAACAAACTTGCTGAAAGTGTTCATCACAGATCCTCTTGATGATTATGTATTGAGAATAATTCTGCTCTTAAATTAGGCAAGGTGGGTATTAATCTGCAAGTTTGAAGGCAGAGAAGTGTTTATTTTCCTAGGTAGCAACTTACATCTAGGCTGTTCATCCATTGAATAAATAGCTCTTGCCCATATTGGTTGATGTGATTTTATAGCAGGAGAGTGAAATTAGCAAGAGAGTGAATCCTTTCTTGTTTTTCTGTTGCCTTTTCTTGTCCATCTTGTTTTTCATGATATAATTTGATATAGTTTTGCTAATTTAGCAAGTATGTTTTCATTTAGCAAGGATGCTCTGCTTCCCAGCAAACAAAATCAAACAATATCTACAGCATGTTTGTTTTTATTCAGTATATAGTGTTCTGAAACATGAGATATTTGATCTCATTCGGCATTGAACTATATGTAGTTGCAGGGCTCTTCAAAAATCCATGCCAGAGGATTCAACATCTTGGAGATATTTAAAACAAGAAGAAAGAAATAGCCCATGTCGCCCATGTTTAGAGCATGAAGCCTTATCGAGTACATGTGGACTACTCGTAAAGTCGTAATAGCAATCTTTATGCCTCGGTGTAAATTCGTCGGAAATTTTAGCGTTGTTAGATGTACTCGGTGTCTTTGTTCAGTTTTTTTTTGTCGTTTCTGCTGTTTATTAATGTTTATTAATGAAGCAAGTGATGTTCACCTCTGAAGCAAAAATGGTGCTACAGTCTGGTTGATTGTAGCCTGAACCGAAATTATGTTATTTTCATATGATTTCACTCAAGTGTTAGCTTGTATAACTTGCAATCATATTTGCATGTAGCATTGTTATCGTTGGACACACACACTGCATGTAGCAGGCTACTGGATACCATACTCAATCATATATGCATGTAGTTTGTGAAAAAGAATCAGATATACGTTTGTTAAGGGGAGTCCACCGTGAAACCAGATCTGAGGGCTGCTGGGGGGATTAAGAGGTAAGTGATGTTTGATTTGGGGGTTCAGTAAGGTAGTTTCATGTCCTAGGCTGTCCCTGGTACTGATGGATCAAAAATGTTTGTGGTTGTGGAAAACATTGTAGGGGGTTGGCTGAAAAATACTGAGAGACGTTTGTGTATGTGATGAGCTAATTGCTGGAATGTCTGATCTGGCTGTGTACTAAATTCCTCTGTTCTGGCTTGGAATCGGTCCAGGTCCAAGCACAACCGGACCAGAAAAAGGGCAAATGACGAGACCGTTGAAGACCACGGTTTGCAGCCACCAATAAATGCGGTCTGCATGGCGTCAGGGGCACTGTACAAAAACTCTGGAGAATGCATCAATACTCCAGCTTATACCTGCATACGCTCAGATCCCAAGGAGGACCATCGGCTCAGATAATATGATCATATAGTATAGTATGACCCATATGGAATTTTCGCTATACGACGTTACAACTTACAAACACATGTTTTATTTTCGTGGATTCCGACTGGATTTAGGGCCTTACCTTTTTCTGCCGTCATACGTGTCAGAAGTTAAAAAGAGTACTTAATATTGTTTCGTGTAAGATCTAAACATTTTAATCTCAGCCATTGCAATTTAAATCAATTTAACCCTCACAAAATCATACCTGCTTCACTGGATTATCCAAAGATTGGACAAAAATTGAAAATTCAAAATGGGTGTAAAATTGAGAAAGGCCTTTTTGTATTCCCCTGGTATGATTCTGTCGATAGAAATTGTTTTTTCCCAAATGATAAATGTCACACATGTAGCACGAAGCACTTCAGCCATGACGTTTTTTACAACTAAAGTTGTCATCCAAAAAAAAACTGAAACTTGCCATCCAAAAAAAAAGTTGCCATGCTTACAACTAAAGTTACCATCCTCACGTCACTAAACTTGCCATAAAAAACGTTCGAAGTTAATCAATTGATTGTCCAAGGGTTTGTCCTCTTCTTGTTGAAATTTAATCAGGAGGGGGTGATTCAGTTGGTATATCTCAACCGTAACGATACAAACATGTACCAAGTCCTCATTCATTAAAATACTAGTGTAATTCAGATTACTTTCATAAACCAAGGTAGTGCTATATAATTTGACAACAGAAGACAGTGCTGCTCTTCATAGCAGCACATTAAATTAATATGTTAGAAATATTGTTACAGCCATGGTGGACATTTAGCAGAAGTAGTTTTTGGTGCGCATGGATTCACGTCCAGGCTACATGCTTTACAACCAGATTTATGGGGGAAAGTTGTGTTAACCTCTTAATTATTTAAGAAGTAATGAACAATGTGTTTATGTTCCTCCCTCAATGCAAAACAAAATAAATTAATAGAAAATGATGATGCAATCATGAATGGTGCAAGATAACTAGTAGGAGTAATTTGGCCGTGAGCAACATCAGGAAATAAAATCAGAAGCAGGGAACCGAAGGAAAGAAGGAGGCACTAACAAGTTTTGCCTTCCAACCGTCAGTGAAATTAGACCATATGTCCTGGAGGAGACGAGGATAAAACAGAAAAGTAGGTAAATTACATAGACAACAAGAGAAAGCAAGCAAGCACATCAGTAACCAAGGAAGGAAGAACATATAGTACCTCTAGAGAATTTGGTCGGTTAATGAGTGACCCACAAAAATGAAACACTGCGAAGCCAGAGGGCGTCTCGAACAGAAGCAGCATAAATTCACTGGTCAGATATTGTTCAGCTGCAACCAAGAAGGTAGCAAACTTAAGCAAGCATGATTACCAAGAAAAAAAAAGAATAGAATTCAGATATAAAGCGTTGTAATACATAGCTTGGGCCATTCAGAATACCCAGTTCGACCACCCCTGGCGCAGCCCACTGGATTGGCAGCCCATTGGTCATCTTTCACCCTGTGCTTCCGTTGGAGCGGGCCAACCCCGTCTGGTTGTGCTCACCTCCACTCAGATGCCACCGCCTGGGCGTCGCACCACCTGATCCTCCACAGATTTCGTCGCTGCCCATGGCGAGCCCTTGAACCATATATATTTCCTTCTAGCCAGTGCACTCAAACTGTTCCATCCCATTCACTGGACTGTTCCAGCGACGGAAGGCAATTGTTCCGGCAGTTGGAAGTAAACTTCCCATGGGCGCAGCTGGAGCAAGAGTTCCAGCGGCAGCCCAGAGGTGTGCACGGTGGCGACTGGTAAGCAGCCGATGCCGCCATTTTGAAGGACAAGCGGTGCAATAGGGAGCACGTGGCCAGGGCGGGGTGGCATGCTAGATCTACGGGCTCAAGAAAAATTCAGAGCAATCCTAAAAGACCAACCAACTGCGTGAGGGTAAGAGGCGGTGGGCGGAACCACGAATCACATCCGCGTGGTTCAAAAAAGAAAACATCTGCGTGGGCGATGTGCCGCCTGTTCCGTGCCGCAGCCACCGCACCCACAAACCGCGGATCTAGGCCTCCCCCCTCGAAACCTAACCTAGGCTGTCCGGATCTCTGGGTTCGAACCCTTTCGTGAAGGCCCCCACGGCAGGTATGTGCTGCTACAAATCTAGGGTTTCCTTTCGCATTTCTACTAAAAGTTTCCCTGACGAGTAAATGAGATTGAGAGACGAGGATGACGGCGGGCGAGTGGTTCACCGAGTGAGAATCTCGACGGATTACGAGCGCGCCCGCTTCGTTCCCTCTTCATCGCCGGAGGAGAGGGTGTTGAGGAGAAGCTCGCGGTTTGCGGCGGCGTGTGGATTTTTTTTTTTGAGATGGCGGCGTGTGGATTTTACAGAGTCGAGTCGATTAGGTTTTAGTGGAGACGGATCGGTGCTTCTTGAACCTCGTACAAGCCCACGCGCTCCCCCTATTCGGTGCTCGTGGCGCCGGTTTACTGCACTGGCGCCTGAAGGCGCTACTATGGGCCGACCCGGCTACTCCTAAATATTATTTATTCCTTTTAGAGATTCTATAATATAGACTACATACGGAACAAAATGAGTGAATTTACACTCTAAAATACGTCAATATTCATCCATATGTAGTCTAAATTAAAATCTCTAAAAAGACTTATATTTAGGAACAGAGGAATTTTCCCTTCGTTTCCTTCCCTTGGCTCTGAATTTGGAAAGAGTTTGTGAAATTTTAAAAAAATTACAAATTTCTAAAAAGTTTACGAAATTTGAAAAAACCATGAATTTCATAAAGGTTCATGAAATTTTAAAATAGTTTATGAATTTGAAAAAAGTTCACGAATTTAAGAAAGTTTATAAATTTGAAAAAGTTCACAAATTTGAGACAAAAACAACTCACAAATTTGGAAAAACTCACGCATTTGAGGGAAAAAGTTCACGAATTTGAGGCAAAAAAATCATGAATTTGAAAATTTTCATGAATTTAAAAAAATAATTTGAAAAAGGTTGTGAATTTAAGAAAAAGAGTTCACGAGTTTGAAAAAGAAAAAGAATTATGAAATTTAAAGTGGAAAAGAAAAAAAGAAAAGGAAAAAAACAAAAACCAGCCTGAAAACGGATAGAAATAAAACAGGGAAAAAATGTCCAAAAAAACGAGAAGCCCAAGACTAAATGGGCGGCCCATTTCGGTTAAGGGGGTGTGCGTCGTGTATCGAATATTTGGCGCTGAACGCGCCAAAAAGTATTCGAGTAGAAGCGCATCATCATCCACATCGGACATTTTGAATAAATCATACACAATGGGTAATGCCCAAGATGCGGTCCTAGCCACAACAAAGACTTTGCAATTTTTGCGGAGGCTAGAAGCGCATATTGGCCGCCCCCACATATGACTTCATAACATACACGAACTGCCAGATGTCAGTGAACAACGATGGAATATCACAATTAAAAGTGCTAGTTATCGACCAGAGCCCAGATGGGGTGTGAATGGGAGATTTTTATGAAAGTCTTCAAAAGAGGCAATGTCTTCGAAGATGCGGAAGCTAAACAGATGCAAAGTAAAGCAGGACAAGAATAAAGCAACGTTAAGCATGCAATCAATGAGAAGCTAAAGACATTAGGACCAGAGATAGCAGGCAAACTAGATAGCAGTAAATGTTCAACTAAAAAAAAGATAGCAGTAAATGTAGAACAAGCGAACATACAAGCAAACAACCTTAAAAACTACAAACTGGAAGACACAGAAGAGTATCATGACGAATGTCTTCAGGCAAAGTCTTCACACATGGATGAGCAAGCAAAGGCTTCACAAAAACAAAACAGAAGTAAAGTAGTGAAGAGATAGGACCAGTTGCTCGGTGAAGACACAACATGTGTTTGACCAGTTCCAGTTGTTGTGAGAACTGTATGTCTGGTTGGAGAGGCTAAGATTTAACTCGGAAGACCAAGTCTTCACCTTATTCTCCTTGAACTAAGATCACTTAGACCTCGTCCAATCACTCAGGTAAGTCTTCAAGGTAGACTTCCAAAACCTTCACAAACTCATTCACCGGGAATCCACAATGACTCTTGGATGCTCATAACATGACACCTAACCGTCTGGAAGATCACAGTCTTCAAGTGTAACAAGTCTTTGATTCACTCAAAATAGAATGTCTTCAGTGATGCTCAATCACTTTGGGCTCTGGGTGTTTGGGTTTTTCCTCGCGGGAAATCTCTTACAAAAGCTTCGGAGGTGGATTGCTCTAAAACGACAAAAGCCGTGCAATAACTCGGAGCATCCACCAACTTATGGTGGAGGGGGCGGCTATTTATAGCCAGCGGCAACCCGACATGATATGACCGAAATGACCCTAGGTCAATGGCCAACCGACACGTGTACCAACAGTCGGATTTCAAACACACGCAACAACTTTGCTTGGGCTAAAAGCAAAGATGACTCAACCAACTCGTGATGGCGTCCTGCATAGGGGGTGCTAACCACGTCGGCCCCAAGCATGAGTTGGGTCGAGGACCCCCAAACTACCGATCAGTGGGCCACACTTGCCAAACCCCACGGCGTACTCAAGATGGAATCTTCCGAAGACTTGGCGCCTAGCCCAAGACAAGATGTGATCCTCGACATGTTTATCCCTTGATGTAACCGACTTAGGTGTAACCCTAGGTACCCCCGGTGTCTATATAAGCCGAGGGGTTTTAGACTGTAGAGCTAGATTCATTCACACATATACGATCTCGAGGTAGATCTGTTGGAGATATGCCCTAGAGGCAATCATGTATGATGATATTTCCTATGTGTTTATGAATAAAGATAGTCCTTGGACATTATCAATGATGTGTATCAGCAAGTACGTGACTTGTTTGTGGGACTATGCATTGTATGATGATTGTCCTAAAAGGTCCCTAGTCGAAATGGCTGTGTGGACGCGCAGCTAACTAGACTAGCATATGACACGGTGGATGGCTCGGTCTCACTAACCATGGAGCATTGGATGCTAACCGGATAATATGGACTCAGAAAGATCTGGTCGGATTCGACATAGTCGGATCCGAGTCCAGATAAGGTCCGAGTCAGACAGACCCAACTATGAGACGCAGCGATATGTCATCTGTGAGTCTCTAGTACAACATACATTCTATGTCCTAAGACCTGAGCTGGCGCATGCACTCGGGATGGTGACAAACCTGCTTTGGGCCGACCAAACGCTACTCCATAACTGGGTAGTTATAAAGGTGGGTTTCGGGCTTGTCCAGACCCATGCTGCGAGACATGGTCGAGCAAGATGGGATTTGCCCCTCCGATCAGGAGAGATATACTCTGGGCCCCTCGTGTGATCCGACCAAGATAAGCATGGCCATGCGACAAGGATTATGAGATAATCTGGTTTGCGGTTGGCATCATTGGAACGAGAAAGGGGTCGGGCTAGCACAAGGATGACAGACTCGCCTTGAGCCCGATAACATATATCGTGTGGCAAAGGGAATAGAAGTGTGATGTATAGGTTCGCCTAACCAGCTTCATTGTCTACTTGGTGGTTGGCACACCTTGCTAGAGGCCGCTACCAACCGAGCAGGTCGGAGGTGATCCGAACTGCGACCGAGTCGACTTGAGCCTAAGGGGTCGCGCGCTTAAGGGAAGGAACCTGTGAGGCTGGGTCCGACTCCACGAGTCAGATGTGATCCTACTCGGACTCGGATCCAGGCCGAACAGACTTTGGGCTTTAGGGTCCATGTGGGGCCCAAGTGTTGAGCCGCGATGGATGCCTATATAAGTGGAGGTACGACACACTCATTAGGGTTAATCGCCTCGGCGCCGTCATTAGGGCTTTGCATGTGTTCCAACTAGCCACCTCCACTCGCCGCCAGTTGTGTGACCGGACCTAGCAGTCCGCCACACGACGTTCCTCCTGCACGCGCTGATACCGTTAGAGGCGGTGCACTTGTGCCGCTCCGGCAAACCTGTACGTGGGATCCGACGACCGGCTGTTCGAGGGAGATCGCACGAGGAGGAGACAAACCCCGCGGATGCGCTGCCCAACTCTACTTCCGCTGCACGGCACTGCGCGTCTAGTGGTAACGATCTGTGATCCATTCCCGTAGCATGTTTCTGGTTGTTCTGCGGGTAGGAAATTTTTAATTTGCAGTCGACGCACCCTACCGTAGAACCCAACAAGATCAACCTGTACTTTGTATCCCATCCACAATCAATACAATACAAGCAGGACGTAGGGTTTTACCCACTACTGCAGGCGATTGCTAACGCGGCACATGAATCAGAGACCCCGCGACCAAACTGTGTGCGATGCATGAATCGCAAACAGTGTCGTAATAAAATCGTCACCAATAAGACGAACTGTGTGCGATAGCGGAGACATCAAGCACGATTCAGATTAGAGACGCGTGTACGATACGTGGCATACAGTTGATCCATACGAACTGTTTGCGATGAGCCGGAACAACAGAAACGGTCAGGCAGATCAAGGTGTGTGCGATATACGGCACACAGTTCACTCGGATGAACTGTTTGCGATGATCCAGAAGAAAAGAAATGATTCGGAGTAACAAGATGTGTGTGATAATTATAGACAGCGCATACGATTTTTTGTTGTGAATTGTGTGCTCGACAGGGCACACAATTCAAGAAACCAACTGTGGGCGATAATGTAAAAGATCTTTGTCGAATACGTATTGCTAACCGTCTGCGATGAGATTGACAGGGGACACAGAGATAACGAATTAATATGAGCGAAAGGCAACAGAGATATACAGTCTGCTTAATTTAGTCCTTCTTCTTCTTCTTGTTGGATGGCCCCACGACATCGTCTTGGCGAGGACGCTTCTTGTCGTTGACCGTTGGCTTTTCATCGCCGCCACCGTCGTCATCGTCATTGATGTCCTCGTCGTCGTCCTACTCGTTCGAACATTCCTCCTCATCATCATCGTCGTCGTCGTCTTCTTCATCCTCCGACGGCTCCTCGTCCGTGTGGTCGTCGTCCGATGACTCAGGCGGCGGCGTCCCTTCCATGATCCGGATAAAATCGAGGTTAGGGCTCGACGCCGGACTCA
This sequence comes from Elymus sibiricus, assembly GCA_039707655.1. Lineage (NCBI taxonomy): Eukaryota > Viridiplantae > Streptophyta > Magnoliopsida > Poales > Poaceae > Elymus > Elymus sibiricus. Next base: position 129,988,747 of record CM077668.1, read on the forward strand.
TGGAAGACAAGCGGGATGATTCCGAGGTTGACCTATCATCGGGCGCCAGACTGCTGGCGGAACTGTCGTCCTTGCTGTCGCTCGACATGGCTACAGTACGTATACAAAGCGAGAGAAAGCGAGATTGCAGAGTGTGTGTAAGTGTGTAGTGTGGCCGGCCGGGACGATGAAGACGGTGGAGACTGAAGCGGGGTATGAAGAAAAGAGGAATGGCAATTGAAGCGGGGGATTGACGGATTATATTGGCGCCTTGGTAGGCGGTTAGAATCCTGATATAATCAACCGCGATTATTAGTACCCAGTCGCTCCAAATTCCTGCAGTTGCGTAGTTCTCAATGTGATAATTACACACACAAGTTGGAGCGTCCAAATGTGAAACAAGCAATTTTCATAGGACAGTTGTCAAGCAATAGATGAGCTCTGCTTATTGATGTAGCCAGTAATAATCAAACAAAACCCCTAATCATCATTGCAAACAGCACATAGAAGATGGCTAATGCGACAACTACAACTACACATGCTAGTTCCTTCTTGTCTCTTGCTTTCATCTATTGCATGTGATTGAGTCTTTCTTGCTTCATCATAGTGATTGTACAGTCCAGATCAGTCAGTTTCTTCTTCAGCTTTACGTTATCTTCCGCAAGCTTGGTGATAACACTCCGAGCCCTGCCATGCCATTCATCATCGGCACATGCCTCATATCCCTGCCAATGTTAAATATTCAGGATGGGCGGGGGCATTAACTCAACTTAAATGATGAACTTAGCACTAACCTCTAACGGGCAACTGAGAAACCGTCTACCAACGTCAAATCCCTCCGTGCATACACGTCGAGCGGGAGTGTGTCCATGCGCACAACTCAGCTTTTGGTACTTCTCGGTGGCGCAAAACTCGGAGTCGAACTCGTGTTGCGGGAGTCTGGAGTCATACTCCAGATCCGGCGGTTGATCGCTTTCCTGGGTGGGGGGAGTGGGGGTCATTCAGGACGGATTGAGCAGGAAGCTACTTTGGACATGCTAAAAAAGATCGGGATTGATTGGAACCTGACAAGACAATTCAGATCCATAGTACATTGACCTTCTGATGACCTTAGGCAAGCGCTCGGCGGTGACCGCCGTCGTGGCGGCGCCGCCCATCGTGCTGCCGAGAGCAACGATATGAGCCAAAGCAGCCGCACCGAAACCAGCAGCACCACTCATCCGCATTCCCCAAATGTCAGCGCCACGCGAGAGAATTTGGGGGCTATCTAGGGATTTGGGGGAAATGGGGAAACTATGGGGATCTGATAACGGTCGGGAACTACTTATTGCACTCTGTTGTATACGGCACACGGTTTATACATATCGTTTGTGTTCGATATTACAACTTCACACATGATTTCCACACCAAACCGTGTGAGAAGACAACGTGCGTGAGACACGGTTCCCGTGACATAACCGTATGTGATGTACTACCCGTTACATATGGGGATGCAATAATGGTGTTAATACTGTAAACAGCCACTCTGCGGATACCCGCCAAAAAATAAAAATAGCCGCTCTGTAGATAGAGATGGGGGCGGCGGCCGAGGCAGCGGCTACCGGATAGGAGGTCAATCCTCGGTCGGTCGGCGGTGGCAGCATGATTGGAGGTCAATCCTCGGTCGGCGGTGGGAGATAGGAGGAGCTCAATCCTCGAGGTCGGCGGCGGCATGATTGGAGCACATCCCTCGCGGTCGAAGGCGGGATAGTGGAGCTCGAACTTCAGGCGGATGGCCCACTAAGCTTTGCTCCTCGACCCTGCTGTCTCGGCGTGCCGCGGCATCGCGCTTCTCTGTCTACTGGGTGGAGGTCGCCGCGCGACTACTTAATTAAGGTATTCTTTTCGTTAAGTGGCTTAATTAAGGTATTCAATTCATAAGGGTAGTATACTGTACTCTGCATGTAAATTGACTGGTCATTAATTTGTGTCATTGCACGGCTGGATAACAATATGGAGCGCCCTCCGTAAATTATGGAAATAAAATCTTGTGATTTATGCACGCATCTTTGGGCATCAATTAATCCATTTATTAATGCTTTTTTGAATTACCCCTCGTGTGGTGCAGATGGAACAATCTGAATGGATGAAGGATCGAAGAAGCTCAAAGTTTGCGAGTGGCATAACGGAGTTCATCACTTTGGCTGAAAGGACAAAGAAGAGAGTCCGTAATGACTATTACATCTTGTGTCCATGCAAGGATTGTACCAATACAGAGTCACATAAAGTTACAGACGTCGAGTTCCACTTAGTCAAGCGGGGATTCATGGATGGATATACACGTTGGATTAGACACGGTGCAGAGTCGGTGATGGATGAAGGTAACCAGGGCGGCGAGATGCCAAACCCCGATCAGAGTCACATGGATGTTGAATCTAACCTCAGGGCTCAGACGTCAAGCTACCAATGGAACAGAGACAAGCGAAAAACCCCACTGGAAAACAAAGACGGCGACAAAGACGACGACCTTGATGGTATGCCAGATTTTGCTGCTATGATTGCATATTTCCAGGGCCCAAATAAAGATATGGTTGGGTACAAGGATCTGCCAACCATTGATGCAGACTCCAAGAAAGATTTGTATCCAGGTTGCAAAAAGAAATATTCCAAGTTGAGTGCCACAGTAGCGCTTCTCAGATTTTAAAGCAGAAAACTGTCTAGCAAACAGGGGCTTCGCAGAGTTGTTAGGTCTTTTCAAAGACATTCTTCTAGAAGATAATGTGCTCCCCAAAAGCACGAACGAAGCGAAGAAAGTTGTTTGCCCATTGGAACTTGAAGTCCAGAAGATACACGCTTGTGTGAATGATTGTATGTTGTACCGCGGTGAGTACAAAGATTTGCGTGCATGTCGCAAATGCAAGCATCCATGATACAAGCACACGAGAGCAAAGGAGAAGTACAAATTGGACGACGCGATCAAGACAGGAATCCCGTTCAAGGTTGTTTGGTACTTGTTGGGGATATAACCCCACGGTATGACCCGCCCGTTCAGGCCGGGTTATTCAGTGGCGGCCTAAAGAGAGCTGCGGCTGTCAACTCCAAAGCCCATCAGGGCGACTCATAAGCGGGCCGGCTTGGTGGTCCAGTACCTGAGGCGGCGGCTTACCTAAGGCGGCGGCTTACCTAAGATGATGAGTAGGAGATAGATTAGGACACGGGTCATGTTGCGACCCGGACTCTGTTGTAAGCCTGGGGCCTCGACCTGTATATAAAGGCGAGCCCCCCGATGCAGAAAGATCAAGTTACAAGCTCTCGAGTACTAGGTTAGCCAAGTTGCACCCTTGTAATCGAGATCATCATCATCAATAACAATCAAGCAGGACGTAGGCCATTACCTCCATCATGAGGGGCTGAACCTGGGTAAACCCTTGTCTCTCGATTCCGATCAACCCCGTTCGAGTTACCACCTAGCTGCGATGGCCTCACGACTAAGTCCTTTCACGAGGACATCTGCGGTGACAAAACCACGACAGTTGGCGCCCACCGTGGGGCTATCGCTCGGTGGTGTTGAGTACTTGAAGGGAACTCTCGCAGGGATCGAGGGATACGCGATCGGCCGCATGACCAAGAGTCACCGCGGCAAGCTCTACATCGACGATTCAGACTGGGGCCCCGAGGCCGACTCAATCGAGTACGGGTACCGGGTCCCCTTCGGCAAAATCCACGTCTTCATCGGCAAAGCCGGCAGATCTGAACCCGAGCCGGACATCAACATCGACATCGTCGAGCTGGCTCGGCGCGCGTAACCCGCCCAGGCTCAGGCCGGCCGGAAGCACGTCTTCATCGGTTTCACTCAGGGGGTGGACCTTGCAGATAACTCTGCATCCGGTGGCGATACCCTCGTCTACTCTGATGGCGAATCCTCGGTAAGCGAGACCGAGTCGATCCTCCCGCTTCACGATGGCGGGCTTGGGGGCTCCTCCGACGGCCGGCCGGCTCAAGATTCCTTCGACACGCCCCCCCGGGCTGCTGTCTACATGGCGGGCTCAGCCCCAGCCCTTAACTCTACGGTGGCCGGCGCAGCGGCGGGGACTGGCACCTCAGGAACCGGCTCAGCCATACCACCGGCTCAGGCTTTGGCAGAATTGGCAACCACCCTGGCGACGTTCCTTGTGACGCCGGCGACCGCAAAGAACCAGGCGGAACGCAACACGGAGGTGACCAAACTCCTCGAGCAGATGGCTAAGGTACAGGCAGATATCAACGCCGAAAACACTCGTATGATGGAGTTGCAGTCCCAAATCCAAGGCGCAGCGTCCGCGTTCATCCGACAAAAAATACCAGGTGCTATTTGCCCTATCTGTTTTTTAGTGCATATTAAATTCTTCAAAGAACAGTTACTCTGGCCTGTAATATTTTCACGCGGGACAATTATTCATGACAAAGGTGCTGTTATACCGCGGATACGGAGCGCGCGCCAGCATCATTCTGCACTGGCGTTCGTCCGTACCGCGCAGCTCGATGGACACGCGCACAAGCCGCCGCTTCCGCGGTTCAGTCTACATCAACACGCCAGACGACCCGCGCTGGCTTACAACGCCGCGGCCGACTCGCGCGCCCCCGCCGGCTTACAACGCCGCGGCCGACTCGCACGTTCGTGCCGGCTTACAACGCGGCGGCCGACTCGCACGTTCATGCCGGCTTACAACGCGGCGGCCGACTCGCGCGCCCCCGCCGGCTTACAACGCCGCGGCCGACTCGCACGTCCCTGCCGGCTTACAACGCCGCGGCCGACTCGCACGTCCGTGCCGGCTTACAACGCCGCGGCCGACTCGCACGTCCGTGCCGGCTTACAACGCCACGGCCGACTCTCGCGTCTGCGCCGGCTTCAAATGTCACGGCCGACTCTCGCGTCCACGTCAATTTATCGGCCAGCTCTCACGTATACATCAACCCACCGGGGCCGCGCCCGCTCGCGCGAATTACCCAACGGACACGCGCGCAAGTCGCCGCTGCCACGGTCCAATTTACATCAACACACCGAAGCATGCCAGAGTCCGCTCCGTCGACCGGTCCATGCCAAGCTATCCGGCAAAACACGCAGCTCACCATCCTGCGGTCTGGTCTAATTCATTACATCAAAAGAAACAGAAGAGTCGGCCATGGAGGAAACCACCCCGAAAGAGCAAGGAGAGCCGGCCACAGGAGAGTCGGCAATTCAAAAACCGGCAAGCGAAGAAAACAGGAGATCCGGACCACGAGCATCGCAAAGATCATCAACTCGCCATATCGCCTCCGGCTTCAATAAATTCCAGCTCTCAACTGTCAACTATACGTCGTTTGTGCCACAACCAAGTACAAAAGAATCTCAAGCCGGCTCCTCGAGTCGTCTTAAGACTCGGGGGCTACACAGACATGACTCGGCAGATTTGGCCGGCTTCACAAATTTAAGAACCCCGGGTCATTGCAGGGAAGACAACCCGGACCCGGGGGCTGCTGCCTTATTGGCGAAAAAGCAAAGGTTGCCAAAGAGAGCTAGCTGCCACAACGCGCAGTTCAAACATAGGTATCCTGCCATATTGGCAAAACATTAAAAAAAAGGTTACCAAAGAAGACTAGCCGCCATGATGCGCAGTCTAAACATGGGTATCCTGCTCAATTATGATCAGTGGAATCAAGCCGGCTTATCTGGACCCCAGATGTTTTGCAGTAGTAGCATTGTCTCCTGTATATCCTATGCTGAGCTTTTCCATGATCATATGGTCCCCAACTCACCGAGTCTAGCTTTCTCACCCTCTTGACCCGGCAAAATGCCACATTATATCTTGGTTAAACCTGCCTGTCTGCTTGATGCTACTCCGCCTAGGTGACCCAGTGTACTCTTGACAAGTCAATCATTTTATGACCCTGAACTTGTCTTGGTTAAAACATCGGTTTAAGTCACGTGAGAGCCGACTTACAGAGAGCGAGGATAAACCATGGGCTATCACGCCAGCTTCCTTGAAGCAAGACTCGAGCCTCGAAAGCCGGTCTATAATGTCGTGCCTCGAAAGCCGGCTTATCATATACTTGTGGTTTTCTGTTTTTACAAGCCCTCTTTGAACACATGTCGACCACGATTCGCCGGGTTATAAATACATCAAGCTTTTTTTCCCAGGATTATGGTGATATCAATCATGAGTCGCCACATTTTATGGCACTACGAAATATTTCTCCTGGCTCAGAATTGCCGGGTTGAATTTCTATGGCAAAATACTTGTGCAAACGGCTTATCATTACCAACGCAGATGGCATTTTTTACACTTCCAGCAGATTGGCGGGTTAGCACACCACTGCACCAATTCAAGTGTTATCATACAGACATCAAAACATGTCCAGTGCCCGAGGCCCTGCAGAATAGCACAAGTGTTTTTCTACGTCTATTACAAACCCCACCTGGGGGCTGGGAGCAAATTTCTCATAAGTTATCGCACAGGCTACTCGCTTGCATCGATGTCCGCATCTTCCGGGTTGACAACTCGCTGCTCCTCAGCACCGGAGTTTGACGGGGCGGCTTGTGCGTGCTCCTCGGTCTGGCGGCTTCTTGGGATCCACTGGATGGCAGAGAGTTTCTCGAAAATTGAGTCGGCAGTAATGACTCTAGACAGGTCAACATCAGGTGCGAAGGTTTTCTTACTGTGTGGCGGCGAGAGTTCAAACGGCTTATACTCTGGCGGACGGAGGCGTTTGTTGTCTTTCGAGTAACCGGGTTGATACTTGACTAAGTCTAGCTCTTCAACCATTTGCATCACTGCCACTCGAGTGTCCTTCACACACCGTGCAAAGTCCTCTTGAGAAAATTCTTCCCCATCAACATTGTACTGGGGAAAGCCGCCAACCAGCTCGTTCAGATCCATCTCCGGTAAAAATGCCTTGGCCCTCGCAAGAACCATGCCAGTCCCTGCACGAGCCACCGACCTCAGCTTCTCATGGATCCTTTCTGGCACAGTTGATAGGTCGTTCAGCATGTCCTTAATCCTCACAGGGTGTGACCCGGCGTCCTTCACTGCCATAATCGCATACATACCACCGGTATAAAGTTGCTCAAGGTATGTGTAGATGGCCTTCATTTGATGAGTGGGAGCTGGAGCCCAATATTATTCTTTCTACCTGCAAAAGGAACCAGCAAGCATATATAAGCCGGCCAGTCATTAACCCGGAATTTAACTGTGGTTCTGCCGTTACTTACCAAAGATGGCAAGTGTCATATCTGTGATATGCCGCTTCAACGTATTCAGCTCTTGTGACACTGGCTCAAGTCGGTTTTCTGCAGCCTGTGCCCATTTCAATAGTTGTTCTTTCTCAACTTCATGGGCGGCTTTCTCGGTTTGCAAGTTCTCCTTAGCAAGAGCCACTGATTCTTGCAAGTATGCAGATGATGCCTCTGCCTTGATACGTTGCCACCGCTCACACTTCAATTGTTTCTGCAAGACATCAGCTTTCGACTCGGCCTCCTCCAGCATATCCTGTCATCACATATGCATTTTGTTCAGATTACTATTTATAGTCCCAAGCCAGCGAGGCCGCATGACCCGACACTTGGGGGCTACACCACTCAGATTATTTTTTGCAGACAACAAGTCTCATGACGTTGCAGGCACACCCCATGACACTTGGGGGCTAATGCTCGTCGTTTTTATTGTTAATCATGGAAAGACCCGGCCATTTCACAGATATGAGCTGGCCCTTGGGGGCTACAGGTCGTTCATAAAATATGCAATTTCGTCAACAGACCCGGCCATCTCAAAGAGATGAGCCGGCCCTTGGGGGCTACAGGTTGATTTTATGCACATATCAAGTATGGACGGTCTACTTACAAAAGACCCGGCTCACTCACTGAGACGAGCCGGCCCTTGGGGGTTACAGTATCATATCTTCAGTTTTCGTAAAGTCCCAGCTCAGTATGTTATGCTGAGCCGGCCCTTGGGGGCTACAGTGTGATCATTTGACAAAAGTTGGAAGTCTCAAGCACATTCCATATCCTCATATGCTCAAAACTTGGGGGCTACTTAAGTATATACAGAAGATATGATGTAAGGAGCATGTTGGTACCTCATATTTTCTTTTCAGCATGTTGATCATGCTCGCTTCAACATCCCGGCTCTCAGACAGCCGGGTCAAATATTGCCGATGAAGTTCTTCCACGCCCAGCTCGTTGATGTCGGGAACTTCCAACTTCATCTTGCCCTTCACAGAAGGGGACGGCTCAAATTTAGCCAATGTGTTGAACGTTTCTGAAGTTTTGAAGGCCTCTCCTGTGACGGTCACTTCCGCGTCATCCAGTGGATTAGCCGGAATGACATCCTCCATCTCCATAGGACTGAAGTCTCGAGCAGGGCTTGGCGGGTTGACATTCTCTGCCGGGTCATCCATGTTGCTTTGTTTTGTGATTGTTTCTACCGTCACCGGCTCACTAACATGCGCCGGCTCAACCCTTTGGTCCGGGTTGTCCTCACTCGCAGGTTCAACCTGTGCCTTAGGAATCGTCCTTGGCGGGTTTTGAGCTTCAGGGCTGGCATCATCACCAGATGACCCGCCTGCCTTTTTCTTCTTGATGGCTGATTTTTTCTTGATGGCTTTGGCCCTACGAACACATGAACATATTCAGATTGAGAGAAATTTCACTATGACAAGAATAAATGACTATCAACTTACCCCGGCTTGATGACCAGTGGAGGAAGCTGTGAGGCGGTTGACTCTCCAGAGGAGGGTGATGTCTCCTGATAATTCGAGTCAGAAGGATTAAGAGGCTGCTTGAAAAGGCCGGCTCGAGGTAGAGATGGAGTTGGGCTATGAGGCACCTCAGTTCGTCGCTTGCAAGCGACTGGCTCGTCAGATAAGCCGGCGGATAACTCCCCAGAGCTGCTTCGGAGCTTACGCTTGGATGTTCCGACTTGTTGAGATTTCTTCAAAAGAAATTGGGGATCTAAGTGAGCATCTTGATGAGAAAAAGGGACCTTACGGACGGTAGTCCGGGGTTTTCTTCGGATTTTGCGAATAGCAACACGGGATTTTTTTGGGGATAGGTTTTGGAGAGCCGGAATCTGAAGATATCAATGTTACCTCTGGTATGCCGGCTCGACTGGTGTCGGAGTTGTCCTGAGAAGAAGGGGCATCAGCAAGTTGAATGAAAAAACGACAAAGTAAATCGAGCTTTACCTCAGCCTCGTCGTCAGCTGCCGGCTCATCAGTGTCAGCCGGCTCGCTTTCTTGTTCTACTTGAGCAGGAGCTGGGCGGCAAAGTTTCTTCTTCCAGAACTTGGCGTCAGCCTACACATTCGATGAATCGGATATCAGGATGAAGATGAATCAAACAAGGAATAAGAGAAAATACAAAGTACACTTACAGGGGGTACGGGATGGATCAGACAGAAAGGAGCAACTCCAGTTGTCTTGCACTTATCCAACGGCTCGCCCAAGAGCCTCTTCGTGGCTTTGCCTACTTCTCCAGCAGATAAGTTGACCTGACTGAAGCGTTGTGTGTCTTTTGAGTCGCCGGTGTAATTACACATCAAGTCGCCCCGCCGGCTCAAGGGTTGAATGCGCCAGCTTATCCAACACCGGGTTAAGTCGACTCCTGTGAGCCCGTTGGCTTTTAAAGCTCGCACCCTGGGATAAATAGAAGCAACCTATTCCCGTTCTTCTTTCGTCGGCCAACCCGGGAAAATGGTCGTTGCATCGAGCCGGTCCAGCCTGTAGCCTGGCAGGGGATTCTCACCTTCGGGGGCAGTGTTCTTACAGTAAAACCATGTCCTGTTCCACCCTTTTGGATGACTCGCCAGTTTGGCTTCTGGAAAGGGAGTGATCTTCCGCCTCTGGATGGAAATTCCACCCAAGTTCTATACTGGGGCCATCTGCGAACTCGGTCTGGTGGTTGATGTAGAAAAACTCTCGAAAGAGGGGGACAGTTGGTTCCATCTGAAGGTAAACCTCACAGAAGACTTGGAATTGACAAAGATTGGTTAATGAATTGGGAGCAATGTCTTGAGGATGAATGTTGAAGAAGTGAAGAAAATCCCGGAAGAATTTTGACCCGGGCGGCGAAAAGCCCCTCTGAAGATGATCTACAAAAACAACCAGTTCTCCTTGAGCAGGTTGAGGTGTGCTCTCTTCTTCGGGTGCCCGCCAGCTGATTATCTCCTGGGTTGGCAAAAGGCCTTGGTCCACCAGATCCTCGAGGACAAGTTTGTACACTTGAGATTTGACCCAGTTGCAGGCTTTGTCAGTCTTAGCCATGATGAGACGCCAAAAGATTACCAACTGCAAAATGAAATAATAAAGGTAAGCCTGGCAGGTCATGTTCATCAGCAATAAGCCGCCAGGTAACTATGGTTTGGGATGAGTCGGCATTTTTGGTTTAAAAGACGACGAGTCGCCAAGCGTAAGCCGGCAGCAATAAAAGGCAAGCATGCTTATCTAAGTTATGACTATTCAGTTCTGAAGGCTACAATGAGTAATGACAAGTCGGGATATCATAAACCGGCTCGAGCTAGTTGGAAGCCGTGGATTTTTTCTGCTAAGTGTTGCGAAAACAAGATTCAGGCGCAGCGGTAATAAGTTGCAGATCTACAAAATAGCTCAAAAGGAAAATATTCCCTAGACCTAAGACGCGAAGTAGAAGCGCACACTAATCTATCCATGGGATTCAAAAACAATAAGAAGATCCCAGATGCAAAAATAGTACTATGATTGCAGTCGGAATATTTCTACGGATCACTAAGGGGTATCTAGATTTACTAAACCGAAGAACGGTGACGAACACCGATGAACTCCGTCGAACTAAGATGGATTGTGCAGAGGGGATGAGATGCCATAGATCTAATGGGAAGTTTCCAAATGTACCTGACGGCGGCGGTGACCGACCGGAGTGTTCCGGAGTGCTTCGACGACGATTTGGGCGGCGTCGAGGTCGCGGACTAAGTGGCCGACGAGCTCGGGGAAGGCGCGGTGCTACTCTGGTCGCGAGAAGGCTCGAGTGCGAGGAGGAAGAAGACGAGGCAGTAAAAATGAATACTACGGCCCCTTGAGGATATTTATAATATGATAAGAAGAGGAATAGGCAGGTGCGAAAACAGAGGAGGCACAGTAACTTTTTTTCGAAGAGGCGCCTTGATTCTCGCGCCTAACAGATATACATCCGGATTCGTTGTGACGTCACACTTAAGCACCGTTGATTCCGGAAGATGACGTCCTGATACAAGGGAGCGAGGAACGCTAAGGTAAAGAGGTATTACAAGCCGGCAAAAGTCATATGACCCGGGAGAAGAAACAAGTCTGAAGACTGACGTGAATGAATCCACATCATTCTAGGGGCTAATGTTGGGGATATAACCCCACGGTATGACCCGCCCATTCAGGCCGGGTTATCCAGTGGCGGCCTAAAGAGAGCTGCGGCTGTCAACTCCAAAGCCCATCAGGGCGACTCATAAGCGGGCCGGCTTGGCGGTCCAGTACCTAAGGCGGCGGCTTACCTAAGATGATGAGTAGGAGATAGATTAGGGCACGGGTCATGTTGCGACCCGGACTCTGTTGTAAGCCTGGGGCCTCAACCTGTATATAAAGGCGAGCCCCCCGAGGCAGAAAGATCAAGTTACAAGCTCTCGAGTACTAGGTTAGCCAAGTTGCACCCTTGTAATCGAGATCATCATCATCAATAACAATCAAGCAGGACATATGCCATTACCTCCATCGTGAGGGGCTGAACCTGGGTAAACCCTTGTCTCTCGATTCCGATCAACCCCATTCGAGTTACCACCTAGCTGCGATGGCATCACGACTAAGTGTTGGAAATATGCCCTAGAGGCAATAATAAATTGGTTATTATTATATTTCCTTGTTAATGATAATCGTTTATTATCCATGCTATAATTGTATTGATTGGAAACTCAAATACATGTGTGGGTACATAGACAACACTGTGTCCCTAGTAAGCCTCTAGTTGACTAGCTTGTTGATCAAAGATGGTTAAGGTTTCCTAGCCATGGACATGAGATGTCATTTGATAACGTGATCACATCATTAGGAGAATGATGTGATGGACAAGACCCAAACTGTAAACGTAGCATTTGATCGTGTCAGTTTATTGCTATTGTTTTCTGCATGTCAAGTATCTGTTCCTTTGACCATGAGATCATGCAACTCACTGACACCGGAGGAATACTTTGTGTGTATCAAACGTCGCAACGTAACTGGGTGACTATAAAGGTGCTCTACAGGTATTTCCGAGGGTGTCTGTTGGGTTGGCATGGATCAAGACTGGGATTTGTTACTCCGTATGACGGAGAGGTATCTCAGGGCCCACTCGGTAATACAACATCACATTGAGCCTTGCAAGCAAAGTGACTAAATAGTTAGCCACAGGATCTTGTATTACGGAACGAGTAAAGAGACTTGCCGGTAACGAGATTGAACTAGGTATAGTGATACCGACGATCGAATCTCGGGCAAGTAACATACCGAAGAACAAAGGGAACATCATACGGGATTAACTGAATCCTTGACATAGAGGTTCGACCGATAAAGATCTTCGTAGAATATGTAGGAGCCAATATGGGCATCCAGGTCCCGCTATTGGTTATTGGCCGTAGAGGTGTCTCGGTCATGTCTACATAGTTCTCGAACCCGCAGGGTCTACACACTTAACGTTTGGTGACGATTAGTATAATTGAGTTATTATGTTGGTGACCGAAAGTTGTTCGGAGTCCCGGATAAGATCCCGGACATGATGAGGATCTCCGGAATAGTCCGGAGGTAAAGATTGATATATGTGATAATAGTGTTTTGATCTCCGGAAGGGTTCCGGAGTTCACCGGAAGGGGTTCCGGATGTTTACCGAAGTGTTCGGGTGCAGCAACACTTTATATGGGCCAAAGGGATAAAGCCCACGAGGTATTGGAAAGTGCAAAAAGTAGTTTTGCTGCCGCGTAAGCGGTACTACCGCTTGTGTGAAGCGGTACTACCGCCCGAGCGGTACTACCGCTTGTGTGAAGCGGTACTACCGCCCAAGCGGTACTACCGCTTGTGAGCGGTACTACCGCTTGTGCGCGGCTGTGCACGGTTCGGTAGGGATCCGAGTTGGACTCTTTTCCTGCGGGCCAAACCGACCTTGTGCGGGCAAAACCGACCTGGAGGAGGCTTTTACTCCAAGTTTAGACCCCAAGGCTCAACATATAAATAGAGGGGCAGGGCTAGCACACGGGACACATCAAGATTTCCCCAAGCCGTGTGCGGCAACCCTAACCCTCTAGTTCCTCCGTCATAATCTCCGTAGTGCTTGGCGAAGCCCTGCAGAGATTGTTCCTCACCACCATCACCACGCCGTCGTGCTGCTGGAACTCAACCACTACTTCACCATCGCTCGCTGGATCGAGGAGGTGAATGCGTCATCAAGCCGTACGTGTGTTGAACGCGGAGGTGCCGTCCGTTCGGCACTAGATCGGAAGGATCGTGATTGGATCGCGGGACGCTCGGCGATTTGGATCGCGAAGACGTTCGACTACATCAACCGCGTTTATTAACGCTTCCGCTTAGCGATCTACAAGGGTATGTAGATTCACTCTCCCTCTCGTAGATGCTCATCACCATGGATAGATCTTGTGTGTGCGTAAGAAAATTTTTGTTTCCCATGCAACGTTCCCCAACAGTGGCATCATGAGCCAGGTCTATGCGTAGATGAGATCTCGAGTAGAACACAAACGAGTTGTGGGCGTGGGTGTATACATATTGCTTGCCGTTACTAGTTGATATTTGATTCGGCGGTACTGTGAGATGAAGCGGCCCGGACCGACATTACGCGTACACTTACGCGAGTCAGGTTCCTTCAACTAACATGTAACTTCGTTGCATAAAGATGGCTAGCGGGTGTCTGTCTCTCTCACTTTAGTTGAATCGATTTCAATGAAGAGGGTTCTTTTAGAAGATCAAAAAGCAATCACTACACCACGTTGTGGTTTTGCGTAGGTAAGAACGGTTCTTGCAAACCCGTAGCAGCCACGTAAAATTTGCAACAACAATTAGAGGACGTCTAACTTGTTTTTGCAGGGTATGTTCTGATGTGATATGGCCAATTACATGATGAGATATATGTGATGTATGAGATGATCATGTGTTGTATAGAATATCACGACTTGCATGTCGATGAATACGGCAACTGGCAGGAGCCATAGAGTTGTCTTTAATTATTGTATGACCTGCGTGTCAATCATTAAGCGCTATGTAATGCTTTACTTTATCGCTAAACGTTAGCAATAGTCGTGGAAGCAACAGTCGGCGCGACAACCTTATGGCGACACGTTGATGGAGATCAAGATGATGGAGATCATGGTGTCATGCCGGTGACGATGGAGATCATGCCGGTGCTTTGGAGATGGAGATCAAAAGCACAAGTTCATGGCCATATCATGTCACTTATGATTTGCATGTGATGTTAATCCTTTTATGCATCTTATTTTGCTTAGGACGACGGTAGCATTATAAGGTGATCCCTCACTTAAATTTCAAGATAAATTGTGTTCTCCCCAAGTGTGCACCGTTGCGAAAGTTCGTCGTTTCGAGACACGCCGTGATGATCGGGTGTGATAGACTCTACGTTCGCATACAACGGGTGCAAGCCATGTTGCACGTGCGGAACACTCGGGTTAAACTTGACGAGCCTAGCATGTACAGACATGGCCTCGGAACACAAGAGACCGAAAGGTCGAACATGAGTCATATAGTAGATATGATCAACATGAAGATGTTCACCATTGAAACCACCTCAACTCACGTGATGATCGGACTTGAGTTGGTGGATTTGGATCATGTTACACTCGAATGATCGGAGGGATGTCAATTTGAGTGGGAGTTTTTAAGTAATATGATTAACTAAACTCATTATCTAGAACAATAGTCTAAGTTGTCTTTGCTATATTTATGTTGTAGATCATGGCTCGCGCAGTAGCACCCCTGAATTTTAATGCGTTCCTAGAGAAAGCTAAGTTGAAAGATGATGGAAGTAACTTTGTGAACTGGGCCCGTAATCTAAGGATTATCCTTACGGCTTCCCAGAAGGCTTATGTCCTTGATGCACCGCTTGGTGATCCACCCGCTCCAGTTGAGTCTCTAGACGTTGTGAACGCCTGGCAGGCTCGTTCTGATGATTACTCAATAGTTCAATGTGCAATGTTGTATGGCTTAGAACCGGGACTTCAAAGACGTTTTGAACGTCATGGAGCATATGAGATGTTCCAGGAGTTGAAGTTTATCTTTCAGAAGAATGCCCGGATCGAGAGATATGAGATCTCCGATAAGTTCTATGCTTGCAAGATGGAGGAGAACGGGTCTATCAGTGATCACGTGCTCAGAATGTCTGGGTACTCCACCCGTCTGGCTGAGTTAGGGATGCCCCTTCCGCCAGAGGCTATCACTGACAGAGTTCTTCAATCATTGCCACCTAGCTATAAGAGCTTCGTGTTGAACTATAACATGCACGGGATGAACAAGTCAGTCGCCGAGCTGTTTGCGATGCTGAAAGCCGCTGAGTCTGAAATTCAGAAGGAGCATCAAGTGTTGATGGTCAATAAAACCACTAGTTTCAAGAAAAATGGCAAGGGTAAGAAGGGTAACTCCAAGAAGAGTGGCAAAGCAGTTGCTCCTCTCGTGAAGAAACCCAAGGCTGGACCCAAACCAGAAACTGTGTGTTTTCATTGCAAGGGAACTGGACACTGGAAGCGGAATTGCCCCAAGTATTTGGCTGACAAGAAGGCGGCCAACAACAAACAAGGTATATATGATATACATGTTATTGATGTGTACCTTACCAACTCTCGTTGTAGTGCCTGGGTATTTGATACCGGTGCGGTTGCTCATATTTGCAACTCAAAACAGGAACTGCGGAATAGACGGAGGCTGGCAAAGGACGAAGTGACGATGCGCGTGGGAAATGGTTCCAAGGTTGATGTGATCGCCGTCGGCACGCTCGCTCTTCGATTACCGTCGGGATTAGTGATGAACCTAAATAAGTGTTATTTGGTGCCTGCGTTAAGCATGAACATTATATCTGGATCTTGTTTATTGCGAGACGGTTACTCATTTAAATCAGAGAATAATGGTTGTTCTATTTATATGAGTAATATCTTTTATGGTCATGCACCCAATGTGAGGGGTTTATTCTTATTGAATCTCGATAGTAATGATACACATGTTCATAACATTGATGCCAAAAGATGTAGAATTGATAATGATAATACCACTTTCTTGTGGCACTGCCGTTTAGGTCATATTGGCGTAAAACGCATGAGGAAGCTCCATGCTGATGGACTTTTGGAGTCACTTGATTTTGAATCACTTGACACATGTGAGCCATGCCTCTTGGGCAAGATGACTAAAACTCCGTTCTCTGGAACAATGGAACGGGCAAGTGACTTATTGGAAATCATACATACTGATGTGTGCGGTCCGATGAGCATTGAGGCGCGCGGTGGTTATCATTACTTTCTCACCTTCACTGATGACTTAAGTAGATATGGGTATATTTACTTAATGAAACACAAGTCTGAAACATTTGAAAAGTTCAAACAATTTCAGAGTGAAGTTGAGAATCATCGTAACAAGAAGATTAAATTCCTACGATCTGATCGAGGAGGAGAATATCTGAGTTATGAGTTTGGCAGTCACTTAAGACAGTGTGGAATTGTTTCACAATTAACACCGCCTGGAACACCACAGCGTAATGGTGTGTCCGAACGTCGTAATCGTACCTTATTGGATATGGTGCGATCTATGATGTCTCTTGCCGATTTGCCACTATCGTTTTGGGGTTATGCATTAGAGACAGCTGCATTCACTTTAAATAGGGCACCATCGAAATCCGTTGAGACGACGCCATATGAACTTTGGTTTGGCAAGAAGCCAAAGCTGTCGTTTCTTAAAGTTTGGGGATGTGATGCTTATGTCAAAAAGCTTCAGCCTGAAAAGCTGGAACCCAAAGCGGAGAAATGCGTCTTCATAGGATACCCAAAAGAGACAGTTGGGTATACCTTCTATCTCAGATCCGAAGGCAAAGTGTTTGTCGCTAAAAACGGAACGTTTCTTGAGAAAGAGTTTCTCTCGAAAGAATTGAGTGGGAGGAAGATAGAACTTGATGAGGTTGTTGAACCTTTACTTCAACCTGAGAGTAGCGCAGCGCAGAAAGTTGTTTCTGTGGAGCCTACATTAGCTGAAGAGGAAGTTAATGATGATGATCATGAAGCTTTGGATCAAGTTGCTATCGAACCTCGTAGGTCGACAAGGACGCGTACTACTCCTGAGTGGTACGGCAACCCTGTCTTAAAAATCATGTTGTTAGACAACGATGAACCTACAAGCTATGGAGAAGCGATGATGGGCCCGGATTCCGAGAAGTGGTTAGAGGCCATGAAATCCGAGATGGGATCCATGTATGAAAACAAAGTATGGACTTTGGAAGTATTACCTGAAGAGCGTAAGGCCATTCAGAACAAATGGATCTTTAAGAGGAAGACGGACGCGGACGGTAATGTCACCGTCTATAAAGCTCGACTTGTGGCAAAGGGTTTTTCACAAGTTCAAGGAGTTGACTACGATGAGACCTTCTCACCCGTAGCGATGCTTAAGTCCGTCAGAATCATGTTAGCAATAGCTGCCTTTTTCGATTATGAAATTTGGCAGATGGATGTCAAAACAGCGTTCCTTAACGGTTACCTTAAGGAAGAGTTGTATATGATGCAACCAGAAGGTTTTGTCGATCCAGAGAATGCTGACAAAGTTTGAAACTCCAGCGATCCATTTATGGACTGGTGCAAGCATCTCGGAGTTGGAATCTTCGTTTTGATGAGGTGATCAAAGCGTTCGAGTTTATACAAGTTTACGGAGAAGCTTGTATTTACAAGAAAGTGAGTGGGAGCTCTATAGCGTTTCTAATATTATATGTGGATGACATATTGCTGATTGGAAACAATATAGAAATGCTGGAAAGCGTGAAGGAATATTTGAACAAGATTTTTTCAATGAAGGACCTAGGAGAAGCTGCTTTCATATTAGGCATCAAGATCTATAGAGATAGATCGAGACGCTTAATAGGACTTTCACAAAGCACATACCTTGATAAGATTTTGAAGAAGTTCAAAATGGATCAGTCCAAGAAGGGGTTCTTGCCTGTTTTGCAAGGTGTGAAGTTGAGTAAGACTCAATGCCCAGTGACTGCAGAAGATAGAGAAAAGATGAGTGTCATCCCCTATGCTTCAGCCATAGGCTCTATTATGTATGCAATGCTGTGCACAAGACCCGATGTCAGCCTTGCCATAAGTATGGTCGGAAGGTTTCAAGGTGATCCAGGAATGGAACACTGGACGGCGGTCAAGAATATCCTGAAGTACCTGAAAAGGACTAAGGACATGTTTCTCGTTTATGGAGGTGATCAAGAGCTCGTCGTAAAGGGTTACGTCGATGCAAGCTTTGACACTGATCCGGATGACTCTAAGTCGCAAACCGGATACGTATTTATTCTTAATGGGGGTGCGGTTAGCTGGTGCAGTTCCAAGCAAAGCGTGGTAGCTGATTCTACATGCGAAGCGGAGTACATCGCTGCCTCGGAGGCGGCGAAGGAAGGTGTCTGGATGAAGGAGTTCATGACAGATCTTGGAGTAGTGCCTAGTGCGCTTAACCCAATGACTCTGTTTTGTGATAATACTGGTGCCATTGCTCTAGCCAAGGAACCAAGATTTCACAAGAGGACCAGACACATAAAGCGACGTTTCAATTCCATCCGCGATTACATCAAGGAGGACGACATAAATATTTGCAAAGTACACACGGATCTAAATGTTGCAGATCCGATGACTAAACCTCTTCCAAGGGCTAAACATGAACAACACCAGAACTGCATGGGTGTTCGATTCATTACAATGTAAATCACATAGTGATGTGAACTAGATTATTGACTCTAGTGCAAGTGGGAGACTGTTGGAAATATGCCCTAGAGGCAATAATAAATTGGTTATTATTATATTTCCTTGTTAATGATAATCGTTTATTATCCATGCTATAATTGTATTGATTGGAAACTCAAATACATGTGTGGGTACATAGACAACACTGTGTCCCTAGTAAGCCTCTAGTTGACTAGCTTGTTGATCAAAGATGGTTAAGGTTTCCTAGCCATGGACATGAGATGTCATTTGATAACGGGATCACATCATTAGGAGAATGATGTGATGGACAAGACCCAAACTGTAAACGTAGCATTTGATCGTGTCAGTTTATTGCTATTGTTTTCTGCATGTCAAGTATCTGTTCCTTTGACCATGAGATCATGCAACTCACTGACACCGGAGGAATACTTTGTGTGTATCAAACGTCGCAACGTAACTGGGTGACTATAAAGGTGCTCTACAGGTATTTCCGAGGGTGTCTGTTGGGTTGGCATGGATCAAGACTGGGATTTGTTACTCCGTATGACGGAGAGGTATCTCAGGGCCCACTCGGTAATACAACATCACATTGAGCCTTGCAAGCAAAGTGACTAAATAGTTAGCCACAGGATCTTGTATTACGGAACGAGTAAAGAGACTTGCCGGTAACGAGATTGAACTAGGTATAGTGATACCGACGATCGAATCTCGGGCAAGTAACATACCGAAGAACAAAGGGAACAGCATACGGGATTAACTGAATCCTTGACATAGAGGTTCGACCGATAAAGATCTTCGTAGAATATGTAGGAGCCAATATGGGCATCCAGGTCCCGCTATTGGTTATTGGCCGTAGAGGTGTCTCGGTCATGTCTACATAGTTCTCGAACCCGCAGGGTCTACACACTTAACGTTTGGTGACGATTAGTATAATTGAGTTATTATGTTGGTGACCGAAAGTTGTTCGGAGTCCCGGATAAGATCCCGGACATGATGAGGATCTCCGGAATAGTCCGGAGGTAAAGATTGATATATGTGATAATAGTGTTTTGATCTCCGGAAGGGTTCCGGAGTTCACCGGAAGGGGTTCCGGATGTTTACCGAAGTGTTCGGGTGCAGCAACACTTTATATGGGCCAAAGGGATAAAGCCCACGAGGTATTGGAAAGTGCAAAAAGTAGTTTTGCTGCCGCGTAAGCGGTACTACCGCTTGTGTGAAGCGGTATTACCGCCCGAGCGGTACTACCGCTTGTGTGAAGCGGTACTACCTCCCAAGCGGTACTACCGCTTGTGCGCGGCTGTGCACGGTTCGGTAGGGATCCGAGTTGGACTCTTTTCCTGCGGGCCAAACCGACCTTGTGCGGGCAAAACCGACCTGGAGGAGGCTTTTACTCCAAGTTTAGACCCCAAGGCTCAACATATAAATAGAGGGGCAGGGCTAGCACACGGGACACATCAAGATTTCCCCAAGCCGTGTGCGGCAACCCTAACCCTCTAGTTCCTCCGTCATAATCTCCGTAGTGCTTGGCGAAGCCCTGCAGAGATTGTTCCTCACCACCATCACCACGCCGTCGTGCTGCTGGAACTCAACCACTACTTCACCATCGCTCGCTGGATCGAGGAGGTGAAGGCGTCATCAAGCCGTACGTGTGTTGAACGCGGAGGTGCCGTCCGTTCGGCACTAGATCGGAAGGATCGTGATTGGATCGCGGGACGCTCGGCGATTTGGATCGCGAAGACGTTCGACTACATCAACCGCGTTTATTAACGCTTCCGCTTAGCGATCTACAAGGGTATGTAGATTCACTCTCCCTCTCGTAGATGCTCATCACCATGGATAGATCTTGTGTGTGCGTAGGAAAAATTTTGTTTCCCATGCAACGTTCCCCAACACTAAGTCCTTTCACGAGGACATCGGCCATGACAAAACCACGACAGTACTTGCCTTTAATTCCAAGGTTGAAGTGTTTGTTTGCAACCCTAGATAGGCAAATAAGTTGTGGTGGCATCATGATGAGCGAATTGCGGATAAATATTTGAGGCACCCGAAAGATGGGGCTTAGTGGGAGTCAATTGAGGAAAAGTATGAAGACTTTGCCAAGGATCCTGGAAGTATATGGCTCGGGGAGTGTACTGGTGGGATGAATCCATTTGGCGATATGAGTACCAAACACAGCACATGGCCGGTGCTTCTGTGCATATATAACCTTGCTCCTTGGTTGTGTATGAAGAAAAAATACATCATGATGTCAATGATTATCCAAGTCCCGAAGCAACCTGGAAATGACATCGACATTTACTTTCAGCTACTGGTAGAAGAACTGCTGACATTGTGGGAAAAAGAGCCTGGTGTAAAATGTTATGATGCTTACAAAAAGGAGTTTTTCGATCTACATGCGTTGTTGCTGCACACCATTCAAGATATGCCGGCATTAGGCAACACGTAGGGGCAGAAAACAAGGGGAGATGTAGGATGTGTCACATGCATAGATAGGACAGTGAGTAGATTTCTTCCCAACTAGCACAAAACCGTGTATTTGCGTCATCGTAGGTTCTTACGGAAAGATCACCCATACCAAAAGATGAAAGCTGAATTTGATGGTACGACAGAGGTAGGTTTGGGCCCAAGACCTTATTCTGGGAAGGAGGTCCACATCATGGCTAAACAAATTGAAGTTGTGCTTGGCAAGGGACACGGTTCGTCATCGAAACAAACACCCAAGTTGCAGGTGTTTAAGAAGAAATTAGTGTTCTGGGAATTACCTTACTGGGAGATTCTAAGTGTGCGTTGCTACTTGTGAGCTGCGTTGGGATTTCCTCAAAGAGGAGAGGATGATGTAGTACAGTAGAGATAAGTATTTCCTTCAGTTAAGAACCAAGGTTATTAATCCAGTAGGAGAAAAAAGGAAAACCTCTTTAGCAGCACCTTCACACACAAAAGCCAATACTTGCACCCAACGCGAACAAGGGGGTTGTCAATCCCCTCGGCGGTTAATTGCAAGGATTAAATCTCGTAGTGATAGATAAATTGATAAAGTAAATTTCAAAGTAAAATAAAAGTAAATAAATTGCAGCAAAGTATTTTTAGGGTTTTTGTTTATATAATAATGATAAATGACCCGGGGGCCATAGTTTTCACTAGAGGCTTCTCTCTCGAGCGCATAACATACGGTGGGTAGACAAATTACTGTTGGGCAATTGATAGAAAAGCACATAGTTATGACGATATTCATGGCAATGATCATGTATATAGGCATCATGTCTGAAACAAGTAGACCGACTCCTGCCTGCATCTACTACTATTACTCCACTCATCGACCGCTATCCAGCATGCATCTAGAGTATTATGTATAAAACAGAGTAACGCCTTAAGCAAGATGACATGATGTAGACAAAGGAAAATCAAGCAATATGAATAAACCCCATCGCTTTATCCTTAATGGCAACAATACAAATATGTGTCTTGTCCCTTTCTGTCACTAGGATATAGAACACCGCAAGATTGAACCCATCACAAAGCACCTCTCCCATTGCAAGATAAATCAATCTAGTTGGCCAAACTAAACAGATAGATTAGAGAGAAATACAAAGCTATAACAATCATGCATAAAAGAGTTCAGAGAAGACTCAAATAATATTCATGAATAATCTGATCATAAACCCACAATTCATCGGATCCCAACAAACACACCGCAAAAGAAGATTACATCGGATAGAACTCCAAGAACCTTGATAACCCACAAGTATAGGGGATCAATTGTAGCTTTTTCGATAAATAAGAGTGTCGAACCCAACGAGGAGCTAAAGGTAGAATTAATATTCCCTTCAAGTTCTATCGACCACCGATACAACTCTACGCGCACTTAACGTTCGCTTTACCTAGAACAAGTATGAAACTATTTTGCGGGTGTAAGGATAAGACTAGAAGTAATTAACGAGAATAAAACTAGGAGTAATTTGCGAGATAATAAAAGTTAGTTGATTAGTAGAAATTTTTTGTAACACAAGAGAATGATTTGTCCATAGGCAATCGATAACTAGACCGGTAATCATTATTGCAGTTTTATATGAGGGAGATGCATGAGCTAACATACTTTCCGTACTTGGATCATATGCACTTATGATTGGAACTCTAGCAAGCATCCACAACTTCCAAAGATCATTAAGGTAAAACCCAACCATAGCATTAAGTATCAAGTCCTCTTTACTCCCATACGCAACAACCCCCTTGCTCGGGTGTAAGCTTATGTCACTCTAGCCGCCCACCATAATAGAATTATGAACGTATTGCAAACCCTACAGCGGGAATCCCTCACGCTTGCGCGACATGGAGGGCACCATAGTACAGCACCAAAATAAAACATACAACTCAAACCAATCACGATCATTAATCAACCCATAGGACAAAACGAATCTACTCAAACATCATAGGATGGCCACAAATCATTGGATAATAATATGTAGCATTAAGCACCATGTTTAAGTAGAGAATTACAGCAGGAAAAGAGAGGTTACACCGCTACATAGAGGGGGAGAGAGTTGGTGTTGACGGCGGTGAAGTTGTTGGTGTAGATCGCTGTCACGATGGTTCCCCCGGCGGCGCTCCGGTGCCACCGGAAGAGAGGGGGAGAGAGCCCCCCTCCTTCTTCTTCTTCCTTGGCCTCCCCCCCTAGATGGGAGGAGATTTTCCCCTCTGGTCCATGGCTGCCATTGCGGCGGAGGGGCAGGAGCCCTTCCGAGATTGGATCTCTCTCTCTGTTCTCTTCTGTTTCGCGCTCCTGTTTTCTGGCCCTTCACCGTTTCTTAAATTCCCGGAGATCCGTAACTCCGATTGCGCTGAAATTTTAACACGATTTTTTTCCGGATATAAGCTTCCTTGCGGTCGAAGAAGAGCCCCAACCGACTTACGGTGTGCCCACGAGGCACCACCGCGTGCCAGGGGGGTCCCGCACCATGGTGGCTTGTGGAGGCCGTGGGCCTTCGTTTGCGTTGATTCCACCTCCCAAAAATCACATATATTCCAAAATAATTCTCCGTAAAATTTTATTGCATTTGGACTTCGTTTGATATGGATTTTCTGTGAAACAAAAAACAAGCAGAAAATAGGAACTGGCATTGGGCACTGGATCAATATGTTAGTCGCAAAAATAATATAAATTGTTGCCAAAAATATGTGAAAGTTGTAGAATATTGGCATGAAACAATCAAAAATTATAGATACGATGGAGATGTATCAGCATCCCCAGGCTTAATTCCTGCTTGTCCTCGAGTAGGTAAATGATAAAAAAGATAATTTTTGATGTGGAATGCTACCTAGCATAATCTTGATCATATAATCTAATCATGGCATGAATATTAAGACACGAGTGATTCAAAGCAATAGTCTATAATTTGATATAAAGACATCAATACTCAAGCATACTAACAAACAACCATGTCTTTCAAAATATCAATGCTAAAGAAAGTTATCCCTAGCCCATTATGCTCAGTCATTGATCCATTCATGAAACACACTCAACATTAACTACACCCAATGCACAAGTATGACAATAGTGATCTCCAGTTGGTGCTTTATAAGAGAAGATGGAGACTCAATAAAAATAAAAATACATAAAAGTAAAATAGATAGGCCCTTCGCAGAGGGAAGCAGAGATTTGCAGAGGTGCCAGAGCTCAAAGCTTAAATTAGAGAGATAAAATTATTTTGAGAGGCATGCTTTTCCTATCAACGAAAACGACCGAGAATTCCCAATATCTTCCATGCTAGACACATTATAGGCGGTTCCCAAACAGAAAATAAAGTTTATTTCCTTTCCACCATTCTTTCACAATCCATGGCTAGCCGCATCCACGGGTGCCTTCCATACCAACACTTTCCAAGGAATTTTGTTATTATTATTTTCTATTCATTGTGGGACTGGGCATCCCTATTACCTGCCACTCTCTCGTGCAATGACAAGTGAATAAACACTCATCTTGAGAATAACCCGCCTAGCATGAAAGATATTGGCCACCCCCTGTCGCTTCATGAGTGGTACGGGCACACAAAACGGAAAATTATTTTGAAAAATTAGAGTTGGCAGATGCAAATTTACTTGGAACGGCATGGAAGTACCGCATATAGGTAGGTATGGTGGACTCATTTGGCACAACTTTGGTTTTAAGGAGTTGGATGCACAAGCAGCATTCCAGTTTAGTACAAATGAAGGCTAGCAAATAGATTGAGAAGCAACCAACCAGAAAACAAAAACGGTCATAAGCATGCATTGAGAATAACTAACACTGAATAATGCACCATAAGTAGGATATAACTTCGTTGCATAACTATTGACTTTACGTGCATGCATAGGGAATCACAAACCTTAACACCAATATTCTTACTAAATCACAATTACTCACTAGCATAACTCACATATTATCATCTCCATATCGCAAAACTATTGCAAGGAATCAAACATATCATATTCAGTGATCTACAAGGTTTATGTAGGATTTTCTGACTAACCATGTGAATGACCAGTTCATGTTGACTCTCTAAATAAATATAAGTGAAGCAAGAGAGTTTAATTATTTCTACAAAAGACTACACTCTAATAAATATAAGTGAAGCAAAAGAGCATTCTACAAATAATGGTTTTCTATATGAAGAGAATCAGGCATCCAAACTTCGAATGATATAAGCGAAGCACATGAAGCATTCTATAAAGCCATACTCAAAAGATATAAGTGAAGTGCAAAGAGCATTCTATAAATCAACCAAGGACTATCCCATACCAGCATGGTGCATTATTAAAAGAAAAATAAAAGGCACACGACGCTCCAAGAATTTACGCATATCATGTGAACAAAACAAAAACCGAGACATACCGATAATTGTTGAATAAAGATGGGATGCCTTCCGGGGCATCCCCAAGCTTAGACGCTTGAGTCTCCTTGAATATTTACTTTGGGTGCCTTGGGCATCCCCAAGCTTGAGCTCTTGCCTCTCCTCATTCTTCTCATATCAATACCTCCTCGATCTTTGAACACTTCATCCACACAAAACTTAACAAAACCTTCGTGAGATCCGTTAGTATAATAAAGCAAATCACTACTTTAAGTACTATTGCAAACCCATTCATATTTTATTTTTGCATTATAACTACTGTATTCTAACTTCTCCATGGGTTATACCTTCCGATACAATCCATAGTTTCATCAAAACATGCAAAACAATGCATCAAAAATAGAACCTGTCAAAAACAGAACAATCTGTAGTAATCTGAACATTGACCGTACTTCTGTAACTACAAAAATTCTGAAAAATTAGTAAAAGATAAAAAAATTGCATAACAGTACTGTGTAAAAATTTCAGAATTTTTGCACGTTCCAGTAAAAAATGTAAATTCACGCACTACAGCAAAAGTTTCAGTTTTTGCACCACACACACCAAACAAGCAATTTAAACATCCTAACGGTAAATCTTGGCACATTATTTTTATAATACAATGGATTTGTACAAGGGGATAATTATTTTTGTTGAAAAGTTTCTGTAATTTAAGATTTGAAAAGTTTCCATGGGCATGAACATAGTTCAAGGAGCTCCCCCACTTCAACGGCGCTTGTCTTTCTTACTTTC
This sequence comes from Elymus sibiricus, assembly GCA_039707655.1. Classification (NCBI taxonomy): domain Eukaryota; kingdom Viridiplantae; phylum Streptophyta; class Magnoliopsida; order Poales; family Poaceae; genus Elymus; species Elymus sibiricus. The sequence continues at coordinate 130,015,265 of CM077668.1, forward strand.
ACTTTTCTTTTGGAAAAAGTTTTAGGTTCCCCTCTATATTTTTTTTTGTTTTAAAACTTTATAAAAGCACTCAACAGAAATAAATGACTGTCTAAAACTTCCGGGTTGTCTCCCCGGCAACGCTTTCTTTAAAGCCATTAAGCTAGGCATAAAGTGCTCAAGTAATTGATCCACCCGGATCCCAAGGTATATCAAAGCCAATTTTAATTAACAATGATTTGTAATTTAGTAGTGAGCACAAAGCAACATATATCATGCAATGACGAAGTCTAACTCTCTTCCTATGCATCGGCATGTCATAAAAGAACAATTCATGCACATCAAGTAAAGGCCAATGCATAGTATAAACAATTTCTTGCAATTTTATCGCATTGGAAACATAGAGAGGCAGAGATGTAGTTCCTCTCTCATAATAATTGCAATTAGGAGCAGCAAGCACATGCATATTATATCCATCAAAATTATCATGTGCAATAGTAAAACGCAACCCATCAATATAATCCTTAATAAGAGCAAACTTCTCCGATATAGTGTAGTTGGGAGAATTCAAAAAGATAATAAGACTATCATGTGTGGGTGCAATAGCAACAATTTCATTCTTAACATAAGGAACTATAGCAAGTTCATCTCCATAAGCATAATTCATATTGGCATCATGGCCACAAGCATAGCAAGCATCAATTTCATCAAAAAGGGATATTTCAAACGAATCCAAGGGATCATAGCAATTATCATAGCATTCATCCTTCGGTAAACACGAAGGGAAATTAAACAATGTATGGGATAAAGAGTTACTCTCATCAGAAGGTGGGCATGGGTGATCAATCCACTCTTCCTCCTTTTGTTCTTCGCTCTCCTCCTCAATTTTTTCATCTAATGAGCTCACAGTGTCATCATTTTCTTCTTCCATAGGAGCCTGCAAAATATTAGTCTCTTCTTGGACAGCGGAGACTTTCTAAATAAACTCATTAATATCGGCATTGTATTCGTAATTCTCATAGCAATATTTATAGCAAAATTTTCAGATCTGTAGACAGCATCATCACAATCTTCATACTTTTCAAACAAAGATTCAATTTCATAAGCACCCTTAAAAGCAACAAATTCTTCTATTCATTCCACATCATAGTAATCATATATACCATTAGCATAAGAAGCCAAGGTTTCATTATCATTAAATTTACATGAAAAAGGAAGGTGTGGAGCCTTCATCCTAGAGCAACAAGTATAATCATATCTCAAGCATAAATTCCAAGCATACCATTGCAAATAATGAATTTGATCCCATAAGAGTTTCCCTTTTTGAGACAAGCGATAATCCCTAAAGTATTCACGTTGATCCAACATGTCTCCCATTATCAAGTTGAATGGGGTTTTCTCAGGATTATCAAAGTAGTGTTTAATGTTTTCCACATAACGAGCATCGAGGGTTTTAGGAGGTTCCCCATCTCCATGAGTAGCAAGTACAACTATTTTTTTTGGTGTTTCGTGTTCCATATCCTTAACTAAAGATATAAAACAACTTATAACAGAAAATAAAATCTACTTAGTGATAAAGCAAACAAGCACACACGAGAATATCAACCCCACGCTATTGCTCCCCGGCAACGGCGCCAGAAAAAGGTCTTGATAACCCACAAGTATAGGGGATCAATTGTAGCTTTTTCGATAAATAAGAGTGTCGAACCCAATGAGGAGCTAAAGGTAGAATTAATATTCCCTTCAAGTTCTATCGACCACCGATACAACTCTACGCGCACTTAACGTTCGCTTTACCTAGAACAAGTATGAAATTATTTTGCGGGTGTAAGGATAGGACTAGAAGTACTTAACGAGAATAAAACTAGGAGTAATTTGCGAGATAATAAAAGTTAGTTGTGTAGTAGAAAGTTTTTGTAACACAAGAGAATGATTTGTCCATAGGCAATCGATAACTAGACCGGTAATCATTATTGCAATTTTATATGAGGGAGAGGCATGAGCTAACATACTTTCCGTACTTGGATCATATGCACTTATGATTGGAACTCTAGCAAGCATCCGCAACTACCAAAGATCATTAAGGTAAAACCCAACCATAGCATTAAGTATCAAGTCCTCTTTACTCCCATACGCAACAACCCCCTTACTCGGGTGTAAGCTTATGTCACTCTAGCCGCCCACCATAAGAGAATTATGAACGTATTGCAAACCCTACAGCGGGAATCCCTCACGCTTGCGCGACACGGAAGGCACCATAGGACAGCACCAAAATAAAACATACAACTCAAACCAATCACGATCATCAATCAACCCATAGGACAAAATGAATCTACTCAAACATCATAGGATGGCCACAAATCATTGGATAATAATATGTAGCATTAAGCACCATGTTTAAGTAGAGAATTACAGCGGGAAAAGAGAGATTACACTGCTGCATAGAGGGGGAGAGAGTTCGTGTTGATGGCGGCGAAGTTGTTGGTGTAGATCGCCGTCACGATGGTTCCCCCGGCGGCGCTCCGGCGCCACCGGAAGAGAGGGGGAGAGAGCCCCCCTCCTTCTTCTTCTTCTTCCTTGGCCTCCCCCCTAGATGGGAGGAGAGTTTCCCCTCTGGTCCATGGCTGCCATGGCGGCGGAGGGGCAGGAGCCCCTCCGAGATTGGATCTCTCTCTCTGTTCTCTTCTGTTTCGCGCTCCTGTTTTCTGGCCCTTCACCGTTTCTTAAATTCCCGGAGATCCGTAACTCTGATTGCAATGAAATTTTAACACGATTTTTTTCCGGATATAAGCTTCCTTGTGGCCCTAGAAGAGCCCCAACCGACTTACGGTGTGCCCATGAGGCACCACCGCACGCCAGGGGGGGTCCCACGCCATGGTGGCTTGTGGAGGCCGTGGGCCTCCGTTTGCATTGATTCCACCTCCCAAAAATCACATATATTCCAAAATAATTCTCCGTAAAATTTTATTGCATTTGGACTTTGTTTGATACGAATTTTCTGTGAAACAAAAATCAAGCAGAAAACAGGAACTGGCACTGGGCACTGGATCAGTATGTTAGTCCCAAAAATAATATAAAATGTTGCCAAAAATATGTGAATGTTGTAGAATATTGGCATGAAACAATAAAAAATTATAGATACGACGGAGACATATCAAACATCGAGGAGAACTTTTTATTGAAGATCAAAGATAGAGAAGAAGCCATCTAGCTACTAACTATGGACCCGTAGGTCGGTGGTAAACTACTCACACATCATCGGAGGGGCAGCAAGGTTGATGTAGAAGCCCTCCGTGATCGATTCCCCCTCCGGCAGAGTGCCGGAAAAGGACTCCAGATGGGATCATGAAAGAACAGAAGCTTGCGGCGGCGGTATGGTTTTCTTGTCTGGATCTTTGTTGGTTTCCCAATATTTGAGAATTTATAGAAGTGTAATTAGGTCAAAAGGAGCCACGAGGGCCCCACAAGGCATCAGGGTGCGCCCTGTTGCCTTGTGGCCTCCTCGTGAGGCTTCTGGCATCCCCCCGAAGCTTCCAGGGTCTCTTTTGTCCAGAAAAAAATCGTCAAAAAGTTTCGTGGCATTTGGACTTCGTTTGGTATTGATTTCCTGAAAAACCAAAAATAGGCAAAAAACAACAATTGGCACCGGGCACTAGGTTAATAGGTTAGTCCCAAAAAATGATATATAATTGCACATAAAACATCCAAGATTGATACTATAATAGCATGGAACAATCAAAAATTATTGATACGTTGGAGACGTATCAAGCATCCCCAAGCTTAATTCATGCTCGTCCTTGAGTAGGTAAATGATAAAAATAGAATTTTTGATGTGGAATGCTACCTAACATGTTTCATCATGTAATTCTCTTTTACGGTATGAATATTAAGATCCGAATGATTCAAAGCAATAGTCTATAATTTGATATAAAGACATCAATACTCAGGCATACTAACAAATAATCATGTCTTTCAAAATAAAAATGCTAAAGAAAGTTATCCCTACAAAATCATATAATCCTGTCATGCTCCATCTTTAACACAAAGTATTTATCATGCACTACCCCGATGACAAGCCGAGCAATTGGTTCATACTTTTTAACGCGCTTCAGCTTTTTCAACCCCCACGCAATACATGAGCGCAAGCCATGGATATAGCACTATGGGTGTTATAGAATATAATGGTAGATATTAATAAGGGGAAGTCAAAAAGAAGAAGATAGTCTCTGATACGTCTCCAACGTATCTATAATTTTTGATTGTTCCATGCTATTATAGTATCAATCTTGGATGTTTTATATGCAATTATATATCATATTTTGGGACTAACCTATTAACCTAGTGCCCAGTGCCAGTTACTGTTTTATGCTTGTTTTTGGTTTTTCAGGAAATCAGTACCAAACGAAGTCCAAATGCCACGAAACTTTTTTACGATTTTTTTAGACAAAAGAGACCCTGGAAGTTTCGGGAGGATGCCAGAAGCCTCACAAAGAGACCACAAGGCATCAGGGCGCATCCCCAGGGGGTGCACCCTGATGCCTTGTGGGCCCCTCGTGGATCCTTTTAACCTAATTCCACTTCTATAAATTCTCAAATATTCGGAAATCAATAGAGAGCCAGACGAGAAAACCCTACCACCGCCGCAAGCCTCTGTTCTTTCGCGATCCCTTCTGGAGGCCTTTTCGGGTACTCTGCCGGAGGGGTAATCGATCACGGAGGGCTTCTTCATCAACCTTGTTGCCCTCCCGATGATGTGTGAGTAGTTTACCACAGACCTACAGGTCCATAGCTAGTAGCTAGATGGCTTTTTCTCTCTCTTTGATCTTCAATACCATGTTCTCCTCGATGTTCTTGGAGTTCTATCTGATGTAATCTTCGTTTGCGGTGTGTTTGTTGGGATCCGATGAATTGTGGGTTTATGATCAGATTATTCATGAGAAATATTTGAGTCTTCTCTGAACTCTTTTATGCATGATTGTTATAGCTTTGTATTTCTCTCCGATCTATCCATTTGGTTTGGCCAACTAGATTGATTTATCTTGTAACAGGAGAGGTGCTTTGTGATGGGTTCAATCTTGTGGTGCTCAATCCCAGTGACAGAAAGGGACATGACACGTATTTGTATTGTTGCCATTAAGGATAAAAATATGGGGTTTAATCATATTGCTTGAGTTTACTTTGTCTACATCATGTCATCTTGCTTAAGGCGTTACTCTGTTTTATACTTAATACCCTAGATGCATGCTGGATAGCGGTCGATGGGTGGAGTAATATAGTAGTAGATGCAAGCAGGAGTCGGTCTACTTGTCTCGGACGTGATGCTATATACATGATCATTGCCATGAATCCTTCATAACTATGCGCTTTTCTATCAATTGCCCAACAGTAGTGAAAACTATGGCCCCCGGGTCTACTTTTATCATATATTAAAATCCAAAAATACCTTGCTGCAATTTATTTACTTTTATTTTATTTTGCAATTTACTTTTTATCTTTCACTATCAGACTTAGTCCTTGCAAGTGACCGCTAAGGGGATTGACAACCCTCTTATTCGCGTTGGGTGCAAGTGTTTGCTTTTGTGTGTGTAGGTGCTGCTAACGAGGTTCTGTGTGGTTCTCCTACTGGATTGAAAACCTTGGTTCTTAACTAAGGGAAATACTTATCTCTACTATACTGCATCATCCTCTCCTCTTCGAGGAAATCCCAACGCAATTCACAAGTAGCAGGAAGAATTTCTGGCGCCGTTGCCGTGGACATTTTATTTTCAATAGCTTCTAACCTTTGCATAACATGTTCCAAAGTCAATGCCGTTTCATTAATAGTGATAGGTGGTGATCCCACTAAATTTCACATAGCATTGAAAGCATCCATAGAGGGACACATCAAGAAATTCCCTCCGGTAATAGTATCTAGCATAAATCTATACCAATTAGTAATACCCACATAAAAATCGCGAAGAAGAACGGTAGTGGATTGCTTACGAGTTGATCTATTTTGAGCATCGAAAATCCTATACCAAGCATCTTTTAAATTCTCTCCTCCCATTTGTTTAAAATTAAGCACTTCATTTTCAGGGGTACAAGTAACGAGCTAAGAACTAGCCATAGTGGTAAAGCAAACTAACGAGCAAGCAAATAAAATATTTTTGTGTTTTTGTAAAAAAAAAATAGAAGTGGGGGAGATGAAACCGAGAGGCAAATTCAAATAAAATAAATGCAAGTAAGGGATAGTTTGTGCGAAGGTACTTGATAAGTTTTGATGATGTCTCCCCGGCAACGGCGCCAGAAATTCTTCCTGCTACTTTTGAGCTGCGTTGAGATTTCCTCGAAGAGGAGAGGATGATGCAGTATAGTAGAGATAAGTATTTCCCTCAGTTAAGAACCAAGGTTATCAATCTAGTAGGAGAACCAAGCAAAACCTCTTTAGCAGCACCTGCACACACAAAAGCCAATACTTGCACCCAACACGAACAAGGGGGTTGTCAATCCCCTCGGCGGTTAATTGCAAGGATTAAATCTCGTAGTGATAGATAAATTGATAAAGTAAATTACAAAGTAAAATAAAAGTAAATAAATTGCAGCAAAGTATTTTTAGGGTTTTTGTTTATATAATAATGATAAATGACCCAGGGGCCATAGTTTTTGCTAGAGGCTTCTCTCTCGAGCGCATAACATACGGTGGGTAGACAAATTACTGTTGGGCAATTGATAGAAAAGCGCAATGTTATGATGATATTCAAGGCAATGATCATGTATATATGCATCACGTCCGAGACAAGTAGACCGACTCCTGCCTACATCTACTACTATTACTCCACTCATCGACCGCTATCCAGCATGCATCTAGAGTATTAAGTATAAAACAGAGTAACGCCTTAAGCAAGATGACATGATGTAGACAAAGTAAACTCAAGCAATATGAATAAACCCCATCATTTTATCCTTAATGGAAACAATTCAAATACGTGTCTTGTCCCTTTCTGTCACTGGGATATAGAACACCGCAAGATTGAACCCATCACAAAGCACCTCTCCCATTGCAAGATAAATCAATCTAGTTGACCAAACTAAACGGATAGATCGGAGAGAAATACAAAGCTATAACAATCATGCATAAAAGAGTTCAGAGAAGACTCAAATAATATTCATGAATAATCTGATCATAAACCCACAATTCATCGGATCCCAACAAACACACCGCAAAAGAAGATTACATCGGATAGAACTCCAAGAACATCGAGGAGAACTTGGTATTGAAGATCAAAGAGAGAGAAGAAGCCATCTAGCTACTAACTATGGACCCGTCGGTCACTGGTAAACTACTCACACATCATCGAAGGGGCAGCAAGGTTGATGTAGAAGCCCTCCGTGATCGATTCCTCCTCTGGTAGAGTGCCGGAAAAGGCCTCCAGATGGGATCAAGAAAGAACATAAGCTTGCGGCGGCGGTAGGGTTTTCTCGTCTAGCTCTCTGTTGGTTTCCCAATATTTGAGAATTTATAGAATTGGAATTAGGTCAAAAGAAGCCACGAGGGGCCCACAAGGCATCAGGGTGCGCCACCTTGGGGCCGCGCCCTGTTGCCTTGTGGCCTCCTCGTGAGGCTTCTGGCATCCTCGCGAAGCTTCCAGGGTCTCTTTTGTCCAGAAAAAAATCGTCAAAAAGTTTCGTGGCATTTGGACTTCGTTTGGTACTGATTTCCTGAAAAACCAAAAACGGGCAGAAAACAGCAACTGGCACTGGGCACTAGGTTAATAGGTTAGTCCCAAAAAATGATATATAATTGCATATAAAACATCCAAGATTGATACTATAATAGCATGGAACAATAAAAAATTATAGATACGTTGGAGACGTATCATGCGTCACTGCATCGATGTCATGCACGTAGAGAAGAACGTATGTGAAAGCATCCTTGGTACTCTACTCAAGATTAAAGGTAAAACAAAGGATGGTGACGGTGGACGACTCGATATGCTTGGTGATCAACCAAAACGCATGAATGAAGCAGAAGATGATGACAAATTCCTCCACATTCGACAGAGTTATAATTTCACTCCAAAAGAAGCAAAAGAGTTATACGATTATTTGTTGTCAATTAAGACACCCTCTTCCTACTTCGCAAACATCAGAAGTCTCGTGGATGTGAGCTCAGGTAAAATGAAGTTGGCACACATGATGTCACATGATTGCCACGTAATGTTGACACAAATCCTCTCGGTGGCCATCGGGAATTTGATGGACACAGACATAAGAAACACACTCATTGATCTTTGTGATTTCTTCAACAAACTATGGCAGAAAGTGGTAGATCGTGAAGAGCTGGATTATATGCAAGAGGATATTGTCCAACCTAGAGATGTTTTTCCCACCGTCATTCTTTGATGTCATGGTCCATCTCACTGTGCACCTTGTCAACGAGATAAAGTACCGTGGTCCTGTGTTTCTTCGCAACATGTATCCCTTCGAGTGGTACATGGGAATATTGAAGCGCTATTATCGGAACCGATGCCATCCAGAGGCAAGCATCCTATAAGGTTATACCGCGGATGAGGTGGTTGAGTTTTGCACTGAATACATGAAACAAAGACCTATAGGTTTGCCCCTCTCTCGCCACGAGGGAAGGCTGGCTGGTAAGCCGGTCCTTGCTGGCACGCCACACCACTACAAAAAAAACACTTCCGTGATGATACGTCTTTGTCACAGTAGGTCAAGTTCTCTGTCATGCATGTACATCCATGACAATTTTATGACAGAATCAAGATAGTCATACCTGTGCTGTCGTAGAAGTGTTCCATGACAATACTGAGATTATCATCACAAAAGTGTCCACTTCCATGATGAAAAATGTCGCGTCATGGAAGTGTTTTCGTCAAGGGTGACCGACATGTGGCTTCCACCGTAACGGGTCGCCGTTAAGCTATCGGGTCCGGTTTTGGATCCGATAACCCGTTAATAGCCCTGACCAATGAGGATTTTCCACGTGTAAAATTCTCATTGGCCGAAGGAACCACGTGTTAGCTGGGCATCGCAACAGATGTCATTCCTCCAATGGACAAGACGGGCCTATGGAAATGTTACACGTGGCATGGCCCAACAGTGACCCATTTAGATTAAAAAGGTCGGCCCGTTTGACTTGGTCAAAAGTTAGCAGGCCGGCCCATGGAAAGCCTGTTAACGGCCTGTTCGCATACAACCCATTTACGGCCCGGGTACTCACGGCCCGTTATGGCCTTTCAAAATTCGGCCCAGTAGCGTCATGTGGGCCGTCCCATATGATTCCAGCCCATTCTCACTTTCGGCCCATCTATGGCCCGTGACGTCTTTCGGCCCATATGAGGCCTTTTGTATCTTTGGGCCAATTGACGGCCCGTGGTGATTCTGGCGCATCATGAACAGTAAAGAGCTTTGAGCCCATTTAAGGGCCCATGATTCAGTTGGGCCGTTTCCAGCCGGTGTTCTATTTCGGCCTTCTAAGGGCCCATAAATTCTTGGGCTCATTTCCGGCCCTCGATTACTTACGGTCCGTTACTGGCCGGTTATGCTAATGGGCCAAATTCAGCCCGTGGTTACAATCGACCCATTTGTGGTTTGTTAACCCATTGGGCCATTTTCAGCCCGTCATGTTTTTCGGCCCATTAACAACCCGTTATACCTGTCGATAGAATTAAGCCTGTGATGACTTTCGGCCTATTAACGGCCCGTTATGCTACGGGCCCTTAAACCGACCGTTCCCAAATTGGCCCTTTTACGGCCCATATTGCGGTCCGGTTTTAGCCCACGAACAGTACGACCCATGGATCATACGGCGCGTACGAGGCCCATGGATCCTACGGCCCGTAGGAGGCCCATGAATCCTAAAGCCCGTAGGAGTCCCATGGATCCTACGGCCCCATATTTGGCCCATGGTTATTGCGGCCACTAGCAAACCAAGGAAAAAGAACTACAGTGACTACAAGCAATAAACATGACTATAAGTAAATAAATAAGCAAGCAACTAACGTTACGACAATTACATACATTACATCCACTGGGCATCAAAGTTCGCCACCAGTGCAAATAAAGGGAACAACAAAGCAACATATTACAAACACCGGGCAACTAAGTTGGCCACCAGTGCAAATAAATGTGGTAGCAAAACAAGCCCAGAAATGAAACCACTTCAGAAGAATTCTAGAAACGATATCCTAGGCACCCACCATGCTGGCAAGAAGCTTAGCAAGCTTATTAGCTTTCTCTTGTTTGGTGCTAAACTCCTCCAACTCTTGCTGTTGCACCAGAAAGTGTGCATCTGAATTCTGCAGGGACTTCCTAAGTCCTTCGGCTTCTTCTCGTAGCACAGCTGATCGTTCTCTTTCAACTTGTAGTTGAGACTCAAGAAGCCGAACTGATTCATGCAGCGAGTTCGAAGAGCTTGTGCCAGCGGTAGTGGCCAGTAACTCGAACACTACATCAAGGCAGGACTTTGGGGTTGTCTCACTGTCTTAAAATAGTTTTATCAGCTTTCTTGGAGACCAACAGGGTTGTCTCACTATCTTGAAACTTGTCTGCATTACTTCCTTTACCGTTGCATAATGGGGTACTCTTCTCCAATATTCTGGCGGCATTCTAAAAGAGGAACAAGCAGACACATCATAGGTTCAACATGTAGTATATGAAACTCATTTTTGTAAACCAGTTCAGTGGTAATGTTGACAGGATAACAACATGAAACAAACATATATTTATGTACTATGGTCACTGTATTGTCTATATCATCCTAGTTTATGTTGCCAAATCAAGATAGAGACGCAGTTCAAATCATATATGTTTAAGACAAAGCGGCATAGACTGAATATAAGTGTGGGAAACTAACAGCACTAACAACACTTGTAATGTGCATGACATGAGAACATAACTGTTTATACAATTGAAACTGAAATCAACATAGAGCAAGAAGTTACAACAGCAAACCAGTTAAAGAAACAGGTTTAAAACATACCTGTTGTGCCATTGAAGTTTCAATTGGATCCTTCAAATTTGAAATTAGTTGGTATGAGTAAATACAGTGATGCAAGAGCAAAGGAGTATGCACCATAGCTACGGAATCTAACCTGAGAACAGTTGTTCTTCTGCTTTAAGCGTTGAGTTGGGGTTCGCAGTGCTGGTCCTCGTGCTTTGGGCACTGCAGTTGCCTTACTAACTGCTCGTGTTTGGGTGCTCTGTGGTGGAGATGGTGCTGTGTCAAGTGGAACTGGGTTACTATGTGCTGGGGTTGGGGTTAGATGGGGTGTAGCTGGTTCTCTGTCCAACTGGGTAGGGGTACAAACTACGAGAGTCTGGGTTATGTGTGGTGGGGCAGGTTCTTGGGCAAGTACAACCGTGGTTCTATCTGCATCGACGGGTAGCACTGCCTTTTCTAAAGACCTTGTTTTTACTCCCTTAGATACTGCCATCACCCCCTCAAATTCAAATGGCTGATAAACAAGAAAAGTAATTTAATGTACAGACATTGTATGATAGACAGGTGCAATGGATAGTGGGGAATAAAAGAGGGCATGAAATAATTCACATATATGTTGTCTAACCAAACAGGATAGCATGACACAATTTCACATATATGATGGCTAACTAAACAGGATATCATGACACAATTTCACATATATGATGGCTAACTAAACAGGATAGAATGACATAATTCAAATATGATGTCTTTATTAAATAGGTTGGCATGCCATAATTCACATACATGCTGTCTATGGAAACATGATGGCATGATATAATTAACGGATAGAATGACATAATTCAAAATATGATGACTATGTAAATAGGATGAGATGATATAACTACATGATGTCTTTATTAAATAGGTTGGCATGCCATAATTCACATACATGCTGTTGCTACTTGTGAGCTGCGTTGGGATTTCCCCGAAGAGGAGGGGATGATGCAGTACAGTAGAGATAAGTATTTCCCTCAGTTATGAAACCAAGGTTATCAATCCAGTAGGAGAATCATGCAACAACTCGTTAGCAGCACCTGCACACAAAATAACAAATCCTCGCACCCAACGCGAACAAGGGGTTGTCAATCCCTTGGCGGTTATTTGCAAGATTAAATTGTATGGTGATAGATAGATAGATCGAACAAAAATACAAAATAAAATAATTAAAGTAAAATTGCAGCAAGGTATTTTTAGGATTTTCAATATATGATAAAGGTAGACCCGGGGGCCATAGTTTTCACTAGAGGTTTCTCTCTTGAAAGTAGCATACGGTGGGTAAACAAATTGCTGTTGGGCAATTGATAGAAAAGGAAATAATCATGACGATATCCAAGGCAATGATCATGTATATAGGCATCATGTCCGAGACAAGTAGACCGAAACGATTCTGCATCTACTACTATTACTCCACACATCGACCGCTATCCAGCATGCATCTAGAGTATTAAGTTCATAAAGAACGGAGTAACGCCTTAAGCAAGATGACAGGATGTAGACAAAGTAAACTCACGCATGAATAAACTCCATCTTTTTACCCTTAATAGCAACGATACATACGTGTCATGTCCCTTTCTGTCACTGGGATTGAGCACCGCAAGATCGAACCCATTACAAAGCACCTCTCCCATTGCAAGATAAATCAATCTAGTTGGCCAAACCAAATCAATAGATCGGAGAGAAATACGAAGCTATAACAATCATGCATAAAAGAATTCAGAGAAAACTCAAATAATATTCAAGGATAATCTGATCATAAACTCACAATTCATCGGATCCCAACAAACACACCGCAAAAAGTGATTACATCGGATAGAACTCCAAGAACATCGAGGAGAACATTGTATTGAAGATCAAAAAGAGAAAAGAAGCCATCTAGCTACTAACTATGGACCCGAAGTGTCACGCCCAATATGCGATCCTATTCTCGAGGAACTCGGAGGCCCCACCAAGAGTAGAAACGCATATTGGAGACGCTTGCAAGGTGGATATCATTACATCGTACCACATACATAATAGGTGGGGATACATATAAATACATACAATCACCACATGAATACATTAATACATAGCAAACACCATATAGAAGAGCAGAATCCGACTACGGATGAAACACAAACGAAAAACACGAATGACATCCACCCTGCTAGCCCAGGCTGCCGACCAGGAACCTATTCCAAGATCGACGAAGAGGAAGAAGCAGAAGAAGAACTCCAAAAGCAAACATGCATCGCGCTCACGTCAAATTATCGCTTTACCTGTACCTACATCTGTTGTTGTAGTAATCTGTGAGCCACGAGGACTCAAAATAGTTTTTCTTCTAGACTCGTCAGCGGTTCGATCAATCAAGGGGGCTCCTATGGTCGGTCGAGGCTCTGATACCAACTTGTAACGCCCCGGACACACTCGCCGGTGGTCATTACTCTTGGCGAGATCTAGACTGGCCCCACAGATCAATACTAGTCTTTTCTGCGCACTTTGTCCTCACTCGTGCGCACCCGGGAACAACTTCCCGGTCGGTCACCCAGCCTGAAATTACTCCAAGCTGAGCACGCTTAACTTTGGAGTTCTTACTGAATGGACTCCTGGAAAAGAAGGAATTCCTTATTGATATGAGTAGTCTACCATCCCTATTAAGCCAGGCTATTAGGATGGGTGACCGACCGGGAAGTTCTTCCCGGCTGCGCACGAGTGAGGACAAAGTGCGCAGAAAAGACTAGTATTGATCTGTGGGGCCAGTCTAGATCTCGCCAAGAGTAACGACCGCCGGCGAGTGTGTCCGGGGCGTTACAAGTTGGTATCAGAGCCTCGACCGACCATAGGAGCCCCCTTGATTGATCGAACTGCTGACGAGTCTAGAAGAAAAACTATTTTGAGTCCTCGTGGCTCACAGATTACTACAACAACAGATGCAGGTACAGGTAAAGTGATGATTTGACGTGAGCGCGATGCATGTTTGCTTTTGGAGTTCTTCTTCTGCTTCTTCCTCTTCATCGATCTTGGAATAGGTTCCTGGTCGGCAGCCTGGGCTAGCAGGGTGGATGTCGTTCATGTTTTTCGTTTGTGTTTCATCCGTTGTCGGATTCTGCTCTTCTGTATGGTGTTTGCTATGTATTAATGTATTCATGTGGTGATTGTATGTATTTATATGTATCCCCATCTATTATGTATGTGGTACGATGTAATGATATCCACCTTGCAAGCGTCTCCAATATGCGTTTCTACTCTTGGTGGGGCCTCCGAGTTCCTCGAGAATAGGATCGCATATTGGGCGTTACAAGTTGGTATCAGAGCCGACCCTCGCGGTTACACGGATGTTTGCAGGCCAGGTGTGCGGTCATGTTGTGCATGACATTTGTGACCCGTCGTGGCACACGGCATGGCACATGTGCCGAACTGGACGCATAGACGTATGTGCCAAGAGGGAATGTTCCTGTGGCCCGACGAGGACGTCGGTTCCTCTGAGTGGGGGTGTATGTGATAGCCTGGCTTAATAGGGATGGTAGACTACTCATATCAATAAGGAATTCCTTCTTTTCCAAGAGTCCATTCAGTAAGAACTCCAAAGTTAAGCGTGCTCAGCTTGGAGTAATTTCAGGATGGGTGACCGACCGGGAAGTTGTTCCCGGGTGCGCACGAGTGAGGACAAAGTGCGCAGAAAAGACTAGTATTGATCTATGGGGCCAGTCTAGATCTCGCCAAGAGTAACGACCGCCGGCGAGTGTGTCCGGGGCGTTACACGAAGGTATGTGGTAAACTACTCACGCATCATCGGAAGGGCAGCAAGGTTGATGTAGAGCCCCTCCGTGATTGAATCCCCCTCCGGCAGAGTGCCGGAAAAGGCCTCCAGATGGGATCTCTCGAGAACAGGAACTTGCGGTGGCGGAAAAAGTATTTCGTGGACTCCTCTATTGGTTTCCCGATTTTAGAGTATTTATAGAGGTGTAATTAGGTCAAACGGAGCAGAGGTGGGCCCACGAGGCACCAGGGCGCGCCACCCCCCCTGGGGCGCCCCCTGGTGGCTCGTGGCCACCTCCTCTGTCTTCTGGCCCTCTCCCAAAGTTTCTAGTGTCTCTTATGTCCAGAAAAAAATCTCCAAAAAGTTTTGTGGCATTTGGACTTCGTTTGGTACTGATATTCTGAAAAACCAAAAATAGGCAAAAAAACAGCAACTGGCACTGGGCACTAAGTTAATAGGTTAGTCCCAAAAAATGATGGGACAATTGCATTTTTATCCCTAGTTGGTTCCTACCCACGGGTTTTGCCCTTACTTTTCGAGCTTGCTTAGTTTTGCCCTTACTTTTTTCGTCGAGGTCCCTCGAATGCCCTTTGACCATTTGACCAATACTTTGAAAATTCATAACAAATTCATATGAACTCGGAAAAATGCAAATAAGATATCAAAATGTTCAGATAAACATTACCTTTATGTGCATATCATTTGCATTCAGGACAAAAGCACCGTTTAAACTACCCAAGGTTATTATTGTTATTAACATTATTAAAAATAAAAACGTATAATCAATATTATTTTTATGAATAAAAATTACATGCAAATGTAGGTGATGTTTTCCGAACATCCTGATATCTTATTTGCATTTTTCTGAGTTCATATCAACTTGTTATGAAGTTTCCAAATAATGGTCAAAGTTGTTAGAACATTCATAACAAGTTGATACGAACTCAGAAAAATGCAAATACGATATCAGGATGTTCAGAAAACATCACCTACATTTGCATGTAATTTTTATTCATGAAAAAAGTATTGTTTATACCTTTCTATTTTTAATAATGTTAATAACATTAATTACCTCGGGTAGTTTAAACGGTGCTTTTGTCCTGAACGCAAATGATATGCACATAAAAGTAATGTTTATCTGAACATTTTGATATCTTATTTGCATTTTTCTGAGTTCATATGAATTTGTTATGAATTTTCAAAGTATTGGTCAAACGGTCAAAGGGCATTCGAGGGACCTCGACGGAAAAAGTAAGGGCAAAACTGAGCAAGCTCGAAAAGTAAGGGCAAAACCCGTGGGTAGGAACCAACTAGGGATAAAAAGGCAATTGTCCCAAAAATGATATTTAATTGCTTGTAAATGTATATAAAACATCCAAGATTGATACTATAATAGCATGGAACAATAAAAAATTATAGATACGTTGGAGACGTATCAGCTGCCTATGTAAACATGATGGCATGATATAATTCACATACATGATTTATATACTAAGCAAGTAAGCAGATGGCAATCGCATATATGATGTCTAAACAAAGCAGATGGCATTCAATATTGTGTATATGATGACTAAACTAAGCAATGCAAGACAACATATGCATGATATGAGTAATATTACCCTGCCAAGTTTGAGCATACACCTCAGGGGAAAAATAGGACTGGTCATCTGTCTCTGAATTCTCCTCTAAGGAGCTATATGTAACCAGCAAGATATCTGCTTTAGCAGGTAGCATTGTCTGCTCTGAAGACCTTGTTTTCACTCCAGATTTTTCCATCACCGATTCAAATGGCTGATGCACCGGAAGAGTAGTTGAATAAACAAACATTGTCGACAAATGGAATGCGTAATACAAAAAAGGATGGCATGATATAATTCACACATATGATGCCTGGCTAAACAGCATGACATTGCACATAATTCACATATATAATGCCTTGCAACAAGATGGCATTGCATAATTCACATATATGGTAATTAGACACTAAACAGGTGGCATTCACACAAAGCATGTCTAAACTATGCAAATGACATAGCAATGCAAGACACCATATGCATGATATGAGCAATATAACCCTGCCAAGTTAGAGCATACACCTTGGGGGGGGGGGGAATACGACTGGTCATCTGTCTCTGAATCCTCCTCTGAGGAGCTATCTGTAACCGGCAAGATATGCACTTCGTCAGATAGCAATGTCTGCTCTGAAGACCTTGTTTTCACTCCAGATTTTTCCATCACCGTGTCAAATGGATGATGCACCGGAAGAGTAGTTGAATGTACTAACATTGTTGCACATGTAATACGTAATGAAAAAAAGGATGGCATGATATAATTCACATATATGATGACTAGCTAAACAGGATGGAATTGCAAAATTCCCATATATGATGCCTCGCTAAACAAGATGGCATTGCATAATTCACATATATGATATAGAAACTAAATAGATGGCATTCACACAAAACATGTCTAAACTAAACAGATGACATAGATGATGTGTAAAGTAAGCAATGCAAGGCGCCATATGCATGATATGACCAACATCAGCATGCCAAGTGAGAGCAAAGACCTCAGGGGGTAAATAGGAGTGGTCTGCTCCCTCTGAATCCCCCTCTGAACAGTTATCTTCCTCTTGATTACAATCTGGAATGGGGGGAGGGGGGCTGCCATTGTGGCCACCATGGAGCGACATCTACATGACATTATATTGCCACACAAGGCTCTTCTCTTTTGCTCTACATGTTCAGTACCATTGTTTACAATAACTGACATGCATAGGAATAAAACATAGTGAGATGATGTAAGGAATGCATGCAGAAATCCACAGTGATGGTAGCAACTAGTGGATAGACCCAAACCAATGATAGCAGGCGGATAATAGCTTCAGTTAAAAAATACAGGTAATGGCTCCTTTACAGTTTGTTTCCCACCCAACATGAAACACATAGTAGACACCCGAGATTAAGCAGATAGTAGACAGAGATACTATTCGTTGTTGCCCCGATTTGTACCCCACAACCATTTAAAAACTCAAGTTTGATTATTAGTTTGGACCTGACTCAGAGTCTAAGAGGTGAACAGGATGATAAAGTAGCAGGTAATATTAAGCGATGCATAACGTAAGCAGAGACGAAAGAGTGCAACCTCTCTTGCGGACCCGTGTAGTCCTTAAGGTCATCTCCTCAGTTGATGATGGTAATGCAGTGGTGGTGGCTGCCGGCAGCGGGGAAGAAGATCTGAGGTGGCGAAAGACGGTATGGAGGGGGGATCTCTGCTGCGGTGGACGCTTCCGTCATTGGAGCAGCTCAGCTGGGGCGGACGATGGTGCGGCAGGAGCGGGACAAACCACACAAAGTTTTCTTTGACACCTATCCGTATCAGAAGTATAATTCTGTAAAGGCTCATTTGAATTGGATGATTCTAACAACGCAGGGATATGAAATACACAGGAATAGGATAGGAATGCACGTGCAAAACAGAGCATTTTCTAACACAGGATTTCTGTCAATCTGGGTGTTTGGTTCACAGGAATTGGAAGATCATAGAAATGCAAAGAAGCATGGTCATATTAAAGTCCAACCACATGAAAATGTACAATTATAATGCGATTATGATACTATCACTTAGTCTTGTTCTTCATGAATAGGAATTTGAAAAGGAGGGCCAAGTGGATATTAAAATTCCTATGGTTTTTCTTTGAAAGAGACACTAAAGGAAAAAATCCTACAGTTTTCCCTTGCTCCATTCCTTTGAACCAAATGCATGAATAGTAGTACCATAGGAAACTTTCCAATTCCTATGTCTTTCCTTCACTTTTCCTTTCAACCAGTGACCATTCTAGTAGGCAGGCTTGAACAGGCAAAAGCCTACACTCCAAAAATGTTTTTGTACTACTTCTACTACTTTGGACCCAGCCCACTGCCCTACTAGCTCAACTCCCAGGCCCATCTACACATGCACAACTCCAACGCGCAGAAATAAATAATGATGGCTTTTGAGAGAGTCCATCACAGATAGCTAACTTGCCTAGTACCTCACTGCTTGTCATGTAGGAGAAACTATTCATATTTCTCATTACTATATGTGCTCAGTGGACAATATAAATTACATGTAGAGTAAAAAAGTGATACGACAAGTGTACAACCTCTTTGGCGAAGGCATGTCGATCTCAGCATCATTGGGTTGGTCGCTGAGGATGCTACGGCTGATGTGGCTGTCGGAGGCGGGGAAGAAGATCTTAGGAGTCTAGAGATGGAGCCGAGGGTACTGCTCCACTGTGATGGACGGTTTTGTCGTTGGACCAGCTCCGGCGAGGTGTACGATGGCGAGGCTGAAGCAGGACAAGAGAGACAACGTTAACCTGAAGTGGGATTCTAATAGCATCTCCAATAGAAGATGTAAAATACATCACCAAAAAGTGCTAGATTTAAAAGACATTAGCCGCTCATCTCTGAACTTAACTGTCAAAACTGAACTTAACCGTCGAAACTGAATTTTACTGTCGAAACTGAAATGCACAAGAGACAAAGAGATAGCTTGAAATTTTGGAATAACAAGGCGCGGCTTGAAATTTCGGGAGAACAAGCTTAACGTGTAAAAAAACAAAAAAACAATTCGCACCACACAAGAGAGAGTCATGTCCCGTTTTAATATATGAATTATTACAAATGCCATTCAAAAACAACAATGAACAACTTAAAAATTTGGGAGAACAAGCTTACCGTGTACGGTACCATATCAATTCGTACTTCCCTCAACAACAAAAAAAAAACAATTTGTACCGTCTACCGTATGGACTAAAATTGAGTCCATTTTCCGTATTTGAGTGGGATTGTTGTCAGGTTAGTTATGCCATCATCTAAATATTATCTTCACAACACACGACATGAATATAGTACTAAATTCCCATTTAAATATGAACTACATGTACCATATGATCTCGAATTAAAATGTGTGTATCCATTTTATGTTGAATTCAAATCATAGTACATGTATGCTCTAGCTAGATGTTCGGAATCTAAATGATGTTTGATATGTATAATGTTTTTAATACACAACACACACACAACATTTAGATGTTAGCTGCCAAAGCCACCCATTATCTCCAATTTGAATAGTTCTGTCCATGCATGGATGAAATGTGGTCAAACGATGCCTACCAATGGTATATCAAATTCAAATCAATTTGGCCTTGTTCGATGTGTATATAGTATAGCATGCTCGATTCAAAACCACACCACTGCATATCTCCATTATATCATGCACGCATGGGTTTCAAACATCATGATCTCTTATTCAAATATTTGAATTCACTTTTATATTGATTATGATCTCACCAAGTTTTTTACACCCACACAGTCGTCTTCTCTTTATCGTTGTACCACTAACTTTCTCTCGTGCATGCATGCACACACACTCCCACTCGGCATTATCCATCGCGCACACACACACACACACACAGTATCTTTCTTCAGGTCTGTCTACCACGATCTCTCAAGCTAGGTAGATCTCTCCATCGCCCTCTCTTTCCCACACACACACACCGATCGATATACCGCTCTAGCTAGCAGGCCTGCCTACCACACACACATGTACAGACAGTCCCTTCCCCCTCTCACCATCCATCCCTCACGCCCCAGCTACAAGGCGCACAAGCCCACACATGCGCGTGCGTGCGCACGAGCGCGCTCTCGCCCCCTCATCTCTTATTATCGATCTCGCACTCGTACATTACCTCTAGTTAACTAGTAGGACTCTCTCACCCACCCACACACACACCTCCCCCTCTTCGTCACTTCGGGCCTTCTTTAATTATCTCTCACATGCATGCGCACCAATCGATATTCCTCTCTGTATATATAAAGCTAGGTCTTTCCTTGTTTTCCACATAAAGCGATCGATCTATATCTAGTCAGGTCTCACCCTTTTTCCCATGTACACATCGATCAATCTACCTCTCTAGATAGGACTGCCTAGCTACCACACACAGATTGTCTATCCATCGTCTCACCTCTCATCAGCATCCTGTCCTTCCGCTTCATCTCTCAGACGCGCGCAACCGCGCACGTTCTCGCCCCCTCTCTTAAAATATCTATCTCGCACTTGTACACTCCTTCCGAGTCTCCGTCCAGTTGGCCTCTCGCACCATCTCCCAACACCCCCTCTCCTAGTGCTTGTAGGCTCGTAGAGTTCTTCCCTCCATCTGTCTCTATCGATATATCACGCAGATGACCCTTCCCCTTCCTTCTCGTATATCACCCGCATGCACATACATATATGTATAATATAGGCCTCTCTTTCACACAAATTGCATCATTGACACATACTCCATCTATATTTCCCTCCCCCCTCCCCCACCCACACACAAATTCATGAATCTCTCGTGATTTCCTGCACACACCATCTCTCTCTCTCTCTCAGACACACAGACTATGTGTACGAAAGAGAAGATGTGCACGCACGCACTCGTTCCCACATACAAACGCGTGGGTACACGGTGGAGCACATTTTTATAAGAAATGTGCGTGTGTAGAAAGGCTTTAGATGATGTGGCACTAGTACTTCCAGTATGTGCAAAAGCACGTAAGTTAGAATTCCAATGGCACGCTACAAAATGTCCCTCTTTTTTCAGTCAATATATTATGATTAAAATGATGTGGGTGCACCCATGAGGCCATGTGGCACATGGGGGAGGGGTTGTTGCGAGCTTCTTCTGTGGATTGATCACAGTGACGTGCTGCTGGTTCCAGAAGAATGTTGTAGACACAACAGGGTACACACATGAACGATTGGAAATTTCAAAGCTGATTATATAGAAAATAGTTTCACGAAAAAAGATTATATAGAAAATAGCCAGCAGCGGGCTCCTCGCTATCGCTACGAGAGGTTGGCGGGCGTCCGGCTCCGCCAAGTACGCATCCGAGAACGCGGGCCCACGTACGCCTCCGACAATCATAGTAGTACTGCCCACCGCTTTGACTTTTGTAGTGCCGGGTCCATCCCATTGTAAAAAAAACTACCACGCCTCCCGCATGGCAAAAATGCCGCCCTACCCTTTCTTAATCGGGATTTGTATCGACCAATCTCGTCAAGGAGTAGGCGGTAAACTTACAGCCTGTCGCCTTCGCGTCGCACCAACACACGGTCGGTCCGGCCCGCCGCTCACCGAAGGGACGTGCATCGACTTGGTACATCACTGACACGTGCGACCGCATGTGAGCAAACCGACAGTCCAAGCTCCCCGCCTACCGCCAAAAGCCCGGCCTATCGGGATTTCTAGCAAACCGGCAATTGTGAATGATCGCGTGGCAGTTTCATGTGTAGGGGAGGGGCGTGGTGTGGTAGTAAAAAGAAATGCCATGGCATTTCTTTTTCTTAGTGTTGTTTTCGTCCAATAACTTCCACCGTCGGATGCAGATCTTACGGTTATTGGGGCGTTCGCCAGGAATAGTCTCGTGGTGAACTATTGACTAGCCTCTTTTTCACACGCACTGCATTGACACATAAGTATCATCTCTCTATAGGTCGATGTCACACACATACACTTGTACTTTGGTTTAGTACGTACACAAAGAGCAGAGGTGCACGCATGCACTCATCCTCTCTCACACTGCAACACACACGCGCGGGTACTCTTTCCGACACACACCATCTCTCTCTTATTTGTGGGGACACACCATCTCTCTCTAGGTCTATGTATACGCTCTCTCTCTCCCCCCACACACACTGGTGGAGTACGTGCACGAAGAGAAGATGTGCACGCATGCACTCATTCCCTCGCACACACACGCGGGTACACGATGGAACTCATTTTTGTATGAAGAGCCACCCCACGTGATAATTTGACGCGTGTAGAGTCGTTCACTTAATGGATGGTCAATTAATGCAGCGCATGCAAATTGAGTGGTGTGACCGCGTGAGGGAGGAAGTACTCAATTTGCATGACATTACTATCAGCCACTACATGCATGTGAGTAGTTAAATCATGGGTTGCTAGTACTATGAGGCAACGTCATCAATTTTTTTTGACTCGGTTACTGTTGGTGGCCTTTGTATTTAAAAATGGACGGAGTGGAGTACTACGCTCGCCTACTAGGGCTCTCCCACCGCCTACGCTCGCCTCCCCGCCTCGACCATCCGATTCCGCCATGGATAATCCCATCATCCCGCGGGCTTCCCTCTACCTGCGGCCCACAACACTGTCGCCTTTGAGCGAAACACACATGTGTTTCAGAGGGGATCCATTGCTCTGGAATCACAGATCGGTGGCGCCAGAGGACATGTCGGGGCTATGTTTCAGGTGGTGGGTAGCAAGGGAAAATCGGATCGAGGAAGCGTCGCATCGATTGAAGACAAGTTCCAAGGAGCTACGCCTGGCAAAGCACAAGGCGGAGGCGCATGTCGATCTCAGGGGTGAGATGCTGAGGGATGTCAGCATCTGGCAGCGTCGCGTTGATTTCGAGCTGGGGCTAATGGCAGAGATCATATTCACGGAGTCAAATGCGGAGGAGAGAACGCGCATGCCTGCGGAATGGCATGAGAAGCTGGTGCAACTATTCAAATGGGCGGTAGGAGAAGCCAAATCGCTCAACCAGCGGCGGCGGCGGTGCTGGGGATGCATCGTAGGCGAGGTGACCTGGCCTCCTTCCCCGCCAGCGATGGACTGACCTGCTCAGTTGCTGCTGCAGTGAACACGCGGCGCCATGGCGGTTTGCAACCGTGACAATCACTCCATCTATGTATTGTATTTCTATGAAAATACTCCATCTATATGTGTTGTATTTCTATGAAAATAGTTGGTCGTTTGGAAAAAGATGGTCATTGATTTATCACGAGTTTTGAATGCTTGGTCGTGAGAACTCATCGGGAGCCGTTCCAAAACCATCAATAAATTTCGAGCTTGATTCCTGTCACATTCCAAAGTACCATGCTATAATTAATTGCAAACCTGTTCACACCGATCAAACCTAAACGTGTTTCCACTTTGCAGCAAATTAGTAATAGGTTATAAAAAGGGAAACTAACTACTCGAATATTACTACACATTCCTCCCCATAAGCCTTTCTTGTTCGTCGTTCCTTGCATCTGCCATGGCCGGTAGAAGAGCTCTGGGCTGAGAAATAACAAGGGAGCGATGACCAAGGCGGCGGAACAAAAAAAAGGGCCCGCCGCGCTGTGGAGGCCTCGAAAGATCTCTCATGGGCAGGAGAGGGCTCTCAGAAGCGCATTCGCCATGGAGGCAAACATGCCGAACGGGCAATGCTGAAGTCGTTAGCCCGCGACGACATGCCCGCTCAGCTCAACAAGCAGAAGGAGTTGATCACCGGCTTGCTGAAGCTGGTGAAGGAGAGAAATGCCTGGGTTGATAAGGTGACTGGCGAAATCGTGGAACTTCGGGAGGACAAAGTGAAGCTCTGCCACGAGATCGACCTGTGGAAGGAGGAGATCACCGGCTGGGAGAAGCTGCGAGAGAAGAGCAGTGCCTCAGTGAAGATGCTGACCGTCGTCATCGGGGAACTTAGGGATGACATGGCGAAGCTCCGCACCGAGAACGTGGCTGCTGTCAAGCAACATCATGCGGACATGAAAGAGATCATCCACGCTCGCCTCGAGAAATCCCGCGCCATGGAAGCATTGAAGAAGATGGCGGATGAGAGGCGAGAGGAGATGAAGGTCCTGGAGGCGATGAAGAAGCAGTTAGAACTCCACGCCCAGCAACCCTTCATGAAGTAGAGAGGAGCACCCAGACCGTTGTCTGCGTCTTCCTTGTTTTTTTGTGTGGGTAATCTTCCTTCTTCTTTTGCCCCTCTGTCTTCTTTTGCCACTGTGTCTTTCGGGCGTTTCCGCATGTGTCCTTCTAAATTATCCTGAATAGGTAAGGCAATTATTATCCGTTGTCATTGTCATCATATTATTTAGTTTGTACTGCGAGGCTGCGAGGCACAACTAAAACAGTGCTAAAGATGAGTGGTGCCGTGGGATCACAAGCAAACTAGATCATTTTTTATCGCCATATTGCACTGGGCTGCCGTGTTACGCACTCCTCCGCGTCGGGCTAGTACTCTAGTGGAAAACTAGAGTATACCGCATGGTTCTTTGCTCCTCCTTATGTCATCGGCAACAATTATACCTCCTTTCGCCGACATGTGGGACAACCAGCATCCGGGTCGACGTGTCATGCACCAGATTAGAGTGGGGAACGGAAGGGGAGACTTACCCCTCGCAGTAATAATGACTATAACAAGCACTCAAATCACAAGGTCCCACCTTCCAGCAGTAATGAGCCGTCAAATCACAAAACCCCACCTTTCCCGCAATAAGTTAAATCCGCTACTCCCTTGTCCGCCTTGCCTCGCTGTCAAACCGGCCAGGCGAAACTTGCCCTGCCCTCGCCTTTTAAATATAGTTTTGTAAGTATCGATGGATTGCGCCATGGAGCAAAACTATCAAGCTCAAATTAAAGAAAAAGGTGGGACATATACAACACGCTCCTCGCATTCGCGTCGCACCTACATGGCCGGTCCGGCACGCCGCTCACGGAATGGAACACGCGTCGGCTGAGTTACTACTAAAGTAGAAAAGAGGGAACATCGATACTAGTACAGTACATACGTAGTACGACTATACTAGTATATGATACTGGATGAGGGACAGCTAGCATCTGGATCGACGTTTCATGCACCAAATTATTCATAGTACCAAGTCTTTCTTTGACAACAAAACTCCTTCATGCGTTGCGTAAACTTCTCTCATTTAAGTGTTTTGCATTGGTCCGCGCGCTTCGCATTCGTTCTTCCTGGGGTCACCAAACTCCTCTCTCTTCTCTTTACTCCTACCTTGTCACATCAGATTTTTTTGCATATGTGGCATGCTTAGCACCTGTACACCATGGAGGGGGAGACTCACCCCGGTCGTAGCGCCGCAGTAATAATAACTATAATGAGCAGTCAAATCACAAGGCCCCACCTTTCCATCAGTAACGAGCCGTCAAATCACACAGCCCCACCTTTCCAGCAGTAAGTTGAATCCGCTACTCCCTCGTCCTCCTCGCCTCTCCGTCGAACCGACTAGGCGAAACTGCCCCGCCTAACGCGCGGGAAAAGCCCCGCCCTCCACTTTTAAATATAATTTTGTATCGATGGATTGCGCCATGGAGCATGATATGTCCAATTTGCATCATGATTTTCTACTAATAATTATTATGTTTTTGATCATTATTTCACTTTATGGTACAATTCTTATGCCTTTTCTCTCTTATTTTGCAAGATTCACATGAAGAGGGAGAATGCCGGCAGCTGGAATTCTGGAACGAAAAGGGGTGAAACAGAGATAGCTATTCTACACAACTCCAAATGACCTGAAAATTTATGGAGAATTATTTTGGAACATATAAAAAATACTGGCGAAAGAATCAACATGAGGGGACCCACCAGGCAGCCACAAGCCTGGGGGGGCGCCCCCCAAGCTTGTGGGGCCCCTGGCAGGCCTCCGGGCCCCTCCTTCTGCTATATGAAGCCATTTGTCCTAGAAAAAAACCAGAAGAAGACTTTCGGGATGAAGCGCCGCCGTCTCAAGGCGGAACCAGGGCAGGAGCTATTTTGCTCTCCGGCGGAGCGATTCCGCCGGGGATACTTCCCTCCGGGAGGGGGAAATCGAAGCCATCGACATCACCAACGATCCTCTCATCGTGGGAGGACCAATCTTCATCAACATCTTCACCAACACCATCTCATCTCAAACCCTAGTTCATCTCTTGTGTTTAATCTTTGCCTCAAAACCTCAGATTGGTACCTGTGGGTTGCTAGTAGTGTTGATTACATCTTGTAGTTGATGCTAGCTGGTTTATTTGGTGAAAGATTATATGTTCAGATCCTTAATGCTATTCAATACCCCTCTGATCTTGAACATGAACTAGATCATGATTGGCGCGCGTTGCCGCGCCCGTCTATTTTGACTATAAAATAGTAGGCACATCTACAAATATATGAAGGCATACAACATGAAGGTTGTGTTCGCATAAAGTGATATATAGTGGGGAATTTTGGCTTATAGCCTAAATTTAGGAGTATTATGTTTAATGTCTCGCCATTTAGAAGAAATTGTGAACAGTGTGGTTGCTTGGGAAATACATGAAACCAAACCATACATTGTTTAGAGAACATTATTTTCGGCCAAAGAGAGTTGATAATAAACATCCACAATTGCCATAGTCACACAACAATCCTAATGACTCGTCCCATGCACAAATATACAGTATAGCAGATTTATAAATAGTAAGGCAGATAGAAGCAATTCAGTTATATTGTCTTTCCATGTATAGATGACAAGCAACCAGATTCGCATTGGTTGTAAGTTAGATCGATCAAAGAAATGTGAAAGCGGATGTATGATTCCTTAGTTGGGATTGAAGTTGCAACTTGCAAGAGCAGATCCATGGATAAATTGTTAGGCTAGAATTTTCCTGAATGAATACACTTGGAATTGGAAGTCAAAAACAATAGTCCAAGAATTTCCTCAACAAATGGATTAAAATCAGGATCCAACACTTCCACATAACCATGGAACAAATGTGTCATTCAATCCTGATGCAAGACTACGCAGTTTAAATCCTAATGGTTTATGGGCAGAAGGAATTAAATAAGGCTTGAAAATTATCATCATTTGGCTATGGCACATTATTTCCATATGATCTTGAATAGCAGAATGCATGATCAACAAATGTCATTTTTCATGATTCATGGATCAGGCATATATATTTTGTCCATTCCAACTCAACAATTATAGACTAATGAAGTTTTACTTGGCTCCAATGATTTTAAAGTGTTAATAGCAATATCGCGGGGAAGAACAAAGCCAAGAAGAGTTATCTATTCTTACAAAGTATCCGGGCCTTACCAAAGAAACCAATCCCTATAAGACGGAGATGGAGCTCGCACCTAATTAGCTTGAAAAGTGTATTTGCATTGTCACCCTCCTGTAGTAAATATTTTCAGAACTTCATCAACCAAAAAAATGGATTAGAATCGAGAGACAGTCTCATTCTCTAACCATCCACACTTTCAGAACCATATAAAGAACTTTTAGAAATGTGAAGATGAACTGATAATAAATAATTAAAGAAAGGTCTCTATGGACCATGAAAATGCTATCCAACTATTCTCTACCTAAAAGCAGAGCAATGGTAAACTCGTAACTCCGAAACTATATTAACCAGGGGATAACAACATTTACATGTTCAAACAAAGTGTGTCATTCATGGGCTATAGGTTGTGCATAACTGTATAGAATTTAAGAAAATTCACTCATCAATATGAGTATTCACTCTGTTAACCTGAATGACTTTATTACTGGTGTGCAATGGGTCAGAATTCGGAAATCAAGTGCTTACCTCAGATAGAAATTTCCCCTGCCCTATATCATGCTTTGACAGTTTTCTCTCAAGCATGAGCTTCTTTTCCACCTCTACTTTATATGAAGGGAAGCATTTTTGTTAGATAAAATTCCCCACAGTAAAGATATCAATAATAGTGATTAGTCAAATAAAAACCAATAATCAACATAATATTTGAGTACATGTCAATCTGAAGTGACGGTGATAATACCAAGCTGTGAGCTACATAAAAAAATTAATTGTTGCAGAAGATATATTTTGGGGCGTTGGGACCTAGCATACATGTTCTATGCGTTGGAATTTGTCACTTATGAGTAAGAGTAAAGCATATCAGACCTTGTGGCTATGCATTTATCTTAATCTTCCCTATAACAAATGTCCCTCAATAACATTACGGTTACGAACACACCATTGCTACTGTGGTGGCATAAGTCAGATTAGACAAGTGCCAAACTGAAGACTCCCTCTGTTGGTTAATGCGTTTGAAAAAAGACTTCGCGTACTGCATTGACTCTGCAAAAAATAAATAGAGAAAATCATCTCAGTTCTTCACAGACGAAAAGATTGACACATGTTCTTCTCAGTCTACAAACAAAATAAATGATTGCTAGATAGCAAGGATATTCCTAAATTCATGTGTAATCCTGTATAGAATATAAGTTACGTGTCAGCATCGTGGCAGGCAACATGATTAGAGATCGCAAAAAGAAGAGGTTGTCATGTCGCCATTGGATGGTTTCTGGAGTGCTTTGCTGCAGCCTGCAGCCATCCTGTATTGAATCAACCATGCGAACAGACAGTGGAGGAGCGGAGATACAGAGGGCATGAGCCACCACCGTCATTGTAATCTAATTGTTTTAGGGCTTCTCAAGTGTTAATCAGACCTGCAAATCAACTACTCACAGATTAACCAGATCTCCATTTCAAATCATCCGAAAAAGAGCATGAGGGGAACGAGGCATGGGGAAGTTGTGACCTCTGGATACCGACTGGAACACAATCGCTAAGCGTTGTCAAGGTCGATCTGTAGCCCTGGACAATGACCAGATCAGGAGCGCGCGGACGAGCGACACAATGGGTTGGGTCAGGAGGAGGTGGGAGGGAGGGTGACCTTGTAGGTGCCGCGTTGGGGTCGGGCGGTGGCGGCGCTTCCTGTTGCTAGGTCGTTGAACAGCCGCCGCGTCGCTTCCAAGTCGATGGACAGCCGGGACAGGAACAGATGTGGCAGCAAAGGATCTTCATCTTCCCCAAGTATTTCTCCATGTCCCCATTGCCGTTGGACGGAGTGTTAGCGTCATAGAGCTTGGAGGAAACTCGACCACCACAGATAAGCGAGGCGACGCGGGGAGTGCGTCAACCGCAACTGCAACCGAACGGACCGAGGAGGCGCTGTCCGTCGCGTCATGGAAACCCAGTGCAGTCGCCATGCGAGTCCAAGCTCCCGCATCGCTCGATCATGGAGAGGCGCCTCCAGGGTGCGAGCGAACGAAAGCAGGGTCGCGACTCGCGAGCGTCCTGTGTTTTAGGTTTTCCCAGTCCCACAGGAGCCTGGTACAGGCCCATAGGCCCAATTGAATCTCACACGCCCAAGAAAACCACCAGAGAAGCGGCCCGATAAGGTTAGCGCTCGTGAGGATGGTACGAAGTCTGGATAGTGCGATTAAGTGCCAATCTGATGGCCAAGAATGCATATAAGTGATGATCCAACGGATACAAATGCTAATGGTCTGAGAGGGCTGGAAAGATGCTTGGTTATAATGCATCTAAATATGATTTGTGAGTAGTTACTTTTGTTCTTGAGGACATGGGAGAAGTCTTGTCATAAGTAATCATGTGAATTTGGTATTCGTTCGATATTTTGATGCTATGTATGTTGTGCTTCCTTTAGTGGTGTTGTGTGAACGTCGACTACATGACACGTCACCATCTTTGGGCCTAAGGGAAGACATTGTGGAGTAGTAATTAGATGATGGGTTGCTAGAGTGACAGAACCTTAAACCCTAGTTTATGCACTATTCCGTAAGGGGCTGAGTTGGATCCACATGTTTCATGCTATGGTTAGAGTTATCTTAATTCTTCTTTCGTAGTTGCGGATGCTTGCGAGAGGGGGTAATCATAAGTGGGAGGCTTGTTCAAGTAAGAACAGCACCCAAGCACCGGTCCACCCGCATATCAAATTATCAAAGTAGCGAACGCGAATCAAACAAACATGATGAAAGTGACTAGATAAAATTCCCATGTGTCCTCGAGAACGCTTTGCTTATTATACGAGTTCGTTCTCGCTTGTCCTTTGCTACAAAAAGGATTGGGCCACCTTGCTGCACTTTATTATACTTGTTACTTGTTATGAATTATCTTCCTACTGAAACTTTCTGTTACCGCTACTTTCAGTACTTGCAGAGAATACCTTGCTGAAAACCGCTTGTCATTTCCTTCTGCTCCTCGTTGGGTTCGACACTCTTACTTATCTAAAGGACTATGATTGATCCCCTATACTTGTGGGTCATCAAGACTCTTTTCTGGCGCCGTTGCCGGGGAGTGAAGCGCCTTTGGTGAGTGGAATTTGGTAAGGAAACATTTATATTACGTGCTGAAATTTACTGTTACTTGTCACTATGGAAAGTAATCGTTTGAGGGGCTTGTTCGGGGTATCTTCACCTCGACCGGAAGCATTGAGAGTTGCTCCTCAACCCACTGAACCTACTAAAAATATTTATTATGAAATTCCTTCGGGTATGGTAGAGAAACTGCTAGCTAATCCTTATGCAGGAGATGGAACGGTGCATCCTGATGTGCACTTGATATATGTGGATGAAATTTGTGGATTGTTTAAGCTTGCAGGTCTATCCGAAGATGGAGTTAAGAAGAAAGTATTCCCTTTATCTATGGAGGGAAAGGCATTGACATCGTATAGGCTATGTGATGATACTGAAACATGGGACTGGAACCGGTTGAAGCTGGAATTCCACCAGAAATTTTATCCTATGCATTTGGTTCATCATGATCGGAATTATATATATAATTTTGGGCCTCGTGAAGGAGAAAGTATCGCTCAAGCTTGGGGGAGGCTTAAGTATATGTTGCACAAATGCCCCAATCATGAGCTCTCAAGAGAAATAATTCTTCAAAACTTTTATGCTCCGCTTTCTCATAATGATCAATCCATGATCGATACTTCTTCTGCTGGTTCCTTTATGAAGAGAACTATTGAATTTAGATGGGATCTTCTGGAAAGAATTAAACGTAACTCTCAAGATTGGGAAATCGACAAAGGTAATGAGTCAGGTATAAATCTTGAGTTTGATTGTGTTAAATTTTGTATGGAAACCGATGCTTTTCATAAGTTTAGTACTAAATATGGACTTGACTCAGAGATAGTAGCTACCTTTTGTGATCTTTTGCTGCTCATGTTGATCTCCCTAAGGAGAAATGGTTTAAATATTATCCACCTATTGAATTGAATGAAGCCTGTTAGTGTTAAAGAGGAAACAATTGTTTACCATGTTGATCCAGTTGTGCCTACTGCTTATATTGAGAAACCTCCTTTCCCTGTTAGGATTAAGGAACATGCTAAAGCTTCAACTGTGGTTAATAAGAGTAATATTAGAGCATCTAGACCTTCTAAACAAATTAAAGTTGAACCTAATATTGCAATGGTTAAAGATCTTTTGGTTGATAATATTGTTGGACATGTCATATATTCCTGTGATGAAGCAACTAGAATTGCTAAGCCACACACTAAAGATGAAAACAAACCTGTAATTGGCATGCCTGTTATTTCTGTTAAAATTGGAGATCATTGCTATCATGGTTTATGTGATATTGGTGCTAGTGTGAGTGCTATTCCGTTTACTCTCTATCAAGAAGTCATGAATGATATTGCACCTGTTGAGATTGAAGATATTGATGTTACTATTAAGCTTGCAAATAGAGATACTATTTCACCACTTGGGATTGTTAGAGATGTTGAAGTCTTGTGTGGTAAGATCAAATATCCTACTGATTTTCTTGTTCTTGGATCACCACAAGATGATTTTTGTCCCATTATATTTGGTAGACCTTTCTTGAATACAGTTAATGCCAAGATTGATTGCAATAAAGAAACTGCCAGTGTTAATTTTGGTGAGGTGTCTCATGAGTTTAATTTCTCTATGTTTCATAGACAACCTCATGATAAAGAATTACCTAATAAGGATGAAATTATTGGTCTTGCTTCTATTGCTGTGCCTCCTACTGATCCTTTAGAACAATATTTGCTAGACCATGAGAATGATATGAATATGAATGAAAGAAATGAAATAGATGACCTGTTCTTTAAACAATCTCCTATCCTTAAACATAATTTGCCTATTGAAACCTTGGGAGATCCACCTCCACCCAAGGGTGATCCTGTGTTTGAATTAAAGCAATTACCTGATACACTTAAATATGCTTATCTTGATGAAAAGAAGATATATCCTATTATTATTAGTGCTAACCTTTCAGAGCATGAAGAAAAGAGATTACTTAAAACTCTGAAGAAGCACCGAGTTGCTATTGGATATACTCTCGATGATCTCAAGGGCATTAGTCCCACTTTATGTCAGCATAAAATTCATATGGAACCAGACGCTAAACCCGTTGTTGATCATCAAAGAAGGCCGAATCCTAGAATGAAGGATGTGGTAAGAACTGAAATATTGAAGCTTCTGGAGGCAGGTATAATTTATCCCATAGCTGATAGTAGATGGGTAAGTCCTATTCATTGTGTTCCTAATAAAGGAGGTATTACCATTGTTCCTAATGATAAAAATGAACTTATCCCACAAAGAATTGTAACTGGTTATAGGATGGTAATTGATTTCAGAAAATTAAATAAAGCTACTAGGAAAGATCATTATCCCTTGCCTTTTATTGATCAAATGTTAGAAAGATTATCTAAGCATACACACTTTTGCTTCCTAGATGGTTATTCTGGTTTCTCTCAAATACCTGTTTCACCTGAAGATCAAGAGAAAACCACCTTTACTTGTCCTTTTGGAACTTATGCTTATCGTCGAATGCCATTTGGTTTATGTAATGCACCTGCTACCTTTCAAAGATGTATGACTGCTATATTCTCTGACTTTTGTGAAAAGATTGTTGAGGTTTTCATGGATGATTTCTCCGTTTACGGAACTTCTTTTGATGATTGCTTGAGCAACCTTGATTGAGTTTTGCAGAGATGTGAAGAAACTAATCTTGTCTTGAATTGGGAGAAGTGCCACTTTATGGTGAATGAAGGTATAGTTCTTGGGCATAAATTTTTTGAAAGAGGTATTGAAGTTGATAAAGCTAAAGTTGATGCTATTGAGAAAATGCCATGTCCTAAAGATATCAAAGGTATAAGAAGTTTCCATGGTCATGCTGGTTTATATAGAAGGTTCATAAAAGACTTCTCTAAAATTTCTAGGCCTCTAACTAATCTCTTGCAAAAAGATGTTCCATTTGTTTTTGATGATGATTGTGTAGAAGCCTTTGAAATACTTAAGAAAGCTTTAATTTCCGCACCTATTGTTCAACCACCTGATTGGAACCCACCCTTTGAAATTATGTGTGATGCTAGTGATTATGATGTTGGTGTTGTTCTAGGATAAAGAGTTGATAAGAAATTAAATGTTATTCATTATGCTAGTAAAACTCTAGACCGTGCTCAAAGAAATTATGCTACTACTAAGAAAGAATTTTTAGCAGTTGTGTTTGCATGTGATAGATTCAGATCTTACATTGTTGATTCCAAAGTTACTATTCATACTGATCATGCTGCTATTAAATATCTTATGGACAAGAAAGATGCTAAACCTAGACTTATTAGGTGGGTTCTTTTGCTACAAGAATTTGATTTGCATATTGTTGATAGAAAATGAGCTGAGAATCCCGTAGCTGATAATTTGTCTAGAATGGAAAATGTTCTTGATGACCCACTTCCTATTAATGATGATTTTCCTGATGAACAATTAGCTGTCATAAATGCTTCTCACAATGCTCCTTTTATGCAGACTATGCTAATTACATTGTTGCTAAATATATACCACCTAGTTTTACATACCAACGAAAGAAAAAGTTTTTCTTTGATTTAAGATATTACTTTTGGGATGACCCACACTTATATAAAGAAGGAGTAGATGGTATTATTAGACGTTGTGTACCTGAGCATGAATAGGAACAAATCCTACGTAAGTGTCACTCCGAGGCATATGGAGGACACCATGTGGGAGACAGAACTGCACACAAGGTATTCCAATCTGGTTTTTATTGGCCTACTCTCTTCAAAGATGCACGTAAGTTTGTCTTATCTTGTGATGAATGTCAAAGAATTGGTAATCTTGGTAGACGTGAGCAAATGCCTATGAATTATTCACTAGTTATTGAACCATTTGATGTTTGGGGTTTTGATTATATGGGACCTTTTCCTAAATCCAATGGGTATACTCATATTTTAGTTGCTGTTGATTATGTTACTAAGTGGGTAGAAGCTATTCCAACTAGTAGTGCTGATTATAACACTTCCATTAAAATGCTTAAAGAAGTTATATCCCCGAGGTTTGGAGTCCCAAGATATTTAATGACTGATGGTGGTTCACACTTTATTCATGGTGATTTCCGTAAATTGCTTGCTAAATATGATGTCAATCATAGAATTGCATCTCCTTATCATCCTCAGTCTAGTGGTCAAGTTGAATTAACTAATAGAGAAATAAAATTGATTTTGCAAAAGACCATTAATAGATCTAGAAAGAATTGGTCTAAGAAACTTGATGATGCACTATGGACTTACAGAACTGCTTATAAAAATCCTATAGGTGTGTCTCCATATAAAATGGTTTATGGAAAAGCTTGTCATTTACCTCTTGAGTTAGAACATAAAGCATATTAGGCAATTAAAGAACTTAACTATGATTTTAAGCTTGCCGGTGAAAAGAGGTTATTTGATATAAGTTCTTTAGATGAATGGATAACCCAAGCTTATGAAAATGCCAAGTTGTTTAAAGAAAAAGTTAAAAGATGGCATGATAAGAGAATTCAAAAACGGGAATTCAAAGTAGGTGATCATGTTCTATTATACAATTCTCGTTTAAGATTTTCTGCTGGAAAACTTCTCTCTAAATGGGAAGGGCCGTATATCATCGAAGAAGTTTATCGCTCCGGAGCCATCAAAATAAACAACTCCGAAGGCAATAATCCGAGAGTGGTTAATGGGCAAAGAATTAAACATTATATCTCAGGTACGCCCATTAATGTTGAAACTAATGTTATTCAAACAATGACACCGGAAGAGCACATAGAGGAAACCTTCCGGAACGCTACAGAATCCTGAAAAGGAGTAGGTACGTGGTACGGTAAGTAAACCGACTCCAAAACTTCCATAAAAGTACTTTCTGTTCATTTTCGAATATATAAAAAATTAGGAAAATAATAAATAGTCCGAAAAGTGCACGAGGAGGCGACAAGCCTGGGGGGCGCGCCCTACCCCCCAGGGTGCTCCTACCAGGCTTGTGGCTCCCTCGTGGACTTTCCTGACTCCGTTTTTCTTCCATATTACTTGTCCTGCACGGTAAAAAAATCATTATATATACTCACGGGTGTTTTGACCACCGTATCGCAAGTTTCTCCTTTGTTCTTGTTTCATGCTGTTTTCTGTCAGATCCTCGAGGTCAAGCGCCATGTCATCTCAGGATTCAGACGGGGAAAGCTATGTTTCTCATCTTATTGCAAACCCTAGAGTCTATGGGGACACTGATCCCTATGGTTTGACAACTGCTGAAGAGGAAGATGCTGACTTGAGGGAAAAGCAAGGGCATTCCAGTGAAGAGGACGAGGATCCCCCACTGCCTCAACCAGGAGATATGCACATTGAATTCAAGAGGTCCAGCTTACCTAACACGGCGAAGGTTCCTAAAGTTCAATTTACTCCTTTTCATCATGTGCAGGAAGACTCGGATAAACTACGTCACAAAATTTGGGATCATGAAAGAGAAAATGATAAATTAAAAGAAGAAATTCATGTCCTCAAGTGGAAGGACAAGCCCACCACTTCATCACCACCATCACCCAAGAAGGAGATTTGAGTACATGGGTATGGGCACCACCCTTGGCTTGTGCCAAGTTTGGGGGAGGTGCCCCGGTATCGTATCATCATCACTTTTTATCATCATTATCTATCTTAGTTCGATCCTTAGTTATTTCGTGATTTAGAAGAATAAAGTTTTAGTATGATCTAGTTTCGAGTGCTTGCTTAGTGATCTATCTGTCTATGTAATCGTCTGTGAAAGTTATATAATAAAGAGTAGTTTGAGTTGAGTGTTTTGCTTTTGATGATCCAATCTTAGAAATAAAATAAAAAGAATAAGAAGTAAGATCATATGCTAATCCCATGGGGAGTGATGACTTCACATAAAAGGAGTATAATTGATAAAACTTGTTGGAAGTTGACAAACATAGCATTGGTCATTGTAGCTGATACGTCCATTTTGCATCATGTTTTCCTACTGTTATTTATAGTGTTTTTAATCAATATAACACTTTGTGGAGCAATTCTATTGCCTTTTCTCTCTTAATATGCAAGATTTAAATAAGGAGGGAGATTGCCGGCAGCTGGAATTCTGGACCTAAAAAAGCTATGTCAGAGATACCTATTCTGCACATCTCCAAATGAGCTGAAATTTCACGGAGATTTATTTTGGAATAAATAAAAAATATTGGAAGAAAGAAGTACCAGAGGGGCCACCCAGGTGCCCACGAGGCACCAGGGTGCGCCACCCCCCTAGGCGCGCCCTGGTGGCTTGTGGGGCCCCTGGCCAGCCTCCGGTGCCCATTTTCTGGTATATAAGCCCATTTGCCCTAGAAAAAATAAGGAGAAGACTTTTGGGATGGGGCGCCGCCGTCTCGAGGTGGAACTTGGGCAGGAGCACTTTTGCTCTTTGGCTGAGCGATTCCGCCGGGGATACTTCCCTCCGGGAGGGGAAAATCGGAGTCATCGTCATCACCAACGATTCTCTCATCGTGGGAGGACCAATCTTCATCAACATCTTCACCAGCACCATCTCATCTCAAACCCTAGTTCATCTCTTGTAATCAATCTTTGTCTCAAAACCTCAGAGTGGTACCTGTGGGTTGCTAGTAGTGTTGATTACATCTTGTAGTTGATGCTAGTTGGTTTATTTGGTGGAAGATTATATGTTCAGATCCATTATGCTATTTAATACCCCTCTGATCTTGGACATGAATATGATTTGTGAGTAGTACTTTTGTTCTTGAGGACATGGGAGAAGTCTTGTCATAAGTAATCATGTGAATTTGGTATTCGTTCGATATTTTGATGATATGTATGTTGTTGATTCTCTTAGCACTACTAGGAGAAACCTTATAGGTAGAACATTAGCAGT
Source organism: Elymus sibiricus (assembly GCA_039707655.1). Taxonomy (NCBI): domain Eukaryota; kingdom Viridiplantae; phylum Streptophyta; class Magnoliopsida; order Poales; family Poaceae; genus Elymus; species Elymus sibiricus. The sequence continues at coordinate 130,052,755 of CM077668.1, forward strand.
AGTGTGGGGTAAAAGCGCAGCGCTACTGCTATATAGCAGCAGCGCTGGTCGTGAAACGACGCTACAGGTCGCACCATAGCAATAGCGCTGGCTAGCAACCCCGCGCTGCTGCTAAGTGGTCCCAGCCTTAGCCCACGGGGCTACCCGTAGTAGTAGCGCGGGCTAGTAAACCACCGCTACTGCTAGGCCTGTAGCAGTAGCGCTAGCCCGAGACAAAGCGCTACAACTATGTGTGTACTATGCCAGTAGGTGGGCCTAAATTAGCAGCAGCGTGGGATACCAGTCCAGCGCTACTGCTAAGACCCGTAGTAGTAGCGCTGGTCCCTAACGCGCGCTGCTGCTAACCCCACCTTATTGTCTTCTCCGCGTGGCCAGCCCTCACTCTCCCTCTCCGCTCTCTCCCCACGCCACGCCGCCGTCGCCTGCTGCCACCGGAAGAGATCGCCCGCGCTCCTGCTCCTCCTCCACCGAGGTATCTCCTCCCTCCCTCCTCCTCCTCCCTCCGCCTCCCTCCCTCCCTCCTTCCACCTCCCTCTCTCTCCCTCCCTCCTGCCTCCTCCCTCTCCCTCCCTCCCTCCCTCCTGCCTCCTCCCTCCCTGCCTCGTCCGTCCTCCTCCTCCCTCAACCTCCCTCCCTCCTGCCTCCTCGCTCCCACCTCCCTCCCTGTCTCGTCCGTCCTCCTCCTCCCCCACGTCGCTCCCTCCCTCCCTCCCTCATCCCTCCATATTCCTCCTTTCACCTCCCTCTGTTTTTGAATTTTTAGTTAAAAAAATTAGTCACAAAAATTAGTTAACTTAATACTTTATACTTTCTTGTTTAGTTAATTAGTTAAAAATTTAGTTGGTAGAAACATGTATTGGACACTTAGTTGGTAGAGATTATAACTAGTAATAGAATAGAAAATTTAGTAATAGAAGTTTATAGTAAGAATTTTTTTAGTAAGTGTTGAATAGAGTAGAACTAGGGTATTTAGTTATGTCAATATCACATTGCCAAATTTAGAGAGAGAGACCTACTTTGTATGCTCACGTGTGAATGCTCATGTGGCGCAGGGTAGATCACCGACGAGTTGGTCGACGACGCCCAGAAGATCACCGACGACACCCGCGCCCGGTCGACAACCATCGTCTATAGTGAGTAAACATGATGTTTTTATAGATGTAGTAGATGAGTAGCTGTGACAATGTGAAGCTAGTTTTTTTTAAATGATAATTGATCCGGTTAGAATTTCAAGTTTAAACATCTCTGTATGTGTATGAACATCTTTGTATCGCATGGAAAATCCGAGGGGCCTATGTTTTGTCGGAGTGTTGATTCATTTCCGTTTCGGTAAATTTCAGGCGCTCGATATGTCCTATTTTAGCAAAGGTCATGCCGGATTTTTTCGTGAATTTTAGCATGACTTGTGCTAGTATGTAGGAAATATTGAGTGCCTTGGATTTGCCGGAAAGAGAATTAAATGACATTTTGGGTTGACTTTAACTCTTTCGGGGCTCAATACATGACAGTCGGAAAATTAGTGAGGGAGAGTGTCCACCATATATGAGAGAAGAATGCCGACTGTTGTCGTGGGGGTCGCTTCTCCTTCTTCTCCTTGAGCTAGACCTTTGTTATGCACTAGGCGGAGGAGGAGTAGCGACCATCACCGTCGGTCGAATATCTGCGAACACCACGTGAGATTAGAGTTTTCAAGGAAAGACTCGACAGACCGAAAGTCAACCCATGATGAGTAATAATGATCTGTGTGTTGAGTTCCTATTATTTGTCGTCGATTTTTAATCTTTGACTTATGAACACAGGAAATGTCTGACGACGATATGATTCCTGAGTGCGACTACTGCGAAGATGACCGGGGTATGTGCGACAGGATGCCTTATCTGCAAAACGGTAGGTACTTCACCATCGTGCTGAAGGAGACTTTCGACGTTTTTACGGTACGTAACGATGACAAGTATTTTTCCGTAATTATGTATGACTTGTGAATTTTGGCTTCAACGTGTAATTTTCCATTTTTTTCAATTGAAATAGTTCATCCCATGTCATGCAAGACCGTATGTCTTGGAAAAGCTCGGTTTTGAAGATAGGGAGAGAACAGAGACGAAGAGTGCTCACCTTAGGACGAAGCATGGTTCCACTTTTTTGGTTAAGCTATTTAATGCACCAAATAGCTCGCATTTCGGTTGCTCAACTTGGAGAGGATTCTGCAAGGCCTATGAATTTAAGGAGGATATGCAAATCACCTTCGATCTTCGGCCCGAAGATGAAATTGACGATAATATCGACATTTGGGTGGATGTCGAGACGCTTCCAGTTCTACCTCTTTGTGAGTTTGTCAAATAAATTTGTTAAGTAATTTATATTGTTTATTTAAAAATCATTGACGGCTTATTTCCATTGACAGCTTATTTCCATTCTTCAAAAAATGTACGGAAGATAGTAGACAGAACCTACTACACTGATGGCTTTGAACTAAGTTACGAGGAGAAAGATCATCTTATCTCATTTATTATTGATGTTGAGAATTTCAATATCAATTATGAAACTCCTCCACATTATGGTCAATACGTGCCACTAGTGCACGTGTTGAACTACAGTAACATCCATGGAGATGGCATGGTAAGATTTTTTACTATTACGGCATCAGTGCATCTTTTGCATACATTCTTCTAAAGCTAAACTACATTGCTAACTACGTTATTATTATGTTCTTCAACAGAAAATCCTGAAGGATTGTGTGCCTCATCTGATGTTTATGAAAGGTCGCATTGATGTTATTAGATTATGGCCAAGTCCGCCTAGGGTTCACCGCTGTTCATACAAGATTTCTCAAACCGATGAAGACATCACAATCAAAGAATGGAAAAAAGTTATGAATAGTCATAGGGAGCTACTTGGAAGCAACATTGTGTGAAGCGCACGAATTGGAGACAGGATAATCTCCATTCTTCATAATGGAGAGTCAGGGGCTATGTTGTTTTATGCTATTTTACCTTAGAGAGCGTAACAGGTCCTAGCTAATACTCATGATCATGTGCTAAGAACAATTAACTAGGGTTGGTTATGACTATGATAATGAGTAGAAGTTGTTAGATGACTATGATAATGATGAGTATGACTGGTGTTATTATGATAATGATGATGAGTTATTATTATGATGATGATGCTGAGTTGTTATATCATTATGAGCATGATGAGTTATTATATCAGTGGGTGAAAGAGACGTGGATCCACGTCTCTTTCACCCACTGATATAATAAATAATCATGATCATAAAAATAATGTGATGAGACTACTGTATAAAACATGTACAAACACAGTGCAAATACCTAGAAGAAAATAAAAAAAGGAAAATTTTAGCAGTAGCGCTAGTTGGACAGACGCTACTGCTATGTAGTGTTAGCAGTAGCGCTGGTCGCGCCAACGATACTGCTAGGTTTGTTAGCAGTAGCGGGGTACAACCGGCGCTACTGCTAAACATTAGCTGTAGCGCCCTAGCAGTAGCGCAGGTACCCGCGCTACTGCTAGGGTTTTCCCTAGTAGTGTAGTGGTGTCATGTGAACGTCGACTACATGACACTTCACCATCTTTGGGCCTAAGGGAATGCATTGTGGAGTAGTAATTATATGATGGGTTGCTAGAGTGACAGAAGCTAAAACCCTAGATTATGCGCTATTCCGTAAGGGGCTGATTTGGATCCATATGTTTAATGCTATGGTTAGAGTTATCTTAATTCTTCTTTCGTAGTTGTGGATGCTTGCGAGAGGGGTTAATCATAAGTGGGAGGCTTGTTCAAGTAAGAACAGCACCCAAGCACTGGTCCACCCACATATCAAATTATCAAAGTAGCGAACGCGAATCAAACAAACCTGATGAAAGTGACTAGATGAAATTCCCATGTGTCCTCGAGAACGCTTTGCTTATTATAAGAGATCATTCCGGCTTGTCCTTTGCTACAAAAAGGATTGGGCCACCTTGCTGCACTCTTTGTTACTGTTGCTACTTGTCACTTGTTACAAATTATCTTGCTATCAAACTACTCGTTACCGATAATTTCAGTGCTTGCAGAAAATACCTTGCTGAAAACCGCTTGTCATTTCCTTCTGCTCCTCGTTGGGTTCGACACTCTTACTTATCAAAAGGACTACGATTGATCCCCTATACTTGTGGGTCGTCAAGACTCTTTTCTGGCGCCGTTGTCGGGGAGTGAAGCGCCTTTGGTGAGTGGAATTTGGTAAGGAAACATTTATATTATGTGCTGAAATTTACTGTTACTTGTCACTATGGAAAGTAATCCTTTGAGGGGTTTGTTCGGGGTATCTTCACCTCGACCGGAAGCACAAATAGTTGGTCCTCAACCTACTACACCTACTGAAAATATTTATTATGAGATCCCTTCGGGTATGATAGAGAAACTGCTAGCTAATCCTTATGCAGGAGATGGAACAATACATCCTGATATGCACTTGATCTATGTGGATGAAATTTGTGGATTGTTTATGCTTGCAGGTTTATCCGGAGATAGAGTTAATAAGAAAGTATTCCCTTTATCTTTGGAGGGAAAGGCATTGACATGGTATAGGCTATGTGATGATACTGATACATGGGACTGGAACCGATTGAAACTGGAATTCCACCAGAAATTTTATCCTATGCATTTGGTTCATCGTGATCGGAATTATATATATAATTTTTGGCCTCATGAAGGAGAAAGCATCGCTCAAGTTGGGGGAGGCTTAAGTACATGATGTACACATGCCCCAATCATGAGCTCTCAAGAGAAATTATCTTACATAATTTTTATGCTCGGCTTTCTCATGATGATCAAACCATGCTCGATTCTTCTTCGACTGGCTCCTTTATGAAGAAAACTATTGAATTCAGATGGGATCTTCTGGAAAGAATTAAATGCAACTCTAAAGATTGGGAACTCGACAAAGGTAATGAGTCAGGTATAATACTTGAGTTCGATTGTGTTAAATCTTTTATGGATACCGATGCTTTTCATAAGTTTAGCACTAAATATGGACTTGATTCTGTGATAGTAGCTTACTTTTGTGAATCATTTGCTACTCATGTTGATCTCCCTAAGGAGAAGTGGTTTAAATATCATCCCCCTGTTAAAGAAAAGATTGAGGAACCCATTAGTGTTAAAGAAGAAACAATTGTTTACCATGTTGATCCAGTTGTGCCTACTGCTTATATTGAGAAACCACCTTTTCCTGTTAGGATTAAGGAACATGCTAAAGTTTCAACTGTGGTTAACAAAAGTAATATTAGAGCACCTAGACCCTCTGAACAAATTAAATTTGAACCTAATGTTGCTATGGTTAAAGATCTCTTGGTCGACTATATAGATGGGCATGCTATTTATTTCTATGATGAAGCAGCTAGAATCGCTAAACCAGATCCTAAAGATAAAAACAGACGTGTAGTAGGCATGCCTGTTGTCTCTGTTAAAATAGGAGATCATTGTTATCATGGCTTATGTGATTTGGGTGCTAGTGTGAGTGCTATTCCATTTACCTTATATCATGAAATTATGAATGATATTGCACCTATTGAAATAGAGGACATTGATGTTACTATTAAGCTTGCAAACAGAGATACCATTACGCTGCTTGGGATCGTTAGAGATGTTGAAGTCTTGTGTGGAAAAATAAAATACCCTACTGATTTTCTAGTCCTCGGTTCTCCACAAGATAATTTTTGTCCCATTATATTTGGTAGACCTTTCTTGAACACTGTTAATGCCAAGATTGATTGCGCTAAAGAAACTGTTAGTGTTAATTTTGGTGGTATGTCTCATGAGTTTAGTTTCTCCAAGTTTTGTAGACAACCTCATGATAAAAAACTGCCTAGTAAAGATGAAATTATTGGTCTTGCTTCTATTGCCGTACCTCCTACTGATCCGCTAGAACAATATTTACTAGACCATGAAAATGATATGCATATGAATGAAAGAAATGAAATAGATAAGATGTTCTTTGATCAACCACCTATCCTTCGACACAATTTGCTTGTTGAAACTCTTGGAGGCCCTCCTCCACCTAAGGGTGACCCTGTATTTGAATTGAAGCAATTGCCTGATACATTGAAATATGCTTATCTAGATGAAAAGAAGATATATCCTATTATTATTAGTGCTAACCTTTCAGAGCATGAAGAAAAGAGATTACTGAAAACTCTGAGGAAGCACCGAGCTGCTAATGGATATACTCTTGATGATCTTAAGGGCATTAGTCCCACTGTATGTCAGCACAAAATTATTATGCAGCCTGATGCTAAACCAGTTGTCGACCACCAACGACGATTACATCCTAAGATGAAAGAGGTGGTAAGAACTGAAATATAAAAGCTTCTGGAAGCAGGTATAATCTATCCCATAACTGTTAGTAGATGGGTAAGTCCCGTTCATTGTGTCCCTAAGAAAGGAGGTATTACCGTTGTTCCTAATGATAAAAATGAACTCATTCCACAAAGAATTGTAACTAGTTATAGGATGGTAATTGATTTTAGAAAATTAAACAAAGCCACTAGAAAATATCATTACCCCTTACCTTTTATTGATCAAATGTTAGAAAGATTGTCCAAGCATACACACTTTTGTTTTCTTGATGGATATTCTGGTTTCTCTCAAATACCTGTATCAAAATCCGACCAAGAGAAAACCACCTTTACTTGTCCTTTTGGAACTTATGCTTATAGACTTATGCCTTTTGGTTTATGCAATGCGCCTGCTACCTTTCAAAGATGTATGACTGCTATATTCTCTGACTTTTGTGCAAAGATTTTTGAGGTTTTCATGGATGATTATTCCGTTTACGGAACTTCTTTTGATGATTGCTTAAGCAACCTTGATCGAGTTTTGCATAGATGTGAACAAACTAATCTTGTCTTGAATTGGGAGAAGGGACACTTTATGGTGAATGAAGGTATTGTCTTGGGGCATAAAATTTCTGAAACAGGTATTGAAGTTGATAAAGCTAAGGTTGATGCTATTGAGAAAATGCCATGTCCTAAAGATATTAAATGTATAAGAAGTTTCCTTGTCATGCTGGTTTCTATAGGAGGTTTATTAAAGATTTCTCTAAAATTTCTAGGCCTCTTACTAATGTCTTGCAAAAAGATGCTCCATTTGTTTTTGATGATGATTGTGTAGAAGCCTTTGAAACACTTAAGAAAGCCTTAACCACTGCACCTATTGTTCAACCACCTGATTGGAACTTGTCTTTTGAAATTATGTGTGATGCTAGTGATTATGCTGTTGGTGCTGTTCTAGGACAGAGAGTTGATAAGAAATTAAATGTTATCCATTATGCTAGTAAAACTCTAGACAGTGCCCAAAGAAATTATGCTACTACTGAGAAAGAATTTCTAGCAGTTGTGTTTGCATGTGATAAATTCAGATCTTACATGGTTGATTCTAAAGTAACTGCTCACACCGATCATGATGCTATTAAATATCTTATGGAAAAGAAAGATTCTAAACCTAGACTCATTAGGTGGGTTCTATTGCTACAAGAATTTGACTTGCATATTATTGATAGAAAGGGAGCTGAGAATCCCGTAGCAGATAATTGGTCTAGAATGGAAAATGTTCTTGATGACCCACTTCCTATTAATGATAATTTTCCTGATAAACAATTAGCTATCATAAATGTTTCTCGTAATAGTCCTTGGTATGCAGACTATGCTAATTATATTGTTGCTAAATTTATACCACCTAGTTTGACATACCAACAATAGAAAAAGTTCTTCTTTGATTTAAGACATTACTTCTGGGATGACCCGCATCTTTATAAAGAAGGAGTAGATGGTATTATTAGACGTTGTATACCTGAGCATGAACAGAAACAAATCCTACAGAAGTGTCATTCCGAGGCTTACGAAGGACACCATGCGGGAGACAGAACTTCACACAAGGTATTACAATCTGGTTTTTATTGGCCTACTCTTTTCAAGGATGCTTGTAAGTTTGTCTTATCTTGTGATGAATGTCAAAGAATTGGAAATGTTGGTAGACGTCAGGAAATGCCTATGAATTATTCACTTGTTATTGAACCATTTGATGTTTGGGGATTCGATTACATGGGACCTTTTCCTAAATCCAATGGGTATACTCATATTTTAGTTGCTGTTGATTATGTTACTAAGTGGGTAGAAGCTATTCCAACTAGTAGTGCTGATCATAACACTTCTATTAAAATGCTTAAAGAAGTTATTTTCCCGAGGTTTGGAGGCCCTAGATATTTAATGACCGATGGTGGTTCACATTTTATTCATGGTGCATTCCGTAAACTGCTTGCTAAATATGATGTCAACCATAGAATTGCATCTCCCTATCACCCTCAATCTAGTGGTCAAGTCGTTTTGAGCAATAGAGAAATAAAGTTAATTTTGCAAAAAACCGTCAATAGATCTAGAAAGAATTGGTCTAAGAAACTTGACGATGCATTATGGGCTTATAGAACTGCTTATAAAAATCCTATGGGTATGTCTCCTTATAAAATGGTTTATGGAAAAGCATGTCATTTACCTCTTGAGTTAGAACATAAAGCATATTGGGCAATTAAAGAACTCAATTATGATTTTAAACTTGCCGGTGAAAAGAGGTTATTTGATATTAGCTCACTAGATGAATGGAGAACCCAAGCTTATGAAAATGCCAAATTGTTTAAAGAAAAAGTTAAAAGATGGCATGATAGAAGAATTCAAAAACGGGAATTCAAAGTGGGTGAGTATGTTCTATTGTACAATTCTCATTTGAGATTCTTTGCAGGAAAACTTCTCTCTAAATGGGAAGGACCGTATATCATCGAAGAAGTTTATCGCTCCGGAGCCATCAAAATAAACAACTCCGAAGGCACTAATCCGAGAGTGGTGAATGGGCAAAGAATTAAGCATTATATTTCAGGTACTCCCATTAATGTTGAAACTAATATTATTGAAACAATGACGCCGGAGGAATACATAAGAGAGACCTTCCAGAACACTCCAGAACCCTGAAAAGGAAGAGGTACGTGATACGGTAAGTAAACCGACTCCAAAAATTCTATAAAAATACTTTCTGTCAGTTTTGGAATATTAGAAAAATACAAAAATAAGAAACAGCCGAGGGGACCCATGAGGTGCACACGAGGCACCAGAGCGCGCCACCCCCCCCAGGCGCGCCCTGGTGGCTCGTGGGCCCCTCGTGAGCCTTCCCGACTCCGTTTTCTTCTGGAATACTTGTTTTGCAAGATAAAAATTCTTTATATATACTCCCGGATGTTTTGATCACCGTATCACAGAAATATTCTCTGTTCTTGTTTCATGCTATTTTTTTGACAGATCCGAAAGTATGTCGTCTCAAGACACAGATGGAGAAAGCTTCGTATCACACTATGTTACAAATCCAAGGATCCATGGGGATATAAACCCCTATGGATGGTTCGCGGAGGAGGAGCCAGATGCCAACATGAAGGGAACGGAAGACGCGAGCTCGGATGAAGAAGATGCCCCTCTACCTCAACCAGGAGATATGCATGTGGAGTTCAAGAAGTCGAGCCTCCCAAACACAGTAAACAAATCTAAGATCCAATTTATCCCTTTCTGTCTTCTACAGGAAAACAAGAACGTATTGTGTGAGAAGATAGTGGAGCTTGAGCAAGAAATTAGCAAGTTGAAGGAAGAAAACTATGTTCTCAAGCGGAAACTGAAGGACAAGCCCACCACTTCATCATCACCATCATCACCGAAGAAAGAAACTTGAGCACATGGGTATGGGCACTGCCCTTGGCTTGTGCCAAGCTTGGGGGAGGTGCCCCGGTATCGTATCACCATCACTTTTGTTATCTTTACCTACTTTTAGTTCGATCCTTAGTTATTTCGTGATCTAGTTGAATAAAAGTTTAGTATGATCTATTTTCGAGTGCTAGTTTCATGATCTATCTATCTATGTAATTGAGTTGAGAGTTATATAATAAAGAGTAGTTTGAGTTTTTGCTTCTTTACTTTTATGTTTCAATCCTAGCAATGAAAATAATGAAAAAGATCATATGCTAATCTTATGGAAAGTAATGGCATTACATAAAGAAAAGTATAAGTGGTAAAATTTATTGAAAGTTAACAAATATAGCATTGGTCAATGATGCAATTCATGAGAAATTAATAGGGAAGGGAAGATTCACGTGCAAATACACTATCTTGGACATCTTTTATGATTGTGAGCCCCCATTAATTATTTTATGTCAAATTGTTGACGTTGGACAAGGAAGACAACGTAATGAATTATGTTTGCTTATATTCACATAGAAGCTATATTGTCATAGATCCTCCAACATGTGGTGCTTGCCCAATATATTTGCTAGCCAACAATCCGCACCAAGTAGAGATGCTATTTGTGCATCAAAAACCCTTAAACCTAGTTTCATGTCATGAGAGTCCACTATATCTACCTATGGATTGAATAAGATCCTTCAAGTAAGTTGTCATCGGTGCAAAAAGCAATAAAAATTGCCTCTAAATGTGTATGAAGTTTTATTGTAAGGGAAAATAAGCTTTGTACGAACTTGTGATGGCAAAGAAATAAAAGCGACGGACTGCATATTAAAGGTTGCTATCACAAGGGGCAATATAAAGTGATGTTCCTTTGCATTAAGAGCTTGTGCATCCAACAACAAAAAGCGCATGACAACCTCTGCTTCCCTCTGTGAAGGGCCTATCTTTTACTTTTATGTATTTACTTTTTATGCAAGAGTCAATAGTGTTCTCCTCTATTCCTTTTATTTTTCTCTTTTGCAAGCATCATGTGGTGGGGAAACATCTAGGCATATATATCCAGTTGGATATGAGTGATCATGAGTTATTATTGTTGACATAACCCTTGAGGTGAATAAGTTGGGAGGCGAAATTATAAGCCCCTATCTTTCTATGTGTCCGGTTGAAATTTTTTGCTCCATATATATGTTGTGAGTGTTAGCAATCATGGAAGACTATATGATGGTTGAGTATGTGGACTTGCTAAAAAGCTCCTACATGAGACCCTTCCTAAAAATATGATGAATTGCAATTGCATTGTTGACTGCGAACATAGTTTGTTAGTTTTCAAGAAAGTTTATGTCTTATACTTCGTTGTTGTGATGAATTGTTACTTGCTCATAAGAAGTTCTATGATAAAGAATATTGCTGTTATAATAATGATCATGATGCTACTATGTCCGTATTTTGTTTTTATCGACACGTCTCTCTCTAAACATGTGGACATGATTATCGATATCGGCTTTCGCTTGAGGACAAGCGAGGTCTAAGCTTGGGGGAGTTGATACATCCATTTTGCATCATGTTTTCCTACTGTTATTTATAGTGTTTTTAATAAATATAACACTTTGTGGAGCAATTCTAATGCCTTTTCTCTCTTAATATGCAAGATTTACATAAGGAGGGAGATTGCCGGTAGTTGGAATTCTGGACCTGAAAAAGCTATGTCAGAGATACCTATTCTGCACATCTCCAAATGAGCTGAAATTTCACGGAGATTTATTTTGTAATAAATAAAAAATATTGGAAGAAAGAAGTACCAGAGGGGGCCACCCAAGTGCCCACGAGGCACCAGGGCGTGCCACCCCCCAGGCGCGCCCTGGTGGCCTGTGGGGCCCCTGGTCAGCCTTCGGTGCCCATTTTCTGGTATATAAGCCCATTTGCCCTAGAAAAAATAAGGAGAAGACTTTTGGGACGGGGCGCCGCCGTCTCGAGGCGGAACTTGGGCAGGAGCACTTTTGCTCTCCGGCGGAGCGATTCCGCCGGGGATACTTCCCTCCGGGAGGGGGAAATCAGAGTCATCGTCATCACCAACGATCCTCTCATCATGGGTGGACCAATCTTCATCAACATATTCACCAGCACCATCTCATCTCAAACCCTAGTTCATCTCTTGTATTCAATCTTTGTCTCAAGTACCTATGGGTTGCTAGTAGTGTTGATTACATCTTGTAGTTGATGCTAGTTGATTTATTTGGTGGAAGATTATATGTTCAGATCCATTATGCTATTTAATACCCCTCTGATCTTGGACATGAATATGATTTGTGAGTAGTTACTTTTGTTCTTGAGGACATGGGAGAAGTCTTGTCATAAGTAATCATGTGAATTTGGTATTCGTTCGATATTTTGATGATATGTATGTTGTTGATTCTCTTAGTGGTGTCATGTGAACGTTGACTACATGACACTTCACCATCTTTGGGCCTCAGGGAATGCATTGTGGAGTAGTAATTAGATGATGGGTTGCTAGAGTGACAGATGCTTAAACCCTAGTTTATGCGCTATTCCGTAAGGGGCTGATTTGGATCCATATGTTTAATGCTATGGTTAGATTTATCTTAATTCTTCCTTCGTAGTTGCGGATGCTTGCGAGAGGGGTTAATCATAAGTGGGAGGCTTGTTCAAGTAAGAACAGCACCCAAGCACTGGTCCAGCCACATATCAAATTATCAAAGTAGCGAACGCGAATCAAACAAACATGATGAAAGTGACTAGATGAAATTCCCAAGTGTGCTCGAGAACGCTTTGCTTATTATAAGAGATCATTCCGGCTTGTCCTTTTCTACAAAAAGGATTGGGCTCCTTGCTGCACTCTTTGTTACTATTGCTATTTGTCACTTGTTACAAATTATCTTGCTGCACCCTCGTATTTCAGTGCTTGCAGAAAATACCTTGCTGAAAACCGCTTGTCATTTCCTTTTGCTCCTCATTCGGTTTGACACTCTTACTTATCGAAAGGACTACGATTGATCCCCTATACTTGTGGGTCGTTAGTAGCAATTCATGAAAAAGTAATAAAGGAAGAGAGGTCTCACATATAAATACACTATCTTGGACATCTTTTATGATTGTGAGCCCCCATTTAATATTCTATGTCAATTAGTCGACGTTGGACAAGGAAGACAACGTAATGGGTTATGTTTGCTTATATTCACATAGAAGTTATACTATTTTGGATCCTCTAACATGTGGTGTTTGCCCCCTATCTTTTGCTAGCCAAAATTCTGTACTAAGTAGAGATACTACTTGTGCATCCAAAAACCCTTAAACCCAGTTTCATGCCATGAGAGTCCATTATATCTACCTATGGATTGAAAAAGATCCTTCAAGTAAGTTGTCATCGGTGCAGAGCAATAAAAATTGCTCCTAAATATGTAGGAACTTTTATTGTAAGGGAAAATAAGCTTTGTACGATCTTGTGATGGTGGAGTAATAAAAGCGACAGACTGCATAATAAAGGTCGCTATCACAAGGGGCAATATAAAGTGACGTTACTTTACATTAAGAGCTTGCACATCCAAAAACAAAAAGCGCATGACAACCTTTGCTTCCCTCTGCGAAGGGCCAATCTTTTACTTTATGTATTTACTTTCATGCAAGAGTCAATAGTATTCCCCTCTATTCCGTTTTTATTTTCTCTCTTGGCAAGCATCATGTGGTGGGGATTGATCCAGGCATATATATCCAGTTGGGTGTAGGTGATCATGAGTTATTATTGTTGACATTACCCTTGAGGTAAATACGTTGGGAGGCAAAATTATAAGCCCCTATCTTTCTATGTGTCCGATCGGAACTTTTGCTCCATAAGTATGCCGTGAGTGTCAGCAATCATAGAAGACTAAATGACAGTTGAGTATGTGAACTTGCTAAACAAATCTCTTACATAGACTCTTTCTGATAATATGATGAATTGCAATTGCTTCAGTGACTGAGATCATAGTTTGTTAGTTTTCAATTTGGTTTATGGTTCATACTTTAACTTGTGGATGCATTGTCACTTTTTCATGAGAAGTTTTATGATGATATATTGCTGTTATAATAAAGATCATGATGCTCCATGTCCGTATTTTTTTTATCGACACCTCTCTCTATAAACATGTGGTCATGATTATCAATTTCGGCTTTCGCTTGAGGACAAGCAAGCTCTAAGCTTGGGGGAGTTGATAGGCCCAATTTGCATCATGATTTCCTACTAATAATTATTATGTTTTTGATCATTATTTCACTTTATGGTACAATTCTTATGCCTTTTCTCTCTTATTTTGTAAGATTCACATGAAGAGGGAGAATGCCGACAGCTGGAATTCTGGACCGGAAAGGGGTCAAACAGAGATAGCTATTCTGCACAACTCCAAATGACCTGAAAATTTACAGAGAATTATTTTGGAATATATAAAAAATATCGGCGAAAGAATCAACAGGAGGGGACCCACCAGGAAGCCACAAGCCTGGGGGGCGCGCCCTACCCCCCTAGCGCGCCCCTAAGCTTGTGGGGCCCCTGGCAGGCCTCCGGGCCCCTCATTCTGCTATATGAAGACATTTGCCCTAGAAAAAAAATCAGAAGAAGACATTCGGGACGAAGCACCGCCGTCTCGAGGTGGTACCTGGGCAGGAGCTATTTCGCTCTCTGGCGGAGCGATTCCGTCGGGGATACTTCCCTCCGGGAGGGGGAAATCGAAGCCATCGACATCACCAATGATCCTCTCATCGTGAGAGGACCAATCTTCATCGACATCTTCACCAGCACCATCTCATCTCAAACCCTAGTTCATCTCTTGTATTCAATCTTTGCCTCAGAACCTCAGATTGGTACCTGTGGGTTGCTAGTAGTGTTGATTACATCTTGTAGTTGATGCTAATTGGTTTATTTGGTGGAAGATTATATGTTCAGATCCTTAATGCTATTCAATACCCCTCTGATCTTGAACATGAATATGCTTTGTGAGTAGTTACTTTTGTTCTTGAGGACATGGGAGAAGTCTTGTCATAAGTAATCATGTGAATTTGGTATTCATTCGATATTTTGATGCTATGTATGTTGTGCTTCCTTTAGTGGTGTCATGTGAACGTCGACTACATGACACTTCACCATCTTTGTGCCTAAGGGAAGGCATTGTGGACTAGTGATACGTCTCCAACGTATCTATAAATTTTGATTGTTCCATGCTATTATAGTTTCAATCTTGGATGTTTTATATGCAACTTTATGCAATTATATATCATTTTTTGGGACTAACCTATTAAATCAGTGCCCAGTGCCATTTGCTGTTTTTTTTGCTTGTTTTTGTCTTGGAGTTCTCCTCGATGTTCTTAGAGTTCTATCCGATGTAATCTTGTTTTGCGGTGTGTTTGTTGGGATCCGATGAATTGTGAGTTTATGATCAAATTATTCATGAGAAATATTTGAGTCGTTGCTGCACTCTTTTATGTGTGATTATTATAGCTTTGTATTTCTCTCCGATCTATCGATTTGGTTTGACCAACTAGATTGGTTTATCTTGCAATGGGAGAGGTGCTATGTGATGGGTTCGATCTTGCGGTGCTCAATCCCAGTGACAGAAAGGGACATGACACGTATTTGTATTGTTGCCATTAAGGATAAAAAGATGGGGTTTATTCATATTGTTTGAGTTTACTTCTCTACATCATGTCATCTTGCTTAAGGCGTTACTCTATTTTCATTAACTTAATACCCTAGATGCATGCTGGATAGCGGTCGATGGGTGGAGTAATAGTAGTAGATGCAGGCAGGAGTCGGTCTACTTGTTTCGGACATGATGCCCATATACATGATCATTGCCATGAATCCGTCATAATTATTTGCTTTTCTATCAATGGCCCAACAGTAATTTGTTTACCCACCGTATGCTATTTGTTCGAGAGAGAAGCCTCTAGTGAAAACGATGGCCCCCGGGTCTATTTTATCATATATAAAAAACCAATAATACCTTGCTGCAATTTATTTACTTTTATTTAGTTTAGTAATTTAGTTTATCTATTTATCTCTATCACACTTAATCCTTACAAATAACCGCTAAGAGGATTGGCAACCCTCTTATTTGCGTTGGGTGCAAGTGTTTGCTTGTGTGTGTGCAGGTGCTGCTCACTGGATTTTGTGTGGTTCTCCTACTGGATTGATAACCTTGGTTCTTAACTGAGGGAAATACTTATCTCTACTGTACTGCATCATCCTCTCCTCTTCGAGGAAATACCAACGCAGACTACAAGTAGCAGGAAGAGTTTCTAGCGCCGTTGCCGGGGAGACATCACCAAAATTTATCAAGTACCTTCACACAAATTATCAATCACTTGCATTTATTTCATTTGCCTTTTTATTTGCATTTTCCTCTCGTTTTCATCTCCCCCACTTCTAATTTTTTTTTACAAAAACACAGAAATATTTTTGCTTGTTTGCTAGTTTATTTGCTTGCTTTGTCGCTATGTCTCAAGAAAATACAAAATTGTGTGACTTTTCCAATACTAATAATAATTATTTTATTAGTACTCCTATTGCTCCTCCCGCCACTAGTGCGGAGTCGTGTGACATTAATGCTGCCTTGCTTAATCTTGTTATGAAATAACAATTTTCTGGTAGTCCTAATGAAGATGCTGCATCCCATCTTAATACTTTCGTTGAATTATGTGATATGCAAAAAAAAGAGATGTGGATAATGATATTGTTAAATTGAAATTATTTCCGTTCTTACTACGAGATCGTGCTAAAACTTGGTTTTCATCCTTGCCTAGAAAGAGTATTGATTCATGGGATAAATGTAAGGATGCTTTCATTACTAAGTATTTTCCTCCCGCTAAGATTATTTCTCTAAGTAATCAAATTATGAATTTTAAGCAACTTGATCATGAGCATGTTGCACAATCTTGGGAGGGAATGAAATTGATGATAAGAAATTTCCCAACTCATGGTTTAAATCTATGGATGATCATACAAATTTTTTATGCGGGACTAAACTTTGTTTCTAGAAATTTGCTAGACTCTGCCGCAGGTGGTACCTTTGTGTAAATTACATTAGGAGAAGCTACAAAACTCCTAGATAATATTATGACAAATTATTCTCAATGGCATACCGAAAGAACTCCAACTGGTAAGAAGGTAAATTCTGTGGAAGAAATTAATACTTTGAGTGATAAGATGGATGCTCTTATGAAAATGCTTGCTAGTAAGAATGATCATGTTGATCCTAATGATGTGCCATTGTCTACTTTTATTGAGCAAAATAATGATGCTATTGATGTGAATTTTATATCTCGAAACAATTTCAACAACAATGCTTATAGGGGTGATTTCAATGCTAGACCGTTTCCCGGAAATTCCTCTAATAATTATGGTAATTCCTATGGTAATTCATATAATAATAATAGGATACTTTCTAATCTTGAAAGTAATATTAAAGAATTTTTTAATTCTCAAAAGAATTTTAATGCTATGATAGAAGAAAAATTGAATAGAGTTGATGAAATGTCTAGGAACATGGATAGAATTGCTCATGATGTGGAAAATGTCAAGATTAAAATTTTGCCACCTAAAATTGATATAAATGAGTCTATTAAAGCCATCCATGTCTCCACTAATGAAAGTAAAGAAATAACCGCTAGGTTGAGAGCTAAGCGTGAATTCCTAGAAAAAGCTATTCCACTAGGTTTTTATCATAGTAATGATGAAGATATTAAAATGATTGGTGTCACCCCTATTGAATATTTATTTAATAATATAAAACTTTATGAAAAAGGGACTGAAGGTGAGTCAACTTTAGCTAGAGGGCGTCCCAATTGCTTGAAGGGTGATGATCTTAATGATAAAAATGAAAAAAGTGGGTTTGGAGAGGTAAAAACTTTAAATAGTGATGTGCCCACTACTTTGGATTACAAGGACTTTAATTATGATAATTGCTCTTTAGTTGAATGCATTTCCTTGTTACAATCCATGATTAATTCACCAAATGCTTATGAACAAAACAAAGCTTTTACTAAACATATTGTTGAAGCTATGATAAAAGCTCTCGAAGGAAAACTTGAGTTGGAAGTTTCAATTCCTAGAAAATTGTATGATGAATGGAAACCTACTATAAAAATTAAAATTAAAAATTATGAATGCAATGCTTTATGTGATTTAGGTGCTAGTGTCTCTACTATACCAAAATCTTTATGTGATGTGATAGGACTCACCGATATGGATGCTTGTTCCCTTAATTTACATCTTGCGGATTCCACTATTAAAAATCCATTGGGTAGAATAAATGATATGCTTATTCTAGCTAATAGAAATTATGTGCCCGTGGATCTTATTGTTCTTGATATTGAATGCAATCCGTCTTGTCCTATAATACTTGGTAGGCCCTTCTTGCGAACTATAGGTGCTATTATTGATATGAAAGAAGGTAATATAAGATTTCAATTTCCATTGAGGAAAGGGATGGAACACTTCCCTAGAAAGAGAATTAAACCACCATATGAATCTATTATGAGGTCCACCTATGGAGTTAACTTGAAGGATGACAACACTTGAAACTATGCATTATGCCTAGCTAGGGGCATAAAACAATATCGCTTGTTGGGAGGCATCCCAATGAATAAAATAATTTTTGTTTTTACCTTCTGTTTTTGTGTGATTACATGATTATAGCCTATGTTATGATTGTGTGTTTATATTTAAATTAGTGTTTGTGCCAAGTAATGCCTTTGGGATGATTTGGGAGATAGTATGATTGATACTGTTTGGAAACAGGAACTTTTGCGCCCAGTACTGGAAATTTGATTTCTTTCTGGAATGTGATAAAACTCTGAATTTTTTACACAGTATTTCAATATTAATTGCCCACGTTACCCAAATTTTTCAGAATTTTTGGAGTTACATAAGTATGACCATAATTCAGATCTTTACAGACTGTTCTGTTTTAGACAGATTCTGTTTTTGTTGCATAGTTTGCTTATTTTGATGTATATCTATGGATCTTATCGGGGGGTATGAGTCATGGAGAAGTTGGAGTACAGTAGCATTATGCCAATATTAAATATGAATCAATTTACTACAACACTTAAAGTTTAAGATTTATTTGTTATACTAATCGATCTCACGAGGTTTCTGTTGAGTTTTGTGTGCTGAAGTTTTCAAGTTTTGGGTGAGACCATGATGGACAAAGGAATAAGGAGTGGCAAGAGCCTAAGCTTGGTGATGCCCAAGGCAACCCAAGGTAAAATTCAAGGAAGACTCAAGCGTCTAAGCTTGGGGATGCCCCGGATGGCATCCCCTCTTTCGTCTACAATCTATCGGTAACTCACTTTGAGCTATATTTTTATTCATCACATGATATGTGTTTTATTTGGAGCGTCTTGTGTTATAGTTTGTTTGCCTTTGTTTGATTTTTAGTTTGTCACAATCATCTTTGCTGAACACACCTTTTTGAGAGGGACACACATTATTCGGAATTTGTTAGAATATTGTATGTGCTTCACTTATATCTTTTGAGCTAGGCAGTTGCTCTAGTGCATCACTTATATCTTTTAGAGCACGGCGGTGGTTATATTTTAAAGAAATATTTACACTCTCATGCTTCACTTATATCTTTTTGAGAGTCTAATAAATGGCAATGGTAATATGCACGTGTCATCAAATTGGTCCTAATATGATAGGTATTCAAGAGTGATATAATAAAACTTTCATGTAGATCACTGAATATGATAAGTTTGATTCCTTGCAATAGTTTTGCGATATTGAGATGGTAATATGGGGGAGGTACTAGTATATGATTGTGGTTTAGTAAGAATAATTGTGTTAAGGTTTGTGATTCTCGGAGCATGCACGTATGATCTGTCGTTATGCTAGGAAGTTGGAGCATGATTTATTATTGATTGTCTACCTTATGAGTGGCGGTCGGGGACGAGCGATGGTCTTTTCCTACCAATCTATCCCCCTAGGGGCATGCGTAGTAGTACTTTGCTTCGAGGGCTAATAAACTTTTGCAATAAGTATGTGAGTTCTTTATGACTAATGTGAGTCCATGGATTATACGCACTCTCACCCTTCCGCATTTTGCTAGCCTCTTCAGTACCGTGCATTGCCCTTTCTCACATCGAGAGTTGGTGCAAACTTCGCCGGTGCATCCAAACCCCGTGATATGATATGCTCTATCACGCATAAGCCTTTTTATATCTTCCTCAAAACAGCCACCATACCTACCAATCATGGCATTTCCATAGCCATTCCGAGACATATTGCCATGCAACTTCCACTGTTCTTTTTATATGACACACATCATCATTGTCATATTGCTTTGCATGATCATATAGATGACATAGGTATTTGTGGCTCAGCCACCGTTCATCATTTTTATACATGTTACGCTAGATCATTGCACATCCTGGTACACCGCCAGAGGCATTCATATAGAGTCCTATTTTTTTCTAAGTATCGAGTTGTAATTTTGAGTTGTAAGTAAATAAAAGTGTGATGATCATCATTATTAGAGCATTGTCCCAGTGAGGAAAGAATGATGGAGGCTATGATTCCCCCACAAGTCGGGATGAGACTCCGGATGAAAAAATTAAAAAAAATTAAAAAAAAGAAAAAAAAGAAAAAAAGAAAGGAAAGAAAAAGAGAAAAAAAAGAAAAAGAAAAAAAAGAGAAAAAGGAGAAAAAGAAAATAAAATAAAATAAATAAATGAGAGAATAAGAGAGAAGGGGCAATGTTACTATCCTTTTTCCACACTTGTGCTTCAAAGTAGCACCATGTTTTTCATATAGAGAGTCTCCTATGTTGTCACTTTCATATACTAGTGGGAATTTTTCATTATAGAACTTTGCTTGTATATTCCAATGATGGGCTTCCTCAAATGCCCGAGGTCTTTATGAGCAAGCAAGTTGGCTGCACACCCACTTAGTTTTCATTGTTGAGATTTCATACACTTATAGCTCTTAGTGCATCTGTTGCATGGCAATCCCTACTCCTCACATTAACATCAATTGATGGGCATCTCCATAGCCCGTTGATTAGCCGCGTTGATGTGAGACTATCTTATTCTTTTTGACTTCCCCTTATTATCTCTATCATCATATTCTATTCCACCCATAGTGCTATGTCCATGGCTTGCGCTCATGTATTGCGTGGGGGTTGAAAAAGCTGAAGCGCGTTAAAAAGTATGAACCAATTGCTCGGCTTGTCATCGGGGTAGTGCATGATAAATACTTTGTGTGAAGAAGATGGAGCATGACAGGATTATATGATTTTGTAGGGATAACTTGCTTTAGCATCGTTATTTTGAAAGGCATGATTGTTTGTTAGTATGCCTGAGTATTGATGTCTTTATATCAAATTATAGACTATTGCTTTGAATCATTTGGATCTTATTATTCATACCGTAAAAGAGATTACATGATGAAACATGTTAGGTAGCATTCCACATCAAAAATTCTGTTTTTATCATTTACCTACTCGAGGACGAGCAGGAATTAAGCTTGGGGATGCTGATACGTCTCCAACATATCTATAATTTTTGATCGTTCCATGCTATTATAGTATCAATCTTGGATGTTTTAAATGCAACTTTATGCAATTATATATCATTTTTTGGGACTAACCTATTAACTCAGTGTCCAGTGCCAGTTGCCGTTTTTCGCTTGTTTTTGTCTTTTCAGAAAATCATTATCAAAAAGTGTCCAAATGTGGCACCCCGGCTCAGAGCAACCGGTTTACCTTGCATTGCCAGCCCAAAGATCAAGTCTTCTGGCAACACACAACAACTTGGTACAGAAAATAACCGCTTTATTGATCTCTAGCGGATACATCGGTTCAGATATTACAAGATAAGCGAGGCCAAGCGGCACACACGGTGCGGCTGCACTTATGTACATTATTTAGTAGACATCTCGGGGCCTCGATGATAAAGAAACTACTACGCGGCAGCGGAACGACGATGTAGCGGAACTCCACTCCACAGGGACACTGCTGGGACACGGCCTAGATCGCGACATACTGCTCGACATCAACACCTTGCACGGCTTCTCCTGCATCTGGCATGATAAGCCAGGTGAGTACTTTGAATGTACTCGCAAGCTCACAGCAAACAAGGCAATTACGACAAACAATAACAAGGCATTTAACAAGTGTAATGCATGAACATGAACATGATACTATCTGTCATGGAGTGCACATGGATTGATGTCATGGTCCCTGGGCCCAACTTACCATCTCGGGGTTACCTCGTAACCACCGTCAACAACTTACCATCGTGATCCTCATTTGATCACAGCAGTACCAACCATAGTGATACCCACACGGTCACCAACTTCTGCATCTGCCATCTTGGAGGTATTAAGTGTGTAGGTTATTTAGTTCTGTTGACCCACGGTGTGACCTACTACAAACTGTGTCCATGACCGAGGACGCGGCTACCGATAGATTATACACTCTGCAGAGGTTAGTACACTTTACCCACACCACGGAACTCATGGCTTCGTGCTCTCATTCGGGTGGACCAATGACATTCCGACAAAACCAATCTATTGCATGACACTCCCGGCCACTCCGACAAACTCCCCTTTGGGCTATGTCATGGGTGGCCCCGATGTCAACTCGTGACATCCTGCCACCTCATGGCTGCCACCGTCGTGGCCAAACAAAACAAAGTCGTCCCAAATGGGGACATCGGTACCGTAAAACTCGGGCACACAAGGTTATGGCTGCCTACCGGGCCAGGGTAGCGCAAGTGCACAACCTTCCCTAGTTGGAGGCACCGGCGAGAGGCATGACAATAGACCGAATTAGGG
This sequence comes from Elymus sibiricus, assembly GCA_039707655.1. Classification (NCBI taxonomy): domain Eukaryota; kingdom Viridiplantae; phylum Streptophyta; class Magnoliopsida; order Poales; family Poaceae; genus Elymus; species Elymus sibiricus. The sequence continues at coordinate 130,075,337 of CM077668.1, forward strand.
CCTCCCCATCCAGGCAAGTGTGCTTGCACTGGTGAGCTCGATTCGGTGGCACCATGACTTGATCAACAGTTGTTCAAGTTGGATTATCATCATGTTTAGCTTGAAATAATGTGATTCGAGCCATTGTATGCAATGAGGTGCACGGGTCATGATAATATGAAAATGAATAACGAGTGCATCATGCTACCATGAGAGTATACGACCTGATCTCTACTGTACAAAATAACAAGATGCCATATTCTTCACTGCATAATAACAATATGACATGTAACAACTAGAATGCAACAAGTTATATATAGCAATTCATTTGAATAGTGAGGCATTTAATGATTTTAATTCGAATAAACCATTGTCATTGAAATGTCATCCTTGCATATGAATGTTGTGGCTTGCCTTGGTTCAGAGGAGTGTCACAATACTCCTGGTCTTCTCCAACACAACTAGGAGCTACTGAAAATATTTTAAATGCAAAAAAGAAAATGTCACATAAAGCATTTTATTGCACCAGAAATTCCCAACAGCAAGGAAAATTCTGAAATTTGGCATACAGAAACTTTAGCTCAATACAAAACAGTAGCAAAAAGAATCAACTCATTTGGACTTATAGAATAGAAACTAGAGCTAGTCAAAGTTAGGGTCAAAATTTGGATTTAAATGAATTTAAACAAATTTCCAGAGAGGGCCACGTCGAAAGCGTACTTTCAGAATACGCCTCCACTTATACCGCTTCGGGCGAGAGGGAGAGAGGTTGATAGGTGGGGCCCCCTGTCAGGGTTAAAAGAGAGAGAGAGAGGGAAACCGGGGAGGCGGCGCTGTCGCCGGTGGTTCTCCGGCGAGGAGGCCACGACGATCGCCAGAGAGGAGGGGGATGGATCCAGCACATCGAGACGAGCACGGGCGTACCCGAAGTGACGGCGGGGGTGGACGGACGGCGTCGGAACGTTCTTCTTCAGAGACGGCGGCGGCGGAGCTCGTCGGCTACGGCGATTACGGCGACGATCCGACGAAGCAACACCACGAGCGAACTCAGGAGATCACCACGACCTCAACGGGAACAGAGAACGAAGCTGGGGTTGACCGGAGCGAGTGGACGATTGAGGTGGATCCGCGGTAGACGCCGGCGATGATCGGCGGCAAGAGACCTTCCCGACCTTGCCGCACTTGATGGGGAGCGATTTGTGGCCAGTGGAGGTGAGAGCGATGATTGAAACGGCTCGGGGGTGGCTGAATTTATAGGCGGAGGGGTGGCCGTGCACTGGACTCCGTCGGTGATGAGCTGCATAAGAAATGAGAGAGAAGGAGCTCGGGCGCGACGCGGAGACGAAGTAGCGGAGCACAGCGACGCGGTGCATGCACGCGGACATAGTGCGGCACACTACGAGGGGCAGGCGGCGCACGCGCGCGCACTGTTCCACCCCGCTAGTGCCTCGGCCGCTTCCGGCGAGCGGCTTGCCGGCGTCGGGGAGGAACGGGTCGAGGCCAGGTGTCGTGCTGGAGGCTGCGGAGAGGCTGGGACAGGCTGCGGTGGCGAGAGGAGGATGAACGGGCGGCGGCAGAGGGTCCCGATGCCTAGAGCGTGGCGACTGCCAGCCAAACCCCGTGCACCCACGTAGTCACCGCGTGCACCGGCACACGCGGTGCTTTAGGTGATGCCAGACCGTGTCTAGGGTGTAGTCCCTTCAACGCGGTGCCTAAATGTGCGCTTGGTTTGCCTCCTAGCTCACTGGATGGGACTAGAGCTTGCTGCAAAGTTTCTGGAAAGAAACTTGGGACAAATGTTGGGGATAAACGGCAAGGAATTAAAGTCTGAAATTTGGGGGTTAAGCATCTCCTAGGAAGGTAGTCATGTGGTAAAAATTTCACCTCCAACAGATCAAGGAAAAATATCCTTGCTTCACAAAGTGCCATTTCTAACCAGAAGCAAAAATATTTTCCGTAGCTGAAAATTTCCAAATGACTATGGAATATTTTTGCATGGGGAGGCGAGGCACGATCCAAAGAATATTTGGGAGTTTTCTTGGAATTTTTGGAGCAAGAAAAATGAGGGTTGCTTCATAGCTATTTGAGAAAACAGTCATTTTCAGGAGAAAAAGGAATATAGTGCCATTAAAGAAAATTACCCCATGGCATTATAGTGAGGGGGATGAGGTCTAGGGAGGGTTTAATGATGATAGAACCCACTTGGAAGAAAATAAAAAAATAATTCCAAGTGGTAAGCCCAAAAGAATTAACTGAAAAACCCAAATGCAAATTCAAATATTCAATAAATCCAAATAAAAGAAAAGGCAAAAATCCAGGGTGTTACACCAAACGAGAAAAAAACTTTGGATTAATTTTTTCTGGACCAGAAGAGACCCACGAAGCTTTGGGAGAAGACCAGAGGAGTTACGAGGGAGCGACAAGCTCAGGGGGCCGCGCCCCCCAGGCTTGTGGGCCCCTCATGGCACCTCCAGACCTAATTCCAATGCTATAAATTCTAAAATATTGCCATTATACCCAAGAGACAGAAGAGGAAACCTTTCCACCGCCGCAAGCCTCTGTTCTTCCGCGATCCCATCTGGGGGCCTTTTCCGGTACTCTGCCGGAGGGGGAATCAATCACGGAGGGCTTCTACATAACCCTTGCTGCCCTACCGATGATGTGTGAGTAGTTTACCACCGACCTACAGGTCCATAGCTAGTAGCTAGATGGCTTCTTTTCTCTCTTTGATCTTCAATACCATGTTCTCCTCGATGTTCTTGGAGTTCTATCCGATGTAATCTTCTTTTGTGGTGTGTTTGTTGGGATCCGATGAATTGTGAGTTTATGATCAGATTATTCATGAGAAATATTTGAGTCTTTGCTGCACTCTTTTATGCGTGATTATTATAGCTTTGTATTTCTCTCCGATCTATCGATTTTGTTTGGCCAACTAGATTGGTTTATCTTGCAATGGGAGAGGTGCTTTGTGATGGGTTCGATCTTGCGGTGCTCAATCCCAGTGACAGAAAGGGACATGACACGTATTTGTATTGTTGCCATTAAGGATAAAAAGATGGGGTTTATTCATATTGTTTGAGTTTACTTCTCTACATCATGTCATCTTGCTTAAGGCATTACTCTGTTTTCGTTAACTTAATACCCTAGATGCATGCTGGATAGCGGTCGATGGGTGGAGTAATAGTAGTAGATGCAGGCAGGAGTCGGTTTACTTGTTTTGGACATGATGCCTATATACATGATCATTGCCATGAATCCGTCATAATTATTTGCTTTTCTATCAATGGCCCAACAGTAATTTGTTTACCCACCGTATGCTATTTGTTCGAGAGAGAAGCCTCTAGTGAAAACGATGGCCCCCGGGTCTATTTTATCATATATAAAAAACCAATAATACCTTGCTGCAATTTATTTACTTTTATTTAGTTTAGTAATTTAGTTTATCTATTTATCTCTATCAGACTTAATCCTTACAAATAACCACTAAGAGGATTGGCAACCCTCTTATTTGCGTTGGGTGCAAGTGTTTGCTTGTGTGTGTGCAGGTGCTGCTCACTGGATTTTGTGTGGTTCTCCTACTGGATTGATAACCTTGGTTCTTAACTGAGGGAAATACTTATCTCTACTATACTGCATCATCCTCTCCTCTTCGGGGAAATACCAACGCAGACTACAAGTAGCAAGTAGTAATTAGATGATGGGTTGCTAGAGTGACAGAATCTTAAACCGTAGTTTATGCGCTATTCCGTAAGGGGCTGATTTGGATCCATATGTTTCATGCTATGGTTAGAGTTATCTTAATTCTTTTTTCATAGTTGTGGATGCTTGCGAGAGGGGGTAATCATAAGTGGGAGGCTTATTCAAGTAAGAACAGCACCCAAGCACCGGTCCACCCACATTTCAAATTATCAAAGTAGCGAACGCGAATCAAACAAACATGATGAAAGTGACTAGATGAAATTCCCATGTGTCCTCGAGAACGCTTTGCTTATTATACGAGTTCGTTGTGGCTTGTCCTTTGCTACAAAAAGGAATGGGCCACCTTGCTGCACTTTATTATACTTATTACTTGTTACTTGTTACGAATTATCTTGCTACCGAAACTTTCTGTTACCGCTACTTTCAGTACTTGCAGAGAATACCTTGCTGAAAACTGCTTGTCATTTGCTTCTGCTCCTCGTTGGGTTCGACACTCTTACTTATCGAAAGGACTACGATTGATCCCCTATACTTGTGGGTCATCAGAGCAAAACAAAAAGAAAACGGTGGTACTACATGTATACAACACGCACATCTCGTTCGCGTCGCACCACACATGATCGGTCGGTCTGGCACGCCGCTCACGGAATGGAACATGAGTCATCTTGCGTTTGCACTCACATGTGGGCAATTGAGCAGCCGACCATAGGCACACTCTCCCCCGTCCCTCAGGCCCCACGCGTCGGCTGAGTTGTACTAGAAGGGAGACACCAGCGATAGTAGTACTAGAGTAGTGATGTACACACATCGTTGCTTGGACGATCCCTGCACGACAGGGGAGATCAGTTCGTCCATCCATGTGACCAGAGTCCAGCAGACGGCTGGATTGGTGATACGTCTCCAACGTATCTATAATTTATGAAGTATTCATGCCATGTTTATTATAGTTTTGTATGATTTTGGTGCACTTTTATATGGATTTTATATGATTTTCATGGACTAACATATTGACCTAGTGCCCAGTGCCAGTTGCTGTTTTCTGCTTGTTTTTGGTTTTCCAGAAAATCTATATCAAATGAAGTCCAAATGCAGCGAAACTTTTTGACGATTTTTTCTGGAACATAAGAGACACTAGAAGCTTCGGGAGGTGGCCAGAAGACCCACAGGGGCCCCACAAGCCACCAGGGCACGCCAGCCCCCCAGGCGCGCCCTGGTGCCTCATGGGCCCCCTGTGGCCCTTCTTCGCGTGATTCCAACGCCAAAAAATCATATATATATATTCAAAAACCCCCAAAAGTTAACCTAGATGAGATTTTACGCCGCCGCAAGCCTCTGTACCTCCACGATCTCATCTACAGCCCTTTTCCGGCACCCTGCCGGAGGGGGGGGGAATCATCACCGGAGGCCATCTTCATCATCCCGGCGGTCTCCATGACGAGGAGGGAGTAGTTCACCCTCGGGGCTGAGGGTTTGTACCAGTAGCTATGTGTTTTATCTCTCTCTCGCATTCTTGATTTGGCACGATCTTGATGTACCGCGAGCTTTGTTAATATAGTTGGATCATATGGTGTTTCTTCCCTCTCTATCCTTGTTGTGATGAATCGAATCTTTTCCCTTTGAGGTTTCGTTATTGTCGGATTGAATATTTCAGATTTGAGAACACTTGATGTATGTCTTGCATATGAATACCCGTGGTGACAATGGGGTATTATATTGATTCACTTGATATATGTTTTGGCACTCAACTCGCGGATTCCCGAGGTGACATTGGGGTAATCTATGCATATGGGTTGATGCACGTTTTCATTATCTTTTCTCCGATAGAAACTTTGGGGTGCTCCTTGAAGATCTTTGTGTGGATTGGACATTATGATTATGAAGTTGTTTGATGCATTTCGTATAATCAACTCACGGATACTTGTGGTGACATTGGAGTATCTAGGTGACATTAGAGTTGGTTGATGTGTATCATATGGTGTTATTTTAGTACGAACTCTAGGGCTGTTTGTGACACTTATAGGAATAGCTCAATAGATCGATCGGAAAGGATAACTTTGAGGTGGTTTCATACCCTACAAACAATTTCTATCTTATGTTCTCCGCTAATAGGAACTTGGGAGTGATTCTTTATTGCACGTTGAGGGATGGTTATATGATCCAATTATATTAGCATTGTTGAGAGATTGCACTAGCGAAAGTATGAACCCTAGGCCTTGTTTTTAAGCATTGCAATACCGTTTGTGCTCACTTTTGTTACTTGCTACCTTGCTGATTTTATATTTTCAGATTACAAAAACCTATATCTACTATCCATACTACACTTTTATCAACATCTCTTCGCCGAACTAGTGCACCTATACAATTTACCATTGTATTGGGTGTGTTGGGGACACAAGAGATTTCTTGTATTTGGGTGCAGGGTTGTTTGAGAGATACCATCTTCAACCTACGCCTCCCACGGATTGATAAACCTTAGGTCATCCACTTGAGGGAAAATTGCTACTGTCCTACAAAACTCTGCGCTTGGAGGCCCAACACGAGTCTACAAGAATAAGTTGTGTAGTAGACATCAAGCTCTTTTCTAGCGCCATTGCCAGGGAGGTGAGTGCTTGAAGGTATATCTTTAGATCTTGCAATCGAATCTTTTAGTTTCTTGTTTTATCACTAGTTTGGTTTATAAAAGAAAACTAAAAAAATGGAATTGAGGTTGCCTCATATTATTCGTCTTTATCATGTCTTTCTTGAAAATGATGGATCGGAAAATTGTGCTCAATTGATAGAAGAAGAATTCAATAAAATGTTTGGCATAAAATATTTGAATGATGAGCATGATTGCAATGTTGCTAGTATGAATTATTTGAATATCCATAATACTAATGATGACTGCACTAGTCATGATAATGATGTCTCCTATAAGGATGTCAATTTTTGTAGAGTGAATTGGGAGTACAAATGCATACCAAAAAGGGAAAATAGATTTTGTAAGAGGCTTAAGCATTTAGAAACTAAAGGGTTGCAAGAGAGGCTAGATGATTGTGCTGAAAGATTTAATTTTTCTCGCCATCCTTGTGAACTTTGCAATGAACGTGGTCATTTAAATCTCCAATGCAAATTGTTTCATGATCGAATCGTGTCCAAAAATTGTGATAACTTGATTAGCCTTGCGCATCATAATGAACTTAGTCTACTTCTGGGGTATGAAGAAATGAAACGTATAACTAGGGATATCCCAGAATATAATCTCAAGAGATTTCTCGATTTTGATCTAGAGGAAATTTATATGTATTGTGTGGTAAATTGCATTGAGAATCCTTATATTGCCAATTATTTAAAGACAAGAAATCAAATAGAAGATGAAGAGAATACTAATGAAGGGGAAGAGGTTTCCCAATATCCTCCTATTTTTTCTTATGATGAATCAGGTAACGAGGAGGAGCTTTTTATTCAACCAATCTCTTCAATACAGTGCTCGGAAAAATTGATTAAACCCACACATGATGTGGTGAAGAAGAAGAAAAGAAGAAAAAGTAGAGGTAAAAAGGTATCTCTCCCAAATAATGTTGCTCCTATTATTGTTGTGCCTCATGAGAATGAATCAAAAACAATTGTGGAAGATGATACACTTGATGATGATATTGCTTCTTTGTCTTATGGCACAATGTCTGAAGGAATTGTTGAGGATGATTTTGTTATGCCTATTACTCATTATGACGATTATGATTGGGAAGATAATGATACCTCTTATAATCTTGAAAATCTTTATGGCACCAACTTGGAAAATTATGATGAAAATTGTTATACTATTGGTGCTATTCATACTATTAATGATGAAAGTGATTATGCATATGATATGCAAAGCCACAAGCTTGGGGATGCTGTGTTTGATGAGAATGACATGTTTGAGAATTTATTTGCTGCAATTGATGTTTGTCCCAAGCTTGGAGATGCTATACTTAATGAAGATGATTTTTTTCATCCCCCTACTTTGAATGATCAAATTTGTTATGATGATTTCATGCCTCCTATCTATGACGATTATTGTGATGATACTTATGTTATGAAAAATAGTGATGATTATTATTATAATACTTGTTATAATCCTTTTACTGAACATCACTCTTTTAATGTGGAAACAATTTATAGTATTCGAGTTTCATACTATACTCCCACTATTATGAATGAGAAGAAAATTGCTTGTGTGGTGAGTAATAAAAATTCTATGTTTGTGGATCATGAAAAGAATGCTTTACATGATAGCTATGTTCTCGGTTGCCATCAAGAAGGTGAAGCCGGCTACGTTTGGACATCGACGACATCGATTGATGCCTTTTCTACTAGTTTGCTCTTTGAGCTTTGATCCTCGTCGAGTTTGTCTGTCGGGACGTAGTCGATGGAGCTCCAGCATAGATTCATGTTGTCTCCTTAGGGCAGTGAGGTTAGCGTTTCTTCTCATATGGGAGAATTTGGTGTTATATTAATTAGGTGCCTTAGATCAATGATGACAACTATGCCTCCAGGGCGCTACTCCTTAGGGGCACGTGCACGAAGACTCCTCGACAGTCATTGACGAGGTCAAGCCGGCTCCGATAGGATAGCAGCAACAACGACGCGTCGACGGCTCTTTCAGACTGCAGTTGGTTGTTCGCTGGTCTCGGAATTTGGATGTATTTTTTATCAGAGATGCTATGTACTTGCAAACATTTACAATAGACCCAGTCTCCCTCAAAAAAGGTTGCATATAGTTTATGTTCAAAATCAGAGTAAAGATTGATGGCTCTTACATTTTTTTGCAAATGCTAAGATCACAAATTTTCAGAAATTTGATTTCCCTTTATGTTGGAAACAATACATTTCAAGCTCTAGCTAGCTATTCAAAATGTAAATTGTGCATGTTTTATAATTATAGCGTGGTAAGCAAACAAAATTTATGGTGTGCCCCCATTTAGATGTGAACTGCAAAAGCCACACATTACCTCAAATTCAAACTACTTACTCCATGGATGCAATGTGTTCAAACGGTGCCATCGACATCTCAAATTCAAAAGAGTTCAAGCTTGTTCGTTCTATATTTTCACCCGTGATAATTTGACCCGTGTGGTTGTTCAATTAATGGAAGGCCGGGGACCAGAAGTGAACAATACAAAGTGCGACTTGGCTCGTACGCAATTTTAAACGATTGTTTTTATGGAGAGAAAAAAGAAAACTACTCCACTATATGTATATAAGCAGGAGCCTCCGCTCTTGCTTGCTAGGGTTGCTCTCTTCACACACTCATCCTCTCCAGATGTAAACACGACAGCGGTGGCTACACTCTCTCTCTGCTCACCGCTGGTCACAGATCCGACCGGATCCCCTCCGCCGGGGAAGGGGTGAAGGTGCAACGTTCACGCGGTCCTCATCGGCGACGGAGCAAACCCACTGCCGGTGCGTCCCGATACGCATGCCTTGCCATTCTCTCCCACACAGTGCCGGCTAGGGAGGGCCTTCGACCCAGTCTTCCTCGCTGCCATGGTGTGGGCAGATCCGGCCTCTCGCCACCCACCTAGCCAAATCCCGACAAACCTCAGGTATAACTTCCTTCGAAACCGGCCTTCTCTACTGCCCCAGGTCCCCACGTCGATGCATGTGAATATTTTTCTACTTCTTAGCCCCCCTCGTAGATTGGCTCGATCGGCTGTTCCAAAGCCACCTAAATTATTACTATTAGAGGTAATGTTACTTCATGCAGTCGAATCTATGACTTGGTTCAAAGCGGGATGAACGGGGGAAAAGTTCTAGCATGACTCTAGGACTTGGTTCAAAGAGGAAAGATTGGGGGGTGGGGGTAGTAGAGACTGGCTACCCAACCGGTCTCTTGGTTGAATAGGGAAATAAAGGGAAAACAAAGTACAAACTGGATATAGAACCGATCTACTGGTTGAAAAAGGAAAGAAAGTGGGGACTGGGGGACAAGTCAACAGAGTATTTCCAGCACTAGATTTGCTGCCCTCACATACTAAAAGGTGGCTATAGTGTACAAAAATGGGACCAACCCAGATATCCTGTTTGGATCTTTGTTTGCATCACCACTTTATGCATCGGTGGAGGTACATGGTGCTGGTGCACCCACTGTCCGATGCCCTTATGGCAATTTTTAGCTGTTGTTAATCTAATGCCGCTGGTAAAATGCAGCAATCTCACTGTTAAAGTAAGGACATGTGTTGGTGTATAAAACATGGGTATTTTATACCCTGACTTATGCACAGACAGTAGCAGCCTCCTTGCCGGCCGAGGCTTGCCGGGAACCGCCAAGACCAAGATTCAAGGCCCAGTTGCAGAAGCTACTAGAAAGAAGCTCAAGACACATCACCAACAAGCACTCAACCAGGACTGAAGATAAAGACGTTTCTTGCCGGCAAGGCCAAACCGGCAAGGTGAAGACCCGGCAAGCTCCGTACCGGCAAGCTTCTGCCAGAGAACTATTTTCCGTTGGTGCTGAAGCCCAACGTGAGATCTTGGTTGATGAACTTGCCGAAGAACTCCATTTCTTCATGGTCAGATCTCTGCAATGAGTTTGTTGGTGCCTTTACCGGAGGCCACAAGGCTCCTGGACAGCCCAGCGACCTGCAGGTGATTCCGCAGAGAGATGGAGAAACTTTGTGCAAGTACATCCAAAGGTTCAGCCGTGTGCACCATAACATTCCAGATGTACACCCCGCAGCCGTCATTGCCGCCTTTCATACGAATGTGCGCAATCGGAGGATGCGGGAGAAGATGAACGTCAAGCTACCCAAAACCGTCAACGAGCTCTACACATTGGCGGATAAGTGCGCACGCGCTGAGGAAGGAAGAAGGCTTCCCGGGGAAGACGCTGGTGCCAAGGTGGATTCCGAGGACGATGACGCTGCCACCCTGAGGAAGACGGGCCGAAAGCGCAACAGGAAGAGCAAAGGCAAAACTGTTATGTCTGTCGAAGGCTCCGGCAACTCTGAGTCCGCCAAGAAAGCTAAGACCGAGAACCCTAGCAAGGAGGCAGCAGTGTGCACCGCTTGCCAGGAGGCGGCGGCAAATGAGGAGGCCGGCAAGTCTGATGGGCCATACAGCAAGATTCACCACACTAAGGGCCATGATCTCCAAGAGTGCCGACAAGTCGAGCACCTTGTTGAGAAACAGAAGGCTGAATACGAAAAGCGTGACAAAGAAAAGGGTCAAGATGGTGCCGGTGGATCCGGCAAAAAGGGCCATGGCGGCCGGGGAGGCCGTCGCGGCAAGGCCAAGCAGCAGAAAGAAAAACCTGCTAGAGGCCGCGAAAAGAAAGGTGAAGACGATGGAAGTGAGGAAGAAGAGGACGACGAAGAGTCCAGTGAACAGGAATTCCAGAAGGCAACCAAGGCTATGTGTGTTGACGGAGGGGCATCTTTGCACTCCTCTCACCGCCAACTTAAGCAGTGGGCTCGTGAGGTTAATGCGGCAGAACCGGCAATGGGCTCTCAAAAGCCACTCAAGTGGTCGCACACGCCTATCATTTTCGATGCCGAGGACCACCCTGATCGCACAACCGCGGTCGGGTGTTTGCCATTGTTGGTTTCGCCAACAATTCGCAACCTCCAGGTCACGAAAATGTTAGTTGACGGTGGGGCCGGCTTAAACTTGATTTCTTCGGAAGTAATCAAGAGGCTGCAGATCCCCGACGAGGAACTCGAAAAGACAGGCACGTTCCAGGGAGTAAACCCGGGAAGAAGCAAGCCCAAGGGAAAGATCACATTGTCGGTAACATTTGGCGGGGAATTGAACTACAGGACAGAAAAGATTGTCTTTGATGTTGTCAAGATCCCTTTGCCGTATAATGGAATTCTTGGCCGCCCAGGCTTGGCAAAATTCATGGCAGCATCTCACTATGCCTACAACACATTGAAGATGCCGGGGCCAATGGGTGTCATTTCCATCAACTCCGACAAGAAAGATGCAGTTATTTGCGTCGACAAGATGTACAGAGATGCGGTTGTAGCAGAGGCCGCCAAGATGCCAGCTCCCGCCAAGAAGAAGGAAAACAAAAAGTCCGGCAAGACCTCTGACAAGGATTCCGGGAAGTGCACCTCTTCGGAGTTTTGTGCACCCGTCGAAGACTTGCCGGAATGCTCTGTCGGTAAGAAATCCAAGGCTACTTCACTGGCGACCAAAAAGATTCCGGCGAGGGAGGATGGCACTGACGGTACCTTCACCATTAGTGCCACCCTTGACAGCAAATAGGAAAGCGTGCTCGTTGGCTTCCTGCGGGCGAATGTCAATGTGTTCGCCTGGCGACCGTCCGACATCCCCGGTGTTCCCAGGGAGGTAATTGAGCACCACCTTGCCGTCTGTCCCCATGCTCGGCCCGTAAAGAAAAAGGTCCGGAAGCAAGCTTTGGAGCTACAACAATTCTTCGCCGAGGAAATCAAGAAACTTGAAGCAGCAGGTCTGCTTACAGGTGTACTACATCCAACTTGGTTGGCAAACGGAAAGTCGAGACTTTGTATTGATTACACTGATATTAACAAAGCATGTCCAAAGGATCCTTTCCCATTGCCGCACATTGATCAAATTGTAGACTCCACTTCTGGCTGTGATTTACTCTCCTTCCTTGATGCCTATTCTGGGTACCATCAGATATTCATGGCCAAGGAGGATGAAGAGAAAACCTCATTCATTACTCCATGTGGCACATACTGCTTTGTGCGTATGCCTTTTGGGTTAAAGAGTGCCGGCTCAACATTTGCAAGGGCAGTCCAGATTGGTTTTGAACCCCAGCTGCACAGGAATGTGGAAGCATATATGGACGACATAGTGGTCAAGACCAAGGACAAATCTACCCTCATTCAAGATTTAGAAGAGACATTTGCTAACTTGTGCAAGATCAATTTGAAGCTCAATCCCGAGAAGTGCATGTTTGGCGTTCCATCCGGCAAGCTTCTCGGGTTCTTTGTATCTCAGCGTGGAATTGAAGCAAATCCCGACAAGATCAAAGCAATTGAGCAGATTCAAGCACCAAAAAGCATCAAGGATGTGCGGCGTCTTGCCGGCTGTGTTGCCGCCTTAAGTAGGTTCATTTCAAGATCTGCTGAGCGCGCCCTGCCGTTTTTCAAGATTTTGAAAAAGGCAGGTCCGATGAAATGTACTCCGAAAGCGGAGGCCGCGCTGCATGACTTGAAAAGGTACCTCTCCTCCGCGCCAACACTAGTTGCACCTAGACCGCAAGAGCCGTTGCTGCTATACGTAGCGGCAACGAATAAAGTGGCTAGTGCTGCTTTAGTGGCGCAGAGGGAAGTTGATGACGAGGAAGCAGCCGCGGCAAGCCCATCTAGCGACAAACCAGAATCTTCTCCGGCAAAGCCAGGTGCTGGCAAGCCAGAAACAGCGCAAGCAAATGAAACTAACCAGCAAGTGATACCAAAGAAGAAAGTGGTGCAGCGGCCCGTATATTTTGTTAGCTCCCTTCTACAGGGGGCTAGGTCAAGATACTCTGGGGTGCAGAAATTGCTTTTTGGTCTTCTTACGGCCTCAAGAAAGCTGCGTCACTACTTCCAAGCGCACGAGATCACCGTCATCACTCGCTTCCCGTTGCAACGCATCTTGAGAAATCCAGAGGCAACTGGCAGGATAGTGGAGTGGGCATTGGAATTGTCAAGCTTTGCACTTAAGTTTGAAAGCACTTCAACCATCCAGAGCAGAGCCTTGGCAGAGTTCATTGCAGAATGGATGCCGACGCAAGATGAAGAAATTCAAGAAACAGCCCTCCCCGGCAAAGAGACGGCCAAAGAATGGATCATGTACTTTGATGGTGCCTTCTTGCTGCAAGGCGCCAGTGTCGGAGTGCTGCTTGTCGCGCCCACCAGAGAGCACCTCAAGTATGTGGTTCAAATAAACTTTCCCAGGGAGCAAGCTACAAACAACACTGTTGAGTACGAAGGGCTCCTTGCCGGTCTTAGGATCGCAGTGGACCTTGGAATCAAAAAATTGATCATCCGCGGTGACTCGCAGCTTGTTGTGAAGCAAGTAAACAAAGATTACCAGAGCCCGTTGATGGAAGCATATGTGGAAGAAGTGAGGAAATTGGAAGAACACTTTGACGGGTTGCAAACAGAGCACATCCCTCGTGCGGAAAACAGCATTGCTGATCACCTATCAAAGTGGGCTGCTCAAAAGCTACTTGTGGAACCAGGAACTTTTGTGCTCCATTTGAATCAACCAACAGTTACTCCGTCAACGCCGGCTAGTAAGAGGAGGAAATTGAATACCGGCAATTACTTTCCGGCAGAGCTCCTAGAAGCCGCCGGCAAGGATGTTGCCGGGAACAATGACATGGTTGTCGGTGAGCAGCGGCTTCGCGCAGAACCTCAAGTTCTTGCCGCAGAGGCAAGCGCTTCCATAGCCGAAGAGATGCCTTTAGTCCTTTTCGTCGAGCCGCAGGCTCCGGCGTGGGCACAGCAGATAATTCATTTCCTTCAAACAGGAGAACTTCCCGATGAGCAAGAAGAAGCTGAGGAAGTAGCCCGCCAGTCAAGTATGTATCAGTTTGTGGATAACACACTATACAGAAAGAGGCCAAACGGTGTGAAATTGAAGTGCCTTTGCCAGGAAGACGGACTGAAGCTGTTGGCGGAGATACATGGAGGCATATGTGGCTGTCACATAGGATCAAGGGCGCTTGCCGGCAAAGCTTTCCGGCAAGGCTTCTATTGGCCCACTGCCCTCCAGGATGCAACTGAGCTAGTAACAAGATGTGAAGCATGCCAGTTCCATTCAAAGAACATACATCAGCCAGCTCAAGCTCTCCAAACAATCCCTCTCTCCTGGCCCTTTTCGGTCTGGGGGCTCGATATCTTGGGCCCCTTCCCCCGTGCTGTCGGGGGCTTTGAGTTCTTGTACGTCGCCATCGACAAGTTCACAAAGTGGCCTGAAGTGGAGCCGGTGAGAAAGGTGACAGCGCAGTCAGCCGTCAAGTTCTTCAAAGGATTAGTTTGCCGTTTCGGGGTTCCTAACAGAATCATCACCGACAACGGCACACAATTCACGAGCTGCACCTTCATGCAGTATATCCAAGACCTTGGCAGCAAAATCTGTTTTGCATTTGTCGCTCACCCAAGAAGCAACGGCCAAGCGGAAAGGATGAATGCTGAAGTGCTGCGTGGCCTCAAGACAAGAACCTTTGACAGGCTGCGCAAATGTGGAAGGCGCTGGATTGATGAGTTGCCGGCAGTTCTTTGGTCACTCAGGACGACACCAAATCAAGCTACCGGCCAAACACCCTTCTCCCTAATCTATGGTGCAGAAGCGGTGCTCCCCACGAAACTCACATACGGGTCACCTCAAGTGCTCGCTTATGATGAAGCTGAGCAAGAGCAGTTGTGGCAAGACGACGCAACGCTCCTTGAGGAGGATTGTCTTCGAGCAGTTGTGCGAGCTGCATGCTACTAGCAAGCCTTGCGCCACTATCATAGCCGCAAAGTGCACGCCCGAAGCCTTGAGGAAGGCGATCTTGTTCTTCGGCGCGTTCAATCCGCCAAGAAGTCAAACAAGTTGACGCCGAAGTGGGAAGGCCCTTATCGGGTAGTACGAGTCACCAGACTGGGCGCAGTCCGTTTGTAGACCGAAGATGGCACCACAGTGCAGAACTCATGGAATATTGAGCATCTTCGCAAGTTCTACCCGTGAGGCGCGGTTGCCGGGCATCCCGGCAACCCCTTTTGTACAAGCTTTGTCGGCAAGACTTGTAACCCTTTGTACAAAGCCAGGCGCAGATCCTGTGCATAATAAAGCTAAGTGTTTCGCAACTCATCGTACATATTCATTTATATATGGACACATGTGATGTTGTGATTTACACTTTAGTTTGTATGGAATGGCTGATGAACCGTCAAGGTTCCCAAACCACTCTTTTCTCCTCTTTCTTTTTCTTAAAAGGACAGAAGAATCCCTCGCGAGCAAATTTCCCGGGGGGGAGTGGAGATGCGGTACCATTTTAATAACGTTCAAGCGATCATTTTGTACGATGACGAAAACAGCGCAAGGAAAAGCTAAGTTGAATTTTTTTGAAACAGATTCCTTGTTACATTTGCAATTTCCCTTGAACGATTTTGTGTCTGTATGACAAACCTGCACGCGAAGGAATCTTGTCGTGATCAGATTGCGCTCTTATTTTGCTTCGAGTCCGCTCGGCAAGATATGCATCTGCATTGTGACGGCAGGTTGCCTTGCCGGTGGCAGTGCTTCCGGCGAGCTGCTAAGGACCTGTTCCTCTAAGCGCTCGCGGCAAGTGCCTGAACCGGCAAGCTGTCGCGCTATGATTGACAAGTTACTCTGCCGACAGCGACACTTCCAGCAGGCTGCTAAGGACCTGTTCCTCAAAGCGCTCGCGGCAAGTGTGCGCGCCAGCAAGTTTCCTAACAACCGTAGGGGATACGATCATACAAAGACAAAATAAAACAAGGGAAACAGTAAGCATTCACTTAAGCCCCGGCAAACGCTAGATATTCATTTGTAACACCCCTGAGTAATGAGCCACAGTGATCTTCAAATTAGTGCTAAGCTAATTTATTTTGTAAAGAATGATCACAGTGGAATCATATCTCATTTCAAATTCCACCACGAATTCAAATTCAATTTGCAAGTGAAATTTGAAGTTGCACAAAAATTGCTGCAAAAATGTTCATCATTTAGCAAAAATTCCCAAACAAATAATTGTTGAGGAAAACAACATTTCTTATTTGCTAAATGGGCAGTAGCAATTTATTCAGTGCCATTTCAGCATTTTAAAATGCAATTTCATTTGTGAAAAATTCAAATGGATTCAAATAATCCTCAAACTTCTTGAGGCAGTGCCTATTAATGCCAGGGATTTTTTTGGCCTAGTCCAACATTTTTCTCAAGTAATTAGTTGGCCCAACTAAAACCTTTTCTATCTCTGTTATTAATTAAAAGAGAAAACAGAAAAACTGGAAAAGGAAAAACCTTACCTGTCGCCTGGCCGAAGGCCAGCCGGCCCAGCCCAACTGGACCATCATCCTCACCTGCTCCCTCCCTCCATGTCGCTGTCCCCGCGCCCGGCGCGCGCTGCGTCTTCCCCAGCTCGCCACAGCGCCGGGGCAGGTGAGCCAAGGGGATAAGGCTGACCCCTCGACCCCCTGGACCCTCTGGCTCCTCCTCTCCCCCTTCCTCATGCCCTCTCCCTCTCGCTCTGCACCTCGTGTCCGAAGCTCTCCGTCGCCGCCTCGACACCACCGTGGCCACTCGTTGCTAGTCACCGCGCTGCCATGTCCAGGAGCATCACCGGTCTCCTCCCCGTCTCTGAGATGAAGATCGCGTCCCCGGGTGCCTTGCAGCCTCGCCATCGAGCTGTTCCCTTTGCCATGGCCGCCGCCATCCATCCCCGAATGTCGCCGCTCCGGTGCCTCCCCGACTCCATCGACTGCCGCATCGAGCTCGTGGTGAGCATGCGCACCCAACCCCCTCCTGTTTTTCTTCGATTTCGAGCTGAGGATTAACGTAGCCATAGCGTGCTCTGGCCGGAGCTCCGCCGCTACTGCAGTGCTCCATGCCACCGCTGTAGCCCATCCCGGTTACGTCCGAGACCACCATCGCACTCGGGGCTTTTCGTAGACGCTGCCTAGCCCACTGGCTCGGCGGATTCGTGCCCGATGGCTCGATCCCCTCGTGCACCGCTTGCTGCCGTCACTGGACGTTGACGCCGTCGTCACTTCAAGCCATCCCGGGAGCTGCTTTCACCGCCGGTCGATGCGCGCCGCCGTGAGCTTTCGAACGCAACAAGCCGCACCTCAAACCGATGCCCGTAGCGGATTCCCGATGACCGCCGCCGCGTTCTGTAGTCACCGGCGGCTAGACGCCAGTGGTGATGACGTGGCCGATTAGTTTAAGTGCTAATGACCTATTTAGCTAAGCCCACAGCCACTGACAGTGGCCCCCACTGCCTAAATAAATCACTGTTAATTCTCTGGTTAGTTTAGTTAATGAGCCCAGTGGCCCCACCTGTCAAAATTGACTGTGGCCACGTCAGCGTGGACTGGCCCCACCTGGCAGCCTCACAGTGCGCCTCTGGTGCACTGCATCGGGTGCGCCTAGCCTTTTCTGCACTGTGCATATTCGGATTAATAATATTCCAGGATTTTCAGAAAATGATTAAAACTTCAGAAAATCGTAGAAAATAATCCGTAGCTCGGATGAAAAAGTTTTCTATATGAAAGTTGATCAGAAAAATCCAACGAATCCAAATATGCCCTCCGTTTACCTATCACATGCCGACAACCATGCAAAAATGGAACCTTCCCCTCTGGTTCAGTATACCGATAACTGCCTAAAAGCCGGGAAAATATCCCAGATATTTTCCCGCTTCGTCTGTAACGTTTAGCACTGCGTTAGGTCACTCCGGCATAGCTTATAGTCATGTCATGATTTCTGTTTGCTTTTGTTGTCGTGTATTTATATGTTTCTTCCCCCTCTTCTTCTCCGGTAGATCCCGACACTGGCGTGGCCCCTGAAGACTACTTCATCACCGAGAACTCTTCTTTTCCGGCAAAGCTTCCAGGCAAGCAAACCCCCTTGAGCATGCCTATATCACCAATTATTTCTCCCTCCTGCTTGCATTAGAATTTGCTACTGCATTTGTTTGATCCTATTCTGATGCATAGCCTATTTTGGTAAACTGCTATTGATACCTTACCTGTTATCCTAAATGCTTAGTATAGGTTGGATGAATACCATCGGTGGCCCCTCTTCTTTGTCCTAGTTGCCCCGCTTAGTTACCAGTGCCCCGATCGAAGTGATCGACGGGCTGAGACCAGCACATCACCACACATCCCCCTAAGTTGCTCGACTCCGCAGAGCTAATATCGAGTGCCGAGGGTGATACCTCTTATCTCACTCCTGATGTTGCCTCTGTGGCACAGCTAGTTGGTCGTGGGTTATGAGGGTGATTCCTCTTTCACCACCTCCGACGAAGCTTCTGTTGTGCAACCCCGCAAGTGTGAATCCATCGAGGGTGATTCCTCTGGGTTCACCTTGACGGATACATCGAGTGGGAATCCAACAAGGGTGATTCTTCGGATTCCTTCTTGATGTTATGGACACACGGTTACCTGGGTTTTACTACAGATACCTGATAAAGTCGGGTCGACCCCGAGGGGTACCCGCGAGAGATGTGTAGACGGGTTGACCATGAGGGTACCCGCGAGATAATTACGTGGCACGGCCGGGCATTCTTGGCCCTTGCTGTAAGTCCACGAGACGGGGCGACGGGGCCACATGTTTCGTGGATCTCTGCTCGTTTTCGCGAGCTCCCAATACACTTAACGGATTTGGGTATTTGGTCTGAGTTGGCCAATGGCCTATGCGCACTACCACCATGCGGGATAATGATTTAATGGGGCCCTCTACGCCGTATGTATCAGTCGAAAGCTTTGTCAGACGTCTAGTTCAGCATTGCGGCATGGCAGGATCGGTGCCATCCAGGACAGAGGTGGTGCCTGGATCTAACCATGTGCTCAACGACCCGGAGTGCGAAGGGCGATGGGCCCAAGAACCCTGAGCACTTAGGATGTAGACCGGCGGGGACCTCTCTACTGAGCTCTAGGTAGGGCTACGGTGTGTCGATCAGCCGAGGCCGGGCATGACCGAGAAAAGTGTGTCCGGCCAGAGTTAATCGAGTGTGTTGGGTAACAGTAGTGCACCCCTGCAGGGAAGATATATCTATTCGAATAGCCGTGTCCACGGTAACAGGATGCTCAGTAAAGTATCCTGATCTACTACTTGAACTGGTTACATGATAATTAATTGTAAGCTCCGGGATTGCTTTCTCATAGGGAGTCGAGGAAGGATCTCTAGGCTTTGATACAACATGCTTGTTACTTTATGATATGTTCTAATCTGCACTCTTCTTATGCTGCAAGACCGCTGAAGATGCTAGTCTTCGATAGGCTAGGCCCTCTCTCTATTCTGGCATTTCTGCAGTACAGTCCACAGATATAGCCCTTCTTTTGAAACCAATGCATAAGTAGAATAGATCTGATGTTAGTCTTGCGAGTACTTTGGATGAGTACTCACGGTTGTTTTGCTTCCCTTTTTCCCCCATATCCGATTGCTGCGACCAGATGGCGGAGCCCCGGAGCCAGTTGCCACAGCCGACGACTACTACTACTACCCCTCTAGAGGAGCCTACTACTACGTGGAGACCGCCGACGACCAGGAGTAGTTAGGAGGCTCCCAGGCAGGAGGCATGTGCCTTTTCGATCCAGTGTTTTGTTTTGCCCCGCCTGTTAAGGCATATCTGTTTAACTTATATCTGTACTCAGATATCTAATGCTTTCGCTGATGCTTGTATGACATCGAGCTTATGTATTCGAGCCCTCGAGGCCCCTGGCTTGTAATATAAAGCTTGTATTATTTTATTTTGTGTTTAGAGTTGTGTTGTGATATCTTCAAGTGAGTCCCTAGGCTTGATCGTGTGCATTTGCGTGTATGATTAGCGCACGGTCGGGCCGGGGGCGTCACAAGTTGGTATCAGAGCCGACTGCCTGTAGGAAGCCCCTTTCCAACTCCTTGGCCGAAGTTGAGTCTAGTCCTTGAAAAACTGTTTTACTAACATGGCTGTGTGGCTTACGGGCCCACGTTGCCAATGGGTGGTATTAGGATCTTTTATTTCTCTTCCATACTCTGGGACTCTGAATTCTCTTCTATTCGGGTTAAATTATTTTGCTAACTCTAACATTAGGTTCTCGTAACCACTTCATCCCGGAGAGCCCCTTCATTTCAGATGATAGCTTGCTTCACCAGAAGATTCCGAAGATACTCCTTGATGTTTCCTGAGACCCTGGAGCCCACAGCTTTTGCAATTCCTTACCACTGATAAACACCCGTGGGTAACTACACATCCTTGCCGTTTGTACCTTCACTCCCAATTGCCCTTGTAATGACAAGATACCCTGAGATACTCTCGATTGTTCCGAGAATCGTTTGTGCCTACTGTCTTGCAGCTTCTTTTCGCACTGCGGATAATTCCTCACACTTTCCGGGGATCCGTTCATCCCCAGTTGTTCATGTGTGTTCCAAAATACTTTGAAATGCTATCTGATCTCCCGAGATTCCTCTGCAACCTATTACTTTGGAAAATCTTGCCTGCCTGCACTATGGTTAATTCCATATGTCTAGTAATCTTCCTTGACATCCTTTGCCATTATCATTTTGAGTCCCTTGATTCAATATGCTGTGAATGCTCCCTATCATTAGTTAATTACTAGATTTCGTCCTTCCGGCTCAGACGTCATTTTGGACATGAGTTGGTTCTCGGCCAATCAAGTTGCAATTGATTGTCCATCTAGTTCTATTCAACTTACGCATCTTTTGATTGGAGCGTCTGCTTCTGATCCTTCATTTTGGAAATCATAATTTCTTTGCATTTAAACGTCGAATTATTCAGTTGCTTCTATAATCCGATGCCTTTGCATTCTTTCTTCTTCTGGTTGAGTACCGATACTCACATCAGATCCATTGCCGACCACCTGATCTCTTGATTGGATTTTTATCTGACAGTGTCCTTCATATTCAATAATTCTTGCTACATCCTTGTGGCTTATGACTCTGTATTCAACCATGTCATTGCCAGCTGATCGGCTACATAATTGTTGTGCTAATCTTAACTGTGCCACCTGGTCCTTCTTCCCGGTGCACATTTCTGACAATGGGATAAGCCTGTGTCAAACTTTCGTCGTCATATCGTTTTGCTTACACAACCTGAATCCGGACGTCATATCTATGGTTTCGTTGACCTTGAACTTCATTCCATCTAGTTTGATCATCTTACTGATCGATTTCATCTTCTTGAAACCCTCGACAAAGTGTCGTGACCAATGTCAACATTTTGACTTCTTCTGAGATGTCAATCGTATTCATGGTGAGAAATACCATCTTTGCCCCTCGATGATTTGAATTATCATCGACTCCATCTCTAACTTCCCGCCAACACCGACTTGGTCATGTTTTGGCTATACCTTGTTTTCCTTGCTACTCCTCAAGTTGTTCCTTAGTATCTCTTGTGATCTTCAGACCCAACCCTTACTTAGAACACCATATCATTGCTACCTCGAAGCATGAATGTGGTACTCAAACATCAACAAGAACATTGGAAGCATAATGCTAAATGTTTCTTGATCAATTATCCAAACACCATTGTATGGGTAACATCATGAATTTCCTCGCCCCTTTACCTAAATGGTTATCTACTTGCTGCCCTGTTATGTATAACATGCTCTGCTTGTTCTTGTGAAGGATATACTCCTAATACTTGTGTATAAACACATTTTCCTTTCCATTGGTCTGTTTAATCTGATAATCACATTTTCCTTTCCATTTGTCTGTTTAACCTTTCTTGTGATTGGTATGATCTAAGCAGTAATAATTCTCTGCTTATGAAAACACCCCGGTGTACAACTCTGTCAGGGAGACCCTGTTAATACTGTTGTTGACATTCCGGTAACCGCTGATGGATGAGAACTTTGCTTATTGGTCCGCCTCGTTCTTACGAGCAGGAAAATGGTTCTCTTCGTCCCCCGCCCTTGGTACCAGCGATGTTGCCAACATAGCTAACAAGCTATCCTCTGACATGCCCTGTTATTGTGACCGTATAAGATGTCACCGCCCTTCCTATTCATAATCCACACTCACCACAGTCCCACAGGATCAAAACCTGACTCTCCTGTACATCCTTGATGCCAAAGTATCCATTGCACTTGGCTTCGAGTGTAAATCATGATCCACCTCCCGAGAGAGGATCTATTCTGGTATCAGACGCAATATTTTTTTTCGTTGCTCTGAACCCCTCTCACACTCTGTTTCAGACATCAAACGGTTGTCTATCCGCTTGAAACTTCCTATTGTACCTTCTTACTTTGCTCTCGATGTTTTACTTAAGTTCAATTCGAGAGATACTTCCTGCCACATCCCCTGAGTTGTCCGCCAGATAATCAACCTAGCAAAGGTCCGTTCACCCGAAGATACTTCTTACTCCACCCTTTAAATCTCGGGACGAGATTTCTTGTTGTGGGGGAGAATTGTAACACCCCTGAGTAATGAGCCACAGTGATCTTCAAATTAGTGCTAAGCTAATTTGTTTTGTAAAGAATGATCACAGTGGAATCATATCTCATTTCAAATTCCACCACGAATTCAAATTCAATTTGCAAGTGAAATTTGAAGTTGCACAAAAATTGCTGCAAAAATGTTCATCATTTAGCAAAAATTCCCAAACAAATAATTGTTGAGGAAAACAACATTTCTTATATGCTAAATGGGCAGTAGCAATTTATTCAGTGCCATTTCAGCATTTTAAAATGCAATTTCATTTGTGAAAAATTCAAATGGATTCAAATAATCCTCAAACTTCTTGAGGCAATGCCTATTAATGCCAGGGATTTTTGTGGCCTAGTCCCACATTTTTCTCAAGTAATTAGTTGGCCCAACTAAAACCTTTTCTATCTCTGTTATTAATTAAAAGAGAAAACAGAAAAACTGGAAAAGGAAAAACCTTACATGTCGCCTGACCGAAGGCCAGCCGGCCCAACCCAACTGGACCGTCATCCTCACCTGCTCCCTCCCTCCATGTCGCCGTCCCCGCGCTCGGCACGTGCTGCGCCGTCCCCAGCTCACCACGGCGTTGGGGCAGGTGAGCCAAGGGGATAAGGCTGACCCCTCGACCCCCTGGACCCTCTGGCTCCTCCTCTCCCCCTTCCTCACGCCCTCTCCCTCTCGCTCTGCACCTCGTGCCCGAAGCTCTCCGTCGCCGCCTTGACACCACCGTGGCCACTCGTTGCTAGTCGCCGCGCTGCCATGTCCAGGAGCATCACCGGTCTCCTCCCCGTCTCCGAGATGAAGATCGCGTCCCCGGGTGCCTTGCAGCCTCGCCATCGAGCTGTTCCCTTTGCCATGGCCACCGCCGTGCATCCCCAAATGCCGCCGCTCCGGTGCCTCCCCGACTCCATCGACTGCCGCATCGAGCTCGTGGTGAGCATGCACACCCAACCCCCTCATGTTTTGCTTCGATTTCGAGCTGAGGATTACCGTAGCCATAGCGTACTCTGGCCGGAGCTCCGCCGCTACTGCCGTGCTCCGTGCCGCCGCTGTAGCCCGTCCCAGTTACATTCGAGACCACCATCGCACTCGGGGCTTTCCGTAGACGCTACCTAGCCCACTGGCTCGGCGGATTCGTGCCCTATGGCTCGATCCCCTCGAGCGCGGCTTGCTGCCGTCGCTGGACGACGACGCCGTCGTCACTGCAAGCCATCCCGGGAGCTGCTTTCACCGCCGGTCGACGCGCGCCGCCGTGTGCTTTCTAACGCAACAAGCCGCACCTCAAACCGATGCCCGTAGCGGATTCCCGATGACCGCCGCCGCGTTCTGTAGTCACCGGCGGCTAGACGCCGGTGGTGATGACGTGGCCGATTAGTTTAAGTGCTAATGACATATTTAGCTAAACCCACAGCCACTGACAGTGGCCCTCACTGCCTAAATAAATCACTGTTAATTCTCTGGTTAGTTTAGTTAATTAGCCCAGTGGCCCCACCTGTCAGAATTGACTGTGGCCACGTCAGCGTGGACTGGCCCCACCTGGCAGCCTCACAGTGCGCCTCTGGTGCACTACACCGGGTGCGCCTAGCCTTTTCTGCACTGTGCATATTCGGATTAATAATATTCCAGGATTTTCAGAAAATGATTAAAACTTCAGAAAATCGTAGAAAATAATCCGTAGCTCGGATGAAAAAGTTTTCTATATGAAAGTTGATCAGAAAAATCCAACGAATCCGAATATGCCCTCTGTTTACCTGTCACATGCCCACAACCATGCAAACATGGAACCTTCCCCTCCGGTTCAGTATACCGATAACTGCCTAAAAGCCGGGAAAATATCCCAGATATTTTCCCGCTTCGTCTGTAACGCTTAGCACTGCGTTAGGTCACTCTGGCATAGCTTATAGTCATGTCATGATTTCTGTTTGCTTTTGTTACCATGTATTTATATGTTTCTTCCCCCTCTTCTTCTCTGGTAGATCCGGACACTGACGTGGCCCCTGAGGACTACTTCATCACCGAGAACTCTTCTTTTCCGGCAAAGCTTCCAGGCAAGCAAACCCCCTTGAGCATGCCTATATCACCTATTATTTCTCCCTCCTGCTTGCATTAGAATTTGCTACTGCATTTGTTTGATCCTATTCTGATGCATAGCCTATTTTTGTAAACTGCTATTGATACCTTACCTGTTATCGTAAATGCTTAGTATAGGTTGGATGAATACCATCGGTGGCCCCTCTTCTTTGTCCTAGTTGCCCCGCTTAGTTACCAGTGCCCCGATCAAAGTGATCGACGGGCTGAGACCAGCACTCCTGATGTTGCCTCTGTGGCATAGCTAGTTGGTCGTGGGTTACGAGGGTGAATCCTCTTTCACCACCTCCGACGAAGCTTCCATCGTGCAACCCCGCAAGTGTGAATCCATCGAGGGTGATTCCTCCGGGTTCACCTTGACGGATACATCGAGTGGGAATCCAACAAGGGTGATTCCTCGGATTCCTTCTTGATGTTATGGACACATAGTTACCTGGGTTTTACTACAGATACTTGATAAAGTCGGGTCGACCCCGAGGGGTACCCGCGAGAGATGTGTAGACGGGTTGACCATGAGGGTACCCGCGAGATAATCACGTGGCACGGCCGGGCATTCTTGGCCCTTGCCGTAAGTCCATGAGATGGGGCGACGGGGCCACATGTTTCGTGGATCTCTGCTCGTTTTCGCGAGCTCCCAATACACTTAACGGATTTGGGTATTTGGTCTGAGTTGGCAAATGGCCTATGCGCATTACCACCAGACGGGATAATGGTTTAATGGGGCCCTCTACGCCGTATGTATTAGCCGAAAGCTCTGTCAGACGTCCAGTTCAGCATTGCGGCACGACAGGATCGACGCCATCCAGGACAGAGGTGGTGCCTGGATCTAACCATGTGCGCAACGACCCGTAGTGCGAAGGGCGATGGGCCCAAGAACCCGGAGCACTTAGGATGTAGACCGGCGGGGACCTCTCTACTGAGCTCTAGGTAGGGCTATGGTGTGTCGATCAGCCGAGGCACGGCATGACCGAGAAAAGTGTGTCCGGCCAGAGTTAATCGAGCGTGTTGGGTAACAGTAGTGCACCCCTGCAGGGAAGATATATCTATTCGAATAGCCGTGTCCACGGTAACAGGACGCTCAGTAAAGTATCCCGATCTACTACTTGAACTGGTTACATGATAATTAATTGTAAGCTCCGGGAATGCTTTCTCGCAGGGAGTCGAGGAAGGATCTCTAGGCTTTGATACAACATGATTGTTACTTTATGATATGTTCTAATCTGCACTCTTCTTATGCTGCAAAACCGCTGAAGATGCAAGTCTTCGATAGGCTAGGCCCTCTCTCTATTCTGGCATTTCTGCAGTACAGTCCACAGATATAGCCCTTCTTTTGAAACCAATGCATAAGTAGAATAGATCTGATGTAAGTCTTGCGAGTACTTTGGATGAGTACTCACGGTTGCTTTGCTTCCCTTTTTCCCCCATATCCGATTGTTGCGACCAGATGGCGGAGCCCCGGAGCCAGTTGCCCCAGCCGACGACTACTATTACTACCCCTCCGGAGGAGCCTACTACTACATGGAGAACGCCGACGACCAGGAGTAGTTAGGAGGCTCCCAGGCAGGAGGCCTGTGCCTTTTCGATCCAGTGTTTTGTTTTGCCCCCGCCTGTTAAGGCATATCTGTTTAACTTATATCTGTACTCAGATATCTAATGCTTTCGCTGATGCTTGTATGACATCGAGCTTATGTATTCGAGCCCTCGAGGCCCCTGGCTTGTAATATAAAGCTTGTATTATTTTATTTTTTGTTTAGAGTTGTGTTGTGATATCTTCAAGTGAGTCCCTAGGCTTGATCGTGTGCATTTGCGTGCATGATTAGCGCACGGTCGGGCCGGGGGCATGACATCATTAAACAAGGTACTCGATTACATTCTGTTAGCCCCTTCTCAGGGTTTACATTGAGTGCAAGGAAGGCAAAAGGAGCGCCTAGGCGAAGCCCGACTTGTTCCCGGAAGGCCAGATGATGGTGCTGCCGGCGATCAGCCAGACTCGTCGTCGTCGCCTTCAATCTTCACGCCCGGAGAGCCGTCGTCATCGCCGTCATCATCGTCATCCTCAGCATCGCTGGAGGAAGCGGTGTCGCTGTCGCTTGAGCTCTCCGCGCAGCACTCCAGACGAGCGCCTGAAGCCCCGAAGAATTTCACGACGAGCATGTCAGATTCGACAAGCTTGAAGTGAAGAAGGTGCCCTTTCCCCAAGCAGCGGGCACGGACGAAGGATTTCCACCAGCACGTGAGGTACATAAGGCCGTTGTTGGAGGTCTCAACGGTCACCCAGATTGGGCCGTTGCCGCAACCATCCACATTCAGCAACAAGCCGCGTAGTTGGCGGCCTCCCATCTCCCTAGCAAAAGTGCGAGGGAGCCGCAGCCAGCTCCAGGGCCGATCGCGCAGCTCCATGACGAACTCCTACGTCGTATCCTCCGTGTGGCCTTCTGCCGGGGATGGAACGGCCGAAGACGAAGCTACAAGCGCACCGCCATGGCCGCCCCGACCCTGAGCGCCGCGCCCACGACCGTGGCCCGCAGCCCTTCCTCGCGCAATGGAGCCGACTCCCGCGTCCAGACCCGAGGCGTGGGCGTGGCATCGAGGAGAAGCCCTCATGGCGACGGTGGATGCACGAGCTCGACCCTTTCCCTCGCCATAGTAGCAGCGGACGCAGGGGGAAGGAAGAAGAAGGAGATGGCGGCTGCTGGAAGATTGGGATGGGAAGAAGTGGATGAGCGTTGCATCCCGCAACCCTCCTCTTTATAGGGAGAGCGCGGAGGCTAGCTCTCCACTGTCTTCAGGCGGCCGCCCAGCCTCCCCAATCCTGTGTCCTGCGCTCCTGGTCAGGCACATTACCCCAGCGACCGTCCAAGTTCGGCAATCCCACGTTCTACGCCCCTTGCCAGGCGCGTTACTCCAACGACCGCCCCTCTTCGCCAATCCATCGCCCTGCATGCATGCGAACGCGCGTGATGGGAGGGCGCAGAAAAAGGAGATGTAAAGACAGACAAGGCAGTTATCCCTTGCCACGCGTGGCAATGCGCCGGTTCGATTTGGACCAACGACGCCCTGCATATGAACATATTCCTGGTCTGGGCACGCCTAGCGGCTGTCCGTCCCATGACAAGAGTTGCCAGAAGATGACCAAGACGCACCCGAATCCAGATTAATGAGGAAGCAAAGAAGATCTCAAGGGGAGATAACCATCATGACGAAAATTACAGCGGCAGTTTTCCCGCCGCGTGTCTGTGCATTGTTTGGGCCTAGCCCAACTACACTTCGAACGTGCGTATGGCCCAGGCCCGGGGGCTCCTATCGGTGTATAAAACATGGGTATTTTATACCCTGACTTATGCATAGACAGTAGCAGCCTCCTTGCCGGCCGAGGCTTGCCGGGAACCGCCAAGACCAAGATTCAAGGCCCAGTTGTAGAAGCTACTAGAAAGAAGCTCAAGACACAGCACCAATAAGCACTCAACCAGTACAGAAGATAAAGACGTTTCTTGCCGGCAAGGCCA
Source organism: Elymus sibiricus (assembly GCA_039707655.1). Taxonomy (NCBI): domain Eukaryota; kingdom Viridiplantae; phylum Streptophyta; class Magnoliopsida; order Poales; family Poaceae; genus Elymus; species Elymus sibiricus. The sequence goes on from CM077668.1 coordinate 130,103,698, forward strand.
AACCGCCAAGATGAAGACCCGGCAAGCTCCGTACCGGCAAGCTTCTGCCAGCCCTCCAGCGCTCCACCTCACCGGACAGATGGTCGCTCATGGGTGAGGTGTCAACCGCGCAGGCTGGTTGGTGAGGTTTGTCGGGCACGTGTCAGCACGCTGGGACAAGATTTGCCTTTAATGACACCCGTCCAGAGGGTGTGTCAGGCTAATACGAGGTAGCTGGGCGAGCGGTGCAGAAACCTTGCCGGGGCTACCTCTCCACATGACACCTAACAGAGCATTAAATGCTTTTGTCCTAAACTGGCAGAGTTAGGTATGATAGCACTGTTTGCTATCTAGTGAATTTGTAATTACTGTTTTGCCACTATGGTAACCCCTTGAGCTATAAAAGGAGGGTCAGGGCAACAGTTAGAGGGATTCAGACTCTTTTTCAAACACCAGCACGTCTGGCGTAGCTGGTCTCTCCGCACCTTGCCGGGAGAAGTGCTCCTTGTACCTGTGCTCACATACATCCAATACACCAAAGCAGGAGTAGGGTTTTACGCTTCTCAGCGGCCCGAACCTGGGTAAATCCCTTGTGCCTCCCATTGATTCTGCTCTTTGTGCACGTTGATCCCCTCTGCCGAACCACAAGGGGCTGGATGGCCCCATAGATGGTCGTACCCACGACAACATGCTTAACCAATGTTGTTTTTTAATGTAATGCCCCCAGTAATATGAAGCAATGGCCATTAGGGATGAAAATGGAGTGAAAAGTTTCCGTTTTTTCCGGAGAAAAAATGAAAACAGAGAGGAAATATGAAAACGGAAACGGAAATTTGCAAAACGGAAATGGAAATGGAATTTTTTATGCAGAAACGGAAACAAAAATGGAACTGTGTTTTCCGGTGGAACAGATGTGGAAGCGGAACTTTCCGTTTCCGTGAATATGGAATTTCCGTTTCTACTGTAGACCCATGGCTGCTTTGTTGCCCAACTACCAAACAACACACAATGACACAATGAGCAGAATGAGCATGATGGATCATTTGAGGATCAACTTTTATTACCATACACAATCCTCCCCTATGTTGCTAACACAACCATATTATTACACATATATGAAATGTGAGGTAGGGATCTAAATATGTGTGACTAGAGAACATCCCTACCTCACATTTGCATGTTTGTACACATATATGAAATTGCATGTACTACTACAATACTACCCTATGTTGCTAACACAACCATGTTATTTTGTAGCCATGTTAACAATTCCATAAATTTGTTTCGTTCTTGTGTGTATTTCTTTATGATTCAAGGGTGTTGTAAGTTCCGGTCAACACAAAGTTTTGTTTTCGTGTCCGCTCTGTATTCGCTCCGTGTCTGTTTCCGGTAGTATCTGTTTCCGTATTTGTTTCCGGGGTTTCTGTATTCGTTTCCGCTTTTGCAAAAATATATGAAAACAAATATGGTAGCAACCAGTTCCGTCCGTTTCCGCGCCGTTTTCATCCCTAATGGCCATGTTTTAATGTCCTGCTGTATTTCCCGTCAAGATAAGTAAGTTGCTTCTTTTCGTTAGAAATGCAACTGTCCTGGTCTGCCTACTGTAACATGCCCTTATACCAACTCTTTAGCACCTGTTAATCTATTGTAGCTGGTAAAATCAAGCAATGGCACCATTAAAGTAATGTCAAATTTAACAGTTGTCATTGTTAATCTTAATGCCCCCGCTAGTACGAAGCAATGCTGCAGCTTTAGAAATTGCTACTGTCCTTCTATGATTGCCATTAAGATAAGGACGATGCTTCTTTTCATTTGACGTATGTTTCAACACTTGTTATTCACCCGCCTTTCTACCTATTTGTGCAAACAGGGATATACATTTCACCTCGTTGCTATTGCGACCTTTGGGTGAACTGCACAAAACACTTCTTTTTTGGAAAGAGTGTCTTGTGCAGTTCTACTAAAATGTCACACGGGCAACATCTCTTGATTTTAGTGGAACCGCACAAAGGGTGATTGGAGTTCCTAACCTTCTCGTTGAACTCTGTGGTTAATCTCCTCCAACAGTTAATTAGCCTTTGCAAGATTAGCCGTCCCTATCACCACAATGGCACTTTGCACATATTTGTGTAACAAACATGAACGCTTGATTTTAGTTGAACTGCACAAAAGCATATCCAAATTATAGTTGCACATTCCACGAGCTTGACGACCAACCTTGATGTCGCTCAGTTTTAGTGCAACTAATGAAGAAGCTGCCAGCTCATGGGACCAAGTACTTCTTGCTAACTACATCATGCAAACATTGCTTCATTTTAGGTGAACTACACAAAAAGGTCGCATGAATATAATCATCCATGTTGGTGACCGGTGTCAACCCATCTACTATGGCGTTGACTGCAGATATGGTTCCCATGACGAGGTATGTTCCTTTCTGGTACTACCCTTTGCCAGAACGATCCTGCATGTTGACTCTGCATGCAGCTAGTGATCATGTCCTAATGTTTTGGCACTGCCATGAGAAAGCAATAATGTTATGTATTATTTTGCACATTAATCTAATGCCACTAATAATTTGAGGCAATGTTTTGGCATCGCTAGTGCCATTGATAAAATGAAGTAATAATACAGTTAAAATAGAGCTACTGTCTTCGCTATCATTTCATTTCCAATGTAGATAATGAAAGTGCTTCTCTTTGTTAGTATATGTTTCATCAAATAGTACCATTCTTAAAGTAATGACATGTTTAAGTATCTCTGCAAATAGGGATGCTTAATTTTAGTTGAACTGCACAAAAAAAGTGATTGGAATGACGCAAGGCCCTTCCTGGTTCATCACTTGTAGAAGGTGTATCCGGGAGAATTGGGTTGATGTGCCCTATTAGGCCTAGCATTGAGTCCACTCATCGGTCCCTATGACGCCTACCATCGAGGCGGCGCAGGGCCCCTCTCTCCCTCACAGCACGGCGGGCGCCATAGTTTTAGTTGAATTGCACAAAAAAAGAGATTGCAATGACTCAAGTCCCCTCCTACTACCACACTGAATTTGTTCATAGTTTTCAAAAAATTGAATTCATGGCAAGATACGACGACCTGAAGAATAACTTGATCTCACTAAGTCATCTCACACAGGTCAGTCCTATCCTTCATCCACATCATCGTGCTTTGTCATACTGTGCTACTGTTGTATTTTCTTTTTATAAACTTATTGTACCGCAATCTTTTCCCATTAAGAAAATGAAGTTGCTTCTATTTATTTGTGTATGTTTCATCAACTAGTGCCACTATTATATTAATCATGCTTTTTCATTATCTGTGCAAATAGGGTTATTCAGCTACATTTTAGTGGAACTGCACAAATGTTTGGATAGAACCTGCATATGCAGAGTGTGAGTGCCACCATCTAAAATAACGTGACTTCGAACGGGCACAGATGTTCGGATGGTTCCACAAGTTCTTGGCAACTAGCTTATGCAGAACATGTTAATCTACTGGTGTTTGACATGCGTGCCCATAAATTGGACTGGTTTCAGTATTGCAGCAAATCCTTGAATCAAATAGCTTACATGAATTAGGTTTATGGTTTGCTGGATATATTGGCACTTCTCCAGGGATTACTCTTTTCTCAGAGAAGCATCAATCGATTTTTCTTTACATGTACACATTCTCACAGCTTTGTTTTAGTTTTAAAGTTAATATTGGCTCTGATCTGTGAATCAATGAGATGCATAGGCATCTTTGTTGTACTTATTATGGGAATCTTATGAGTTGGTTGTGAATTTTGGAAGCTGTGAAACACGGCATGATGATGCAGGCGACAGCAACCCAACAAGCTCTTCAATACTCCCTCTGTTTCTTTTGACTTTGACCAAATTTATATAAAAAAAGAGCAACATCTACAATACCAAAGATATATGGTATATGAAAGTTAATTTCGTGATGCATCTAATAATATTGATTTCATATTGTGAATGTTGGTATTTTTTCCTATCAAGTTAGTCCAACATTACAAAGTTTGACTTTGACCAAATTATATATGCAAACTAAAAAGAAAGTTTTAGGGTGGTAGGCATTTTTGTAAGCCTTTCGTTGGTCAGTACTCAAGTTTATGTGGGGTCGCTTCGTAAGTGATGGGTAAATTAGTTATTAGGATGGATCCACTGACAGCGCGCCGCCGCTCTCGTCCATTCCAAAACCGCCGCCCGCCGCTACTCTTGCATTCCAAGACCATCGCCGCTCCTCTCCTCTTCCATTCCAAAACCGCTGCCGCTCCTCTTCCATTCCAAAACCACCGCCAGCGAGTGAAGGTGCTATGGAGAAGTAGATCGATGGAGGAGTACAACCGATATGTGATGATCACAGACGGCGACCCTGTGAAGCTAGCCAGGATGATGGAGATACAGTATTGGTTTGACAACCAGCGGCAATTAGCGGCGACGGTGATGGCGATGGCCAAATATCTGAAAAAGAGCGAAAAGACGGCGATCCACCCGAATGGAGTCGTGCGGGAGTCCATAGAGCTGCTCCTCTGGGCAATGGAGCAGACAGATTCGCCGAATCTGGTCGTGAGGCGGAGGTGGTGGGAGTATCGATCCAAGATCGAGCATCCAGAGGATCAAGGATCGAGCATCCACACGGTGCCATTTGTGAGGGTGCCGTGTCACAGCGAGCCGGTGGAGTCTTTGTCGACTGTACCCAACCGCAAGAGGAGAAAAGCAATTGGCGCGACGATGCTTCCCTGTCGTTATCCAAGGCTCCCTCGCCGTTCACCTCGTCTCACGGGGCGGCGGTCTGCCGCCGAGGAATAGGAGGGGAGTGCCCCGACGAATAATCATAGGAGGAGCTTAGGGTTATCAGTATTTGTAGGTTGTGAATTGTGTTTTGTGTTGTGTATTTTGGTTACTTTCATATATGAATGTCTTTTGAATTTTAGATCTTTGCAGTATTGAGCATATGAAGTGTTTTCTGAATTCCAGAGATCTATTTTTAGTACTCTCAAAAATGTAGTTTCATATAAAAGTCTAGACCATGTGATTTTCAGAGAAGAAACTGCAAGTTTCAGTTTCAGATAAGAAACTACAAGTTTCAGAGGTAGAGCATTTATATCAACACGCCCTTTTCAAATAGGGATAACTGCATGTTCCAAATTTTATTCATGGTCGAAAATGGAACTAACAACAAGCTAACATCATGCTGATCAACATTCATGTATAGCACATCTTCATATGATGCACAGTCAAAAAGATATGCTATTTTGAAAATGCCCAGACAATGTGGAGAGTACCAAAAACAGAGAAAACTAGGGACGAAATTCCGGCTAGTGTTGGAGGTGGTGTGTGTGGATGACAAGGGTAGACTCACATGTCAGTAATAGCAGAGGCAAATAAATTGGGAATATAGGGGTAATTGATCCCGGGCTGAGCAGGTGCGGGTAAGGGGGTGTAGCTACTACGCTACTGCGGCGTACTCAACACAAAGAAGGCGCACAAACTACTACTACACTGCCCCATCTTCCCTGGCTCCGGTTCGTTCCCGTCCTGTACGTGGAGAGGCTGACAGTCGGGACCCACAAGGTCCATGGCCCTACGCAAGCAAGTGCCTCATTGGAAAAAAAGCTTTCTCTCGGAAATGGATATTCGTTTCTCCAAATGTTTTACCGACGTTGGGGCCCACGGGTCTGTCAACTTAGTCAATAAACGAGATAAATTTACAACGAAGACTGTCATCGGGGAGCTAGTAGGTATAATTTTTTTAGAGGGCGAACAAGTGTCAGCTGGGTTGTGGCCTGCCCAGCCTAGGTTTTGTTTTTTAACATGCGCAGGGCGCAGCCCACGATATGCCGACACAGTGTTTTTTTTTCGAAACGGACCGACACAGTGTTTTAAACTTATTGTTTTGAGCTCCAGCATGTATCTACTGGCCCATGGGCCTCCCAGCCTAGGTTTTATTTTGTCTTAAACATCCGCAGCCCAGCTTATGTTTTTTTGAAGAGAACGCAGAACTCTTTTCTATTTTTCTATATATAAGAATAAGAATGCCAGGTCCAATTTATGTTTTCCCTTCTAACTATATTATATATATTTATATTATTATATATTATTATTATCATATATTTAATAGATACATATATAAAAAAAATATCCCACGTCTTATTAACTTATAAAAAATAAATGTTTAACAGAAGTTCGCAAGGAAAATCCTGGTTTTTTTTACAACGAAAATCCTGGTGATTGCGTACAAAAGCTTGCTCAGATTTAAGGACCAATGTAATAATAACGTGCTCATTTCTTAGAGCAATAACACGCTAATTATCTAATTTTATTATAATAAAATGCCCAGACCCGGTTTATTTTTTGATAACATTGCTCCGTCCAACCCAACATTATATTTACAACAAGCCCAACAAATTCGTGTATTTCGAGAAGGTGCAAATGGGCTGTGATTTCTAAGAAAAAATTAAATGGACCGCATAGATGCTACATTATTTGTTCACCCATCCCAGCAAATGGACTGTAAGTTCTAAAAAAACATGGGTTGAATATGTGCCACATTTTTGCAGGCTGACATGCGGCCCAATAGGTCGAAGCCCACGCAAGGCGTTGTCAACTTCGTCAACAAATGATTCTGACATCCATAGCCATTGGATTTACATCCAACGGCCGGCATGCATCTTCAGTCTGTCGTCTTCTTCCTCCAGCGCCGCCGGGAACGCCCGCTACCGCCTCCGGCGGCTAGCGGCTCTGCTTAGCACGCCTCGCTGCGAAGCGCTACCTCACCGCCGGCCAGGCCATCCCTCCAACCCTCCACACCTCCTGTTATTCTCCGCTGACTGCAGCCCCACGCTGCACCGGAACCAGTTAACCCTCGTAGTCCTCTCCGTCTGTGACTCCACTGCCGCGTCTTCCCCATCTCCTGTTCGTTCCCGTCTGGGGCCTCGCCGCCGTCCACTGCCTTGGCGCACTCGGCAAGGCATGGTCAACGTGATCAACAAACGAGAGTCTTCGGAAGAGGACTGTACATGGAGAGGCTGACAGTAGGGACGCACCAGGTCCATGGACGCACGCATGCAACTGCCTCCTTATTACGCAAAAAACAATTACTCTTCCCCCTGACAGCTTGGACCCACCAGCTACACCTTCTCACGCAAGGAAGTGCCTCCTTATTACGTGAAAAAAAATGTTTCATCCCCCTGACAGCTGGGACCCAGCAGCTACATCTTCGCACACAAGGAAGTGCCTCCTTATTACGGGATATTTTTTTTATTCCTCCTCCTGACAGCTAGGACCCAACAGCTATATCTTCGCACGTAAGGAGGCTGACATTGTGGGCCAATAGGTCGAAGCCTACGGAAGGCGTTGTCAACTTGGTCAACAAATGATTCTGACATCTGTAGTCGTTGGATGTACATCCAACGGCCGTTATGCATCTTCAATATGTCGTCTTCTTCCTCCAGCGCCGACGGGACCTCCTGCTCCCGCCTCTGGCGGCCAGCGGCGCTGCTTCGCACGCCTCGCTGCGAAGCGCTACACCACCGCCGGCCAGGCGATCCCTCCACCCCTCCACCCCTCCTGTTATGCTCCGTCGACTGCAGCCCCAGGTCGCACCGAACCAGTCAACCCTCGTACGTCGTACTCCTCTTCGTCTGCGACTCCACTGTCGCATCTTCCGCATCTCCTGGTCGTTCCCGTCCGGGGCCTCACCGTCGTCCACCGCCTTCATGCGCTCGGTGCGGCGTGGTCAACAAACGAGAGTCATCGGAAGAGGACTGTACGTGGAGAGGCTGACGGCTGGGACCCACGAGGTCCATGGTTGCACGCAAGGAAAGTTCCTCCTTATTACGCTGGAAAAAAAGTTTCCTCCCCTTGACAGCTGGGACCCACCAGCTACATCTTCGCACGCAAGGAAGTGCCTCCTTATTGCGCGAAAAAACGATTCCTCCCCATTGAGGGTGTCCCGGACTAAGGGGTCCTCACGCCGCCGGCCTGTCGCTCGTGGGCCGTGCTCATGGGCCGCCCCTAACTCATCGAAGGAAGGCCGGACTATAAACGACCCCGTACTCCAGAAGGAAACCTCCGAAGACTTGGTGTCTCCTCCAAAAAAAGTTTAGCGTAGCCTGGTGGCAACCGACCATATGTAACCCTAGGTACCACTGGTGTTTATATAAACCAAAGTGTTTAGTCCGCAGAAGGGCAGAACCATTATCGATATACCCACCTATGGTTTAGTTCATCTGATCTCGAGGTAGATCAACTCTGTAATTGTCATACCAACACTTCAATACAACCAAGCAGGACGTAGGGTTTTACCTCTTTGAGAGGGCCCGAACCTGGGTAAACGATGTCTCTATGTTCCCTGTTACCCATTGACTCCGAGATCCACAGTTCGGACCCCCTACCTGAGATCTGCCGGTTTTAGTACCGACATTGGTGCTTTCATTGAGAGTTCCGCTGTGGGATCATCAAGGATCAATGGCTCGCTTAGTCATCGGTGATGGCATCTACAGCAGGGACGTCTTCGTTCCCGGCCAGCTCTTCGCGCTTGGCAGCATCATGCTACACGCTGATCCGACTGGTCGCCTCGGCCGGGTCGGTAGCTTTACCCCCGATCAGGAGATCAGGTTTGGAAACCTAGAGTTCGTCACCGACTCCTGGGGAGACCTTATTCTCGCAGGATTCTCGGCTTCACCTGAAGGACCCGCAAACCCCGAGGCTTTAACTTCGGATATGGCTTACGCCGGTATCGGGTCAGCCGCCACTCCGGATCCGACCCTGAGCCCGGATCCAATCTCCACGCTCGACGGCCCAAGATCAGCCTTGGCCGAGCACGACTACGGGGCAATTTCAAACGCTCCCAGCGCAGCAATACTGCGGGTTGACCCCGAGAACTGCCAGAACATGGATCTGACGGATCTCTCGCTATTAAACGGGATACTAGATCGGATCCAGGGCATGGGGATTACCGACAACCTGTCCTCGGTCTACGACCAGATCGGGCTTAAAGCCGATGACAGGGAAATTTACATCCCTCCTACCACCCACTTAGTCGCCACTATCGAAGACTCGGCCGTGGGCTCGTCCCTCCTCCCTCTGGACCCAAGAGCGGATTGGGTACAAATTTGCGATCATCAAGCTCCGTCCTCTAGCTCGGCAGCCGACCTCCGCTCCGGAGAGAGACCAGAGCCGAAGTCTGATTTGGCACACGACCTCGAGTCTACGCAACCATGCCTGGCTGAGAATTCGAATCCAGAGCCTGGCACGCCGGAATCCATGTCGGTCCAGGACGCAGCCGCCAAGACCCTGGACTCACATCCTGTTGGGATCAAATTCTTTATCCCACCCACCCCCCATATTGAGTACTGCCCAAGTAACTCAGGACGGCCCGACATATGGGATCTAATGTACATGAAACAACTGCCCGGAGAGACAGTTCGGCAATTCTGGAATAGATTCCTTCTCGTCAAAAATAAGATAGCGGACTGTTGCAGCAAGGAAACTCTGGCGGCCTTTCAGCATAACTGCTGAGATGAAGGCATCTTAAATGCCCTCGCCCGCCATCACATTCAAAACTTCTCTGAGTTATCAGACCTTGTGTCCAAATACTGCACCATGGAGGATGCTTGGCAGGCTCAGCAAGAGAAAACGGAGTCAATCCATGCCGAGGAATCAAGACGAGCTCGGGCGAAACGCGCACACCCCCGCCGGTCAACTCAATATGAGTCGTCCGAGAAAAAGAAGAAACTCCTGGCAGGATCCAGAACGGTCCTTGATGAACTACTGGACAAACCATGACCTATACACTCTGTCCTGCTCAACACAAACCTAACTCACAGCCTTCGAGCTTGCTGGGTGGTCAGGCAAGTTGCCAAGAGCGGCGAGGCCATCCTCGGAGACTCATACTCAGATAGATGTCTAGCAATGCCCTTGGACGATGACACCAAGATCCTAACAATCTATGAGATGTATTCCTCAAAGAATCAGAGGAAAAGAGCCCTTCGAGAGCTCGGCCAAATTCACCATGTGGCAGCGACGGACTCATGGACAGACACACCCATCACCTTTGGCGAAGAAGACCAGCCGAGGTCACGCCCTATCCGAGCTGCTGCCGCCCTTGTCCTTGATCCCATAGTGGATGGATTTCGACTCCAAAAGGTGTTAATGGACGGCGGCAACGGGTTAAACCTCATTTACGAGGACACCTTGGACAAAATGCAGTTCGACAGATCTCGCATCGAGCAAAGTCACACCACCTTTCGAGGGATCATCCCCGGAAAGGAGGCATGTTGCAGTGGCCGAGTCACTCTCGATGTAGTCTTCGGAACTCCCGAGAACTACCGGTCCGAGGAATTACTCTTCCACATTATGCCCTTTCGCAGTGGTTACCACGCCTTATTGGGGCGTGACACATTCGCACGATTCCATGCTATCCCACATTATGGGTATATGAAACTTAAGATGCCAGGGCCAAATGGCATGATCACAATCACAGGTGATCCGGACAGAGCTCTTCAGGCCGAGAACAAAACAACATCGCTTGCCCTCGAAGCATTATCCAAAGCCCTCGCAGCTGAGGAATTAACCACGCTCCGTTCAACGGTGGATAAGGATGATGTAATCCTCGACAAAAGGCCCAAATCCACATCTTTCAAACCTGCAGACGGAATCGTCAAATTCCAAGTGCATCCGATGGATCCTAACAAGACGACATCCATTGGAGCTCAACTGGACCCCGCGGTTGATGAAGCATTGCGCAATTTTTTGCGCGAAAACTGGGACATATTTTCCTGGCACCCCTCAGACATGCCAGGGATCCCACGAGATTTAGCCGAGCATAGCTTGAACATAATTAAAGGTTTCAAGCCAGTCAAACAGGTGTTACGCCGATTTTCTGAACCCAAGCGTCAGGCTATGGGTGAAGAATTGGCGAAATTGCTCAAAGCTAGATTCATCCGAGATATCAAACTTTCCAAGTGGTTGGCTAATCTGGTCATGGTACCTAAGAAAGACAAATCCTGGCAGTTGTGCGTCGATTTCAAAGACCTAAATAAGGCCTGCCCCAAGGATCATTTCCCCCTGCCCCACATAGACCAGATCATAGACGCCACTGCTGGGCATGACTCATTGTGTTTTCTCGATGCCTACTCCGGATACCATCAAATTAAAATGAAGGAGTCCGATCAAGCGGCCACAGCCTTCATCACCCCCTATGTGCCGTTCTGTTTCAACACAATGCCCTTTGGATTAAAAAACGCAGGTGCTACATACCAACGCATGATCCAAACATGTCTGGAAAAACAGATTGGCAAGACGGTCGAGGCATAGGTGGACGACGTGGTTATCAAAACCAAACACGTCAGTTAGCTGGTGGACGACCTCCGTCAAACCATTGACAGTTTGCGAACCTATGATATACGGCTCAATCCGGACAAATGTGTCTTCGGAGTGCCTACGGGCAAGCTGCTCGGATTTATTGTCTCCCATAGAGGAATAGAGGCTAACCCGGCCAAAATCCGGGCACTGTCCCAGCTAGCGGTTCCTACCGAGCTAAAGCACATCCAAAAACTGGCCGGCTGCGTGGCAGCCGTGAGCCGCTTTATCTCATGCCTTGGAGAAAAGGCCCTACCACTTTATAGGCTGCTCAAACGGACCAAAAACTTCGAATGGACTAGCGAGGCAGCGGCCGCACTAGAGGAAATTAAAACATTACTGGCTAGCAACCCCATCTTGGCAGCACCCATCTTAGGTGAGCCAATGCTGCTATACATTTCGGCCACAAACCAGGTGGTCAGTGCAGTTCTCGTCGTTGAACGAGAGGTAGAGGGTCACAAGCTCCAGGTGCAGAAGCCAGTTTACTATGTATCCGAAGTGCTTACCCCATGTAAAACAAGGTACCCGCATTACCAGAATATTGCCTACGCAGTTTTCATGGCATCCCGAAAGCTCCGACACTATTTTCAAGAGTGTTCGGTCACGGTGGCATCCGAAGTACCCCTGAATGATATAATTAACAACAGGGATGCCACGGGCCGCATAGCCAAATGGGCCATTGAGCTCCTCCCCTTCGAAATCATATACCGACCGTGCCGAGCTATCAAATCTCAAGTGTTGGTGGATTTTTTGGCCGAATGGACGGAAGCTGAGCTCCCTAGAGAGTACAGTACATATTCGCATTGGACGATGTACTTCGACGGCTCCAAAATGCTCGCCGGACTGGGGGCTGGAGTGGTTCTCACATCTCCCACCGGCGACAATATCCGGTACGTACTGCAGATTATGTACACCGACTCTAACAACGCAGCTGAATACGAGGCTCTATTGCATGGATTTTGAATGGCAGTGTCAATGGGTGTACAGTGGCTCGAGGTACGGGGAGACTCTAATCTCTCCATCTCTCAAGTCAATGGCGAATTCGACGCAAAAGACCCTAAAATGACAGCATATCGCAATGCCGTCCTAAAAATATCCGCCCGGTTTGAGGGGCTGGAGTTCCATCATGTCTCTAGAGACAGCAATCAAGCTACCGATGTCCTTGCTCGAATGGGCGCTAAACGCGATCGCGTTCCTGAGAACACCTTTCTGGAACGACTCTTCAAGCCGTCCGTGGTGTGGCAGGACGATGGCAGGGACGCTGAAACCGAACTCTCTGGAGAGCTCATCCCTCCGATCATCGAACCAGGCGAAGGAATTGTCGGGGGCTCGGTGATCGAAGAAACTTCTTCGGCCCATGAAGTCATGGCAATAATCGTGCCATGGACCGAACCCTTCCTCGCCTATCTTCTCCGCCAAGAGCTACCCGATGACCAGACTGAGGCAAGGTGCATAATTCGGCGATCTAAAGCCTACAAGGTCCACGAGGGTGAACTGTACAAGAAAAGCACCACCAGCGTCCTCCAAAGATGTATATCCGAAGAGGAGGGGAGACAGCTCTTGGCCAAGATTCACGCTGGCATGGGCGGTCACCATGCAGCAGCTCGGGCCCTGGTCAGCAAGGCCTTCCGAGCTGGGTTCTTTTGGCCCACTGCCCGCACAGACGCCCAAACATTGGTCCAACATTGTGTTGGATGCCAGCTCTTCGCAAATCAAAGTCACATGCCCCCCACGGCTCTTCGGATGATACTGATTACTTGGCCTCTCGCGATCTGGGGGCTGGACATGGTCGGACCACTTAAAGGGGGGACCAAGAAAAAGAAGTACCTACTCGTTATGGTAGACAAATTCACAAAATGGATTGAGGCGAAACCAGTAACCTCAGCCAAGTCCGGGCCGGTCATCGATTTTATATCTGGCGTGGTTCACCATTACGGTGTCCACCATAGCATAATAATGGACAATGGATCCAATTTTACTGCCCAGGAAGTAAAGGACTGGTGTGCTAACTTAGGCATTAAGCTTGACTATGCCTCTGTATACCACCCACAGTCCAATGGACAAGTCGAGCGAGCTAATGGACTAATTTTGAGCGGCAATAAGCCCCGTTTTGTCCGATCTTTAAAAGAGTCCGACTGCCACTGGGTTGAGGAGCTCGACTCCGTATTGTGGGGCCTGCGCACCACTCCCAATCGATCCACGGGCTATACACCGTTCTTCATGGTGTATGGGGCAGAGGCTGTTCTCCCCAGCGACCTTATTCACGACGCACCTCGAGTACGCATGTATGAAGAAAGGGAGGCCGAGCTGGATCGGCAAGATGACCTGGACACCCTGGAAGGAGAGCGCGATGCAGCTCGGGCTTGTTTTGCCTTTTATCAGCAGCAGGCCAGACGCTATCAGAGTAGGAAGTACGGGCGAAGGCTTATAACGTGGGCGACCTCGTCCTGCGCCTCCCGGAGAAGCAGAAGCACAAACTATCGCCCAAATGGGAGGGGCCCTTCATAATTGATCAGGTACTCGCAGGGGGAGCATATCGTCTCCGTGACCCAACAGACAATCGCCTGGAACCAAACCCATGGAACGCAGCTCGACTTCGGCGCTTCTACGGCTAGACCAGCGACATCACCCTCTTCGGTCTATCCTTCTCGGATTTACGTTTTCTCTTTCTCATTTGGCTAAATATTTCCCAGGTTGTGTTCGGTCAAGCTGAGCTACGTTAAGTTTTCTCGGCGAACATCTTCAAATGTACCACATGTTTTTACCGGGGGGCTTCTTTTACGAAGCCGGTAATACATCCTTTGTGCAACCATCAGTCTTGTCATGTTTGCAACCTTCCAGTATCATTTTAAAGCCATCATATGCATCGATTTGACTTAAGATTTGGCCAAGCTGGGTTGCATCACTCCTGTGTTTACTCCCTACGCTCCCGATTGTTCGGCTAGGGAGTAAACAGAGCACCTCTGCGATTGTTACGTCCGGGTTACCCGGGTGCGTACCTCAGACGGGTGAAGCCGAAAGCTAGCGTTCGTAACAACATAATTGGTCGACCATGATGGAAGTGAAAATAATTGGTAGTTCTTACCAGATTTCGGGGTTATTTTGCCGAAGTAACCATTACCTGTATATTTCAGGTATTAGGTTGTACGCCCATGGTCAACATGACAACCCGAGGAAAGGAACCCATGGAGGAACTATTTTATTCGGAAGATGTTTCTTACGTTAAAAAGTAATATAACATAACTCCATGAGCGCGTTGTGTCTGTTTGCACCACATGGCCGGATTGCCTGGTTCTCCGAAGTGTTTTTTTGATGTTCTCGGATCATGTAGTAGGAAACACTCCTTGGCCGCTGGCTGAGGGGGCAGAAGCCGATGGCCGGTTAAGACAACGTTTAAAGCACGATGTGGAGAACATTTGATGTAAAGTACATAGATACATAGAATCAAAACACTACTCTCGGTCAAGGCCATCTATTAAGGTCTCCAGGGCGCAATCTTCCTAGGAAAACCGAGCGGCAGGCATCACTTGGTCATATACCAAATGTAGATGCACTTCCTGCCCATCCGGCCCAACCCAAGCCAAATGCCCCGGATCAAGCTTGGTCAAGCGGGTCTTAACCATCGCCCAAGCTTCCCGCGCTGCCTCTCTACAAGATGATATTTTCCATTGCTCAAAGCGGCACCGAGCTCCTTTAAATCGATTAGCGAGTTCGGTCATCCCTTCCGGAGCCACCTCGCCAGGCCACAACGCCTTGAACATGCTCTTCATAGCTTTTCAGGCCCGCTCATGTGCGGCGGATAGCTCCTTCAGCAGGTCCCATCTGAAAGAGCTGGCCTCCTCTTTGGGGCGACCGGTCAGGAGAACTAAAAAGAGACATGGGATTGTTTATATTGCTGTATAATACACGCGGTCTATCTATAGAAAAGCTAGGTTGCACTCACCGAACATGCCAGCTTTTAGTCTTTGGTTCTCCTCCTGGGATAGAGCCAGTTGAGTTTTCAAGCTCCCAATTTCTTGGGCCTGTTGTTGATTCTCCGCCTTGAGCTTATCCCTTTCCTCATGACTTTGGGTCAGCACACGGTAGCCAGCCTCTTGCTGCGACTCCGCATACCTTTGAGCTTCTCTGGCTGCGTCCAGATCCTTCTGCAATTGATTTATCGACTCAGCTGCTATGAAACAATCTTTCATTAGAAAAGGTGTTCCATCGAATTCTTTATTAGACATATTAAGTCTATCACTTACCATGTGCCTCTCTGGTCCATTTCTTGACCCCCTCTAGCTTGGCCTCCATAGATTTCAACTTTGTCTGTGTCAGCCCGAGGTCTTCGGCCGACTTTTTGTTCTGTTCCCGAACAGTCTGCACCATAGCGCGGCATTATACCATCGGACCCTTAACTCGGCTGTCCTGCCCTAATCAAGGCTTGGGGGCTACGGGGACGGGTTAGGCGACCGGTTACCAAAACCAAGGGCGTACCTGCAGACTGGTAGACAGAAATCTAACTACTCCCTCGAGTGTCGTTCGGGCAGCTCCGAGGTACGCGTCTACCGAACTAAGAGAGTTAAACTCTTGATCGGAAAATACAAAGTGCTGTAGCAATGCCTTTCACCACCGATGATTCATCACGCTTTCAACCTCGGAGTTGGTGACCGAGACGCCCTCTGAGGCCTCTGGATGTTGGTCCTTGGCAGGGACCTCTGAAGTAACGCCGGCCACAACTAGGGACCTCGGTCTTGGGTCACCTCCCTGCACCTCTTCAACGTCCGCGGACGAAGGTGGTTCTACATATCGCCTGCAGGTCATAGTAGAGAAAATTATTGATATTCGCAGCGGTTATCAAAGATAAAGACACTATAAGCATAGTGGATACATTACCTCTTTGAAGGGGGCACGGATGACGAGACTCCCGTTGGCACTGCGCGTTTGGACGCCCTATGGCCACTCGCCACTGGAGCCATTGGTGCCGCTCTCGCAGATGTCCGGCACGATGTGCGGCGGCCCTTGGGAGTAGAAGTCAGTGTACTCGGAGCCGCAGGAGCTGAGCGCCTTTTTCGACAAGAAGCCTGTTGGTCACTTACAGCGGAAGAGGGGAGTGTCCCGGGGTGATCGGCCAAAAGGGCCACTTTAGAGCCATCAAGACTCTCCTGGTAGAAGACTCCCTCCTCGAAATCGATGGACGTTCGGGATCGTCGTGAAACCCAGGGTCATCATCACGAGAATGATTCTCCGGTTGAGGAGCAGGGCAACTCATTGTCTTGATCTAGCACCTCCAGCTCTGTTCGGATAAATTAAATATCCGATTAAGGAAAATTGGTGTACCATCCGGACTATAAAGTGTAGTTGGACTCACCATTTCGATGGGTTTATAGCTCGAGAAGCCATCCTTGGGCTTTAGTCGAGCAAACTCTTGCTCTTCCCCCTTGAAGAGATCGGCCAGTACTGCTGCCATTGCCTCCTAGTCGGCAGGTCCCTTCCGTGTGTATCGGGTCGAGTCATTCACCCCGTTGTAACACCATAGGGGGTGCAGCCTTTGTTGAACAGGTTGAACGCACCGAGCAATGGCCGCGGCCATCACGTCAATAATGGTCAACCGTTATGGGCTAGCCACCTCACTTGAGCGGCTAGGCGCGCTACTTCGGCACTTTCCTCTTGGGAAGAGCCCTTCAGTCGCCAGTTGAACCACTTCTTTGGAGAAGCAAGTGAGAATTCGGGTAGACCCCTCCGGGCTGGATCGAATAGGGGGACGTCTTCGATATAGAACCACTCCGAGGTCCACTCCTCGACATCCTTCCTGGGAGTCCCTATAGAATACCCCGTTCTGGCGATGCGCCACACTTCGGCTCCGCCGACCTCATAAATTGTCCCTCCTTGGGTGTGAGGGACAAGGCAGAAGTATTTCCTCCATAACTCAAAATGGGCCTCACAGCCCAGAAACATCTCACAAAGGGCAATGTAGCCCGAGATGTGCAGAATTGAACCTGGGGTAAGATGGTGGAGCTGGATCCCGTAAAATTCTAGTAAACCCCTCAGGATGGGGTGAATGGGGAAGCCTAAACCTCGTAAGAGGAAGGGCACAAAGCATACCCTTTCCGCCCCGTGTGGGGCGGGGAAGTTCTCCGCAAAGGCCTCGCTGTTTGCAGAAGTCAATCCGGGGCGGGTGGACGCGAGATCTGATACGGGTAGATACCCTTGTGTCTCGAGGCTGCCTAATCGGATGCGGGAAACTGAGCAGCTCGCCCAGTCACCTTGAAGGGGGCCGTGAGGGCATGAGGAGGAGCCTGGAGCGCTCGCCATTGCTCAAGGTTTGCTGATTCTGGCCTCTCGGTGATTTGGGATGGGGTGCGTTAACCTTCACGCCCTTGGCCTGTTAAATAGGCATTTCTCCCCTAGAGGGGCATTTCTGTAAAAAAAAACGGTTGGATCGTTTGCCTCCCTCTGGCACACGGAAATCGAGGGGCGTCATTAATACTGAATTAAGAAAACGATACGACAAGCCCCGCAATACCTCGCTAACCGAAGGATTGTGGGCGGTCGAGCTATTATCAGCCGGACATAGGTGATGGAAGGAACTCGCCCCTCAAGCCGAAGACTTTGGAAGCATGGAGCTGACGAAGATTATCGACCTCGGCATTGGAGGCTAGTTCGGGGGCTACTGAGGGTGTCCCGGACTAAGGGGTCCTCACACTGCCGTCCTGTCTCTCGTGGGCCGTGCTCATGGGCCGCCCCTAACTCATCGAAGGAAGGCCGGACTATAAACGACCCCGTACTCCAGAAGGAAACCTCCGAAGACTTGGCGTCTCTCCAAGAAAAGTTTAGCGTAGCCTGGTGGCAACCGACCATATGTGACCCTAGGTACCCCTGGTGTTTATATAAACCATAGGGTTTATAGTCTGCAGAAGGGCAGAACCATTATCGATATACCCACCTAGGGTTTAGTTCATCTGATCTCGAGGTAGATCAACTCTGTAATTATCATACCAACACTTCAATAAAACCAAGCAGGACGTAGGTTTTTACCTCTTTGAGAGGGCCCGAACCTGGGTAAACGCTGTCTCTACATTCCATGTTACCCATTGACTCCGAGATCCACAGTTTGGAACCCCTACCCAAGATCTGCCGGTTTTAGTACCGACACCCATGACAGCTAGGACCCACCAGCTATATCTTCGCATGCAAGGAAGTGCCTCCTTATCACCCACACAGCTGGGACCCACCAGGTCAAAGCGTACGTATCGTTATCTATCTGGTCGCAAGCGTGTACGTACATACTGGTCGATCGGTCTCTCTGCCACGATGAACTGTGGCCGTGTAAGGAGCGGCACGTGTCATAGTAGAGCCCCCGGCGTAGCAGTTCAGGTAGCCCCGTCTAAATCGTGTACACGTACGTACAGCCACACGGCAAAAAATACGGCGACGTACGTACATAAACGAGCGGGGTCTCGAACGCGTACTCGCGCAGACGTACGGCCAGGGCTCGTGTACATGGAGAGAGATAACGGACGGCAGCAACGACCTCCTGTTCATCGGCAGCCAACCGGTTGGGTCAGAACGGAGGAAACAACGTCAGGAGCCAAGCGACTGGGTCGGAACGCGTCCTGTTCATCGGGAGCCAACCTGCTTGGACGGAACAGCCGAAACGGGGTCCTGTTCATTGACTCGGGGTCTGGCATACCGCAAAACGGAGGAAACGGCCTTCTGTTCGATCGCCTACGGTCGAAACGGGGTCCTGTTCATCGGCTGGGGGTCTGGTGTACCGCAAAACGGAGGAAACGGACTTCTGTTCAACCGCCTACGGTCAAAACAGGGTCCTGTTGATCGGGAGGGGTCTGGCATACCGCAAAACAGAGGAAACGGACTTCTACGCAACTGCCTACGGTTGAAACGGAGTCCTGTTCATCGAGAGGGGTGTGGCGTAAAGCAAAACGGGACACCACGGGCTACTGTTCATCCACCGTTGACTTCCTCCAGCCCCCACCAGCTACTGTTCATCCAGCCTCCACGGGGTCCTGTTCATCCAGCCTCCACCGGCTACTGTTCATCCAGCCTCCACGCGGTCCTGTTCATCCACCCCCAACCGGCTGGGGTATGGCGTACCGCGGCACGGCCTCCTCAGGGTCCTACTCATCCAGTGCCAACCGCCTACACGGTCGGGGTCCTGTTCATCCAACCCACACCGGCTGGGGTGGGGCATACGAGCAGGCGGCAGCAACGGCAACTGTTCATCCACAGCCAACCAACCGGCTCGATCGATGCAAGTCTCGACTCGTTCTACGTGTATCGCGCGTGCAGCAGCAACGGGCACTGTTCATCGAGAGGCAACCCAGCACCGGCTGGCTACGTCTCGCACGGGGGCTCGATCGGCTTCAGTAAGCAGCGAGAAGGATCGATCGGGTTTACTTAGGAGTGAAGGGATCGCTCGGGTTCAGTTAGCAGCGAAGGGATCGCTCGGGTTCAGTTAGCAGCGAAGGGATCGCTCGGGTTCAGTTAGCAGCGAAGGGATCGATCGGGTTCAGTACGTAGTGCGAGGGATCAATCGCTCATGTTCAGTACGTAGTGCGAGGGCGATCGATCGCTCGGGTTCAGTAAGCGAACGTATGCCTCGCTCGGGAGCGCCTCGCACACACGCGCGCGTACGAGAGAGAAACGCGCAAAACCACACTACATCGCTCGGCCCGACCACCCACCGTAACCGGGAACTCCCCAAAAATTTACTCGCCCTCACTTCTACCACGATTTTTTACGTCATGGACGGCCCAAAGAATGTCATGCGGGTGCGTCTCCGGCCCGCCCAGGACGAAAAGCCTATTTTCTATCATATTTTTTTGTCATAGAAGTAGGAGCCCACCACATCTATGATGATATGTGTTTTTTTTCACAATTATTGTCATAGAAGTGTCACAACCATGACAGAAAATCTTTTCGTTCGGGCCATAATGTCACGGATGTGTCTTTTTTTTGTAGTGCACGCTGCACCCGGAGATGAGACCGATCAAGCCCATTTGACGGTACTGCTTAACAGCCCAGTTCTCGATGCTTATGCTGAAGAACACTTGGCAGAGATATGACGAAGCTTCTTACCCATGGTGCATCCATTAGATGTCGTGATGAAGGCGCACAATAAGGACTACGTCAGATGGTTGAAGGATCATTTGTCACGCGGATCCATGGATGACATTGCAACGTGGTTGGCACAAAAGCCATCACCTACGGTATTGAGGTACCAAGCGTATGACATAAATGGCTACATGTTCTACATTGAGGAACGTGATAAGAAGACCTCATATCAGAACAGCTCTATTCGAATAGAATGCATAACTGTAGATGAAGATGATAAAAGGGTATATTATGGAACCATCGAAGAGATTTGGGAGCTTAACTATGTGGAAGTTAAGGTGGCATTATTCAGGTGCAAATGGGTCCCTCTTAGTCAGGTAAAGGTTGATGAATACAGGAAGACCTGTGTTAACATGACAAAGATGGCATATCACAAGGACCCGTTCATTCTTGCCAGCGATGCAACCCATACTTTCTATGTGAAAGACCCCTTGCATAAGAACTGCCATGTAGTGATGCGTGGGAAGAGGAGGGTACTGGGCGTCGAGGGTGTTGCTGATGAGGACGAGTACGATGAATTTGCTGAGTTGCCAGCCAAGGGATCATGCACCAAACATAAAGAGAGGCTTAAAATCATCAGAAATCCTAAGTTCATTTGGGGTCAACCTAACGATCCCAGTTCTCCCATGTACATGGGAATTAATATGTAATACTGTTTATTATGTCTATTCTGCAACTTAATTCGTTCAATTACTACTGTCGCATGTACTGAATTGTGAGTTATGCCCGACCTTCTGTTGATCTAAGAACGATTAATATGTTGACCTTGATATATTGCCAGCACAGGCAATGAGTTTGAACTATTTATGATTATAAACCCTAGAGCGAGCGCACTCAATTGATATCACTCCAGTATGTATGAACATAACATATGCAATCTGGTTTGCAAATAGCACACGGTTCGTTCACGAAAGCCTTGTGCCTACCAAACAATGGCCGATGATCCCTACTGCGCGCGACGTGAGTCATGCGTTCTGATTGGCCAGAACCCAAACCCCACGGATCGTACGTCCACACCGTTGGATGCACCTAGATCGAACGGCAATCCTCATCCCATTCATCACCACATGCAGTTGCAGTTGGGATTTGATTTATATGCACTAAATGCCCGATAAATGCAAAAAAATGGCTTGAATACAACAAAGCAGCCCAGAAATGCGCCAGAAAATCAAACCTAGGGTATAATAGTGATTGCGTACTCTGGAAAAAAATTCGAGGCGAAACGATGAAGTCACCAGCAACTGGAGTTCGAATTGCCACATCTCCTTTTGGAAACTATGATCCTTCTTGTGAGATGCTTCGGTTTCCAAGGAGCGATCATCCAAACTTGTGCCAAACTTTACCAAAAAATTTCCACAGGGTCTTGAGAGCAGACCATGGTGACACACCGATTTTCGTGATTTTCGGACTCCATCTGCATTTCCTATAATTAAAATACCAACAAGACCTACACCGGTGGCCGCATCTCGCATTCGAAATGTTTGAAAATTCTTCCCATTCCTTGGACAATGAATGAAAACACGCAAAGCGACACACAAATGATTTTGTAGACCTGCTTTGCCAATACCCACATGTAGTTGCGGTTGGGATTTGATTTATATGCACAAAATGCACGGTAAATGCAAAAAATGGCTTAAATATAGCAAACGAGACCCGAAATGCGCCAGAAAATCAATATTGGGGTGTAATGGTGATTGTGTACCACGGAAAAAAATTCGAGGCGAAACGATGAAGTCACCGATGATTGGAGTCCGAATTTCCACGTCTCCTATTGGGAACTATGATCCTTCTTGTGAGATGCTCCGGTTTGCAAGGAGCGATCATCGTAACTTGTGCCAAGCTTTACCAAAAAAATTCCACTGGGTCTTTAGATCGCGCCACGGTGACACACCAATTTTTGTGATTTTTGAAGACCATCCGCATTTCCTTTAATTAAATTACCAACAAGCCCTACACTGGTGGCCGCATCTCACGGCCGAAATGTTTGAAAATCCTTCCCGTTTCTCGAACAATGAATGAAAACTAGCAAAGCAACATAGAAATGATTTTTACACCTTCTTTGCTAACACCCACATGTAGCTGCAGTAGGGTTTTGATTTATATACACTAAATACATGGTAAATGCAAAAAATGGCTTAAATGAAGCAAACGAGACCTGAAATGCGCCAGAAAAGCTAACCTAGGGTACGATGCTGATTGTGTACCGTGGAAAAAAAATTGAGGCAAAACGTGGAACTCACGTCATCATTTCAAAATTACCACGTCTTCATTTCAAAAGAAATTATGCTGCTCCTTGATGTAAATGTTTTCCAATAGCACACGATTCATTCACGAAAGCCGTCTGCCTACCAAACCGTGGCCGATGACCCCTACTGTGCGCGATCTGAGTCGTGCGTTCTGATTGGCCAGAACCCAAACCCCACGGATCGTACGTCTGCACCGTTGGATGCACCCTGATCGAACATTAGTCCTCATCCCTTTCATCACCACATGTAGTTGCAGTTGGGATTTGATTTATATGCACTAAATGCTCGATAAATGAAAAAATGGCTTGAATATAGCAAAGGAGCCCTGAAATGCGCCAGTAAATCAAACTTAGGGTATAATAGTGATTGCGTACTGTGGTAAAAAATTCGTTGCGAAACGATGAAGTCACCAGTGCTACTTGTGAGCTGCATTGGGATTTCCTCGAAGAGGAGAGGATGATGCAGTACAGTAGAGATAAGTATTTCCCAAAGTTAAGAACCAAGGTTATCAATCCAGTAGGAGAACCAAGCAGAACCTCGTTAGCAGCACCTACACACACAAAAGCAAATACTTGCACCCAACGCGAACAAGAGGGTTGTCAATCCCCTTGGCGGTTACTTGCAAGGATTAATTCTGATAGTGATAGATAGATAATAAATTACAAAATAAAATAAAGGTAAATAAATTGCCGCAAAGTATTCTTAGTTTTATATAAGATAGATAAATGACCCGGGGGGCATAGTTTTCACTACAGGATTCTCTCTCGAACACAAAGCATACGGTGGGTAAACAAATTACTATTGGGCAATTGATAGAAAAGCACATAGTTATGACGGATTCATGGCAATGATCATTGATAACCCACAAGTATAGGGGATCGCAACAGTTTTCGCGGGTAGTATTTCACCCAGATTTATTGATTCAACACAAGGGGGGCCAAAGAATATTTGCGAGTATTAGCAATTAAGTTGTCAATTCAACCACACCTGGAGAACTAAATATCTGCAGCAAAGTGTTTAGTAGCATAGTAGTATGATAGTTTTGGTAGCAGTAGTAACAGTAGCACAGTAACAGTAACAGTAGCATTAGCAGTTTTGTAGTGATTGTAATAGCAGCAACAACGAAAGTAACTTAGCAAAGATCAATATGCGAAAAGCATAGGCATTGTATCAGTGATCGATAATTATGTTGGATGGCATTCATCATATAACAGTCATAACCTAGGGCGATACACAATAGCTCCAATTCATCAATGTAATGTAGGCATGTATTTCGTATATAGTCATACGTGCTTATAGTAAGAACTTGCATGACATCTTTTGTCCTACCCTCCCGTGGCAGCGGGGTCCATAAGGAAATCTAAGGGATATTAAGGCCTCCTTTTAATAGAGAACTGGAACAAAGCATTAGCACTTAGTGAATACATGAACTCCTCAAACTACGGTAATCACCGGAAAGAATCTCAATTATTGTCACCTTGGGGTATGCGGATCATAACACGTAATAGGTGCATACAACTTGCAAGATAGGATCAAGAACACAAATATATTCATGCAAACATAAAGGGTTCAGATCTGAAATCATGGCACTCGGGCCCTAGTGACAGGCATTAAGCATAGCGAAGTCATAGCAACATCAATCTCATAACATAGTGGATACTAGGGATCAAAGCCCTAAAAAATTGACTCGATTACATGATAAATCTCATCCAACCTATCACCGTCCACCAAGCCTACGGAGAAATTACTCACACACGGTGGTGAGCATCATGAAATTGGTGATGGAGGATGGTTGATGATGACGACGACGTCGAATCCCCCTCTTCGGAGCCCCGAACGGACTCCAGATCAGCCCTCCCGATGAAGAACAGGAGGTGGCGGCGGCTCCGTATCGTAAAACGCGATGAAACTTCTTCTCCTATTTTTTTCTTCGGGAAAGTGAATTTATAGCGTTGGAATTAGGTCACACGGGTAGGTGTCGCCATATATATGACTACCCTGAGAATTAAATTTGCATTTGTATCCGGCTATAGTATTTATGATCAGAAGCATTACTTGTATTTGTCATACAATCCTGATATAGATTTGGTTGTATTGTACTATGCCCAATTTATCGTCCTAGTTATAATCTGGACAAACAGTGTTGCCATATTTTATAAATCGGATATAGATTCAGTTTAAGATATTTTGGATCCGGATAGATGGGTTTGGAGAGGCCGAGGTTTTCCCCTCTTTTCAAAAGAAATGATCGGTTTGGAGAGGGTTTTTTTTAACCCTGAAACCATATAACCATAGTTCTAGGGTGTATTTTCCATTAAATTAAAAATATGTACAAATATACATGCAAGCAGATGAAAATTTGTAGCTAACCAACTCCAGCTTTTCTAACATGAGAAACAACAAATAGAGAAAGAAAATATGCAAATCAGGGATGCAATCCACTGACAGAGAGTCTATATGCTTTTCATTTGTCCAATGCTTGACCAATAGAAGATCTTGCTTGAGCCTATGCTTCCAAGATAAAATTCATGGTACTTCATTTCTAAAAATATTTCCATCTCTCTGCATCCAAATGTTCCAGCAGCCCATGATGATGATGTCTAGGGCTATATGTTTGGGAAAGGTCTGATGTAATGGCAGCACTTCATATCAAAGAATGAAGTTCCTTTGCACCTATTTAGAGAGATTGAGTGCTAGCAAGATTGAGCAAAGGTACAATCCCAAATAATATGATGGATGTTCTTCTCTATGTTTTCATTGCATAATACACAGTCGAATGAATCCATGTGAAAGGATTTTGTTTTCAGTAAACCCTTGGTGTTAACTCTATCATATAGTGCCAGCCAGAACAATATTTTCTGTCTGATTCTACTTGCACATTTCCAGAGCCAATTAAAGATGCAGTGAGCACTTGAGGGACACATCATGTGCTTGTACATCTTCCTAGAAGAGTAGACATTTGTTTCCCAGCTATAAGGCTAAGTGTCGGTAGTTGCATAGAAGTTGGTTTCATGTATCCTCACAATTCTCAAAGATTGCAGTGAGAATTGCGTCTATTTTGTGATGAACAACAACTATCCTCATGACCTCATCATCATGTTCCCTAGACAAAGAATTGACTTATCTTGTGATCTTTGTTTTCTGTCTTTCTTTTGCTTCCTTTTGGTTTGTATATGTTTGATACTTTTTATTATATATATGAAAACACTGTAGAATTCGTTCTACGGCCGGTGCTTCAAAAATAGAAAACAAAAAAAATCAGATATCTTGCTATACCTCCGCTCTTTTCTACTAGACACCTTAGAATCAATTTTTCTGCAAATTTATAGTTTTTGTGGTAGCTTTATATATGTCAACAATTAATGATCGCACTAAAACGTATGTTGTTAGATTTATCAGACAATGTTATAATTCTAACAAACATCTCAATGTAAAGTTGTGAAGATAGTCCGCGAATGTTTGAGGAGGCGGCCGCAGATGCTCTGTATGGCCACCCAAGTTTTTAAGATGGAAAGTCATTCAGGGTCAGGGACACTACTCAGGAGTATAATTCGTTTCTTTTTTTTCTAGGAAACTTTCGATCTATTCATCTTCGATCATGGCAGTATAACGAACACAAGAAATAATAAAAATTACATTCAGATTCTTAGACCACCTAGCGATGACTACAAGCACTGAAGCGAGCCAAAGGCGCGCCGCCGTCATCGCCCCTCTCTCGCCGGATCCGGGCACAACTTGTTGTAGTAGACATTCGGGAAGTCGTCGTGCTAAGGCCCCATAGGACCAATGCACCAGAACAGGAACCGCCGCCGATGAAGAGAAGCTTAGATCGGAAGGATCCAGCCTAAAGACACATGAACAAAGACGAACAAAGACCGGGTCCGAACGGATCCACCAAAGAAAACCACCGACCGAATCCCGCGAGATCCGCCGGAGACACACCTCCACACGCCCTCCGACGATGCTAGACGCACCACCGAGACGGGGGCTAGGCGGGGAGAACCTTATTCCATCTTTAAGAAGCCGCCGTCGTCTCGTCTTCCTGAGCAGGACACAGACTCTAACAAAATTTGAAGAAGCACCTAAAAATGGAGCCCTCCCACCGGCAAGTGTAGGGTAACGCAGCAGAAAACAAAAAAAATTCTGACCTACGCACCAGCCCAGGACCACTATGAAGATTGCATACAAGGTTTTGATCCGATCGTTACCGACTCGTAGCGCAGCGGAAGTAGAGTCGATGTAGATCGTCGGTGCAGATCCCCGCAGCTAGGATTTACAACCTCCCAACCACGAGGATGTTCTCCCTCTCCTGCTCCTCGGACAGCCCTCTGGGAGGCGGTCAGACAGTCCCTCGGACGGTGTCACGGACAGCCCTTCGGGAGGAACCTCAAAACTCGGACGGTCACTCGGACAGCCCTTCGGGAGGACACTCGAACAGCCCCTCGGGCAAAAGATCGAACCTACGACCTCTCTACGGGGTTGCACACATACGGTGTCACCTATCTGGCAGGGCTTCGCCGTCCAGAACTAGTTCCCACTGGAACCCAGATAGCCTTTCGGCTCTACGAAACTATTTCGTGGGAGGGAGAGAAGAAAGCCAGATCATGCATGGCATTTGTGAGAGAGTTGGAGTGAGTTGGAGAGCACCTCTCCTCCTTATATAGTGGTGGAAGGGGTGGAGGGGGGCTGAAATTTCAGCCCACTAAACATGCACCCACCAAACAAGGAGAAAACATGTCCCCTTGTCCATGGCTTCCCAACATGGTGTTCCCACATGGGGCCCCACCACCTCCCAACACTTTCCACCATTTGTGGGGGCTGCTCCCACCATGCCCCCCCCCCCAACACCTTTGTCCAGCCACAAGGGGCTGCCCCCTCAAGGGGGGCTGTAAGTGCATCAAGTGCCCCCTTAGTGGTTTTGGAGTATTGAAGACAAATAGGTTGAGGAACTAATGTGTTTGTGAGTATACACAGGAGACAGAGTCCCTGAAGATTTGGTTTAACACATGGAAGATGACCCCTAAAAATAGATTTCTTCAAGTGAAGAATTTGATGATGAAGTTGGTACGGCCTTTGAAGAAATTGATGTGAAGACTATGAAGCTTGAAGACTTTGGTTTTCGTAGTTTCTTTTCTTATTATTTGAGTCATAGGAAAAACCGTACTGTTAAAGGGGGTCTAGGTGAAACATATTTCACATTTCCAAAGTGATGCTCAAAACTTCTCAAACTTACTGAAACCCATACACAAGCCGCTTCAGGTGAAGCCTTTGGAAATCTCCAGTACAGCTGACGCATTTGCTAGCAACAGTGACGAAGTTCATCTGGTCGCTGATGAATTTAGTCAGGCTAAGGAGTTAGGAGTTCGCCAGTGCGAGCTGCCTATCGTGAGGAAATTGAGTGCCCTGATGAAATTGAGAGTACAACTTTCCGATCGTTGCTGCGTCGCGTGCCAGCTGTCGAGTGGATCCTTATCCTGACAACGGTTGAATCAAACAAGGGCATTTATGACATTTTATGTCGGGTTGCCCCCTGGCTATAAATAGCCGCCCCTCCCAACCAGTTGTTGGTTGGCTGCTCCGAGAGAACTTGACACCTGTCATTTGAGAGCAACCCATCCTCTGACGACTTTGTGAAAAATCCAAGTGAGGAAAAACCCAAGTGAGGAAAAACCCAACCAGAGCCTAAGTGACTGAGCATCACTGAAGAGATTGATCTGTGTGATCCGACGCTTGTTGCCTTTGAGGACTGTCATTCCTCCAGACGGTTAGGCGTCATGTTCTGAGCACCCAAGAGTAATTGTGACGTGCCGGTGAACAAGTCTGTGAAGGTTTTGGAAGTCTACCTTGAAGATTTACCACGAGTGATTGGGCGAGGTCTAAGTGACCTTAGCTCAAGAGGAATACGATGAGGACTAAGTGTTCTCTGAGTTGCGACTCAGCCGCCTCAACCAGACGTACAGTTGATGCAGCAACTGGAACTGGTCTACCAAATTCCATTGTCTTCACCGAGCCAACCTGGTTTCAAATTCCTCACCCTCTCTTACTTTATTCCGCTGCTGAAGAATTTGTGATCTGTCCTCTGACGAATTTGAACTGAAGTATTTGATCATGCTATCTTTTATTTCCTCAGTTCAAATTCTTCATGCGTGTATGATTGTATGATTGCATGTTCTTCACCCCTATGTATCCTTCCGCATGTACTCTAATTCTGTGATGACTTAGTTTCCCTTGTGTTTCTATTTCTTCACTCTGATCTTCGTCAAATTCATCAGAGTTTGACGAATTTCTAAAAATCTCCCATTCACCCCCCCTCTGGGAGATAACATGTGCTTTCAATTGGTATCAGAGCAAGGTGCTCCCTTGTTCTGCGTGATTTTGGTTTAACCACCTGGAGTTTTAGTTATGTCGACCGCAGGTATGATCAAGGTCTCCGTTGCGTGCCCCATCTTCGATGGGACATACTATCCCTACTAGAAGATCAAGATGCGAATGCATCTTGAGGCTATTGACAACTATCTCTGGTTCGTCGCCGAGAATGGCGTCCCCACCATTTCATCGAGTATCAACGCTGCTGATGTGAAGAGATTCAAGCAACTGGACTCTCAAGTGAAGAACATCATTTGTGGTCATCTCAACAAAGGACAGTATGGCAGAGTGAGTGCACTGGAAACCTCGAAGCTTATCTGGGACCGGCTTTCAAAAGTAAATGAGGGTGTTTCCACTCAACGTGACTCCCGAGTTGATGTTCTGCGCAATCTCTTCAATCGCTTCAAAAGACTCGGCAATGAAAATGTGCAGCAAACTTTCGACCGCCTCACTGATATCTCCAATGAGCTTCAAGCTCTTGGTGTTGCTGACATCACCGATCATGAGGTGGTGAAGAAATTGCTGAGGTCTCTGGACAGTTCCTTCGACACTTTGGCACTGATGATTCAAGAGCGCCCAGATTACAAGTCAGTGGATCCTGCTGACATTCTTGAGAGGCTCAACACACATGAATTTCAGCAAGCAGAGAAGAGAGACATGTATGGACCCAGCTATGGTCGCCCCCGCGCTCTGAAGGCCAAAGCAAAAGCCAAGGCAATTTCTTCATCTGAAGAAGAAGAAGAGGAATATGAGAGCAGTTCTGACGGTGCTGAGGAAATTGGCAGAGAACTGGCTATGCTGGTGAAGAAGTTCCAGAAGTTTTCCAAGAAGAACAGATTCGGAAAGTCTTCAAAGTATGACTCGAAGAACACTGGAGAAGCGTCTGCTCGAGACTACAACAAAAGAACCTGTCACAAATGCAAGAAGCCAGGCACTACATCGCCGACTGCCCTCTCTGGCAAAAGAAGAAGAAGAAGAGCAGGGATGATGATGAATCTGATGGCAAGAATAAGAAGTCATCAAAGTCCTCAAAGTCTTCATCAAAGTCCTCATCTCAGAAGAAGTCTAGTTCTAGCAAAGCTCGTGCATTCCTTGGGAAGGAAATGGATTCTGAAGAAGAATCTCATGATCAGCCAGCTGAGGAATCTGAGGAGGAGTCAGACACTGGTGTGGCAAGCCTCGCTCTCGCCACTGAATACGTTAGCAAGTCTATCTTCAACACTGAGGATAATGGTATCTCCACCAACAATGAAGACTGTGTTGATGACTACGCTCCCACCTATTGCTTCGTGGCTCGAGGTGCAAAGGTAACCTCATGAGAAGCTTACTTTGAAACCTCCAGTGATGATGACTCTGAGTGTGAATCTAAACCAAGCTATAAGAAACTTGCTAAAATTGCAACTGAACAGCAACATGCCATGGAAAAGATTCAAAAACTGCTAGACAAAAGCGATGACCTGTTGGACGAGGAAATGGATCATAGTCAAGCCCTATTTGAGGATCTCAGAAGACTTAAGTCTCAATATGACAAACTTGAAAGTCGTCATGTGTCCCTCTCAGCTGAACATGAGAAGCTGTCCTACGAATTTCTTCAAAGGAAGCAAGATCTCGAGAAGCTGAGAGCGTCTCATGATGATCTTCAAAAAGAAAACGATTCACTCCTCGCTCAACAGATCAGTACCGCTCAGGAAGAATTTGTTGCACCATGCCTAAAATGCCTTGAACGTGATAATGCTAATTCTTCAACTGAATGTTCAAATGCTTCTGTACTTGCAATTGCTTCAACTGCTACGGTGGCCACTAACCCCTCATCTGAGGAAGCCACCAGTGATACTGATGAAAATGCAGGGCTGAAGGAATTGTTTGTCACTGGCATGTACAAAAGCCTCAAAGGGCATCAAACCCTGTGTGACGTGCTCAAAAAGCAAATTGTTCACAGGAACCCTAGGAAAGAGGGTATTGCCTTTGAGAGAAAGCTCAATGCTGATGGTTCGTACTGGAAGCCTGAGCAGTATCCCAAAACCTCCTGGGTTGCTGCAAAGGGACCTTCAGTAGACCCATCTACTTTATCTGGCTATACTTGTGATTCTTCATATTCTTCAGACGAGTCATTTGACTCTAACTATAAACTGTTCAAGAATCAGAATGGTGAAGTCTTTGCTAGATTCATTGGTACTAACTGCAGGAACGGTCCACCTATGAAGAAAATCTGGGTTCCTAAAAGCCTTTTGGAAAATCTTCAGGTGAATGTCATCATGACACCACCGATGAAGAAGAAACTTCCCAGAGCAAATTCTTCACAGGGATCAAAGTCGTCAAATGGACGCAGACCCACTTATGGTTGCACTAATGCCTTTGTTCGTAGGGAAGGAGACAGCGAGTTGATGAATATGAGCATTATTCTTCGAACCATTATGTTCACAAATCTTCGAGGAATTTCTCTGCTTATTCATTCAATTACTATACCCCTCCTGTGAAGAGAAATGCATATTCTTCAATGCCTAAGTTCTCCATCAATGCACTTCGTCACATTGCTTCTCAACCACCCATTCAGATGTGGGTGGTTAAGAAGAAGAACTAATCTCTTCTGCAGGGTCAGGTCTTCAGACAACTAAATGTCTGATGAATTTGTTGAAGACCTGACAAAATGCCTGTTGGGATGCAGGCTAATCATGCTGGAATGAATGTTTCATTTCACACATCCCTTATGCTGCTTGATATTATTCACTGATGAAATTATCTGACGAAATTGATCATTATCATATTCTTCACTTTGAAGCATATGAATTTGTAAGTCAGACTAATGCTTCTACAGGATGATACACCTTCTGCCACTGAATGGGTCTTGGACAGTGGCTGCATGAATCATATGACTGGAGATAGGAATCTCCTCACTGATGCTCCCCTTACTCCGTCTCATCTGAAGCATATCACTTACGCTGACAAAGGAAAAAGCAAGGTATTGGGTCTAGGTAAGGTTGCCATTTCAAAGGATTGACACATGGAAAAGGTGATGCTTGTCGAGTCCCTTGGATTCAACCTCATGTCTGTCTCAATGCTTTGTGATCTTGATATGATTGTCATCTTTGGCAAATATAGATGCATTGTGTTGTTGGAATCTGACAAATCCAAAGTCTTCGAAGGCTTTAGAAGAGGTGACTTGTATATTGTAGATTTCTCTACAGGTCCTCAGCCTGCAACATGTCTAATGGCAAAAGCTTCGGAATGCTGGCTATGGCATCGACGACTTGGACATGCTGGAATGAGGAATTTGAGCACTCTCGTCAAGAAGAAGCATATCATTGGCGTCGAGGGTGTCAAATTCGTCAAGGATCACCTCTGTGGCGCTTGCGAGTCTGGAAAGATGACCAGAGCCAAGCACCAGGCGAAGACAATCATGACCACTACTCGTCCTTTTGAATTGCTTCATATGGATTTGTTTGGTCCCACACATTATGCCACACTAACCAATGCAGCATCTCTCTACGGATTCGTCATTGTTGATGACTACTCTCGCTACACCTGGGTGCACATCATTACCTACAAGACTGAAGTTCAGAATGTCTTCAGACGATTCTCCAATCGGGCCATGATGAATTATGGTCTCAAGATCAAGCATATCAGGAGTGACAATGGCACTGAGTTCAAGAACACTGGCCTTGACGACTATCTTGATGAACTTGGTATCACTCATGAGCTCTCTGCTCCCTACACTCCTCGGCGAAATGGACTCGTGGAGCGCAAGAACAGAACCCTCATCGAGATGGCGTGCACTATGCTTGATGAATACAAGACTCCTCGTCACTTCTGGCCTGAGGCAATTGACACTGCATGCCACATCATCAACCGGGTATATCTTCACAAATTCCTCAAGAAGACCTCATATGAGCTCCTCACT
The DNA here is from genome assembly GCA_039707655.1 of Elymus sibiricus. Classification (NCBI taxonomy): domain Eukaryota; kingdom Viridiplantae; phylum Streptophyta; class Magnoliopsida; order Poales; family Poaceae; genus Elymus; species Elymus sibiricus. The sequence goes on from CM077668.1 coordinate 130,136,664, forward strand.
GACAAGAAACCCAATGTGAGTTATTTCAAAGTCTTCGGTGCTAAATGCTGGATTAGAGATCCTCATCACAATTCTAAATTTGCACCGAAAGCACACGAAGGTTTTATGCTTGGTTACGGAAAGGACTCACACACCTACAAAGTCTTCAACTCCTTCCACCACAAGGTTGTTGAAACTGTAGATGTGCGGCTCAATGAAACTAACGGCTCGCAAAGAGAGCACCTGCCTCCCATGCTAGATGAAATGTCTCCTGAGGAATCTATCAAGCTGATGGGCACTCGAGAAATTGTGCCCAGTGAAGAAATAGCTGCTGATGAAGAAGTGGTCGTTCCTCGTCATGAAGAAAATGAACATCCTGATGAAAATGATGCTGAGGATTCTGCACGGCAACAACGACATCATGGCCCTCGTCCAGCACATCCACGAGTGGCGAATGAAGTGCAGATTGAGAAAATTCTTGACAACATCAATGCACCTGGTCCCCTCACTCGCTCAAGAGCGTCACATTTAGCTAACTTTTGTGGGCATTACGCGTTTGTCTCTATTTCAGAGCCCACCAAAGTAGATGAAGCCTTTCTAGAACCAGAATGGATTCAAGCGATGCAAGATGAATTGCGTCAATTCGAGATCAACAATGTGTGGGAGCTAGTTAAGCGTCCTGATCCACGCAAGCACAATGTCATCGGCACTAAGTGGATCTACCGCAACAAACAAGACAAAAATGGCCAAGTGGTGAGGAATAAGGCCTGTCTTGTAGCTCAAGGCTACACACAGGTTGAGGGTATTGATTTCGATGAAACATTTGCACCTGTTGCTAGGCTTGAAGCCATTCGTATATTACTTGCATATGCTACCCATCATGATATCCTCTTATATCAAATGGATGTGAAAAGTGCATTCCTCAATGGTAAGCTTGAGGAAGAAGTATATGTTGCTCAACCACCAGGTTTTGAGGACCCAAAGCATCCTGACAAAGTCTTCAGACTCAACAAGGCTTTCTATGGCCTCAAGCAGGCCCCTAGGGCTTGGTATGATACACTGAAGGAATTCCTGAAGAAAAAGGGGTTCAAACCCGGTTCACTTGACCCTACTCTTTTTACTAAATCTTATGATGGTGAACTATTCATATGCCAAATATATGTTTATGATATTATGTTTGGTTGCACTAACAAGAAATACAGTGACGAATTTGCTCATATGATGCAAGAAGAATATCAGATGTCTATGATGGGGGAGTTGAAATTCTTCCTAGGGCTTCAAATTCGTCAACAACCCAATGTCATCTTTATATCTTAGGAGAAATACCTCAGAGACTGCCTGAAGAAATTCAGAATGCAAGATTGCAAAGGCCTCAAGATACCAATGCCAACAAATGGCCAACTCAACACTGACGAAAATGGTAAAGATTTCGATCAGAAGGTATATCGCTCCATCATTGGTTCGCTGCTTTACCTATGTGCATCTAGGCCAGATATTATGCTTAGCGTTTGCATGTGTGCCCGCTTTCAAGCGTCACCGAAGGAATCACACCACCAGGCTGTGAAACGAATTCTTCGATATTTGGCTCACGCCCCAACGCTTGGATTATGGTATCCCAAGGGCTCAACACTTGATCTTGCTGGATATTCCGATTCTGGTTATGCTGGTGATCGTGTGGACCGCAAGTCAACATCAGGCACATGCCATTTCCTCGGATGATCTCTTGTATGTTGGTCCTCGAAGAAGCAGAACTGCATTTCACTTTCTACTGCCAAGGCAGAGTACACTGCTGCTAGCGCCTGCTGCTCTCAGTTACTATGGATGAAGCAAACCCTCAAGGACTATGGCGTCAACGTGAAGAAAGTACCACTCTACTACGACAATGAGAGCGCCATCAAGATCGCCCACAACCCAGTGCAACACTCAAGGACGAAGCATATTGAGATTCGTCACCATTTTCTTCGTGATCATGTGCTGAAGGGAGACATCGTCATCGACCACGTGAAGACTGAAGACCAGCTTGCAGATATCTTCACAAAGCCCTTGGACGAGCGAAGGTTTTGCATGTTGCGGTGTGAGCTGAACATCTTAGAATCTTCGAATGTCCTCTGAAATGGACACACATCCTAACGCTTATGCATTCTTGATGACTTTGATGCACAACACACGAAGTAACATTTTTCTTCAATCAATGAAGACTAACCCTCTAAGTGTGAAGAAATTAATGAAGAACTTGATTCTCAGAACCCTACGACAATTTTACGCGGTGTCTGAAATCGTCATAGTTCTTATACGGTGGGTAACGCCACCACCTCTTTTTGTCGTTCCTCAAATTTGAGTTTTTCGTCATTTGCAATTTCGTCAAACTTTTCAAATTCGTCATTTGAGGTTACTCTTCACTGCGTTTGGTTCTATACCTATATATATATATATATATATATATATATATATATATATATATATATATATATATATATATATATATATATTTGAGTTTTTCATGTCCTCAACAGCATCCACATATAGCTAATTCTTCAATCGTGTTTTTCGTCATCTATGTGCATGTGATCGGACCCACTCCCCTCTGTGCTAAACTCAACCCACTCTATTCACAAATTCTTCATATGCGTTCTACTTGACACTGTTCAAAGTCTTCACTGTGTCCTTGACAGCTGAAGAAATTGTGAACACTTTTTAAAAAATTTCTAATCATTTTTGGCGGTTGCCACAGTAACTTCATCCCGCGCTTCGCACGCGAGGATAGAGATGAAAATGCATGTGTGACGCGTGTCACACAGATGCGAATCGCCGGGGGCTTATCCGTCCAAAATCTTCGGGCCACTCAGTTTTTACCTCGCCTATATAAAGGCTTGACCTCGTCAACCTCAACTCCTTTCACTCTCGTGCCCCTGTCGCTCTCAAACCCTAGCGCCGCCGCTGGATCTCATCGTCGTCGGAGAGGAAGAGCTTCACTGCCTCAACTTCTTCGCCGTCGTACTCGCGCCGACCGCGGATTTCTTCACCTCCGCCGCCGCCGTAGCCGTCTTTCGTCGCCAAGTTAGGGCACGGAAGATCTGAACTGACGATTTCCATCGCCCCGTCGTCCAGTTCGTCAAGTTCATCCTTGGGGTAAATAAATTTTATTTTTACCGCCCCAGTTTGATCTTTTTACTGCCACAAAATCGTCAAGTGCTATTTTTATCACTTTTCAATTCTTCCGCACTTCCTTCTGGCCAGTCTTGAGTATTTGCATCTAAGTTACACTTAACAACAAGATTCGTCAATTGTGCAATTGCTTCAATCTGTACAACTCGGGAATCTTTGTCAAGAACAATAGTGAAATGCATCAAGACGATAAGGGTCAATTTCTTCACCTGGTTGATTTTAAAAATTATCTGAGAACGCATGTGACTCTTCCCTATTTCCTCGCAACTATACTCTATTCACAGGTACAATGTCTGCAGACGAATCACTAGGTTCTCATCAAATTACTTCATTTGCAGCATTGCTTGAGGAAAATCTTCAAACATCTTCAGAGTCCTCAAAAGTTCAAAAACCTCAGCTGAAGAAAATGGTTGATGGGAAAAGGCCTCAGAAGGGAGGCAAGCGGAAAGAGGAACATACAGCTTTTGAGATTCCTGATGACTTGTATGATGGATATTGCACTCCAGATGAGGAAACTCATGGAAAAGAAACAAAGGAGCAGCGCAAAACGCACATGCAAAAGATCAAAAGATACTGGACATACCAGTGGAGGGATTACAATTTCGTCACCACCAAGTACATGAAGGACTTTGCTGTGAAGCCTCTATGCAACACGCCACCACTTGCTGAAGGTCAAACTGCTCATCCTACCAGCATCAGAAGGGGTGAAGAATTCCCCAAAGAAAGGGCAAAGCAACAGGCTAAGTTGCAGAAACAGGCCAAAAAGGCCGTCGATGAATTCAACAAGGCCGCAAAGGCCTCAGCTGAAGCTGGTGCAAGTGGCATTGCAAGTGCACCGAAGAAAGCCATGCAGAAGAAGCCTGCCAGCAAGCCAAAGCCGTCAGTCCCAAAGGCTTCTGCACCCAAGACATCAAAATCTTCAGTGCCTCCTCCTGCATCAAGTTCGTCAATGGCTGCAGCAAAATCTTCAACACCGGTCGTGCTCGCATCTTGCCAGCGCACCGAGGGCATTGCAACAGCCACAATCGCTGCATCAAGTGCCTCAGCTAGTGGGCAACCAATATCTTCAGTGCCCAAGCTAAAGCAAAAGGTTAATGCTGGCCATGGAACTAGGCCAAGTCCCAAGAGCAAGGCCGTCGTGCCTCAGGCTGATGAACACGGGCTGGCTGACGAAGATGAGCTCGCGGAGTTCCTCAGAAGAAAGCAAGAGCAAGCTGCAATTGCGAAGAATTCTTCAGTACCACTCCTGCTTGATCCCAAGAAGCTGCTGGACTTCATTGACATCTGGTGCACCAAGCCAGATACCCCCCTTGATGAATTGAATCTGTCTCCTGGACCGAGTCATGTGCTATCTGCCTTCATTTTGAACGAGAAGCACAAAATTGCACAAGCAAAGCTGGTGAGGAAACAGCAGCTGCAGAAAGAGAAAGAGCTGTGGAAGAACATGCTTTTCATTTTCCCTCAGCAGCTTGTAGCTTTACAGTCTGAGATTCAACAGCTGTCTGAAGAATTTGAACGACAGTCAAGTCATTGCTGTGGAGTGCGTGACAGATTCATCCAAGCCACAACCAATGTGGTCAATGAGCACAACCAGCGTGAGGCTGCCAGGTTTGGCATCGTGCCTCCTACAAGTTCTTCAGCACCTCCACCATCTACGCCAACTGAAGAAACTGCCAGGGCACCCGAGGTTGCGCCTGAAGAATCTGAAAGGGCAACCGAGAAGTTGTTCCTGAAGAAACAGCCAGGGCGACTGCATCAGTCGTGCCTGAAGAAACTGAACCAACAAATTCCTCAGCAGCTGCACCACCAAGGTCTTCACCCGTGAAGCATATCACACTTCCTTCTCCATGAGAAGTGAAGAGAACCAAGGCTGCTGAGAAGGAAGCGAAGAAGAGAAAAGCTTTAGCTCCACCTACCATCACAGCATCTGTGAAGAAAATGAAGAAGACTCCAATGTCTTCAGAAGCGCCGATTGATGCCATACCTATCTCATCAGCACCCCCTACCCTTGCCAATGAAAGTCTTCAGATTGTTCCGTACGGGGTGGAATATGAAATTCCTCAGGCTGATGCAGATGACACTGAAACCCATTTTGCTGCTACCACAGAGCAGGTGGATGAAGAAATTGAAGTCGAAGATGATGCTTCGCGCCCCCAAGTCCTGTCTCGGAAGCCCTCACAGGTTCCGTTGACTGAAGAAAATGACACTGCTTCATCTGGAAGTAGTGAGGAAACAGAAGAGGATGTGGATATTGATGGAGCTACAACCCCTCCGATCATTGACGAATTTTGGGAAGCTTTCCATCCAAATTCGCCCCTCACCACACCTCTGACGCAAGTGCCACAGTCACCCGCCGTCACTGAAGAAATTCGCATGGGCTCTGAGGAAAAACAACCATCACCACTCCAGAGCATTCCTGAAGAAATACCAGCTGCAGTAGCTGATGAAACTGCTCAAGATGAGCCCACGGTTGATGTCGTCAATACATCCCCTCCGCGTACAGACTCAATTCTTTCAGCAAACACAGATACAGTTCCTACCGCCACTGCTGAGGAAATTGCCAAGTCCCTCGCTGTGACCGATCCCAATGATTCCACTGGGTCCCCATGACCAGTGTTTGACGTTCGCAAGAAGATGCATAACCTACACCCAGTCCCAGTGATGCCTAAGATTGGCAGAACCCTCAGGCGGCCTCAGTTCGATAACGCCAAATTCTTCGAAGAGAAGAATTTCTTCATAGGCGAGTCCCCATATGACTCAGCCAAGATCAGGCGCCTGCAATTCTGGACAAGGACGCAGATGAATTTCCATGCTTCACTATTGTTCAAAAAGAACAAAGTATTTCCTCATCGCCATATTCCTCACGTGGATATGGAGTCTCTACCGTGCTTTCGGCCAGTTCTGGCTGTTCTTCACGATGCAGGAATACTTAGCTTCTGCTCTGACGTCTGCGACTGGAATGAAGAACTCATTCTTCAGTTCTATGCCACAGTTCATTTTTCTGGAGAGGCTGAAGACATTGCTACTTGGGCTCTGGAATGGATGAGTGAAGACACTCATTACAAAGCACCAATTGAAGAACTTCTTCGTGCTCTACCCGTTGATCCACCCCAAGACGAAGCAAGGAGAATATATGAAGAACCTGAGCTACCTGATCACCTGATGCAAGTGCTGATGAAGCCAATCGCTGAAGGAGAAGCTCAAAGGACAACATTCTTAGTGAAGGACTTGCTATATGTGCCAAGGACCGTTTTTCGCATTCTGTCCAAAACCCTCAGTCCAATTAAGGGTCACAACTCCAACACTGAAAAAGTTGTGGGAATTCTGAAGAACTTGTTGTTTCATATAATTCATGGCACTCCCATCAACATTCATGACTTCTTTCTGAGGACTTTGGTCACAGTGGCACAGTCGCCCTTTGATCTGAAGCCATATGCTCCGTGAATCATGAGATTCATCAGATCCCGATCTGCTATTCACTACAAGGCTGACAGTCAGAATCACTTGAGCTATTTGCCTGAAGTCGAAATTCTTCAGAGCACCATCTCCTCAGTTCCTGGCAAGGGCAAGGCACCTGTAGATGAAGGAATTCGTCCCCTTGATGGACAATTTTGTCAACCAATCTCCAGCTCTCATGCTGATGAATCTGCTAGCCAGGACACAGCTGCAAAAGCTTCAAGGCCAACTTCTCCACCAGAAGCACCACGTGTCATGACGGACCGTGAGCTGCTTATAAGCCTTCACCAGAAAGTGGACATGAATCACCGATGGGTTAAGCGTCAGTTTGCTGCCGTTCAAGCCAACATGACTGTGACGCATAACTCAGTGCGCAAAAACCGCTATTATCTTCATGAGATTTTTGACAGATTATGGGCCATCCTCTCGCACCTCAAGACAGATGAAGAACTTGCAGAAATGGATTTCCAAATGAACTTTGACTGGGCAGAACCGCCAAGGAAGAAGTACAAGAAAGTTCAAGTTCCTCCTCTTATGTCGAGTTCAGAGTCTTCATCATGCACCACTGATGAAAATGAAGCTGTTGAAGACGATGCTACTGGTCCATCTGCTTCACGCGACCCCGACAACGCTGGCGCTCCATAGTCTTCATCGCGATGTTTTTCTTCAGGGGCGTTAGTCCTCACCTTGTCTCCTTTTGGTCATCTGATGACAAAGGGGGAGAAGTGCGAGTTAGTCTTCAAGCGGGTCGATATATGGGCTGTTTTTGCTTAAGTTGCAACTCTTGGACTTTGCTGGATTTGCTCTTTGATGAGTTGTAACTTAAATACTGTGGGTCGTCTGACTCTTTTGCTACACTTATTATGCGTGCTCTGATCCTAATATATCTGTTCATCATGCATGGACAATTTCTTCAGACACCGATTTTCATCATGCATTCATATTCTTCAAATATCTTATGATCATGCATGATTGGATTCCAAGATATAGGGGGAGATCTCCACAATTTCAACCTGCCATGTGCATTTGCAATCCAAAGCAAATTCCTCATATGCACATCTTCAGGGGGAGTTCCTCAATATCTTGTAATCAATTTCTTCAAACTCTGTACTTACGCTTCAATTATTTTTACTCCCGTTGAAAGTCTAACCAATTTGTTATAAATCACCAAAAATGGGGAGATTGTAAGTGCATCAAGTGCCCCCTTAGTGGTTTTGGAGTATTGAAGACAAATAGGTTGAGGAACTAATGTGTTTGTGAGTATACACAGGAGACAGAGTCCTTGAAGATTTGGTTTAACACATGGAAGACGACCCCTAAAAATAGATTTCTTCAAGTGAAGAATTTGATGATGAAATTGGTACGGCCTTTGAAGAAATTGATGTGAAGACTATGAAGCTTGAAGACTTTGGTTTTCGTTGTTTCTTTTCTTATTATTTGAGTCATAGGAAAAACCGTCCTGTTAAAGGGGGTCTAGGTGAAACATATTTCACATTTTCAAAGTGATGCTCAAAACTTCTCAAACTTACTGAAACCCATACACAAGCCGCTTCGAGTGAAGCCTTTGGAAATCTCCAGTATAGCTGACGCATTTGCTAGCGACAAAGACGAAGTTCATCTGGTCGCTGACGAATTTGGTCAGGCTGAGGAGTTAGGAGTTCGCCAGTGCGAGCTGCCTATCGTGAGGAAATTGAGTGCCCTGACGAAATTGAGAGTACAACTTTCCGACCATTGCTGCGCCGCGTGCCAGCTGTCGAGTGGATCCTTATCCTGACAACGGTCGAATCAGACAAGGGCATTTATGACATTTTATGTCGGGTTGCCCCCTGGCTATAAATAGCCGCCCCTCCCAACCAGTTGTTGGTTGGCTGCTCCGAGAGAACTTGACACTTGTCATTTGAGAGCAACCCATCCTCTGACGACTTTGTGAAAAATCCAAGTGAGGAAAAACCCAAGTGAGGAAAACCCAACCAGAGCCTAAGTGACTAAGCATCACTGAAGAGATTGATCTGTGTGATCCGATGCTTGTTACCTTTGAGGACTGTCATTCCTCCAGACGGTTAGGCGTCATGTTCTGAGCACCCAAGAGTAATTGTGGCGTGCCGGTGAACAAGTCTGTGAAGGTTTTGGAAGTCTACCTTGAAGACTTACCACGAGTGATTGGGCGAGGTCTAAGTGACCTTAGCTCAAGAGGAATACGGTGAGGACTAAGTGTTCTCTGAGTTGCGACTCAGCCGCCTCAACCAGACGTACAGTTGATGCAGCAACTGGAACTGGTCTACCAAATTCCATTGTCTTCACCGAGCCAACCTGGTTTCAAATTCCTCACCCTCTCTTACTTTATTCCGCTGCTGAAGAATTTGTGATCTGTCCTCTGACGAATTTGAACTGAAGTATTTTATCATGCTATATTTTATTTCCTCAGTTCATATTCTTCATGCGTGTATGATTGTATGATTGCATGTTCTTCACCCCTATGTATCCTTCCGCATGTACTCTGATTCTGATGACTTAGTTTCCCTTGCGTTTCTATTTCTTCACTCTGATCTTCGTCAAATTCATCAGAGTTTGACGAATTTCTAAAAATCTCCCATTCACCCCCCCCCCCTCTGGGAGATAACCTGCGCTTTCAGGGGCGCCCCCAAAACAGCCCCCACGTATCGTGGGATCTTGTCCCCTTACGCTGGGACAAGATGTTTTCCGCGACTATTTCTTCTGAAAAATTCCGGAAGGTCCCAGAACATTTTCGCCACCCTCTAAAATTATTTTGGACACTCTCCGGAACATTTCCGGTATGATGGTTTTATTCTGAAACATTTTCGTTTTTCTCCGAAACAATTCTGGCAGCTCCGAAACACTTTCGGTTTTCTCTCCGGAACTTTTCCGTCGTCTCCGAAACTTTTTCGGTGACTTTCTCTCAGACTCCCTGTCTAGTATTCAGTAGATAGATGACCCTTAAATGTGTGACCCTATAGGTTCGGTGAAGTATAGACATGACCGGAACACTTTCCGATCAATGATCAACATCGGAGCCGTGGACACTCATATTGACCCCTATACCCACACGAATAAATATTCGAGTGAACCTCCAGTTGCCGTGTGCTATTCCTGTTGCTTCACGATATGTTACAAATACCCGAGGTGAGATTTATCAGCATCCCCGTGGATCAACAACTTGTCCACTATGCCAGTTACCTCGTTACCGGTTTTGTTCTTTTTTCTCGTTCCCGTGTTCCGGCATCCCTGTGATCAAATCACATTGTGTCTGGCCAGACGATGATGGATACCATAACACCGAGAGGGCTCAGAGATATCTCTCCATCGTCGGAGGAGCAAATCCCAATCTTGAGCTATCAAGTTACTTGTCATACTTTTCCATGAACCCGTAAGCCGCCGTAATAGCCACCCATTTACGGATGACGTTTAACAAACCCCAAAGTTCATGAAGCAAGCATGAAGAAACTCGATACCCTCATGGTCTAAGGAATTATGCAAACATTAACTTTCTCTGTGTTATTAACTATTAACTTGTGACGAATGTATCTCATATCATAACATCAATCGGGTCGATTCAACACAAGTGTTCTCCTAACATTGTGCCCTCAAAGTTGCCGGCATAGTCATGCCCATGATCACGAAAACAGAACCATCATGCAACACTTGAGATAGTCTTAGAGGCCAGACTAGGAATACATTTTACCGTTTATTATTCCACACGTGCATATGAGTTTCCCTCCGAGCCTCGTGGTTATTGTAGACTCGAGAACCATAGCAGTTATATCATAGAACATAAACATAATTATGAACATGGAGATAAATAGTAGCATTTATTATTGCCTCTAGGGCATATCTCCTACAGCAAGGGCCAGGATCCACCGTGCACCCATGGCCCTAAGGCCACAGGAGACGTGGTAGATCGGCAGCGCCGCCGACGGGAGGCAGAAACCCTAGCCGCCTTTTCTTGGAGGAGAGACAAAGGGATTGCATTATAGTACTCCCTCCGTTTCTTTTTAGTCTGCATATAAAATTTGGTCAAAGTCAAACTTTGACAACTTTGACTAAGTTTATAGAAAAAAATATCAACATTCAAAATATGGAATCAATATTATTAGATGCGTCATGAAATTAATTTTCATACCACGTAGCTTTAGTATTGTAGAAGTTGATATTTTTTCCTACAAAGTTAGTCAAACTTTGTAAAGTTTGACTTTGACCAAATTTTATATGCAGACTAAAAAGAAAATGATGGAGTATAATGGAAAACGTTTGGGAACGGAGCGCCGGCGGAACGCTCGGCCAGATGCTCCCGCTCACGCGCGCCTGATTGGTTGCACCCACGTGGGGCCCGGGGAGGCCCACCCAATGATAGATTCGACTTATCTTCTCCCACCTCTGTCTCGTCTTCCCCTCCCCAAATCTCTCTACGCAGTGCCCATCTCGCACACCTCGCGCTGCTCCTTTGCTACGAACGACATGGCCGTCAGCAGGAGATCCTACAACAGGGGGCACACGACGGCGGGTGCTGCAACCAGCACCCGCCGGAGCTAGGAACAATGACCACTGGCGGCTGCAAAACGGGGGGCACCCGTAGATGACTGGAGCATGAACGTTGTATGGCACAGGCGGCGAGTCGATGTGCTTCAACCGGCATAACACAGGGCTACAACCGGCAAGAGTTTTTGCTGGGACCGGCGAGTTTTTTCGTTGCGTCGGAGAACGGCGGAAGCTGCTGCTATGAAAAAAGCTGGAACTGGCTATGGGAAAAGTTACAACCAGCAAACAAAACAGCTTCAACCGTCATCATGGGGTGCCTTGGCGGTGACTATGAGCTACATCGGCGGTGACCACGAGCTGTGCATTTGCTGGAAGCGGCATCATGGGGTGCTGCAACCGGTGATGGCAGAAGCGTCCACCGGCGATGGAAAAGCTGCAATGGCAACCGGGGGGAAAGCACGACCGGTGATCGCAAATGCTACAACCGGCATGGCGGAAGCTGCGATCGGCGACACGAAAAGCTGCAACCCGCGGCGAAAAAAGTTGCCACCGGTGACCGGGGTGGGCGAGAAGAAGATGCTACAGTGATTTTTTTTTGCTGGAAACGGTGATGAGAAAAGCTTCAACCGGCGACGAGAAAAGCTTCAACCATAGACGACAGAAGTTATGAACGGCGACGAAAAGCTGCAACTGTCGGTGACAAAAGGTACAACCGACGATGAAGAAAGCTTCAACCATTCATGTCCCAGCTCTGACCCGCGACGGCTAACCATTTTTTGCTGGGACTAATGAGCTTTTTTTGCTGCATGCGTTTAATGGAGCAGGACGGTGACGAGCCATGGAGTACGCTCCGGCGACCGCGGCGACGTGTGCCGTGAGCTCGACGGCGGGTGCTGCGAACGGGGCGGCGTGGAGCAACGAGCTCGCCGGCGGCATAGTGCTAGCTCGGCGAGGGCCACGAAGCGCTACAACCGGATTCGGCGGCGCACGGTGGAGCCTAAAAGTGCAGCGCCGATGAGCGCGCACTACGTGCTGGAAGCAGGCGGCGGCGAGGAGCACACGCGAGCCCGGATTTGCGGTAGTTTGACGAGGTCGGGGGCAATTATCCTTTTTTTTTTTCTGTGAAGCAGTTTGTAAAACGAGGATGACGCCAGAATCGCACGGCCCACCTGACTCGTATCGCACGGCTGGCAGGCGATCGGCCGAAACTTTCGGCCGGCGCCCCAGCGCCTAGTAGCCGCCTGGTATAATTCGTTTCAATGGAACCGGACGACCGGAGTCACTGATTCGAGGTATAGTAGCGGCTTTCAGCCCATTTTTTTATAGCTTGTGACGGCTTATGGTTTACATTGGCACAAGTCCAACTTATTTTAGAAGAAATCGCTTCCAAATTTTTGGGGGCAACTTATTTTGACAGTCATAAAAAAGATAGCGCATGTGAACTGAGCCTAGCTTAAGTCCTCGACTTGGCACTGATGCTCGTATTTTTCTAAATTAATTTCAGGCTTTTCAATGATGTTCATTCAATGGAAGGGCTTTCCGGCAATCAATGAGAGGAGACGTTTCGGTGCATGTGGTGGCTCGATCTCTCGGAGACGCTCATAGGGGTATAATGTGCGTGCGTGGGGTGAGTGTATGTGTCTGCAGTGTGTTAAAAAAAATAGTGGGGCCTTCATTGGAGTGGACACGGCGCGGATGGGTGCAATTCGGTTGCTCCGGTCGTGTTCCGCGCGTGGCCGCCTCTCCGTGGCTCACACGCCCGTGCCAGGGCCGTCTCCAGAAATTTGGAGGCCCGAGACGAAAATCAAAATAGGGCCCTTAATTTTTGTAAACCATATAGCTGAAGAACTAATGTAAGTAAAGCATATATACTCTCACTTAATTATTTAACTTCCAATATATCCGATTTTGTACAATATTTAGGAAACATATCAAATACTAATGGTAAAATAGTAAACATGGTACTAAAGTAATAAACTTCTAAACTGACCTCATTTTAAATCCAAAAGCAATATTCTTCTAGTATTTCTTGAAATGAAATATTTGACCAGATCTTCATAATTAATCTTCTTCAAGACATCATTTCCAAGTTCTATTGTTGACAATCCGTTGAGTCTTTCTTGTGTAGTACTCCCTCCGTCCAAAATAAGTGTCGCAAAATTAGTACTAAGTTAATATAAATTTTGTACTAGACCAACGATACTTATTTTGGGACGGAGGGAGTAGAATGCAAATTGGATCATACTTTCTTCCTACACTTTGAAGCACCAGAATCATACTTCATCTAGATGTAAGATTTGAAAATTTTGTATAGCACCAGAATCATACTTTAATGAAACAAAAGGTAATCTGAATCAATTCAAACTCTACGAATTATAGCACAGTATAGCTCAGAAAATAGATAGACTTCACCTAGATGTAAAATTTGAAAATTTTGTTTAACAAGAATTAGTTTACTGCCTAGTGCCTACGCTGGCAAAATAAAATAGGGCTTTGTCTACAAGGACTTACGCCGGCAAGGGATGAATGATATGCCGTGGGGCGTGGCGGATCGCCGGCCGGCGGCCGCGTACGCACGACTTTACTTACGACTTCCCTCTGCCGCCGCCGCCCTGCTCGAGACCACTGTCGCTGTCACCCAGGCGCCCAACCGCCGTCGCCCTTGTTGCCTTCTCGAGCGCTAATTTCGGGTGCTAATCAACTGGGATTCGGGTGTAACACTACTAATGGATCGGCAGTTAGGGAAACGATCAGACGGGCTGCAGGGACTGCATGCGTGTATTTGGGCTGTCTGGGAGTGCGTTTTTTCTGGCACCTTTTTTATTATATATACGTATACATATTACTGGACCGGGGGCCCCCAAAATTTTGGAGCAATGTGCGGTCGGCCAATTTGGCCTTGCTCATCGACGGGCCTGCCCCGTGCCGATGCGGAGGAGAGGCCCTCTCCCGGAGCGTACTGCTATCCTTTTTTTTTTTTTGAACAAGCGTACTACTATCCTTGTGTTTTTCTTCTCCGACGACGGCTTGGCGCAATCTTTTGGCCGGGGACCCGGGGTACGACGAATTATTGAGCCGCAGCTCGTGCTGGCATCCAAAGCGACTGGCGTCGCATTCACGGGCTTGCAATGACAAGTCCAAACTCCGCTCGTCGTCTTGTCGCGCATCCTGGCCAGGCCCTGGCGACAATCCAATCCACCGTTCGTCATCATCTGATACCCTTTTCCGTGTCATGAGGGGTCCGATTGTCCTATCCCTTCGCCGGTTTCTACCTCAGGACGTAGTAGTACAACACAAGGATTACATTACACCAGAGGAGATTTGATCATGCGAATGAAAATTACAGCGCGTGCATCATAGCCTCGCCGTTAAAATGATGGGACGGGTAGCGACGGTAGGAGACTAGGAGTACTGCCCAGGCTACTCTGCTTCGCGACCCTCTGTTTTTTCTTGGTGGTTCAGCTACTGAGGAGCTACTGAAGCCAGAGTTTCAGATAGTATCAAATGGTTGGTCAAACAAGTTGCGTACTTGCGTTGCAGAACAGTGCAGTTAACCACCCGTGTGAGATTGCGCTTCTGCCAGGTCGTTGAACTCGCATGATTGCCATGCAGACTAAATAAAAAGAGGGAGTCGCTTCATGACGGAAAAGTTGGTGAGTGCTCCATGCTGCTAGAGATTAGAGAAGCAGTGTCTGGACTCGAACCGGCAACCATTATTTTAGTCTGGAAGAAAGGTAACTCAAGCCGGCAAAGCCAAAAGGCGAGGGATGATGGTGGGCTGGCGGCCGCCCGTCCTGATGTGATTCGCGATTGTATGGTGGGGATTTGAAAATCGGATGCGCGGCAACGTCATGCCTCGCGCCTTTAAAGCAGCATCTCCTGCCTTATCTCTCCCGTCCCCCGCGTCGCCCGCCGCGGCGGCACGGGCGGATCCCCAGCGAGCGCCCCCAGCAGCCCCCCTCGCCGTCGCCGGAGGAGGCCGCCGAGCTAAGCCCGGGCGGCGGACGGCGGCGGTGGGGCTCTTCTCCGCGTCCAGCGACGGGATCTCGCGGTGGGGAGGAGCTCACCCCCTTGTGCGGCGCTGCACGGCGCGATGGCTACGGTCGGCAGGCTCTGCGTCGATTCCTCGCGGTTGGCCGGCTCCCAGGCAGCGCCTCCGGCGGGTGGCGGCTGCAGTGGCGCCGTCGGCAGGATGCGGGGCTGCGGTCCGGCGACTCCTGCCCGGCATGTCGGGGCGGGGCAACGGCCTCCCCCTCCTGCCTTGAGCTTCGTCTCCGCGCGGGTCGGCTGCTCGTCGGCCTATGGTGGCTGCTGTGGTGCTGCGTCGAGGGGTAGCTAGATCCAGTCGATTTCGGCAGGTTCTGGCTCGTCTGGCTCGCTGGAGTTTCTGGCCGGCGGCATGTGGTTCGTGGTGGCTCCCCGGTGCTGCTGGCGCGGTGGCGCTGCTGAAGGTGGGCGGGTCAGTGGAGTTGCTGTGCGTGGGGGTGCCGGTGGTGTTGGGTTGCTCCGGGTGAAAGCTTGCCGGGTCCTCGTCGGCCGGCGACGTCGGCGCATGTGGGCGTCGGTTTACCTTCCTGGAGGCGCCGCCGAGGAGACCCGTATCCCCCTCCACCCTCGGATCTTGCTCTTCGGGTGAAAGCCTAAGGCCCGGTTGGGTCGGGCGATGGCGTCGACATCGTCGCTTCCCTCTTTGGGGCGTCGTCTTGAAGAGCTTCGGATCCCGTTTGCGCGCTCCATGGGCTGGACGCTCGCGGCATTGCGGTCGGCAGGTGCCCGTCCGGCAATGCGGATGTTTGCGCGGCTTCCTGTATGTGGCAACGATGGCGGCTTCGGGCGGAGTCAGGTTTGCTGATGGTTCTTGGTAGTCGGTCTCTTCCGGCGTGTTCGAGGAGTCGCCGTGCCTCGCTTTGTCTTCCTGAAGTCGGAGCTGCTGAGAAGGAGCCCTTGCGGTGACGATGACACGAGACGGGTGGTCGGCTCTGGCGCTGGCTCGGCGCAAGCCCAACGCTTTTCTCCTGCAATGCTCGTCGACAAAGTCGGAGCTGCCTGGTCGCCGGCGCGTGTGGTTGACTGTTTGGCATGGGCCGGCGCAAGCCTCGACGCTTGTTTGCGGTGAGGGCTTCTTCGGTGGTCGTCGATGGTGAAGTCGGAGTCGCCCTCGTGGAGGCGTGATGACGATGACGCCGGGCTGCAACCTCGACGACACTTTTCTCCTCGGCGGCGTGTGTGCGTTCTTGTGTGGGTTGCCAGGTCGCCCTGTGTGCCTTGTTTTGGCGGGCCTGTTGTGACGGTTTTCGCCCGGTTTTCCGTTAATTAACCGGGCAACTCTCTTCGACTTTTTTTAATGAATCAGGCCCTAAGGGACCGCGTTTCAAAAAAAAAAAATGCCTCACGCCTTTTCGGCATGCCACGACTGATCTGTCTTCTCTAAAATTCAGCCAAAATTTGTGATACTCCGGCAAATCAACGAGACCGTGTAGTACAACATATAATCACCGGTACCAAAAGAGCTGATCATTTTAACCCAGGTTAAAATGATGATTTGGTGTTTAGCGAGCGATGTACGTACGCGTGTGCCTAGGAATCATGATGTGCTGAGTGGTCCATTTCATGTCGAGAGTCCTACCAAAAAGACGTAGCTAGGAGACCAACCCCTCTAGAAAGCATGGCTAAGCGTAGCTCTGAGACACGTCCCTCTCGCCAAGATGATAGTAAGATTTGAGTAGGGGAGAGCTAGGCGTACGTACAGATACGAGGTGTACTTTGTACAGTACTCTACGGATCAAGAGCGCTAGTAGCTCGCAGCAGCCAATTTAATGGTTGTACTACTGTATGATCCTAGATTAGATTGTGTACGTGGGATGCGGATCCTGTATCGGACAAAAAACGCACCCCAAGTCATCTTCTGATGGCGCCTCGTGTTTTCTTCTATTGAAACACAGAGCCAATCTTTTCTCTAACAGAAAAACAGCGCCAACGATTTAAGATTGTCTGTTGTTTTCTTTACGTTAGGAGAAGCAAAAGACAAAATTTAACGAACAACTAATATTATGAGTTATCCTTCTTTCTCAACTAAAAAAAAAGACTTGTCTTTTTTTCCTGACCATCCTGTCATAGTTGGTTCATCGTGGTTATTGTTTTGTTTTTGTTCTTTTGCTTATGGCTCACTACTTTGTCTTTCGTAAAGGACATTTCATTTTTGAAACGAGGCAATTTTTTCCCAGTTTTCATTAATCAAGAAAAAGAGAGTTGCCTATTTAATTTTTTAAAAAAGGGCAAAAGCTTGAAAAGGCACACAAAAGATATGTCACACACACTCTGCGGAGAAAACACCGTCGATGTTACACATTGGTGGCATCATCACCACTTCTTCATGAGCAGGCATTTCACTTTATATGTGTCAAGATGATGCACACATCCATAAAAAACCCGCTTAATATAAGTTTTGAAAATAAGACAAGATAAGATAACCAGTAAAAATAGCACGACATTTGGTGCATAAAGAAAATGAGGCAATCTATGTCCAAATGACATTGTCTTATCATATGATGCTTCATCGTATCACCAAAGACAACCACCGACCGAATCCTGTGAGATCCGTCGGAGACACATCTCCGCATGCCCTCCGATAATGCTAGACGCATCACCGGATGGAGGCTAGACGGTGAGAACCATATTCCATTTTTAGAGAGCCGGCACCGTCTCGCCTTTTTGAGCAGGACACTAACCCTAACAAAACTCAAAGAGATATCTCAAAACGGAACCCTCCCGCCGGCAAGGGCCGGGATCCACCACGCCCCAATGGCCCTAAGGCCAAAGGAGATGAGGCAGATCGACAGTGCCACTGACGGGAGGCAGGAACCATGTCCGCCTTTTCCTTTGGGAGGACAAGATCTCATCTCTTAATTATATATTCTTTTAGTTTAATTTTAATAACCTACAAATTTAAGAGCATGCAAACATTAATTATTGCTATATAAGAGCATCTACAACCGATCTAGGCAAACTCGAGCCCTTATATGTTCGCGGACAGCGCCGGTCCATCCCTCAAATGCCCGCATCTGTAAACACAACCCCTACTTTTAAAACCTCAAATCCATGCAAACACATGCACGTTGATCAGCGCACACACACATAAACAATAAGTAGCACACACAAATGCAAATTATTCGTACATAAAAATACATAAGCCGAACATAAAATTTGTTCATAGTGCATAATTGAAACATAAAAAATATAGTTCAGTGATTTCCGGTGCGGATCCACATATGCTCCACAAGATCACTGAGAAGTTGCATGTACACCTGTTGATCTCGAAGTTGTCGATGCATTTCAAGAAAGTTGGCAATATGCTCTGCCTCTTGTTCCAGGAAACGGACCTGAACTTGACGGCGCTGTGGGTTGCGGACGACGGTGGAGCAACGATGATGGCAGAACGGTGACGGTTGTGCGGACAAGGCAGAAAAAGAGGAGAAGAAAAGGGCGGGTGAGGCAAGGACGGGGACATCTTCAAGCAATTTGACATGGGCCCCTATGGTTAGTTCGACGTGGCGAACGCGTCCGGGCGTTCCATATCCGCCCCACATATGGGATGAGTGTGGGGTGGCCGGTCAGCCCGGACGTTTGGGCTGGGTTTGCCCGGTCTAGTGGGGAGGCATTTTTTTTGTTCGGGCAATGACTTGGCAGTCCGCGGAGACAGATATGGGGCGTCTGGTTACAAAGGCTCTAACACTAAAACATATTTTCGCAATGCGCTCCTTGGTCGCTCTGGCGAGCGACCAGGAGCGAACCCTAGTCACCACCGCTCGTCAGACCCCACCGCCCCTTCTCCCCTCGCCGCCGCCGGCAAGCGTCCCCGGGCAAAGTCCGCGCGGCGCGGGCGGTGGCGGAGCCATTTTCTCCTCCCGCTCGGGTTGGGTGGCACCCGCCATGGTGCTGCAGCTCCGGCGATGTTGTAGCTCAGGCGGTGCGGCTCGATGACCTAGGGGCGGCGTGGAAGGGCGACTGCATGCTGGGCGTGCAACGGATCTCGTCTCCGACGGGCGCGATCTGGTGCGCGTGGGGCGTGTCGGCGCACCTGATGTATGGCTGCTGCCTGGAACCATGTCGATTCTTGGCAACGAGCAGCGCTCCTCCTCCCTGCCGGCATGGTGGTTGGTAGGGTGTGGTGGCTCACGCTGCGTCCAGTGGTCCTACTCCGGTCGACCTTTGTTGGATCTGGTGCCCCGTGCTGGAGCTTGGTCGCCGGTGGCCTCTGCGAGGTGCGGTTGGCTTCGGTGGATCTCGGCGCTTTTTCGTCGGCGAGCGGGTTCGGTGGTGGCGGTTGGTGGTCTTGCCGGCGTCGTTGCCGGTTGATGCGTGTCGGGGGGTGTTTCTGGAGCTTGGGTGAAGACCCTGTCTCGGCTATGTGCCGTGACCAGTGATGGCTGCGGGCGTCATTGACCTTCTTGGAGGCATCGCTGCATTGTTGCCGCACCCCTCCCACAAGGATCTGGTCATCGCTGCAGCTCCGGGGGAAACCCTTTGATCCAGTGTGATCGGACGATGGCGGCGCTTTGGTGATGTTTTCCCTTTTGGGGGCTTCATCTTTGGAGCTGGGCACCGGCAAGCGGGACCTATGGATGACGTCGGTGTTGGCGTCGAGGCTTCTGTAGCAATTGTGTCGCAGAGAGCGATGTAGGAGACTGATGACCCACAAGTATAGGGGATCAATCATAGTCCTTTTGATAAGTAAGAGTGTCGAACCCAACGAGGAGCAGAAGGAAATGATAAGCGGTTTTCAGCAAGGTATTTTCTGTAAGCACTGAAAGTAGCGGTAACTGATAGTTTTGTAGCAAGATAATTCGTAACGAGTAACAAGTAATAAGTATAATAAAAGGCAGTAAGGTGGCCCAATCCTTTTTATAGCAAAGGACAAGCCGGAACGATCTCTTATATAAAGCAAAGCGTTCTCGAGGACACACTGGAATTTCATCTAGTCACGTTCATCATGTTTATTTGCTTCGCGTTCGCTACTTTGATAATTTGATATGTGGGTGGACCGGTGCTAGGGTGCTGTTCTTACTTGAACAAGCAACCCTCTTATGATTACCCCCTCTCGCAAGCATCCGCAACTACGAAAGAAGAATTAAGATAAATCTAACCATAGCATGAAACATATGGATCCAAATCAGCCCCTTACGGAATAACGCATAAACTAGGGTTTAAGCTTCTGTCACTCTAGCAGCCCATCATCTACTTATTACTCCACAATGCCTTCCCTTAGGCCCAAGTATGGTGAAGTGTCATGTAGTCGACGTTCACATGACACCACTAAAGGAAGCAACAACATACATATCATCAAAATATCGAACGAATACCAAGTTCACATGATTACTTATAACAAGACTTCTCCCATGTCCTCAAGAACAAAAATAACTACTCACAAATCATATTCATGTTCAAGATCAGAGGGTTATTGAATATCATTAAGGATCTGAACATATAATCTTCCACCAAATAAACCAACAAGCATCAACTACAAGATGTAATTAACACTACTAGCAACCCACAGGTACCAATCTGAGGTTTTGAGACAAAGATTGAATACAAGAGATGAACTAGGGTTTGAGATGAGATGGTGCTGGTGAAGATGTTGATGAAGATTGGTCCTCCCACAATGAGAGGATCGTTGGTAATGTCGATGGCTTTGATTTCCCCCTCCCGGAGGGAAGTATCCCCGGCGGAATCGCTCCGCCGAAGAGCAAAAGTGCTCCTGCCCAGGTTCCGCCTCGAGACGGCGGCGCTTCGTCCCGAAAGTCTTCTCTTTATTTTTTTTCTAGGGCAAATAGCCTTATATAGCAGAAGGAGGGGGCCGGAGGCCTGCCAGGGGCCCCACAAGCTCGGGGGGCGCGCCCACCCTGGGCGTGCCCCCCAGGCTTGTGGCTTCCTGGTGGGCCCCCTCCTGGTATTTATTTCGCCAATATTTTTTATCTATTCCAAAATAATTCTCCGTAATTTTTTAGGTCATTTGGAGTTGTGCAGAATAGCTATCTCTATTGTAGCCCTTTCCGGTCCAGAATTCCAGCTGCCAGCAATCTCCCTCTTCATGTGAAACTTGCAAAATAAGAGAGAAAAAGCATAAGAATTGCATCATAAAGTGAAATAATGATACAAAACATAATAAATAACAGTAGGAAAACATGATGCAAAATGGACGTATCAACTCCCCCAAGCTTAGACCTCGCTTGTCCTCAAGCGAAAACCGAAATCGATAATCATGACCACATGTTTAGAGAGAGAGGTGTCGATAAAACAAAATACGGACATGAAAGCATCATGATCATTATTATAACAGCAACATATCATCATAAAACTTATCATGAATAAGTGACAATTCATCCACAAGATAAAGTATGAACCATAAATCGTATTGAAAACTAACAAACTATGATCTCGGTCACTGATGCAATTGCAATTCATCATATTATCAGAAAGAGTCTATGTAAGAGCTTTGTTTAGCAAGTTCACATACTCAACTATCATTTAGTCTTCTATGATTGCTAACACTCACGGCGTACTTGATACGTCCCAAACGTATCTACTTTTCCAAACACTTTTGCTCTAGTTTTGGACTCTAATTTGCATAATTTGAATGGAACTAACCCGGACTAACGCTGTTTTCAGCAGAATTGCCATGGTGGTATTTTTGTGCAGAAATAAAAATTCTCAGATGGACCTGAAAATTTACGGAGAATTATTTCAGAATATATAAAAAATACTGGCGAAAAGATCTACTGGAGGGGGGCCACCCAGGAGCCACAAGCTCAGGGGGCGCGCCCCCCAGGCTTTTGGGCCCTGGCAGCTCCGTTTACCCTAATTCCAACGCTATAAGTACCTATTCATCCAGAAAAAAATCAGAGAGAAAGAATCATCGTGTTTTACAATACGGAGCCGCCGCCACCTCCTGTTCTTCATCGGGAGGGCTGATCTGGAGTCCGTTCGGGGCTCCGGAGAGGGGGATTCGACGCCGTCGTCATCATCAACCATCCTCCATCACCAATTTCATGATGCTCACCGCCGTGCGTGAGTAATTTCTTCGTAGGCTTGCTGGACGATGATGGGTTGGATGATATTTACCATGTAATCGAGTCAATTTGTTAGGGTTTTGATCCCTAGTATCCACTATGTTCTGAGATTGATGTTGCTATGACTCTGCTATGCTTAATGCTTGTCACTAGGGCCCGAGTGCATGATTTCAGATCTGAACCCTTTATGTTTTCATGAATATATTTGTGTTCTTAATCCTATCTTGCAAGTTATATGCACCTATTACGTGTCATGATCCGCATACCCCAAGGTGACAATAATTGGGATTCTTTCCGGTGATTGCCGTAGTTTGAGGAGTTCATGTATTCACTATGTGTTAATGCTTTGTTTTGGTTCTCTATTAAAAGGAGGCCTTAATATCCCTTAGATTTCCTTATGGACCCCGCTGCCATGGGAGGGTAGGACAAAAGATGTCATGCAAGTTCTTACTATAAGCACGTATGACTATATATGGAATACATGCCTACATTACATTGGTGAATTGGAGCTATTGTGTATCACCCTAGCTTGTGACTGTTACATGATGAATGTCATCCAACATAATTATCCATCACCGATCCAATGCCTATGCTTATCGCATATTGATCTTTGCTAAGTTACTTTTGTTCCTACATCTGTTACAATCACTACAAAGCTGCTACTGTTACTGTTACTACTGTTACTACTGCTCTTGAAACTATCATACTACTATGCTACTAAACACTTTGCTGCAGATATTTAGTTCTCCGGGTGTGGTTGAATTGACAACTTAATTGCTAATACTCACAAATATTCTTTGGCTCCCCTTGTGTCGAATCAATAAATTTGGGTTAAATACTACCCTCGAAAACTGTTGCGATCCCCTATACTTGTGGGTTATCAAGACCTTTTTCTGGCGCCGTTGCTGGGGAACCATAGCTCTATCTGTTGAGTCACTTGGGATTTATATCTGTTGATCACTATGAAGAATCTAAAAGACACTAAGACGAAGATCGTCCCCTCTATGACTAGAGGAGGTAAGGAACTGCCATCACACTCTGCACTTGATTCACCTTCTGTTTTGAGTAGGCTTGCGACACCACCACCTGCTATTCATTTTGATATGTCACAAGTTATTGATGATACTTCTTTTGCTATGAATGAAACTATTGATGATGCTAGTACTATGCTTGATAATACTGTGCCACTTGGTGAATTTCTTGATGAACAAATTGCTAAAGCTAAAGGAATTGAAAATGTTGAAACTCTTGAAAATTATGACTCACCTATTATGCCTAGCTCTCCTACTAGAGTTGAAATGCCTGAGACATATGATGGTTATGTTTTTGATAGGGACACAGCTAGGGCAATTCTTGCTTGTAATGATAGAGATGAGGTTAGAAAATTGCTTGCTGAGTTGAAAGAAAAATCTATGAGGGAGAGAATGAAATATGATCCTAAGTTTGCCACCTCTCCCATATTTTTTACTGATAAGGATTATGAATTCTCTGTAGATCCTGAGTTAATTACTTTGGTTGAATCTGATCCTTTTCATGGTTATGAAACTGAAACTGTTGTGGCACACCTTACTAAGTTGAATGATATTGCTACTCTATTTGCTCATGAGGAAAATATTTTCTATTACTATATTCTTAAGTTGTTTCTGTTCTCATTAAAGGGTGATTCTAAGAAATGGTTTAATACTTTTGCTCCTGGTTGTGTGCGTATTCCCCAGGATATGATATATTACTTCTCTTAAAAATATTTTCCTGCTCATAAGAAACAAGCTGCCTTACAGGAAATATTTAACTTTGTGCAAATTGAAGAAGATAATCTCCCTCAAGCTTGGGGGAGGCTTCTCCAACTACTTAATGCTTTGCCTGATCATCCTATTAATAAAAATGAAATACTTGATATCTTTTATAATGGACTAACTGATGCTTCTAGGGACTACCTAGATAGTTGTGCTGGTTGTGTTTTTAGGGAACGAACTGTTGGACAGGCTGAAGTACTATTGAATAATATATTGAGAAATGCCGATGATTGGACACTTCCTGAACCACCACCTAAGCCAACTCCGACGAAAAGAGGTATGCTATTCCTCAGTCCTGAAGATATGCAAGAAGCTAAGAAATCTATGAAGGAAAAAGGTATTAAAGCTGAAGATGTTAAGAATTTACCACCTATTGAAGAAATACATGGGCTCGACATCCCGACATAGGTAATGGAGGTAAATTCTCTCACTAGATTTGATGAAGGTGATATTCCATATAATAAATCTGCTAGTCAATGTTTGTATGAATTTGATAACTACATCATTAAACAGGAACACTTTAATATGTATGTTGGCAATCAACTAAAACGAAATGCCATCATGATTGAAAGCTTGAGTGATTTGATGTTTAGAACTGCTAATGATGTTAAATACTTGAGTAAACATGCTTCTGCGGTCCAGACTCAGTTATCACAAATTGCTAAGTCATAAAATGATTTGCTTGAAGAGATGAATAATAAAATGAATGATCATGCTGTTAGAGTTGTTACTAGAGGAGGTAGAATGACTCAGGATCCTCTATATCCTGAAGGTCATCCTAAAAGAATTGAACAAGATTCTCAAAGAATTAACACTAATGCACCTTGTCCATCTAAGAAGAAAAAGAAAAATGATAGGACTTTGCATGCTTCTAGTGAACCTGAGATAGAAAAACCTCCCGAGAATCAAAATGATGTTTCTATTTCTGATGCTCAGACACAATCTGGTAATGAACATACACCTAGTGATAATGATAATGATAATGATGATGCTCATAATAATGCTCAACCAGATAATGATGTAGAAATAGAACCTGCTGTTGATCTTGATAACCACCTCCTAATAAGAATAAAAGATATGACAAAAGAGACTTTGTTGCTAGAAAACATGGAAAGGAAAGAGAACCATGGGTTCAAAAACCTATGCCTTTCCCTACTAAACCATCCAAAAACAAGGATGATGAAGACTTTGAGCGCTTTGTTGAAATGCTTAGACCTGTCTTTTTGCGCACTCGCTTGATTGATATGTTGAAAATGTCTCCCTATGCTAAATACATGAAAGATATTGTCACTAATAAAGAAAAGATACCTGAAGCTGAAATTTCCACCATGCTTGCAAATTATTCTTTTAAGGGTGGAGTACCTAAGAAGTTAGGAGATCCAGGAATACCTACTATACCATGCTCCATTAAAAGAAGTTATGTTAAAACTGCTTTATGCGATTTGGGAGCCGGTGTTAGTGTTATGCCTTTCTCTTTATATAGAAGACTTGATTTGAATAAGCTTACACCTACTGAAATATCTCTGCAAATGGCTAATAAATCCACTGCTATACCTATTGGAATTTGTGAGGATGTTCCCGTTGTAGTTGCAAATGTTACTATCTTGACAGACTTTGTTATACTTGATATGCCCGAGGATGACAACATGTTGATTATCCTTGGAAGACCCTTTTTGAATACTGCAGGGGTTGTTATTGATTGCAACAAAAGCAAGGTTACTTTTCATGTCAATGGTAATGAGCATACGGTTTATTTTTCGAAGAAACAAAGTTCGGTGAATGGTATCAATTGTATTGAAAAGGTTTCGACAATCACTATTGGAGGCTTCAAATTTCCTCTCCCTACTGTCAAAAAGAAATATGAAATTCTTATTGTTGGGGAAATGCATATCCCCATTGAGGTAACTTAGTGTTATACGAAAATTCTTCGGTTTCATGTCACTCGGAAATAGTTTGTTAATAAGACTTGATCAACCTTATTAATGGATTCTTTTTGAAGGACATGTGGTCAATGAATTTAGTAAGCACAACCTTCTGTACCCACTTTTTGCTCTCTGTTATTTTTAGTAGAATAAAATAAAATGCCATAATTATCCTGTTTTCTGAATTATCCGTGCAATAAAAAATGGCCCAAAAATAAAAGTTCTCAGAATGCCAAGAAAATTTAGTATGATTTTTTTCCAGAATATTTAAGAATTTTTGGCACTGAACACACCCCAAGGGGGGTGCACCTGTGAGACACAAGCTCACAGAGCGCGCCCACCCCCCTGGGCGCGCCCAGCAGGCTTGTGGGTTCCACAGGGACCCACTCCCTTATGCCAGCCACCCATCTCCTTCTTCTTCCTCCAGAAAAAATCAAACTTGCTCCCAAGCCCGTGTTCTAGCTCATATTGCTGTGATTTTCGATCTCCTTGCTCGGAACTCCGTTTCCAAAACTGTTTTGAGGAATTACTCCTTGGTTGTGACTCCTCCAATGCTCCAATTAGTTTTTATTCTAGTGCTTTATACTTTGCAAATTTTTGCTGTCGTGGTGACAATGTCTATGAGCTTGCATGTTGAATTTGTATGGTCCAAAGTAGTTTTGGTGCATAATATAGCCTCTAGATACTTGTAGGAGTAGTTGCTATCAATTTTGTTGAGTTTCATTCACTTTTATTTTGAGTCACTAAAATTTCAGAAATTTTCAGAAAAAGAAAATGCTCAAGTGGAGGTTGAGGGGCTCTTCGAGCAGGAACCCCAAGGAGGCTCCTAAGCCCAAGTATCATCTTCCTCGTGCGGCCGAGGTGCGGCCGTGCGAATGGCCATGCAACACGTTCTTGAGGGATGCGGGAATTTTCGATGATTTCTATTATTTGGCAAACAATGCCGGCATTATCCCGTTCCTCGAAGATAAGTGTGACCAGTATCTTCTCCTCACTAATACTTTCGTGCAAAGCTTTCATTTTCATGCTAGGAGAGATATACCCACAGTGTCATTTAATTTATATGATATTCCCAAAGAGATGACACTTGAGGATTTTTGTGAGGTATGCAAACTTCCCAACGAGGGCAGCCCATTAGAGCCACACCCCACGGATGTCTCGGAGTTCATCTCTGAGGTTACCGTGGGGGAGTCGAGGGGAGTTTCTGAGGCTAGGGTTGCTAGTTTACATTTCCCCGTTTTGCGCTATTATTCATTATTTGCTGGGAGGTGTTTGACTGGTCGATGGGAGAGTGGCACGCTCAGTTCGCCTGACCTTGCTATTTTGCGCCACGCTCTTTATGCTGACAGGACCTTCAGTTTGGGTGTTATGGTTGCCCAGCGGTTGCACACCAGCCGTTCGAGGGGCGCTATTTATGGTGGTATTTCTGCTTCCCATCTCGCTAAACATTTTGAGATTCCTATTAGGCACGACGAGTGGGAAGAGAGGCTTTTACCCACTATGCATCTTGATTATAACAGCATGGTTGGGCATGACTTCATAGATGAGGGCCCTATTCGCTTTAGATATAACTTGGTGTTTAGTCAGGGCACTCGTGAGGTTATTATTTTGCCTGCACCTACTTTGTTTGATATTCACAGGGGCAGATACATCATCATGCCTGAGGACATTTATCCTTATTGGGGCTTGGACCAGCCCCAAGCACCGCAGCCAGCACCTGAACCAGAGCCGTACCAGGAGCCCATCTATCAGTGGGAGCCTCAGGAGGCCATTTACCAGTGGGATCCTCTGCAGCCTCAGTACTATCCAGGAGGTGCTAATTTTGACCCATGGCCGTAGACCAACCTAGGCCAAAAGCCTAAGCTTGGGGGAGTACGTATTTCTCACCGACATTACATTCATGATCACACACTCATTCCAGTTGTTGGTGTTCATCCTTTTTCATTGTATATACATGCTAGTTTTATTTTCGCTTTCTTCTCGTGTGTTTGAAAAACTTGCGAAAATCCAAAAAAAATTAGTTGTAGTTTCTTTCTTGTCTAGTTAATTCGTAGTAGTAAAAGAAAACCCAAAAAGATTTCGCGATTCTTCTTTTGCTTGTTGGGAACTTTCCCGTGTAAATAGTTTTTCTCGTTTTTCATTTTTCCTTCGTTAATTTGCTTTCTTCAGAAAAACTAAAAACTCCAAAAATATTTTAGTGTGTTTCTCTGAATTTCTTTTCTTCTCGTTGAGTCGTCGCAAGGAGAAGACCACGATGAAAATGTTGAGTGGCCTCTATATGCTTTATTGTCGATCTAACAACGAGACACTATTACTTTGTCTTCACTTTTGAATAAATGTTTGCAGATTCCAGCTTAGTCCACGGCACTCTTGCACTATTATTATTTTCATATCATTCGGTCGTGCAAGTGAAAGGCAATAATGACAATATTTGATGAAGTGATTGCGGTGAAGAAAAGCTGGTATGAACTCTTCTTGTTTTTGTCTTTGTACATATGTTTAGCTCAGTATTCATGATTCAGGATTATTATGAGTAAACATATTTGTGATGACAATTAGAGATTATAGTTGCTCATGCCATGCTTAAATAGCTAGGAGTGGATAATGATTTATCTTGAGTGTCAACATACATTAAAATGGTTGTGATGTAGTATATTAGCATGGTATCCTCCTCTGAGTAATTCGAGTGGCTTGACTTGGCACATGTTCATACATGTAGTTGAATCAAAACCAACATAGCCTCCATGATATTTATGTTCAGGGTGTTGATATCCTACTCATGCTCGTGTTCAATGTTAATTATTCGCAATGCATGTCTATGACCGTTTTCGCTCTCTAGCTGGTCGCTTCTCAATCTATTTGATAGCCTTCGCCTGTACTAAGCGGGAATACTGCTTGTGCATCCAAATCCTTAAACCAAAGTTGTTCCAGATGAGTCCACTATATCTACCTATATGCGGTATTACTCTGCCGTTCCAAGTAAATTTGCATGTGCCACCTCTAAATATTCAAATGAACATCTGTTTTGTGTGCTCGTACCGCTCATGGAGCGACAGGGGGTGGTCAGTATTTTCCATGCTAAGTGGGTTATTCTCAGATGAGTGTTTATTCACTTGTCATTGCACGAGAGAGGCTGGTAATCGGGATGCCCAGTCCTATGCTCAAATCAAAATTATATAATGCAAACAAACTCCCCCGGAAAGTTATTGGTATGGAGGGCACCCGTGAATTCGACTAGCCATGGCTTGTGTTGGTATGGTGGAGGGGGAGTAAACTTTACCTTTCCGCTTGGGAATCGCCTATAATGTGTTTAGCATGGAAGATATTAAAACTCTCGGTCGTGACGTTGACAGGAAAAGCATACCTCCCAAAATTATTTTCATCTCTAATTTAAGCTTCGAGCTCTGGCACCGCTGCAAATCCATGCTTCCCTCTACGAAGGGCCTATCCATTTACTTTTATGTTATTTTACTTTTATTGTTGAGTCATCACCCTCTCATTTAAGCACCAGTTGGAGAGCACTATTGTCATTTTTATTCATTGAGTATAGTTAATGTTGGGTGTGACCATGACTGGATATCCTCTACCCTGAATTACAATGTTTAGTCGTTGCTTGAATCTCAGAGGTGCTCTGCATTTATGTTTTGCGGTCTCAGAAAGGGCTAGCGAGATACCATGTTGTCATATTATATCATGATTGTTTTGACAAAGTGTTGGCATCCAAGATATCTTATTATTGCTCGCTAGTTATGTTATTGATATGAGTAAATGTGAGACCTAAGTGTTATCATTCATATGGTTAGTTCATAATCTTTGCTGAAAACTTGGATGCTAGTTAAGTATATGTACAGACTACAAGAACAAAAGAGTTTGTAAAAGTTTTTCTTTGTCACTTTCAGTTTATCAACTGAATTGCTTGAGGACAAGCAATGAGTTAAGCTTGGGGGAGTTGATACATCCCAAACGTATCTACTTTTCCAAACATTTTTGCTCTAGTTTTGGACTCTAATTTGCATGATTTGAATGGAACTAACCCGGACTAACGCTGTTTTCAGCAGAATTGCCATGGTGTTATTTTTGTGCAGAAATAAAAGTTCTCGGATGGACCTAAAAATTTACGGAGAATTATTTCAGAATATATAAAAAATACTGGCAAAAAGATCTACTGGAGGGGGGCCACCTAGGAGCCACAAGCTCAGGAGGCGCGCCCATCCCCCAAGGGCGCCCCCCAGGCTTGTGGGGCCCTGGCAGCTCCGTTTACCCTAATTCCAATGCTATAAGTACCTATTCATCCAAAAAAATCAGAGAGAAAGAATCATCGCGTTTTACAATACGGAGCCGCCGCCACCTCCTGTTCTTCATCGGGAGGGCTGATCTGGAGTCCGTTCGGGGCTCCAGAGAGGGGGATTCGACACCGTCATCATCATCAACCATCCTCCATCACCAATTTCATGATGTTCACCGCCATGCGTGAGTAATTTCTTCGTAGGCTTGCTGGACGGTGATGGGTTGGATGAGATTTACCATGTAATCGAGTCAATTTGTTAGGGTTTTGATCCCTAGTATCCACTATGTTCTGAGATTGATGTTACTATGACTTTGCTATGCTTAATACTTGTCACTAGGGCCCGAGTGCCATGATTTTAGATCTGAACCCTTTATGTTTTCATGAATATATTTGTGTTCTTGATCCTATCTTGCAAGTTATATGCACCTATTACGTGTCATGATCCGCATACCCCAAGGTGACAATAATTGGGATTCTTTCCGGTGATTGCCATAGTTTGAGGAGTTCATGTATTCACTATGTGTTAATGCTTTGTTCTGGTTCTCTATTAAAAGGAGGCCTTAATATCCCTTAGATTTTCTTATGGACCCCGCTGCCACGGGAGGGTAGGACAAAAGATGTCATGCAAGTTCTTACTATAAGCACGTATGACTATATACGGAATACATGCCTACATTACATTGATGAATTGGAGCTATTGTGTATCGCCCTAGGTTGTGACTGTTACATGATGAATGTCATCCAACAAAATTATCCATCACCGATCCAATGCCTATGCTTTTCGCATATTGAACTTTACTAAGTTAATTTTGTTGCTACTGCTGTTACAATCACTACAAAGTTGCTACTGTTACTGTCTCTGTTACTGTTGCTACTATTACTACTGCTCTTGAAACTATCATACTACTGTGCTACTAAACACTTTGCTGCAGATATTTAGTTCTCCAGGTGTGGTTGAATTGACAACTCAACTGCTAATACTCACAAATATTCTTTGGCTCCCCTTGTGTCGAATCAATAAATTTTGGTTAAATACTACCGTCGAAAACTGTTGCGATCCCCTATTCTTGTGGGTTATCAGTACTTATGGAGCAAAAGTTTCAGTCAAACACATAGAAAGATAGGGGCTTATAATTTTGCCTCCCAACATATTTACCTCAAGGGTAATGTCAACAATAATAACTCATCATCACCTACATCCAATTGGATATATATGTCTGGATCTTTCCCCACCACATGATGCTTGCCGAGAGAGAAAAGAAAAAATGGAATAGGGAAGAATACTATTGACTCTTGCATAAAAGTAAATACATAAAGTAAAGGATAGGCCTTTCGCAGAGGGAAGCAGAGGTTGTCATGCGCTTTTTATTTTTGGATGTGCAAGCTCTTAATGTAAAGGAACATCACTTTATATTGCCCTTTGTGATAGCAACCTTTATTATGCAGTCTGTCGCTTTTATTTCTTCACCATCACAAGTTCGTACAAATCTTATTTTCCCTTACAATAAAAGATCATGCATATTTAGGAGCAATTTTTATTGCTTTTGCACCGATGACAACTTACTTGAAGGATCTTATTCAATCCATAGGTAGATATGGTGGACTCTCATGATATGAAACTGGGTTCAAGGGTTTTTGGATGCACAAGTAGTATCTCTACTTAGTACGGAATTTTGGCTAGCAAAAGATTATGGGCAAGCATCACATGTTAGAGGATCCACGACAATATAGCTTCTATGTGAATATAAGCAAACATAATTCATTACGTTGTCTTCCTTGTCCAACGTCAACTATTTGACATAGAATATTTAATGGGGGCTCACAATCATAAAATATGTCCAAGATAGTATATTTATATGTGAGACCACCCTTTCTTTATTACTTTTTCATGGATTGCAACAATGACCAATGCTATGTTTGTTTACTTCCAACAAGTTTCATCAATTATACCTTTTTTATGTGAAGTCATCACCCCCCATGGGATTAGCATATGATCTCCTTTTTTATTCTCTTTATTTTATTTCTAAGACTGGACCAACAAAAGTAAAACAACTCAGCTCAAACTACTCTTTATTATATAACTCTCACACTCGATTACATAGATAGATAGATCACAAAGCAAGCACTCGAAGCTAGATCATACTAAAACTTTATTCTTCTAAATCATGAAATAACTAAGTATTGATCTAAGATAGATAATTTGATAAAAGTGATGGTGATACAATACCGGGGCACCTCCCCCAAGCTTGGAACAAGCCAAGGGTGGTGCCCATACCCGTGTACTCAAGTCTCCTTCTTCCGTGATGGTGGTGATGCTGAAGAAGGCTTGTCCTCCGTCTTCCAAGGCATAGGCTCTCCATCATAAATGGATGAACGTGTTTCCGGAGTCTAGAAATTTGCAGCTAAACTCATACCTTTGAACTTGGCCTCATATTCAAAATTTTGGTTTTGTAAATCATAAATTTGGGCCTGAAGATAATCAATCCGGTCATTGAGCTTGAAGATGACGTCCCCCATATCCTTGATTTCTGATAACCCACAAGTGTAGGGGATCGCAATAGTTTTCGCGGGTAGTATTTCACCCAGATTTATTGATTCGACACAAGGGGAGCCAAAGAATATTTGTGAGTATTAGCAGTTGAGTTGTCAATTCAACCACCCCTGGAGAACTAAATATCTGCAGCAAAGTGTTTAGTAGCACAGTAGTATGATAGTTTCAATAGCAATAGTAACAATAGCAATAGTAACAGTAGCAATAGTAACAGAAGTAGTTTTGTAGTGATTGTAACGGCAGCAGCAACGAAAGTAACTTAGCAAAGATCAATATGCGAAAAGCGTAGGCATTGGATCGGTGATGGATAATTATGTTGGATGACATTCATCTTGTAACGGTCACAACCTAGGGCGATACACAATAGCTCCAATTCATCAATGTAATGTAGGCATGTATTCCGTATATAGTCATACGCGCTTATAGTAAGAACTTGCATGACATCTTTTGTCCTACCCTCCCGTGGAAGCAGGGTCCATAAGAAAATCTAAGGGATATTAAGGCCTCCTTTTAATAGAGAACCAGAACAAAGCATTAACACATAGTGAATACATGAACCCCTCAAACTATGGTAATCACCGAAAAGAAACCCAATTATTGTCACCTTGGGGTATGCGGATCATAACACGTAATAGGTTCATATAACTTGCAAGATAGGATCAAGAACTCAAATATATTCATGAAAACATAAAGGTTCAGATCTGAAATCATGGCACTCGGGCCCTAGTGACAAGCATTAAGCATAGCAAAGTCATAGCAACATCAATCTCAGAACATAGTGGATACTAGGGATCAAAGCCCTAACAAATTGACTTGATTACATGGCAAATCTCATCCAACCCATCACCGTCCAGCAAGCCTATGAAGAAATTACTCATGCACGGTGGTGAGCATCATGAAATTGGTGATGGAGGATGGTTGATGATGACGACGGCGTCGAATCCCCCTCTCCGAAGCCCCAAACGGACTCCAGATCAGCCATCCCGATGAAGAACAGGAGGTGGCGGCGGCTCCGTATCGTAAAACGCGATGATTCTTTCCCTTTGATTTTTTTCTCCATGAATAGGTACTTATAGCGTTGGAATTAGGGTAAACGTAGCTGCCAGGGCCCCACAAGCCTGGGGGCGCGCCCTTGGGGGGTGGACGCGCCCCCTGAGCTTGTGGCTCCTGGGTGGCCCCCCTCCAGTAGATCTTTTCGCCAGTATATTTGTATATATTCTGAAATAATTCTCCGTAAATTTTCAGGTCCATCTGAGAACTTTTATTTCTGCACAAAAATAACACCATGGCAATTCTGCTGAAAACAGCGTCAGTCTGGGTTAGTTCCATTCAAATCATGCAAATTAGAGTCTGAAACCAGAGCAAAAGTGTTTGGAAAAGTAGATACGTTTGGGACGTATCAACTCCCCCAAGCTTAACCCATTGCTTGTCCTCAAGCAATTCAGTTGACAAACTGAAAGTGACAAAGACAAACTTTTACAAACTCTTTTGTTCTTGTTGTCTGTATATATATACTTAACTAGCATCCAAGATTTCAGCAAAGATTATGAACTAACCATATGAATGATAACACTTAGGTCTCACATTTACTCATGGCAATAACATAACCAACTAGCGAGCAATAATAAGATATCTCGGATGCCAGCACTTTGTCAAAACAATCATGATATAATATGACAACATGGTATCTCGCTAGCCCTTTCTGAGACCGCAAAACATAAATGCAGAGCACCTCTGAGATTCAGGCAATGACTAAACATTGTAATTCAGGGTAGAGGATAGCCAGTCAAGGTCAAACCCAACATTAACTATACTCAATGCATAAAAATGACAATAGTGCTCTCCAACTGGTGCTTAAATGAGAGGGTGATGACTCAACAATAAAAGTAAAATAACATAAAAGTAAATGGATAGGCCCTTCGTAGAGGGAAGCATGGATTTGCAGCGGTGCCAGAGCTCGATGCTTAAATTAGAGATGAAAATAATTTTGGGAGGTATGCTTTTCCTGTCAACGTCACGACCGAGAGTTTTAATATCTTCCATGCTAAACACATTATAGGCGGTTCCCAAGCGGAAAGGTAAAGTTTACTCCCCCTCCACCATACCAACACAAGCCATGGCTAGCCGAATTCACGGGTGCCCTCCATACCAACAACTTTCCGGGGGAGTTTGTTTGCATTATATAATTTCGATTTGAGCATAGGACTAGGCATCCCGATTACCAGCCTCTCTCGTGCAATGACAAGTGAATAAACACTCATCTGAGAATAACCCGCTTAGCATGGAAGATACTGACCGCCCCCTGTCGCTCCATGAGCGGTACGGGCACACAAAACATATGTTCATTTGAATATTTAGAGGTGGCACATGCAAATTTACTTGGAACGGCAGAGTAATACCGCATATAGGTAGATATAGTGGACTCATCTGGAACAACTTTGGTTTAAGGATTTGGATGCACAAGCAGTATTCCCGCTTAGTACAAGCGAAGGCTAGCAAATAGATTGAGAAGCGACCAGCTAGAGAGCGAAAACGGTCATAGACATGCATTGCGAATAATTAACATTGAATACGAGCATGAGTAGGATATCAACACCCTGAACATAAATACCATGGAGGCTATGTTGGTTTTGATTCAACTACATGTATGAACATGTGCCAAGTCAAGCCACTCGAATTACTCAGATGAGGATACCATTCTAACATACACTGGTACAGCGAGCTGCTATACAAACGGTTTTTAACCCCTTTCCGCGACGGAGTTTTAAACTGTCACCTTGCCTGTGTGTGCGATAGGGGGTCCTTCCCACACGACCCAGAAACCATCGGGGATAGGTCCTCGGGTCACACACGCTGGGCAAAATGAGCTCGTGTGCGATCGGGCCATCGCATACAATTATACAGGCCCAATCGTTTTCGTTCGTATGTACATCCCACACAGTGAATCCCAGACAAACGTTTCCATTCGTATGTACATCGCACACAGTGAATCCCAACCAAACATTTCCGTTCGTATGCACATCCCACACAGTGAATCCCAGACAAACGTTTCCGCTTGTATTTACATCACACACAGTTTTCCGTATAGCCTCGTCTGTGATAGGTGTAACGATCACACACGCTCTGCCTCTGTAAACCGTTTGTGTTATTCAAGTACATCACACATGCTTTTGCTGCTAGAACCGTTTGTAAAGTTACATGACCCATTTAACAGGTTTATTAGTTTACTATTAATAATTCTAGTATTAAGCAACATCACATTTCATATCAAACAGCTGTTTGCCATTTTCATATCAGGCACATAAATATATTATAACACCACAGTATGATAGGTACGTGAAAACAACACAGTACAGCATATAGCTAGTTCACCTTCATAAGCACAATATTAGAACAATATATTCATTTCCCTAATCGACTGATGCATGATCAGCCAAATTAGTCTTCTCCACCTCTGCTTTATGTTCAGTAAGAACCTGTTTTGCACTAACCAACTGAGAAAGTGCCTCCTCCTTCACAAACACCATCTTATCAAAGTCTAATTTAAAAAATCTGAGCTCATTCTCCATCTTCCTCTTTTTTCCAGTACCTTGAAATATTCTTTAGCGTTGACAACATTTTCTCTAAGCCTATCTCTATTCTCTTCCTCAAACATGCTCCGGAGCTTTGCTAGGCACATCTTCAAAGACGATGGCCACTCTTGATCAACCCACTCCAGGTAAGAACCCTTCCGTTCATCCTATAATATTTAAAACTAAATCAGTTACAGTTGTAGGGAAAATGGGTTTCTTGCAACATAGAAAATCACCACATACATATTTTGAAAAACTACAGAAACACGTTTATTATGACATATCTTCTCAAAAAGTTCAATGTGCAAATGAATTAATTGCTACTGAGACAACAACCAAATTCAGGATCATCACAAGCTATAATTCAGTTCTTAGTCAGGTACTATAATAACAAATTGACCATTTTATGAGGAAGCTAAATATAACTGCAACAGCACATCGACAGTGTTTCTATGCCATCAAATTAATACTAATAGGTGTGTACATGCACAAATTTAATAACATAGAACTAATACCAATAAAGGCCCTCCACTGTGTAGGCCAAAACCGGTGTCAAATCAACAGTTGCTACATTTGATTTGAGGTATCCTGCACTACCGAGTCATTGCCAGAGGAAAAATTCAGGGAACCGGAGCACCTAGTTGCTCCGATGCCCAGTTCCTTCCTGCCATAAAGTGCTAGTATTTTATTGCTTGGCTGCTCGGATGTGTTGAGCAAAGTTGGGTGCACAAACTGCTGAAGCTGTGCCAAATAATTTTCTCAGGGCATCGCTAATGAGATGGCAACATTTTTAGATACTAGGTAGAAACTTTGACAGTGTCTTAATCACATCCATATTAACCTAGCACAGTGACAGTGTCAGAATCACATCTAACAAATGATTTGTAACAATGAAAGTGGGGCTAACCTTCTCTGCACATGCCATAAACTTCCTCCCACTGTCCACAGATTCAAAAGCCACTAACTTCACGCATGGAGATTGATGGTGACAACAAGCAGGCAGATCTTCAGCTACCCCACTCCATTCCTTGCAAGTGATGGTCGTAGGGAGCTACAAGAGGAACAAATGGCTCAAATCGGTCTCCGGGTTAAAATCCTTTATTACAAATCAGAACCCTAAGTCTAGGGGGGCGAGAGAGAGGAAAGAGGCATACCCGGCTGGTGACATACTCATCCGAGGAGGAGGATCCGCTGGAGAGCTCAAAGAAGACCATGGCGTCCGCGGCGGTCGGATTCGAGACGACGAGAGCGAGGAAAGCAAGCGAGGAAGCGACTATAGCTTGGGAAGGAAGAAAGGAGTAAACAGGGGAAATGTGGCTTGTGGTCGGGGAGAAAAGGGGGTGGGATGGGGGGGAAGAGTTAGATATTTCGGCGGTAGGCAAAAAAATTCGAAAGGTGGGGGGGGGGCACTTGGTGCGCAGTGTCATCGGACACCTTTCACTTTGAACATATGTGTGCATCGCAAACATTTCTTCTGCTTTACGCGCATGCGATGAGTTTGAGCACTCGAATTTTGTAGAAATTTGCCTGGGTACAGTGCTCATCCATGTCATTGCATATTTAACATCACTTGCTAATTTGGGGGGGGGGGGGTACACAAAAGAGCCTACAGCACACGGACCACACTTACTGAATCGAGCAATTTTAGTAATTAAACAGAGCCAGTTGACCTAAACATTGCTCTAACAAAAGACCAGCATTATAAAAAAAGGCTAAGTACGCATAATTTAAACAAAGCCGCCGACGCACCACCGCCCTATGCCTCGCCGGTGTAAGATGAGATGTCGATGACTTATCCTGGCGAGATGCCGCCGCTGGTGGACTTCGCGTCCCCCAGGCTAAAGTCGACCGCGTCGTCGTCCTCGTCCTCATCCTCGGCGCCGCCCTCAAGGTTGTAGTACTCATAGTAGTGGCAGCGCCAGAGCTCGTGTTGGTACTCCACCGCCGATTCCTCGACGGACAGGCGGCTCTCTACCTCCTCCTTAGCCACGCGCAACTACTCCTCCCGGCGCTCCTCGATCTCCGGCGCCTCCTGCATCTCCAGCTCCCGTTCGGCGATCTCATGAGGAAGCAGGGGCTCCATGGCCTCCGCCGCCGCATCGTCGACAAGCATCTCCGCTGCCTTTTCGGACGAGGGGTGCATGCTGGATTCTGAAGAGACCTGGAATATCTTGGCGTGGGCGTCCTCGACCTGGGCGTGGATGGCCTCGACCCAGGCCAGGGCGACCTCCGCGGCACGGACGGCTGCTCGAGCACTCTCGGCGTTTGTAGTCGCCGTCACAGCAGCAGCTGCAGCCGTCTCGGCTGCTGCAACTGCCCTGTCGGCTGCCACAGACGCCCTCTCGGCGGATGCGACCGTGCTCTCGGTGGAGGCGGAGCCGCTCGGGGAGGACTCGTTGACCGTACAGGCCCTCACGAAGCGTCTCCACGGCGTCATTCTTTGGAAGAAGGGGATGGGGAATGGGTATCGGGGTCTCGAGGATTCGGGGGTGAACAACACTTGAGCAGACGAATCCGACGAAGCTTATGGAGGAAGACATAAAAAGACCCGCGAATTTTCATCGCAAACGGTTCTTATAAGCAACTGTGTGCCATGTAGTCCATTTTTAATTACATGCGGCAGACTAATTTGGAGTACACTGGCAACGGATGGTGATGGAAATTGTTTGAATTTTTTTGTACCGTTAACATGCACTAATACAACTGTCATGTTAAAATTTGGAATTTTTCAGGGTTCATCTGACCTTTTTAAGACATTAAGTGAGTTCCTAGCCATATAATGGCCATAATTCAAATTTGAACTGCATGTACATGCAACGGCAAACCATCATGGGTTGGAAAATCATATTTGTGTCCTTTTGTGCGAGTTAATGCCCTGTGCAGTAAATTGGAAGGAATTTTCAAACATATTGGTGTCACGGCTTGCACACAAACAGTGAGAACCATGGCTTTTAAATTCCAAAAATTCAAAAATGATCAAAAATACATGAAACCTTGCTTGATGTCATGAAATGGTACCAAGATGCAGGGGTAAAAGAATTGGCCAATTTGACGAAAATTTTGACACAGACCTCTCACAAATCGGAGCATCTCACGAGAAGACACGTGGTTACGAGAGGGAACAATGCATGTTTGATGACGAACCGGCGCTCGCTTCCTCGTATGACCCTGAATTTTTTTTCTACTGTTAACATGCACTAATGCAACGGTCATGTTAAATTTTTGAAATTTTCGGTGTTGATTTGACCTTTTTAAGACATTAAGTGAGTTCCTAGCCATATAATGGCCGTAATTCAAATTTGAACTGCATGTACATGCAACGGCAAACCATCATGGGTTGGAAAATCATATTTGTGTCCTTGTGTGAGAGTTAATGCCCTGTGCAGTAAATTGGAAGGAATTTTCAAACATATTGGTGTCACGGCTTGGACACAAACAGTGAGAACCATGGCTTTTAAATTCTTAAAAATTCAAAAATGATAAAAAATACATGAAACCTTGCTTGATGTCATGAAATGGTACCGAGATGCAGTGGTAAAAGAATTGGCCAATTTGACGAAAGTTTTGGCACAGACCTCTCACAAATCGGAGCATCTAACGAGAAGACTCGTGGTTCCGAGAGGGAAGAATATGCATGTTTGATGAC
Organism: Elymus sibiricus; assembly: GCA_039707655.1. Classification (NCBI taxonomy): domain Eukaryota; kingdom Viridiplantae; phylum Streptophyta; class Magnoliopsida; order Poales; family Poaceae; genus Elymus; species Elymus sibiricus. The sequence continues at coordinate 130,176,596 of CM077668.1, forward strand.
GAACCGACATTGGCTTCCTCTTATGGCTTGGCATTTTTTTTCTACCGTTAACATCCACAAATACAACTTTCATGTTAAAATTTGGAAAGATTCAGGGGTTATTTGATATTTTTAAGACATTAAGTGAGTTTCTAACCATTTAATGGCCGTAATTCAAATTTGAACTACATGTACATGCAACAGAATATCATCATGGGTTGGAAAAATCATTTATGTACTATATTTTCCAACAATATCATGGTAACACGAAATAAGCATTCATGCAAAACATTTGGAAAGAATATGTAAATATCTGGCAAGACAACTGGGCACCCCATGATTGGCACTCTGTTTCGCGCCGCGAGGTTTGCAAGGTGAGTGGCGCGGGTTATTAATCAGACGCGGTTCAGTCTTGGGAACCATCAGTGATTTATTTCACACACAGATTTTGATGCGGGAATCATGTGTAATTCAAGCTATAGTACTCGTAAATTCCGGCCACCGGCGCTTCTACTGCTCCCGTCGATCTAGATTCCGGCCGCCAATAAATACTACCCCGCCCACGTCGTCCCGCCTGCATTCTCATCTACATTCTCTCCTCGCTCGCCCCCCCCCCCTCTCTCACAAAACTCTGCCATGGCGCCAACGATCTGCCCACCCGTCAAGGAGGAGGCGCCACCCCGCGAGGACATCCAAGCACAGAGCAGCGATGAGGAGGACCCCTACCCGCCACCAGACGAGGTTGCGCCGGAACCCCCAACTTTGGAGTGGTTTTGGGGCCAGTACAATCTTTGTCTATGGAAAGCGCTGCCACCAGCTGAGAAAGCCAGGCAAGTGGCGTTCAAGAAGGAGTTGGCAGAGGAGCGCGCCAGGGACCAGGCGGCCTGTGAAGCCCGTGAGGCCGCCTAGGAAAAGGAGAAGCTGGAGCGTTGGCGGCGGGCGCGTCGACATGCGGACGAGGTGTACGAAGACGGCCGGTACTTCGCTAGGAAGGCCAAAGGCACTAGGCGCCTCATCGCTGCGTGGAGGTAGGCCGATAAGCTCCGGCGTGCTATCGACGAGGATCTCCGGTGGGCGCCCAACGAAATGGCAAGATCGTTCACGCGCGTTCGCCAGCAAGAGGCAGATCGACACGTCAAGCGCTGCGAGGCGGAGGAAGCGGAGAACTCCCTCCGCGTTGGGAAGCCGCCGTGCACTAGGGAGCTGCTAGCGAGGGGCTGCCGGAATACTAGCCACATAAGGAGGGATTATTAGTTTTAGTATTGTTCGTTTTCAATTTTATGCATTGTACTTAGTAGTTAAGTATGGGATCCCAGTTAAGTATCATCACATATTGTTCGTTTTCATACTAATTTCTATCTAGCTGTTTACCATCCACATGTACAAAATGGAAAACATACACATTGAAACAGAACAATATGTAAGAACGGAAAATAGAGTACACACATTGAAACAGAGCAATAAACAGAGCAATATTATGATTGTTGGGAATACATAGCGATCAACGTCGAAACGACTCAACAAAATAAAATGTGTCCATGACCACCACCCCTGCCTACGGTAGCTCTTGCCTCTGCCTGAACTCGTGTAGGTATTCGTCCAAGCGGTTGACACGCTCGCGGTACATCTGGAGCGCGATCTCGAGCTCCAAGTTGGCTATTTCATCGGAGATCACCAGCTCGAGGATGCGACGGCCATGTTCCTCTACTACGCCTATGTGGACACCTGGGCCAAGGAGGCGCTCGAGCCTAGCGACCAGCGCGTTGGCATCGAGAGGGCCGTGGACAAGGCGAACGGTGCGACCCATGCGAACGGCGCAGCCGGCGTCCGGTGCAAGCACGGCGCGGCCGGCCTCTTGTGCTAGTACGACGCAGACGGCCTCTGCCCACTCCTGGCGAGGAATGGGGCTACTAACGGGCCGTGTAGCCAGCTGCAACGCCCTGTCCCTCTTGCTGTGCGGCACGCCGCGCCTCTCGCTCTACGGCGGTCCATTGGTCTCGCTGTGCGGCGAGCCGCAGCCTATCGGCGCGGACGCGCCTGTCTTGGGCTGCGGGGCACCACCGATCATGTTGTGCGTCGAGCTGCAACCTCTCGGCGCTGAGTTGCCTTTCTTGATCCGCGGCGCTGAAGCGCCGTCCGCCAAGGGTCTACTCAACCCTGGCTATGACGCGCAACACGGCGTTGTCCATCGCATTGCCGGGGACGCCCTTGGCCTCGACGGGCCGTGGCGCCTGCTCGTTTACCTCATCGAGAAGGTTGATGGCAGAGGCGGCGCTTCGGTGGGTTGGCATGCTTGCAAAAGGTAGCTAGAGGGGCTATAGGCTGCGCTTGTGCCTCGGTGTGTCGCGCGCCGCCTAGGCTTATGTGCAATCGCTGGGTGGCGGCGGGAAACCGATGGGGAAATGGCGGTAAACGTTGGCGTGTTCATAAAATGCCATCAATTAATGGAAACTTAGCATAGAAGGAAGCGTGAGCTAGCACGACGTGTGCACGCATATTGCTTGCCCACGGGGTGTGATCCATATATCTCGTGTGCCCAACAGAGCACACTATTCACACAAAATAATATTGTTCTGTACATAGAGAGCGTTTATGTTGGGCAGACGGAGCAAATCACATCGCACACGGATAAAACTATGGAACCCGTCGGTGATGATTTCATCAATCGCTGATAATTGTTTACCAGCAAGCGTTTGCCCACAACACACACGGGTTATTAGCAGGAATCTTCTATGTTGTTATCGGTCTTCCCACACATTTCTGATTACTGACCTGTTTGCCGCGTATCACACACATCTTGTTAAGTTGAACCGTTTCTGTTGTGTTGGGTAATCGCAAACAGTTCATCCGAGTGAACCGCATGCCGTATATCGCACACACCTTGATCTGCCTGACCGTTTCTGTTGTGTTGGGTAATCACAAACAGTTCATCCGAGTGAACTGTATGCCGTGTATCGCACACACCATGACCTGGCTGACCGTGTTTGTTATTCTGCCTTATCGCAAACAGTTCGTATGAATCAACTGTATGCCACGTATCGCACACGCGTCTCTAATCTGAATCGTTTTTTATGTCTCCGGCATCGCAAATAGTTCGTCTTATTGGGGACGGTTTTTTACGACACCGTTTGCGATTCATGCATCGGACACAGTTTGGTCGCGGGGGTCTCTGATTCATGTGTCGCGTTAGCGGTCGCCTGCAGTAGTGATACTACATCACAACCATTTTAATGCATGTTGACACTCGAGATAAATCATTATCCACTCCTAGCTATTTAAGCATGGCATGAGCAACTATAATCTCTAATTGTCATCACAAATATGTTTACTCATAATAATGATGAATCATGAATACTAAGCTAAACATATTTACAAAGACAAAAACAAGAAGAGTTCATACCAGCTTTTCTTCACCGCAATCACTTCATCAAATATCGTCATTATTGCCTTTCACTTGCACGACCGAATGATGTGATAATAATAATAATAATGGTGTAAGGGTGTCGTGGACTAAGCTGGAATCTGCAAACATTTATTCAAAGGAGGAGACAAAGTAATAGTGGCTCTTTGTTAGTTCAACAACAAAGCATATGAGAGCCACTCAACATTTTCATCGTGGTCTTCTCCTTGTGACGACTCAACGAAAAGAAAAGAAATTCAGAGAAACACACTGAAATATTTTTGGGGTTTTTGGTTTTTCTGAAGAACGCAAATTAGCGAAGGAAAACGAAAACACGAAAAACTATTTACATGGGAAAGCTCCCAACAAGTAAAAGAAGAAACGAGAAATCTTTTTGGGTTTTATTTTACTACTACGAATTAACTAAGCAAGAAAGAAACTACAACTAATTTTTTTTTGGATTTTCAAAAGTTTTTTCAAACACACAAGAAGAAAGTGAAAATAGAACTAACATGGATATACAACAAAAAAGGATGAACACCGACAACTGGAATGCATATGTGGTACATGAATGTAATGTCGGTGAGAGATACGTACTCCCCCAAGCTTAGGATTTTGGCCTAAGTTGGTCTACGGCCACGGGTCGAAATCAGCACCTCTTGGATAGTACAGAGGCTGCTGAGGGTCCCACTGGTAAACGGCCTCCTGAGGCTCCCACTGATAGATGGGCTCCTGGTACGGCTCTGGCTCAGGTGCTGGCTCTGGTGCTTGGGGCTGGTCCAAGCCCCAATAAGCATAAATGTCCCAAGGCATGATGATGTATCTGCCCCTGTGAATATCGAACAAAGCAGGCGCAGGCAAAGTAATAATCTCACACGTACCCTGACTGAATACCAAGTTATACTGAAATCGTCTATGGCCCCTGCCAATAAAGTCGTGCCCAACCATACTGTCATAATCAAGATGCATAGTGGGTGAAAGCCTCTCTTCCCTCTCGTCGTGCCTAATGGGGATCTCAAAATGTTTAGCGAGACGGGAAGCAGAAATACCACCATAGATAACGCCCCTCGAACGGTTGGTGTGCAACCGCCGGGCAACCATAGCACCTAAACTGAAGGTTCTATCAGCGTAAAGAGCATGGCGCAAAATAGCAAGGTCGGGCGAACTGAGCGTGCCACTCTCCCACCAACCAGTCAAACACCTCCCAGCAAATAATGAATAATAGTGCAAAACAGGAAAATGTAAACTAGCAACCCTAGCCTCAGAAACTCCTCTCGACTCCGCTACGGTAACCTCAGAGATGAACTCCGAGACATCCCTAGGGTGTGGCTTTACTGAGCTGCCCTCATTAGGAAGTTTGCATACCTCGCAAAAATCCTCAAGTGTCATCTCTTTGGGAATATCATATAAGTTAAATGACACTGTGGGTATATCTCTCCTAGCATGAAAATGAAAGCTTTGCACGAAAGTATTAGTGAGGAGAAGATACTGGTCACACTTATCTTCGAGGAACGGGATAATGCCGGCATTGTTCGCCAAATAATAGAAATCATCAAAAATTCCCGCATCTCTCAAGAACGTGTTGCATGGCCATTCGCACGGCCGCACCTCGGCCGCACGAGGAAGATGATACTTGGGCTTAGGAGCCTCCTTGGGGTTCCGGCTCGAAGAACCCCTCAACCTCCACTTGAGCATTTTCTTTTTCTGAAAATTTCTGAATTTTTTAGTGACTCAAAATAAAAGTGAACGAAACTCAACAAAATTGATAGCAACTACTCCTACAAATATCTAGAGGCTATATCATGCATCAAAACTACTTTGGACCATAAAATTCAACATGCAAGCTCATAAACATGGTCACCACAACAGCAAAAATTTGCAAAGTATAAAGCACTAGAACAAAAACTAATTGGAGCATTGGAGGAGTCACATACCAAGGAGTAATTCCTCAAAACATTTTTGGAAACGGAGTTCCGAGCAAGGAGATCGAAAATCACAGCAATATGAGCAAGAACATGGGCTTGGGAGCAAGTTTGATTTAGTAGGGCATGAAACCGAAGAATCTTTGTATAGCACTAAGTTACCTCAACAAGGATGTGACATCTCCCCAACAATAAGATTTTCATATTTCTTTTTGATAGCAGGGAGAGGAAATTTGAAGCCTCCAATAGTGATTATCGAAACTTTTTCAATACAATTGATACCATTCACCGAACTTTATTTCTTCAGAAAATAAACCGTATGCTCATTACCATTGACATGAAAAGTAACCTTGCTTTTGTCGCAATCAATAACAGCCCCTGTAGTATTCAAAAAGGGTCTTACCAGGATAATCGACATGTTGTCGTCCTCGGGCATATGAAGTATAACAAAGTCAGTTAAGATAGTAACATTTGCAACTACAACGGGGACATCCTCGCAAATTCCAATAGGTATAGCAGTGGATTTATCAGCCATTTGCAAAGATATTTCAGTAGGTGTGAGCTGATTCAAATCAAGTCTTCTATATAAAGAGAAGGGCATAACACTAACACCGGCTCCCAAATCACATAGAGCAGTTTTAACATAACTTCTTTTAATGGAGCATGGTATAGTAGGTATTCCTGGGTCTCCTAACTTTTTGGATACTCCACCCTTAAAAGAATAATTTGCAAGCATGGTGGAAATTTCAGGTTTAGGTATTTTTCTTTTATTTGTGACAATATCTTTCATGTATTTAGCATAGGGAGACATTTTCAACATATCAATCAAGCGAGTGCGCAAAAAGACAGGTCTAAGCATTTCAACAAAGCACTCAAAATCTTCCTCATCCTTGTTTTTAGATGGTTTAGTAGGGAAAGGCATAGGTTTTTGAACCCATGGTTCTCTCTCCTTTCCAAGTTTTCTAGCAACAAAGTCTCTTTTATCATATCTTTTATTCTTAGGAGGTGGGTTATCAAGATTAACAGCAGGTTCTATTTCTACATCATTATCTGTTTGAGCATCAACATGAACATCATCTTTATCATTATAATTATCATTATCATTATCACTAGGTGGATGTTCATTACCAGATTGTGTCTCGGCATCAGAAATAGAAACATCATTTTGGTTCTCAGGAGGTTTTTCTATCTCAGGTTCACTAGAAGCATGCAAAGTCCTATCAGTTTTGTTTTTCTTTTTCTTCTTAGATGGACAAGGTGCATCAGTGTTAATTCTTTGAGAATCTTGTTCAATTCTTTTAGGATGACCTTCAGGATATAGAGGATCCTGGGTCATTCCACCCCCTCTAGTAACAACTCTAACAAGGTGATCATTCATTTTGTTATTCATCTCACCAAGCAAATCATTTTGTGACTTAGCTATTTGTTCTAACTGAGTCTGAACCATAGAAGCATGTTTACTCAAGCATTTAACATCATTAGCAGTTCTAAACATCAAATCACTCAAGCGTTCAATCATGATGGCATTTCGTTTTAGTTGATTGCTAACATACAAATTGAAATGTTCTTGCTTAATGATGTAGTTATCAAATTCATACAGGCATTGACTAGCGTATTTATTATATGGAACATCACCTTCATCGAATCTAGTGAGATAATTTACCTCCACTACCTGTGTCGGGATGTCGAGCCCATGTATTTCCTTAATATGTGGTAAATTCTTAACATCTTTAGCTTTAATACCTTTTTCCTTCATAGATTTCTTAGCTTCTTGCATATCTTCTGGACTGAGGAATAGAATACCTCTCTTCTTCGGAGTAGGCTTAGGTGGTGGTTCGGGAAGTGTCCAATCATCGGCATTTCTCAATATATTATTCAATAGTTCTTCAGCCTGTCCAACAGTTCGTTCCCTGAAAACACAAGCAGCACAACTATTTAGGTAGTCCCTAGACGCATCGGTTAGTCCATTATAGAAGATATCAAGTATTTCATTTTTCTTAAGAGGATGATCAGGCAAAGCATTAAGTGGTTGGAGAAGCCTCCCTCAAGCTTGAGGGAGATTCTCTTCTTCAATTTGCACAAAGTTGAATATTTCCTGTAAGGTAGCTTGTTTCTTATGATCAGGAAAATATTTTTCAGAGAAGTGATATATCATATCCCGGGGACTACACACACAACCAGGAGAAAGAGTATTAAACCATTTCTTAGCATCACCCTTTAATGAGAAAGGAAACAACTTAAGAATATAGTACTAATGATTTTTTTCCTCACGAGCAAATAGGGTGGCAATATCATTCAACTTAGTAAGGTGTGCCACAACAGTTTCAGTTTCATAACCATGAAAAGGATCAGATTCAACCAAAGTAATTAACTCAGGATCGACAGAGAATTCATAATCCTTATCGGTAACAAATATGGGAGAGGTAGCAAACTTAGGATCATACTTCATTCTCTCCCTCATAAACTTTTTCTTCAACTCAGCAAGCAATTTTCTAACCTCATCTCTATCATTACAAGCAAGAATTGCCCTAGCTGTCTCCCTATCAAAAACATAACCATCAGATGTCTTAGGCATTTCAACTCTAGTAGGAGAGCTAGGCATAATAGGTGAATCATAATTTTCAAGAGTTTCAACATTTTCAATTCCTTTAGCTTTGGCAATTTGTTCATCAAGAAATTCACCAAGTGGCACAGTATTCTCAAGCATAATACTAGCATCATCAATAGTTTCATTCATAGCAGAAGTAGTATCATCAATAACTTGCGACATATCAAAATAAATAGCAGGTGGTGGTGTCGCAAGCCTACTCAAAACAGAAGGTGAATCAAGTGCAGAGTGTGATGGCAGTTCCTTACCTTCTCTAGTCGTAGAGGGGACGATCCTGGTCTTAGCATCTTTCAGATTCTTCATAGTGATCAACAGATATAAATCCCAAGTGACTCAATAGATAGAGCTATGCTCCCCGGTAACGATGCCAGAAAAAGGTCTTGATAACCCACAAGTATAGGGGATCGCAACAGTTTTCGCGGGTAGCATTTCACCCAGATTTATTGATTCGACACAAGGGGAGCCAAAGAATATTTGCGAGTATTAGCAGTTGAGTTGTCAATTCAACCACACCTGGAGAACTAAATATCTGCAGCAAAGTGTTTAGTAGCACAGTAGTATGATAGTTTCAATAGCAATAGTAACAGAAGCAGTTTTGTAGTGATTGTAACGACAGCAGCAACGAAAGTAACTTAGCAAAGATCAATATGCGAAACGCGTAGGCATTGGATCGGTGATGGATAATTATGTTGGATGACATTCATCATGTAACAGTCACAACCTAGGGCGATACACAATAGCTCCAATTCATCAATGTAATGTAGGCATGTATTCCGTATATAGTCATACATGCTTATAGTAAGAACTTGCATGACATCTTTTGTCCTACCGTCCCGTGGCAGCGGGGTCCATAAGGAAATCTAAGGGATATTAAGGCCTCCTTTTAATAGAGAACCGGAACAAAGCATTAACACAAAGTGAATACATGAACTCCTCAAACTACGGTAATCACCGGAAAGAATCCCAATTATTGTCACCTTGGGGTATGCGGATCATAACACGTAATAGGTGCACATAACTTGCAAGATAGGATAAAGAACTCAAATATATTCATGAAAACATAAAGGTTCAGATCTGAAATCATGGCACTCGGGCCCTAGTGGCAAGCATTAAGCATAGCAAAGTCATAGCAACATCAATCTCAGAACATAGTGGATACTGGGGATCAAAGCCCTACCAAATTGACTCGATTACATGGTAAATCTCATCCAACCCATCACCGTCCAGCAAGCCTACGATGAAATTACTCACGCACGGCGGTGAGCATCATGAAATTGGTGATGGAGGATGGTTGATGACGACGACGGCGTCGAACCCCCCTCTCCGGAGCCCCGAACGGACTCCAGATCAGCCCTCCCGATGAAGAACAGGAGGTGGCGGCGGCTCCGTATCGTAAAACATGATGATTCTTTCTCTTTGATTTTTCTCTCCACGAATAGGTACTTATAGCGTTGGAATTAGGGTAAACGGAGCTGCCAGGGCCCCACAAGCCTGGGGGCGCGCCATGGGGGATGGGCACCCCCCCTGAGCTTGTGGCTTCTGGGTGGGCCCCCTCCAGTAGATCTTTTCGCCAGTATTTTTTATATATTCTGAAATAATTCTCCGTAAATTTTCATGTCCATCCGATAACTTTTATTTCTGCACAAAAATAACACCCTGGCAATTCTGCTGAAAACAGCGTCAGTCCAGGTTAGTTCCATTCAAATCTTGCAAATTAGAGTCCAAAACCAGAGCAAAAGTGTTTGGAAAAGTATATACGTTTGGGACGTATCACTTTCCACCTTGTGCTAACGGATGAATTCCGTGATCATGGAGTGGTTAGCATTGAATCCGCGCTCCACCATCCCTTGACACTTGAAGATCTCCTGTTCCACCGCTTCCAGCCTGGCCTTCTCGCTCCCGGCCTTCTTGGGCCCTTGAACGTCCCAGATGTGAAGCACCCCCTCACGCATCTCAATAGCTTGAGGATGTTTCATCACCTCTGGGAGGTACGGGTTGATGACCTTCTCATAGAACTTGTCCTTGGACGGGCTTGGAGGCGCCATGGTGATCTAGATCTGTCAGAAAAACAGCCCGATACAAGAACAGAGGAGAAACTTGTGATGCGGTGGTCAAAACATCCGAGAGTATATATAATGATTTTCTTTCGTGCAGGACAAGTAATATGAAAGAAAAACGGAGTCAGGAAAGTCCACTGGGGAGCCACAAGCTCGGTAGGCGCGCCCTGGGGGGGGTAGGGCGCGCCCCCCAGGCTTGTCGCTCCCTCATGCACTTTTCGGACTGTTTATTATTTTCCTAATATTTTATATATTCCGAAACGAACAAAAAGTGCTTTTATGGAATTTTTGGAGTCGGTTTACTTACCGTACCTCATACCTACTCCTTTTCAGGGTTCTGGGGCGTTCCGGAAGGTTTCTTCTATGTGCTCTTCCGGTGTCATTGTGTGAATAATATTAGTTTCAACATTAATGGGCGTACCTGAGATATAATGTTTAATTATTTGCCCATTAACCACTCTCGGATTAGTGCCTTCGGAGTTGTTTATCTTGATAGCTCCGGAGCGATAAACTTCTTCGACGATGTATGGTCCTTCCCATTTAGAGAGAAGTTTTCCTGCAAAGAATCTTAAACGAGAATTGTATAATAGAACATAATCACCTACTTTGAATTCCCGTTTCTGAATTCTTTTATCATGCCATCTTTTAACCTTTTCTTTAAACAACTTGGCATTTTCATAGGCTTGTGTTCTCCATTCATCTAAAGAGCTAATATCAAATAACCTCTTTTCACTGGCAAGTTTAAAATCATAGTTAAGTTCTTTAATTGCCCAATAAGATTTATGTTCTAGTTCAAGAGGTAAATGACATGCTTTTCCATAAGCCATTTTATACGGAGACATACCCATAGGATTTTTATAAGCAGTTCTGTAAGCCCAGAATGCATCATCAAGTTTCTTAGACCAATTCTTTCTGGATCTATTAACTGTTGGAAATATGCCCTAGAGGCAATTAATAAAGTGTTTATTATTTTCATATTTCCCCGTTCATGATAATGGTTTATTATTCATGCTAGAATTGTATTGACCGGAAACTTAATACATGTGTGAATAGATAAACAAATACTGAGTCCCTAGTAAGCCTCTACTAGACTAGCTCGTTGATCAAAAGATGGTCAAGATTTCCTGACCATGGACATGAGTTGTCATTTGATAACGGGATCACATCATTAGGAGAATGATGTGATGGACTTGACCCAACCGTCAGCATAGCATATGATCGTTCAGTTTAATGCTATTGCTTTCACTATGTCAAATACACGTTCCTCTGACCATGAGATCATGCAACTCCCGGATACCGTAGGAATACTTTGGGTGTATCAAACGTCACAACGTAACTGGGTGATTATAAAGGTGCACTACAGGTATCTCCGAAAGTGTTTGTTGAGTTGGCATGGATCGAGATTGGGATTTGTCACTCCGACTATCGGAGAGGTATCTCTGGGCCCTCTCGGTAATATAGCATCACAGAAGCCTTGCAAGCACCGTGACTAAAGATTTAGTTACAAGATGATGTATTACGGAACGAGAAAAGAGACTTGCCGGTAACGAGATTGAACTAGGTATTGGATACCGACGATCGAATCTCGGGCAAGTAACATACCGCCGGACAAAGGGAACAAAGTATGTTGTCATATGAGGTTCACCGATAAAGATCTTCGTGGAATCTGTAGGAACCAATATGAGCATCCAGATTCCGCTGTTGGTTATTGACCAGAGAGTCGTCTCGGTCATGTCTACATCATTACCGAACCCGTAGGGTCCGCACACTTAAGGTTCGATGACGATATAGTATTATATGAGTTATGTGATTGGTGACCGAATGTTGTTCGGAGTCCCGGATGAGATCACGGACATGACGAGGAGTCTCGGAATGTCCGAGAGGTAAAAATTCATATATTGGAAGGCTATATTCGGACGTCGGAAAGGTTCCGAGTGATTCGGGTATTTTTCGGAGTACCGGGGAGTTACGGGAATTCACCGGGAGAAGTAATGGGCCTTATTGGGCCATACGGGAAAAGGAGAGGCAGGCCACGTGAGGAGGCGCGCGCCCCCCCTTGCCCAAACCGAATTGGACTAGGGGAGGGGGCGCAGCCCCCTCTTTCCTTTCCCTCTCCCTTCCCCCTTTCCTACTCCATATGGGAGGTGGAATCCTACTAGGACTAAGGAGTCCTAGTAGGACTCCCCACACTTGGCGCACCCCTAGGGGGCCAGCCTCCTCCCTCTCATCCTTTATATACGGGGGCAAGGGGGCACCCCAAAGTACAACAATTGTCCCATAGCCGTGTGTGGTGCCCCGATCTCCGTTTTCCACCTCGGTCATATTTTCGGAGAGCTTAGGCGAAGCCCTACCGGAATCACTTCAACGTCACCGTCGCCACGCCGTCGTGCTGACGGAACTCATCTACTACCTCGACGTCTTGCTGGATCAAGAAGGCGAGGAACGTCACCGAGCTGCACGTGTGTATAACTCGAAGGTGCCGTACGTTCGGTACTCGATCGGTGGAGCTCGAAGGATTGTTCGACTACATCAACCGCGTTGGGAGATGCTTCCGCTAACGGTCTACGAGGGTACGTAGACACACTCTCCCCTCTCGTAGTGGATAGATCTTGCGTGAGCGTAGGAATTTTTTTGAAATTCATGCTCCGTTCCCCAACATTAACAGTCTTTTGCAAAATTAACTTTATTTCTCTATTACTCAATTCAACTTGACCACTAGACTGAGGATGATAAGGTGATGCAATTCTATGGTTAACATCATATTTATCAAGAAGTTTACGGAAAGCACCATGAATAAAATGTGAACCACCATCAGTCATCAAATATCTAGGGACTCCAAACCTCGGAAATATAACTTCTTTAAGCATTTTAATAGAACTGTTATGATCAGCACTACTAGTTGGAATAGCTTCTACCCACTTAGTAACATAATCAACTGATGGAAATATGCCCTAGAGGCAATAATAAAGTTGTTATTATTTTATATTTCCTTGTTCATGATAAAGGTTTATTATTCATGCTAGAATTGTATTGACCGGAAACTTAAATACATGTGTGAATACATAAACAAATACCGTGTCCCTAGTGAGCCTCTACTAGACTAGCTCATTGATCAAAGATGGTTAAGGTTTCCTAACCATAGACATGAGTTGTCATTTGATAATGGGATCACATCATTAGGAGAATGATGTGATGGACAAGACCCATCTGTTAGCTTAGCATATGATCGTTCTGTTTATTGCTACTGCTTTCTTGAATATCAAATACATGTTCCTCCGACCATGAGATCATGCAACTCCCGGATACCGGAGGAATACCTTGTGTGCTATCAAACGTCACAACGTAACTGGGTGATCATAAAGATGCTCTACAAGTATCTCCTAAGGTGTCTGTTGAGTTGGCATGGATCGAGACTGGGATTTGTCACTCCGTGTTTCGGAGAGGTATCTCTGGGCCCTCTCGGTAATGCACATCATAAGAAGCTTGCAAGCAAAGTGACTAAGGAGTTAGTTACGGGATGATGTATTACGGAACGAGTAAAGAGACTTGTCGGTAACGAGATTGAACTAGGTATGGAGATACCGACGATCGAATCTCGGGCAAGTAACATACCGACGGACAAAGGGAATTACGTATGTTGTCATTGCGGTTTGACCGATAAGATCTTCGTGGAATATGTAGGAACCAATATGAGCATCCAGGTTTCGCTATTGGTTATTGACCGGAGAGGCGTCTCAGTCATGTCTACATCATTCCCGAACCCGTAGGGTCCGCACGCTTAACGTTCGTTGACGATATAGTGTTATATGAGTTATGTGAATTGGTAACCGAATATTGTTCGGAGTCCCGGATGAGATCCCGGACGTCACGAGGAGTCTCGGAATGGTCGAGAGGTAAAGATTTATATATGGGAAGTCATATTTTGGGTTCCGGAAAAAGGTGCAGTTTTTTTTCGGTATTGTACCGGAAGCTTCCAGAAGGTTCCGGAGGATTCCGGAGGGGTCCGGAAGTCCACAAGTGGGTCCACCACGTCCCAAGGGCTGGCATGGGCTAAGGGGAGGCGCCCTGGCCTTATTGGGCCAGGCGCACCAAGTCCTCAAAAGCCCACGCAGCTAGGGAAGGAAAAAGGGAGAGTCCTAGTAGGAATAGGATTGGACTTTGGAGTCCAAGTCCACGTGTGTACTATTCACGGTTACTGTTCACATGGCACTATTCCTTCTACTCCAAGCCCCTACACATATATAAATAGAGGAGAGGGGGCGCCCCAAAGAAGACACAACATTGTCTTAGCCGTGTGCGGCGCCCCCCTCCACAGTTCCGTCCCTCGGTCATATTTTCGCAGTGCTTGGGCGAAGCCCTGCGGAGATAGCATCACCATCACCGTCACCACGCCGTCGTGCTGACGGAACTCATCCACTACCTCGCCGTCTTGCTGGATCAAGAAGTTGAGGACGTCACCGAGCTGAACGTGTGCTGAACGCGGAGGTGTCGTACATTCGGTACTCGGTCGGTTGGATCGTGAAGTTGTTCGATGACATCAACCGTGTTGTTCTAACGCTTCCGCTTATGGTCTACGAGGGTACGTAGACACACTCCCCCTCTCGTAGCTATGCATCTCCATGGATAGATCTTGCGTGTGCGTAGAATTTTTTTGTTTTCCATGCAACGTTCCCCAACAGTGGCATCATGAGCCAGGTCTATGTGTAGATGATATGCACGAGTAGAACACAAAGAGTTGTGGGCGGTGATCGTCATACTGCTTACCACCAATGTCTTATTTTGATTCGGCGGTATTGTAAGATGAAGTGGCCCGGACCAACCTTACATGTCCACGTACATGAGACCGGTTCCACCGACAGACATGCAACTTGTTTTGAATAAAGGTGGCTGGCGGGTGTCTGTTTCTCCTACTTTAGTTGAATCAAATTTGACTGCGGCCGGTCCTTGTTGAAGGTTAAAACAGCAAACTTGATAAATCACCGTTGTGGTTTTGTGCCGTAGGTAAGAACGGTTCTTGCTAGAAGCCCGTAGCAGCCACGTAAAACTTGCAACAACAAAGTAGAGGACGTCTA
Source organism: Elymus sibiricus (assembly GCA_039707655.1). Classification (NCBI taxonomy): domain Eukaryota; kingdom Viridiplantae; phylum Streptophyta; class Magnoliopsida; order Poales; family Poaceae; genus Elymus; species Elymus sibiricus. Next base: position 130,191,634 of record CM077668.1, read on the forward strand.
ACTTGTTTTTGCAGGGTATGCTGTGATGTGATATGGTCAAGACATGATGTGATATACGTTATTGTATGAGATGATCATGTTTTGTAATTTATCGGCAACCGGCAGGAGCCTTATGGTTGTCTCTTTATTGTATGAAATGCAAGCGCCATGTAATTGCTTTACTTTATCGCTATGCGTTAGCAATAGTTGTAGAAGCAATAGTTGGCGAGACGACCACGACTCAATGATGGAGATCAAGGTGTCGAGCCGGTGACGATGGAGATCATGACGATGCTTTGGAGATGGAGATCAAAAGCACAAGATGATGATGGCCATATCATGTCACATATTTTGATTGCATGTGATGTTTATCCTTTATGCATCTTATTTTGCTTAGAACGACGGTAGCATTATAAGATGATCCCTTCACTAAATTTCAAGATAAAAGTGTTCTCCCTGAGTATGCACCGTTACTAAAGTTCGTTGTTTCGAAGCACCTCGTGATGATCGGGTGTGATAGATTCTACGTTCACATACAACGGGTGTAAGCCAGTTTTACACAAGCAGAATACTTGGGTTAAACTTGACGAGCCTAGCATGTACAGACATGGTCTCGGAACACTGGAGACCAAAAGGTCGAACATGAGTCATATAGTAGATATGATCAACATGGAGATGTTCACCATTGATGACTATCCCATCTCACGTGATGATCGGACATGGGCTAGTTGATTTGGATCATGTATCACTAAGTTAACTTGAGGGATGTTAATTTAAGTGGGAGTTCATTAGTAATTTGATTAATTGAACTTAATTTATCATGAACTTAGTCCTGATAGTCTTTGCAAATTATGTTGTAGATCTATAGCTCGCGTTGTAGCTCCCCTGTTTTTGATACGTTCCTAGAGAAAGCTTAGTTGAAAGATGATGGTAGCAATTACACGGACTGGGTCCGTAACTTGAGGATTATCCTCATTGCTGCACAGAAGAATTATGTCCTTGATGCACCGCTAGGTGATGGACCTGCTGCAGGAGCTGTTGCAGACGTTGTGAACGCCTAGCAGGCTCGATCTGATGACTACTCGATAGTTCAGTGTGCCATGCTCTACGGCTTAGAACCGGGACTGCAAAAGTGTTTTGAACGCCACGGAGCATATGAGATGTTCCAAGAGCTGAAATTGATATTTCAAGCTAATGCCCGGGTTGAGAGATATGAAGTCTCCAACAAGTTCTTTAGCTGTAAGATGGAGGAGAACAGTTCTGTCAGTGAACACATACTCATAATGTCTGGGTACCACAACCACTTGACTCAGCTGGGAATTGATCTTCCGATTGAGAGTGTTATTGACAGAGTTCTTCAGTCACTGCCACCAAGCTATAAAGGCTTCGTGATGAACTATAATACGCAAGGGATGGAGAAGACAATTCCCGAGCTCTTCGCGATGCTGAAACCAGCGAAGGTAGAAATCAAGAAGGAGCATCAAGTGTTGATGGTTAACAAAACCACTAGTTTCAAGAAAAAGGGCAAGGGAAAGAAGGGGAACTTCAAGAAGAACGGCAAGCAAGTTGCCGCTCCCACGAAGAAACCCAAAGCTGGACCCAGGACTGAAACAGAGTGCTTCTACTGCAAAGGGACTGGTCACTGGAAGCGGAACTGCCCCAAGTATTTGGCGGATAAGAAGGATGGCAAAGTGAGCAAAGGTATATTTGATATACATGTTATTGATGTGTTCCTCACTAATGCTCGTAGTAGCGCCTGGGTATTTGATACTGGTTCGGTTGCTCATATTTGTAACTCGAAACAGGAGCTACGGAATAAGCGAAGATTGGCTAAGGACGAGGTGACGATGCGCGTCGGGAATGGTTCCAAGGTTGATGTGATCGCCGTCGGCACGCTGCCTCTACATCTACCTTCGGGATTAGTTTTAGACCTCAATAATTGTTATTTGGTGCCAGCGTTGAGCATGAACATTATATCTGGATCTTGTTTATTGCGAGACGGTTATTCATTTAAGTCAGAGAATAATGGTTGTTCTATTTATATGAGTAACATCTTTTATGGTCACGCACCTTTTGTGAATGGTCTATTCTTGTTGAATCTCGATCGTAGTGATACACATATTCATAATATTGATGCCAAAAGATGCAAAGTTGATAATGATAGTGCAACATACTTGTGGCACTGCCGTTTAGGTCATATTGGTGTAAAGCGCATGAAGAAACTCCATGCGGATGGACTTTTGGAATCTCTTGATTATGAATCATTTGATACTTGCGAACCATGCCTCATGGGCAAGATGACTAAAACTCAGTTCTCCGGAACAATGGAGCGAGCTACTGATTTGTTGGAAATAATACATACCAATGTATGCGGTCCGATGAATGTTGAAGCACGCGGCGGGTATCGTTATTTTCTAACCTTCACAGATGATTTGAGTAGATATGGGTATATCTACTTGATGAAACACAAGTCTGAAACATTTGAAAAGTTCAAAGAATTTCAGAGTGAAGTAGAGAATCATCGTAACAAGAAAATAAAGTTTCTACGATCTGATCGCGGAGGCGAATATTTGAGTTACGAGTTTGGCCTTCATTTAAGAAAATGTGGAATTGTTTCACAACTCACGCCACCTGGAACACCACAGCGTAATGGTGTGTCCGAACGTCGTAACCGTACTTTATTGGATATGGTGCGTTCTATGATGTCTCTTACCGATTTGCCACTATCGTTTTGGGGTTATGCATTAGAGACAGCTGCATTCACGTTAAATAGGGCACCATCTAAATCCGTTGAGACGACACCGTATGAACTATGGTTTGGCAAGAAACCTAAGCTGTCGTTTCTTAAAGTTTGGGGATGCGATGCTTATGTGAAAAAGCTTCAACCTGATAAGCTCGAACCCAAAGCGGAGAAGTGCGTCTTCATAGGATACCCTAAAGAAACAATTGGGTACACCTTCTACCACAGATCCGAAGGCAAGGTCTTTGTTGCCAAGAATGGGTCCTTTCTAGAGAAGGAGTTTCTCTCGAAAGAAGTGAGTGGGAGGAAAGTAGAACTTGATGAGGTAATTGTACCTTCTCTCGAATTGGAAAGTAGCTCATCAGAGAAAACCGTTCCCGTGATGCCTACACCAATAAGAGAGGAAGATAATGATAAAGATCATGAAACTTCAGATCAAGTTACTACTGAACTTCGTAGGTCGCCCAGAGTACGTTCCGCACCAGAGTGGTACGGTAATCCTGTTCTGGAAGTTATGTTGTTAGACAACGGCGAACCTACGAACTATGAAGAAGCTATGATAAGCCCGGATTCCGACAAATGGCTTGAGGCCATGAAATCGGAGATAGGATCCATGTATGAGAACAAAGTATGGACTTTGGTGGACTTGCCCGATGATTGACAAGCCATTGAGAATAAATGGATTTTTAAGAGGAAGACGGATGCTGATGGTAATATCACTGTCTACAAAGCTCGACTTGTCGCGAAAGGTTTTCGACAAGTTCAAGGGGTTGACTACGATGAGACTTTCTCACCCGTAGCGATGCTTAAGTCTGTCCGAATCATGTTAGCAATTGCCGCATTTTATGATTATGAAATCTGGCAAATGGATGTCAAAACTGCATTCCTTAATGGTTTTCTCAAAGAAGAGTTGTATATGATGCAACCAGAAGGTTTTGTCGATCCTAAGGGTGCTAACAAAGTGTGCAAGCTCCAGCGATCCATCTATGGACTGGTGCAAGCATCTCGGAGTTGGAATATACGCTTTGATGAGGTGATCAAAGCATATGGTTTTGTACAGACTTACGGTGAAGCCTGTATTTGCAAGAAAGTGAGTGGGAGCTCTGTACCATTTCTAATATTATATGTGGATGACATATTGTTGATTGGAAATGATATAGAATTTCTGGATGGCATAAAAGAATACTTGAATGAAAGACCTCGGTGAAGCTGCTTATATATTGGGCATCAAGATCTATAGAGATAGATCAAGACGCTTGATAAGACTTTCAATGAGTACATACCTTGACAAGATTTTTAAGGAGTTCAAAATGGATCAGTCAAAGAAGGAGTTCTTGCCTGTATTGTAAGGTGTAAAGTTGAGTAAGACTCAAAGGTCGACCACGGCAGAAGATAGAGAGAGAATGAAAGTCATTCCCTATGCCTCAGCCATAGGTTCTATAATGTATGCCATGCTGTGTACCACACCTAATGTGTGCCTTGCCACGTGTCTGGCAAAGGGGGTACAAGAGTGATCCAGGAGTGGATCACTGGACAGCGGTCAAAATTATCCTTAGTAACTAATGGACTAAGAAAATGTTTCTCGATTATGGAGGTGATAAAGAGTTCGTCGTAAAGGGTTACGTCGATGCAAGCTTTGACACCAATATGGATATCTCTGAGTAGCAAACCGGATACGTATAATGGAGCAGTCATTTGGAATAGCTCCAAGTAAAGCGTGATAGTAGCATCTACAGTATGACATAAGGATTTGCAAAGTACACATGGGTCTGAATATTGCAGACCCATTGAATAAAATTCTCTCTCACGAGCAAAACATGAACACACCTTAGAACTCTTTGAGTGTTAATCACATGGTGATGTGAACTAGATTATTGACTCTAGTGAACTCTTGGGTGTTAATCACATGGCGATGTGAACTAGATTATTGACTCTAGTGCAAGTGGGAGACTGATGGAAATATGCCCTAGAGGCAATAATAAAGTTGTTATTATTTTATATTTCCTTGTTCATGATAAAGGTTTATTATTCATGCTAGAGTTGTATTGACCGAAAACTTAAATACATGTGTGAATACATAAACAAATACCGTGTCCCTAGTGAGCCTCTACTAGACTAGCTCATTGATCAAAGATGGTTAAGGTTTCGTAACCATAGACATGAGTTGTCATTTGATAACGGGATCACATCATTAGGAGAATGATGTGATGGACAAGACCCATCTGTTAGCTTAGCATATGATCGTTCTGTTTATTGCTACTGCTTTCTTGAATGTCAAATACATGTTCCTCCGACCATGAGATCTTGCAACTCCCGGATACCGGAGGAATACCTTGTGTGCTATCAAACGTCACAACGTAACTGGGTGATCATAAAGATGCTCTACAGGTATCTCCGAAGGTGTCTGTTGAGTTGGCATGGATCGAGACTGGGATTTGTCACTCCGTGTTTCGGAGAGGTATCTCTGGGCCCTCTCGGTAATGCACATCATAAGAAGCTTGCAAGCAAAGTGACTAAGGAGTTAGTTACGGGATGATGTATTACGGAACGAGTAAAGAGACTTGCCGGTAACAAGATTGAACTAGGTATGGAGATACCGATGATCGAATCTCGGGCAAGTAACATACCGACGAACAAAGGGAATTACGTATGTTGTCATTGCGGTTCGACCGATAAGATCTTCGTGGAATATGTAGGAACCAATATGAGCATCCAGGTTCCTCTATTGGTTATTGACCGGAGAGGCGTCTCAGTCATGTCTACATCATTCCCGAACCCGTAGGGTCCGCACGCTTAACGTTCGTTGACGATATAGTGTTATATGAGTTATGTGAATTGGTAACCGAATATTGTTCGGAGTCCCGGATGAGATCCCGGACGTCACGAGGAGTCTCGGAATGGTCGAGAGGTAAAGATTTATATATGGGAAGTCATATTTTGGGTTCCGGAAAAAGGTGCAGTTTTTTTCCGGTATTGTACCGGGAAGCTTCCAGAAGGTTCCGGAGGATTCCGGAGGGGTCCGGAAGTCCACAAGTGGGTCCACCACGTCCCAAGGGATGGCATGGGCTAAGGCGAGGCGCCCTGGCCTTATTGGGCCAGGCGCACCAAGTCCTCAAAAGCCCACGCAGCTAGGGAAGGAAAAAGGGAGAGTCCTAGTAGGAATAGGATTGGACTTTGGAGTCCAAGTCCACGTGTGTACTATTCACGGTTACTGTTCACGTGGCACTATTCCTTCTACTCCAAGCCCCTACACATATATAAATAGAGGAGAGGGGCCGCCCCAAAGAAGACACAACATTGTCTTAGCCGTGTGCGGCGCCCCCCTCCACAGTTCCGTCCCTCGGTCATATTTTCGCAGTGCTTGGGCGAAGCCCTGCGGAGATAGCATCACCATCACCGTCACCACGCCGTCGTGCTGCCGAAACTCATCCACTACCTCGCCGTCTTGCTGGATCAAGAAGTCGAGGACGTCACCGAGCTGAACGTGTGCTGAACGCGGAGGTGTCGTACATTCAGTACTCGGTCGGTTGGATCGTGAAGTTGTTCGACGACATCAACCGCGTTGTTCTAACGCTTCCGCTTACGGTCTACGATGGTACGTAGACACACTCCCCCTCTCGTAGCTATGCATCTCCATGGATAGATCTTGCGTGTGCGTAGAAATTTTTTGTTTTCCATGCAACGTTCCCCAACATCAACAACAACTAAAATTCTTTGACATTCATCATAAGAGAGGACAAACTTACGTGCATCTTTGAAAAGAGTAGGCCAATAAAAACCAGATTGAAATACCTTATGTGCAGTTCTGTCTCCCGCATGGTGTCCTCCATATGTCTCGGAGTGACACTTCCGTAGGATTTGTTCCTGATTATGCCCAGGTACACAACGTCTAATAATACCATCTACTCCTTTATATAAATGTGGGTCATCCCAAAAGTAATGTCTTAAATCAAAGAAGAACTTTTTTCTTTTGATGGTAGGTAAAACTAGGTGGAATATATTTAGCAACAATATAATTAGCATAGTCTGCATACCAAGGACTAGTGCGGAAAATTATCATTAATAGGCAGTGGGTCATCAAGAACATTTTCCATCCTAGACAAATTATCCGCTACTGGGTTTCAGCTCCTTTTCTATCAACAATATGCAAATCAAATTCTTGTTACAAAAGAACCCACCTAATAAGTCTAGGTTTAGCATATTTCTTTTCCATAAGATATTTAATAGCAGCATGATCAGTGTGAACAGTTACTTTAGAATCAACAATATAAGATCTGAATTTATCACATGCAAATACAACTGCTAAAAATTCTTTCTCAGTAGTAGCATAATTTCTTTGAGCACTATCTAGAGTTTTACTAGCATAATGAATAACATTTAATTTCTTATCAACTCTTTGTCCTAGAACAGCACCGACATCATAATCACTAGCATCACACATAATTTCAAAGGGTAGGTTCCAATCAGGTGGTTGAACAATAGGTGCAGATATTAAGGCTTTCTTAAGTATTTCAAAGGCTTCTACGCAATCATCATCAAAAACAAATGGAACATCTTTTTGCAAAAGATTAGTAAGAGGCCTAGAAATTTTAGAGAAGTCTTTTATAAACCTTCTATAGAAACCAGCACGACCTAGGAAACTTCTTATACCTTTGATATCTTTAGGACATGGCATTTTCTCAATTGCATCAACTTTAGCTTTATCAACTTCAATACCTCTTTCAGAAATTTTATGCCCAAGCACTACTAGGAGAAAGCTTATAGGTAGAACCTTAGCAGTAGCGCGGGCTAGAGACAAGGCGCTACTGGTATTTAGCAGCAGCGCGTGTCAGGAACCGACGCTACTGCTACACTTATAGCAGTAGCGCGGGCTTTCTTTCAGGCGCTGCTGCTAGATGGGCCCCACCATGTCCCCCAGGCCAGGCTATAGCAGCGCCGGCCCACAAATACGCGCTACTCCTAAGGAAGTAGCAGTAGCGCTGTCTTACGTACAGGTGCTACTACTGTTTATACACGGGCCCGGCTCCCAGGCACCGCCTAGCAGTAGCGCCGGCTCCAGGACCGCGCTACAGGTATTGTGAGTAGTAGCAGCGCGGGTCCCTTACCCGCGCTACTACTATGCGCACCTTATCCACCCCGTCGTTTCCTCTCTCCCTCACTCTCCCCCTCACACTCTCGCTCTCTCTGCCGCCGCCGCCGCCCGCCGTCGCCCGCCGCAGCTGTCGCCACTGAGGTATCTGCGTCCCTCCCTCCTCCTCCGGCCGCCTTCCTCCCTCCTCCCACTGCCCTCCTCACTCCTCACTCCTCCCACTACCCTCCTCCCTCCTCCGCCGGCCGCCCTCTCCTCCCTCCTCCCACTGCCCTCCTCACTCCTCCCTCCTTCGCCGACCACCCTCTCTTCCCTCCTCCCACTGCCCTCCTCACTCCTCCCTCCTCCCTCCCTCCTCCCTCCTGCCTCCCTCCCTCCCTTCCTCCCTCCTGCCTCCCTCCCTCCCTTCCTCCCTCCTGCCTCCCTCCCTCCCTCCTCCCTTTCCTCCCTCCTCCCTTCCTCCCTCCCCCATCTTTGTTTTTTTGAATAAAATAGAACATATAAGTTATATGAATAGAATGTAGGTATTTTGAATAGAATAAAATAGAAAATATAGGTAGAATGGAGGTTTTTTGAATAGAATAGATAGGTATTATTTTCTTATAGAATGTAGATAGGTACGTAGAATGGTCTTTTGAATAGAATAGAAAACTAGTGAATAGATTTTTTTGAATATAAAAAAGTTTTAGTAATAGAAATGTATTGGAATGCTATTTCAGAAATTTTTTGGTATCAAATTTAGTAATAAAAATTTTTAGTAAGAAAATTTAGGTATAGAAATTTTTAGTAATTTTCTTTTTCAATATAGAAATGTATTGGAAAATTTAATTATTTTTATGTCATTATCACTTTGTCATCAAAGAATGCTATATGAGATTTGATGATCTAAAATTTTGAGGTGGAATATGCAGGCTTTGTAGTGTCGCGTCTCGCTGTGGAGTGATCGTCGTCGGAGCTACCTTTACTTCCTCTACACCCGAGTCGATGAGCTAAAAGTCCTCCTCCTCCTTCTCTTCTCCTCAAAGTTGAATAGAGTAGAACTAGGATATTTAGTTATGTCAATCTCACATTGCCAAATTTAGAGAGAGAGAGAGAGAGAGACCTACTTTCTTGAAGAACTAGGGTATTTAGTATTGCTTCTTGTCCAAATGAAATGTTCGGGTTATAGATGTAGTAGTAGTAGATGAGTAGCTGTGACAATGTGAAGCTAGTTTTTTTTAAATGATAATTGATCCGGATAGAATTTCAAGTTTAAACATCTTTGTATCTGTATGGACATCTTTGTATCGCAGGGAAAATCCGAGTGGCCTATGTTTTGCCGGAGTGTTGATTCATTTCTGTTCCGGCAAATTTCAGGCGCTCGATATGTCCTATTTTAGCGAAGGTCATGCCGGATTTTTCCGTGAATTTTAGCATGACTTGTGCTAGAATATATAGGAAATATCGAGTGCCCTGGATTTGCCGGAAAGAGAATTAAATGACATTTCAGGTTGACTTTAAGTCTATCGGGGCTCCATACATGACAGTCAAAAAATCAGTGAGGGAGAGTCTCCACCATATATGAGAGAAGAAGAATGCCGACTGTTGTCGTAGGGGTAGTTTCTCCTTCTTCTCCTTGTGCTAGACCTTTGTTATGCACAAGGGGAAGGAGGAGTAGCGACCATCACCGACGGTCGAACATGTCAAAGAGGGAGTGCCCACCATATACACCACGTGAGATGAGAGTTTTCAAGGAAAGACTCGACAGACCAACAGTCAACCCGTGATGAATAATAATGATCTGTGTGTTGAGTTCCTGTTAGTTGCCGTCGATTTATAATCTTTGAATTTTGAACACAGGAAATGTCCGACGATGATAAGATCCCGGAGTGCGACTACTGCTGCGATGACCGGGGTTTGTGCGACAGGGAGCATCACCTGCAAAATGGTAGGTTCTTCACCGTGAAGTTGGAAGAGACCTTCGATGTTTGTACGGTACGCAATGACAAGTATTTCATCGTAATTAATCATGACTTGTGATTCTTTGCTTCAACGTGTAATTTCTGTTTTTTTTTCAATTCGACTAGTACATCCCGTGCCATGCAAGACCGTTTGTCTTGCAGAAGCTCGGTTTCCAAGACCTTGAGAATATGGAGACGAGGAGGGCTCACCTCAGGACTAAACACGGTTATGCTTTTCGGGTTAAGCTCTACAATGCGCTTAATCACTCACATTTCAGCTGCTCTAACTGGGAAGCTTTTTGCAAGGCCTATGGATTTGAGGAGAATATGTAAATAACTTTTGATATTCGTACCGAAGATGAAGATATTGAAGATAATATCGACATTTGGGTCGATGTGGATATGCCTCCTGTTTTGTCTAAATGTGAGGTTGTCAAACTAATTTGTTAAGTAATTTATATTTTTTATTTAAAAATATTTGGTGTTCATCGCTACTAAACTTGTTTATTTATAATTATCAGCTTATTTCTTATCTTCAAAAAATACTCGGAAAGCTGTGGACATGACGTACTACAGTTATGGCTCCGAGCTTAATTGTGAGGAGAAAGGATATCTTGTCTCATTTATAGATGATGTTGAGAATTTTAAGACCAATCAGTTTATCAGCCCAAATTATACTGGATACGTGCCACTAGTCCATCAGTTGCTTGATGGTAACCTCATTGCGAAAAACTTGGTATGATTTTGTTAATGATGGTAACTTCATTGCATACATTCTTCTCAAGTAAACTACATTGCTAACTATATATGTTACTATATTGTTCAACAGAAGCTCCCTAGAGAGGTTGTGCCTCACATGATGCTTACCGAAGGGAGTATGTACATGGTTAGCTTACGACCGTTTCCACCGATGGCTTACCAAAGTGCATACTCTATTTCTTTGAAAGATGGAAGGCTCAATATCAAAGATTGGAGCAAAGTAATGAAGGCGCGCATGCAACAGATTGGAGACAACATGCGTGTGCGCAAGCCAGAAGTTGGCGACAGGTGGATCTCCATTCTACATTTTGGAGATGGACCGGTTTACCTGTTTTATGCTATTTTACCTAGGAGAGAGGACTAGGTCCTAGGTAGTAAGAACAATTAGCTAGTGTTGATATGACTATGATGATGATGATTAGTTATTATGATGATGATGAGTTATATGTGCTGCAATGTGTTAGCTAGAATGATGAGTTGTTATATGACTCATAGATGATGATCATGAGGAGTTGTTTTGATGATGAGTTGTTATGACTATGATGATGATGATGATGAGTTATATATTATGATGATGAGTTATTATATCATTGGGTGAAAGAAACAGAGATTGGATTCAAGTGGATCGGACGTCCTACTAATCCAACATGGTCACTTTGGATCCATCCACTTGAATCTAATCCGCGTTTATTTCACCCACCGATATAATAACTCATCATGATCATAAAATCATATGATGAGATTACTGTATAAAACCTATACAAATACAGCGCAAATACGCAGAAGAAAATAAAAATACACGAAATTGTAGCAGTAGCGCTGGTTGGACACACGCTACTGCTAGGTAGGTGTAGTAGTAGCGCTGGTCAGACCAGCGCTACTGCTACCTAGGTTAGTAGTAGCGCTTCCCAACCAACGCTGCTGCTAAACGTTAGCTGTAGCGCCATAGCAGTAGCGCGTGTACCCGCGCTACTTCTAGGCCATAAACCCGCGCTACTGCTAGGGTTTTCCCTAGTAGTGAAGGACTATACCTTCATTCACCATAAAGTGGCACTTCTCCCAATTCAAGACAAGATTAGTTTCTTCACATCTCTGCAAAACTCGATCAAGGTTGCTTAAGCAATCATCAAAAGAAGTTCCGTAAACAGAAAAACCATTCATGAATACCTCAACAATCTTTTCACAAAAGTCAGAGAATATAGCAGTCATACATCTTTGAAAGGTAGCAGGTGCATTACATAAACCAAAAGGCATACGACGATAAGCATAAGTTCCAAAAGGACAAGTAAAAGTGGTTTTCTCTTAATCTTCTTTTGATATAGGTATTTGAGAGAAACCAGAATATCCATCTAGGAAACAAAAGTGTGTATGTTTAGATAATCTTTCTAACATTTGATCAATAAAAGGCAAGGGGTAATGATCTTTCCTAGTAGCTTTATTTAATTTCCTGAAATCAATTGCCATCCTATAACCAGTTACAATTCTTTGTGGGATAAGTTCATTTTTATCATTAGGAACAACAGTAATACCTCCTTTCTTAGGAACACAATGAACATGATGATGAGGATATATTCTATGAATACGATGATTCTAATTGTCTCAGCTGGAAGGAAATATTAAGCCTAGCCAATGATGAACAACAGGTGAATTCTCTCTTAGTTGATAATGCCAATTATTTTGATGAGAGCTTTATACTGCCTAAATCCTTGTGTGTATGTGTCATTAGGTACATTGGAGAGGAAGGCATGGCGCAAGGAGCAACTTGGGGCAAGAAGGAGAGCAAGGAGGCAATGCAGCTGAGCTGGGAGGAGGCTTCTGCAACTCCCAGGGCGGTAGTACCGCCCCACCCCAGCGGTAGTACCGCTTGAGGCGGTACTACCGCCCCTACTACCGTAAAAACTACTGGTATCTTTTCGAGCTAACCGGTAGTAGAGCGGAACTTAAGCGGTAGTACCGCTTGGAGCGGTAGTACCGCATGCTCAAGCAGTACTACCGTGCTGCCTGCGCGCAGACTTTTTGGGCTGATGGCCCGTGTACCCCCTCAACCTATCTTAGGATATAAATACTCTTCCTTAGGGTTAGTTAGAGTTAGACCACGTTTAAGATAAACCCTAGTTCATGAGATTGCTTGTATGTATTCATCTTGAATCCTCATCACCAATTCGTATCGATCTGGTGATTATATACTGCAAGTCAAGTGTGATCTGCTGTTCCATTGGGAATTAGTATATTGCAATTCTAACCGTTCGTGGTCGACGGCTGCGTGCGCAAGTGTGTGACGTTGTGAATATCCAAAGGGTTGAGACCTTTTGCATTGGCATCAGGGATCAAGAGAGGGAGAGTTCATCGGCGACATACAAGTTATCCTACACCATCATCATCACCACCGCCGCTTACTGAGAAGATCGGGACACCCCATATCATCTTGGTATCAGATCCAGCGTTTCCTCGGTAAGCATCCACCAAATCATCCGTAGATTAGTTCTGTGTTTCATCCTATCCAGAAAAAGCCTCACAAAAAGATTAGGGTTAGGGTTTTTGCCATCGCCTAGATTGCATCGTTTCCATGTTTTAGTTGCTGGTCGTTGTGTCTTTCTTTTTGCGTCACTTTGTCATCCGTGTCATCTAGTCGGTGTCTAGGGTTTTGTTCTGATCCGCGTCTTTTTGTTCTTGTGTTCGTCGGCGTCTTTTTGTTCTTGTGTTCGTCGGCGTCTTTTTGTTCTTGTGTTCGTCGGAATCGCGTCTAGGATTTTCCTTTAGCGTTTTCTTTCCGGTTTCCTTTTTCCAATCCGAGTTAAATCGAGTCTTTCCTTTTGTGAGCCATAGACAAGCCAATCTTTCCTTTGCGTAGCACTTTCCTATTGAGACTAGCATATCCTTATGCTCTACGGGCTGCTCATCTAGGTTTTTGGTAAGTGCATCTTTGCGATTGGCAAGATCAGATTTGTTGTTTGTTGCTCAAGTCTCAAAAAAAAAAAAGAAAAAAAAAATCCCGTGGTACTGTTCACGTTACTGTTCACGTGACCTGCTGTGAAAAAAAAAAAGAGAGAGAAAAAAAAAAAAAAAGGGCGTATCAAAAAAAAAAAAAAACAGAGAGACAAAAAGAAACGAGAGAAAAAGTGGCCGGAAGTTGTTGCTATCTATTGCAGTGCTGTATTTATTATCTTGCTGTTTGCACTTGTAGAATTGAGCAATCTTGTGCCCTGTTTTTGAGCTTTTTGCTAGCGTCTCTCCCTGTGCATTGCAACACGAGCATTCCTCCGACACATACATCAAATTTGAGCTCATTTTCAGAGTTGCAATTGCCCCATTTATCTCCACCGTGTGAGTTTCCGTGGGTCTTTTTGTATCACACGATCAGCACTAGGATTTGTGAATTGGTGTTGTTAGGTATCCCAACCAAGCTCCACCATATACCCTGGTTTGTCGTGTGATTGCTCTCATACCCGGATATTCACTTCATCACATCTGTGCACTAGTCTTCCATCCGAACGGGTACGCATTGCTATTCACTTTGGAACGGTAAGATTTCCTTTTCTTGTCAGTTTTTGAGTGAGTTGTGAGAGTACACCATATACATCTGCTATACTTTTTATGTACTAATAATGGTGAATCCTCTCAAGGACAAGCCATTACCATTACAGTTTTTGTGCAGTGATGCATTCTGGGAGGAGGAAGATCTTGGTGTACATCCTGATTCAGGTTTGTTCCACTTTACTGCAGACATCGAAGGTAGACCTGCTGCAGTGATCCTTGATAATTATTCTCTCACAAACTTGGTCAGTATTGATGTTGTTAACAAGCTACAGTTGCGTAAATATACCAAACTTGTGCCATATACGTTAGCTGCTTATGATGAGGCATTTCCAATTACTCATCGTGCTTATGTTCCTATCACCATTTATGGCTACACTGTTAGCATGCGCTGTGATGTCCTTCCTAGAACACTTAATTGTTGTCACGTTTTGTTGGGAAAACCTTGGTGTGATAAGCATAAGGTTAAATTTGATAGTGCTCAGACCGATCCTGTATTCTTTTGGCATAATAAGCACACTTGGTTAGCACATACACGACTTAAGGATTTTCAGAAGGTTAGACGTCAAAATCTCTGTCCACCTGTTATTCCCATAGTTAATAATGAGCTTTTGCGTGATCACACAATCTTGGGAGTACATGTTAATGAGACAAGTCAGGTTTCACCTAACGTAATCATGTCTACTCCTAGTGTTGTTTCTTGTGATATCCAGGTTGCTTTTGAAGAAAGGGAGCCATCTGTTGTACAACCTATGCTCCCAATTGCTCCTAGTGTTGTGTCTTCTGATGTGCAGGTTGTTTTTGAAGAAAGGGAGCAGCATGTCGTACAACCTGAATCACCACTTGCGCAAGATTTTCTAGTACCTGCTACATCTCAGGAGATTGACATTGATACTGGTACTAATTTTGAGCTGCAACCAGCCAATGAGGCATTCAGTGAGTCTATTCCTTTGCTGGTTGATTCTTGTGCGTTGATCAGTCCAAATATTTCAGCACCATGTGATACTTTGCTAAATTCAAATTCTGATCATGTGGTACTGATAACACATAACGAACTACTTACTAGAATACCACCCGTTGATATTGTGTATTCCATCCTGCTCAATGAACCTATTAGTTTGCGTAGTGCTATGAAGAAGATTTCTGAAATTTCACATCTAAATTCTAGCACATATGCCTATAGTTTCATTTTTAATTTAATTGGTGAATATAGCATGACTGATAATTTTCTGGTGGATCACATATGCATTACCTGTGATAGGATTGCTGATTTGAAACTTGCTGTTTTGCATCCTATATGCTATGTGACAAAATCATTGTGTTGTGGGACGGTCGCTCATTTTCATAAGAATATGAAATATCATTATGTTCTAGTTGATTTCTTGCGGCCAACAAACATTTCAGCTATGTTGGGTTGTTCTGATCTTGCTATAACCGAATGTAATCCATTGTGGTTGTCCCAACACCTGTTGCATTTATATGCTACTGCTATAGACTTCACTTTTATTTGCAAACTGAGTTGCATCTTACCCGCTGCGTGTAGTGCTCGTGAACATACCTACGTTTGTTCTATATATCAGCGTGGCACAGTTGAAGCATGGTATCCAATATATGTACCTTTGCATATTTTGGACTGGTTTGACCTTGCTTATAGCACATTTGATCATCGATCTTCTGTGAGGACTTTGGACTTAATACTAAACAATAAGATATTGTACATGTGTGTTCCTCATTCTGGTCATGACTATATGAACTTCACTTATACTTGCAATTTAAGTTGCATATTGCATACTGGGCATCTTTTTCATGACAACAAAAATGATACAACACGTTATCTATACATATATTATGCGTACACGTTGTTCTTTTTGTTTCTGCCATTTTCAGCTTACCCAAAGCCGAGGACGGCTTTTCTTGAAGAAAGGGAGGATGATGAGGATATATTCTATGAATACGATGATTCTAATTGTCTCAGCTGGAAGGAAATATTAAGCCTAGCCAATGATGAACAACAGGTGAATTCTCTCTTAGTTGATAATGCCAATTATTTTGATGAGAGCTTTATACTGCCTAAATCCTTGTGTGTATGTGTCATTAGGTACATTGGAGAGGAAGGCATGGCGCAAGGAGCAACTTGGGGCAAGAAGGAGAGCAAGGAGGCAATGCAGCTGAGCTGGGAGGAGGCTTCTGCAACTCCCAGGGCGGTAGTACCGCCCCACCCCAGCGGTAGTACCGCTTGAGGCGGTACTACCGCCCCTACTACCGTAAAAACTACTGGTATCTTTTCGAGCTAACCGGTAGTAGAGCGGAACTTAAGCGGTAGTACCGCTTGGAGCGGTAGTACCGCATGCTCAAGCAGTACTACCGTGCTGCCTGCGCGCAGACTTTTTGGGCTGATGGCCCGTGTACCCCCTCAACCTATCTTAGGATATAAATACTCTTCCTTAGGGTTAGTTAGAGTTAGACCACGTTTAAGATAAACCCTAGTTCATGAGATTGCTTGTATGCATTCATCTTGAATCCTCATCACCAATTCGTATCGATCTGGTGATTATATACTGCAAGTCAAGTGTGATCTGCTGTTCCATTGGGAATTAGTATATTGCAATTCTAACCGTTCGTGGTCGACGGCTGCGTGCGCAAGTGTGTGACGTTGTGAATATCCAAAGGGTTGAGACCTTTTGCATTGGCATCAGGGATCAAGAGAGGGAGAGTTCATCGGCGACATACAAGTTATCCTACACCATCATCATCACCACCGCCGCTTACTGAGAAGATCGGGACACCCCATATCATCTTGGCACCCCATATCACATGACTTACCCATCTACTGTCAGCTATAGGATAAATTATACCTGCCTCCAAAAGCTTTAATATTTCAATTCTTACCACATCCTTTATTTTAGGATTTAATCTTCTTTGATGATCAACAACTGGTTTAGCATCTGGCTCCATATGAATTTTGTGCTGACATAGAGTGTGACTAATGCCCTTAAGATCATCAAGAGTATATCCAATAGCTGCACGGTGCTTCCTCAGAGTTTTAAGTAATCTCTTTTCTTCATGCTCTGAAAGGTTAGCACTGATAATAACAGGATATATCTTCTTTTCATCAAGATAAGCATATTTAAGTGTATCAGGTAATTGCTTTAATTCAAACACATGATCACTCTTAATTAGGTGGAAGAGGATCTCCCAAAGTTTCTACAGGCAAATTATGTTTAAGAATAGGTGCTTGTGTAAAGAATATTTCATTTCTTTCATTCATATGCATATCATTCTCATGGTCTACCAAGTATTGTTCTAAAGGATCAGTAGGAGGCACATCAATAGAAGCAAGACCAATAATTTCATCTTTATTAGGCAATTCTTTATCATGAGGTTGTCTACTAAACTTAGAAAAGTTGAAATCATGAGATACATCACCAAAATTAACACTGACTATTTCTTTATTGCAATCTATCTTAGCATTAATTGTATTCAAGAAAGGTCTACCAAATATAATGGGACAAAAACCATCTTGTGGTGATTCAAGAACAAGAAAATCAGTAGGATATTTGATCTTACCACACAAGACTTCAACATCTATAACAATCCCAAGTGGAGCAATAGTATCTCTGTTTGCAAGCTTAATAGTAACATCAATATCTTCAATCTCAACAGGTGCAATATCATTCATGACTTCTTGATAAAGAGTAAATTGAGTAGCACTCACGCTAGCATGGTAGCAATGATAGCAATGATCTCCAATTTTAACAAAAATAACAGGAATGCCTATTACAGGTTTGTTTTTATCTTTAGGGTCTGGCTTAGCAATTCTAGTTGCTTCATCACAGAAATATATGACATGTCCATCAATGTTATCAACCAAAAGATCTTTAACCATTGCAATATTAGGTTCAACTTTAATTTGTTCAGAGGATTTACTTGGTTTAATATTACTCTTATTAACCACAGTTGAAGCTTTAACATGTTCCTTAATCCTAACAGGAAAAGGGGGTTTCTCAATATAAGCAGTAGGCACAACTGGATCAACATTATAAATAAGTATTTCCTCTTTAGCTATAATGGGTTCTTCCTTTAATTCAATAGGTGGATGAAACTTAAACCATTTTTCCTTGGGGAGATCAACATGAGCAGCAAATGATTCACAAAAAGTAGCTACTATCTCAGAGTCAAGTCCATATTCAGTTCTAAACTTATGAAAAGCATCAGTTTCCATAAAAGATTTAACGCAATCAAACTTAAGATTTATACCTGACTCTCTACCTTTGTCAATTTCCCAATCTTCAGAGTTGCATTTAATTCTTTCCAAAAGATCCCATCTGAATTCAATAGTTCTCTTCATAAAGGAACCAGTAGAAGAAGTATCGAGCGTGAATTGATCATTACGAGAAAGCCGAGCATAAAAGTTTTGTATAATTATTTCTCTTGAGAGCTCATGATTGGGGCATGTGTGCATCATATATTTAAGCCTCTCCCAAGCTTGAGCGATACTTTCTCCTTCACGAGGCCAAAAATTATATATATAATTCCGATCACGATGAACCAAATGCATAGGATAAAATTTCTGGTGAAATTACAGCTTCAATCGATTCCAATCCCATGTTTCAGTATCATCCAATAGCCTATACCATGTCAATGCCTTTCCCTCCAAAGAAAAAGGGAATACCTTCCTCTTAAATCCATCCCCGGATAGACATGCAAGCTTAAACAATCCACAAATTTCATCTATATATATCAAGTGCATATCAGGATGTACCTTTCCATCTCCTGCATAAGGATTAGCTAGCAGTTTCTCTATCATACCCGA
Organism: Elymus sibiricus; assembly: GCA_039707655.1. Classification (NCBI taxonomy): domain Eukaryota; kingdom Viridiplantae; phylum Streptophyta; class Magnoliopsida; order Poales; family Poaceae; genus Elymus; species Elymus sibiricus. Next base: position 130,210,488 of record CM077668.1, read on the forward strand.
AGGAGTTTCATAATAAATATTTTTAGTAGGTACAGTAGGTTGAGGGGCAACTCTCAATGCTTCCGGTCGAGGTGAAGATACCCCAAACAAGCCCCTCAATGGATTACTTTCCATAGTGACAAGCGACAGTAAATTTCAGCACGTAATATAAATGTTTCCTTACCAATTTTCACTTACCAAAGGCGCTTCACTCCCCGGCAACGGCGCCAGAAAAACAGTCTTGATGACCCACAAGTATAGGGGATCAATAGTAGTCCTTTCGATAAGGAAATGATAAACGGTTTTCAGCAAGGTATTTTCTGCAAGCACTGAAAGTAGCGGTAACTGATAGTTTTGTAGCAAGATAATTCGTAACGAGTAACAAGTATAATAAAAGTGTAGCAAGGTGGCCCAATTCTTTTTATAGCAAAGAACAAGCCGGAACGATCTCTTATATAAAGCAAAGCGTTCTCGAGGACACATGGGAATTTCATCTAGTCATGTTCATCATGTTTATTTGATTCGCGTTCGCTACTTTGATAATTTGATATGTGGGTGGACCGGTGCTTGGGTGTTGTTCTTACTTGAACAAGCCTCCCACTTATGATTACCCCTCTCGCAAGCATCCGCAACTACGAAAGAAGAATTAAGATAAATCTAACCATAGCATGAAACATATGGATCCAAATCAGCCCCTTACGGAATAGCGCATAAACTAGGGTTTAAGCTTCTGTCACTCTCGCAACCCATCATCTACTTACTACTCCACAATGCCTTCCTTTAGGCCCAAATATGGTGAAGTGACATGTAGTCGACGTTCACACGACACCACTAAAGGAAACAACAACATACATATCATCAAAATATCGAACGAATACCAAGTTAACATGATTACTTATAACAAGACTTCTCCCATGTCCTCAAGAACAAAAGTAATTTCTTACAAATCATATTCATGTTCAAGATCAGAGGGGTATTGAATATCATTAAGGATCTGAACATATAATATTCCATCAAATAAACCAACAAGCATCAACTACAAGATGTAATCAACACTACTAGCAACCCACAGGTACCAATCTGAGGTTTTGAGACAAAGATTGAATACAAGAGATGAACTAGGGTTTGAGATGAGATGGTGCTGGTGAAGATGTTGATGAAGATTGGTCCTCCCACGATGAGAGGATCGTTGGTGATGTCGATGGCTTCGATTTCCCCCTCCCGGAGGGAAGTATCCCCGGCGGAATCGCTCCGCCGGAGAGCAAAAGTGCTCCTGCCCAGGTTCCGCCTCGAGACGGCGGCGCTTCATCCCGAAAGTCTTCTCTTTATTTTTTTCTAGGGCAAATAGCCTTATATAGCAGAAGGAGGGGGGCGGAGGCCTGCCAGGGGCTCCACAAGCTCGGGGTGCGCGCCCCCAGACATGTGGCTTCCTGGTGGGCCCCTTCCTGCTATTTCTTTCGATATTCCAAAATAATTCTCCGTAAATTTTTAGGTCATTTGGAGTTGTGCAGAATAGCTATCTCTGTTGTTGCCCTTTCCGGTCCAGAATTCCAGCTGCCGGCAATCTCCCTCTTCATGTGAAACTTGCAAAATAATAGAGAAAAGGCATAAGAGTTACATCATAAAGTGAAATAATGATCCAAAACATAATAAATAACAGTAGAAAAACATGATGCAAAATGGACGTATCAGAGACGCGGCTTTGGTTGAGGTAGTCGGCTCTTCTCCAGCGTGGTCGTGGGATGGCCTCGGCTGGTTTGTTGCCGTGAAGTCGAAGCTGCAGTGGCGGGGCACGGTGGCGTATGATGACATGCAACAGGTGGTCCGTTCGGTGATCTTCCACGACGCCAGCCTTGCATGGTTCTCTTTCGTAGCTCTTCGTTGGTGTCAGAGCTGCGTTGTCTTGTTGCGGTGGCTGAGGTCTGGTGCGGATCTTCATGTGACTCCACACGACTTATTCGGTGTGGGTTGGTTCGACGATTGTCTACGGCGAAGTCGGAGTCGTTTCTCAGAGTTTGGGATGGCGATGACGCCTCTAGGGGAGCAATGATGACGATGACGTCGTTGTGCTGTCTCGACGAGGCCCTCTTTGGAGTGGCGTGTGTGGGTATCTGTGTGCCGCTCAGCGGTTTGTAATGTTTTTTGCCAGGTTTTTCATTAATTAACTGAGCAACTCTCTTCTGCTTAACTAATGGATGAGGCAAATCTTTTGCCTTCGTTTCGAAGAAAAAATATATTTTCTTTGTCTTTGCTAAATGACATGCATGTCATAAGATAGGATCTTCTTATCAGTGACTGTACATGACCTAAGATTGTAATATTAAAAGCAATGTGCACTATCTAGGCAATTATTGAACCGTTGATTAATCTCCCCGCGAGAAAGGAACTCCTGATCAATGGTGATGTTTCGGGCGACAAACTATGCCCCACTTTGCAAATCTCTACCACTACTTGCATTTGTTATTGCCGTCTTGCCAAAACGAACGCCATGGATGAAAAGCTCGCCTCTTGCAAACCGCCTTCTAGGCATGGCTCATTTCGGTCCGTAAATAAAATCTCTACTACGATTGCTGCTGCTGCTGCTATGCCTGGCCAGCCTCCATTCAACCCCGCTGAGGGTACAAACTCAGGTTGCACGTTATCACGTGCATGCGTTCGTCGATGCCTCTAATCTAATCCTCCATGTCCATGGCACCACCACTACGCCAACAGACGGCGGTTGGTGCACATAATGATGGCCTAATTGCTTCTCCTACGGACAAGCTAGTGACTACTAAATTAACAACCCCCGATCATCAATCAACAATGATAATGATGCACCCATCATCATCACATGCTAAAGGCCGACGAGACGTGTACCGTGTACGTGTAAGTACATGCCCAACTTGCGAGCAGCCAGCCGTGTCTCTTTTGTTTGAAGCCCAAAAGCAATTAGGTCATGCTAATTAATCTAGTAGTACTAGTAGTAGCTTTTTGTTCGATTCCCCCGTTGACATGATTGAACTCTGATGACAGTGGCTCTTCTTCCTGGTGGCCTGGGACGTTCAAACTTGTCTGGGTGATCTGACAAAAAGAAAAGGTGAAAGCGAAGCGAGCAGCTTCTGCTGGGCGCAATCATCATGGCCGCTCCCTTCCTTCTTTTTCCTTGTGCAGAATCCATGGGAATCGGCTAGCTTTTCGCGCCATCTCAATTCCAAAGATAAACCATGCTGCCTTGGTTTGTTTCGTTGATGATGATGATGTGGATGTGTCTACTGCTTGTGAACGTTGTCAGTGGTACTTGGGCGCAGGAGAGTGAGTTTTCCCGACTTGTTCGTCATGGCCAAGGCAGCGCTTTTTGTGGCTTTTGACTTTGTAAAAAGACATGTTAGGGCAGTAGTTGGGCTTGCAAAGCGTATCACTTCCACATGGTTAACTTAGTAAATTAATGCAGCTTTGTTTGAACAAGAATATTTATGTCAGTGTGATCGAATCACCAAGTGCTTCAAGACGATCTTGGCATCGTCCGGTGACTGCTTTCCAAGTGATGCGATGCAACCACCGTGCCCACCCGGAAGAAGAAGAATCCTTTCCTCTGTTAAGCAACGGAATTGATCTTATCAAATCCCAACGGCAATAATAATATCGTAACCATTGGAAGGAAACACATGTTTTGGAAATCAGCATGTACCGTAACCAGATCGAGATCGAAGCATGGACGAAGAAGATTCAACCGGCGGCTAGGTTAGGAATTCCTACCGTGACTGCGCACAAAAACCCTCTCGTGCTCGTGCCCAATCGCTCGCCGCGCGGTGCCCATCTGACCGACACCACACAAGGCGCCTCGCCTCGCCCCGCCCCGCCCATCACCCCGCCACTCCGCCGCACATGCAGCTCCCACAAATCCAGCACAAACTCCACGAATCCACGACCTCCCTACCGACTCGTTCGCGCTGCGCCGTCGTAGCGCCAACTTCCCAGACCCGAGCCCCCGCCCCCGTCTCGCCCCGCCTCCCACAGCACGCACGCTTCCCCAGGCCAAGCACAGCAGCCACCTTCCCTTCCCTTCCACTCCGCGCCTCCGTTACCCAGATCCAACTAAGTAGCAGCAGAGAGCACGGCTCCGTCCAAGAAGCCACCCCATCCCACCCTCCTCCCGACCCACGCCAGGAGAGAGCAAAGCGCCATGCCGCCCCGGCTGCTCACCCTGGCCGCGCTCCTGCTGCTGTGCGCCACGCTGGGCGCGCCGGAGCCGGACGCGGACAGGGCGGCGCTGCTGGACTTCCTCGCGGGGGTGGGCGGCGGCCGCATCAACTGGGCAGCCTCCCGCCCCGTCTGCGCCAACTGGACGGGCGTCACCTGCAGCGCCGACGGCGCCCGCGTCGTCGAGCTGCGCCTGCCGGGGCTCGCCCTCTCGGGCCCCGTGCCGCGCCGCACGCTCGCCCGCCTCACCGCGCTCCGGGTGCTCAGCCTCCGCGCCAACACCCTCTCCGGCGCCTTCCCCGAGGACCTGCTCGCCCTCCCGGGCCTCGCGGGGCTCCACCTCCAGCGCAACGCCTTCTCCGGCGCCCTGCCGTCCGGGCTCGCGAGGCTGAAAAGGCTGCAGGTGCTCGACCTCTCCTTCAACAGGTTCAACGGGACCCTGCCCGGCGAGCTGTCCAACCTCACCCAGCTCGTCGCGCTCAACCTCTCCAACAACTCGCTCTCCGGCCGCGTCCCGGACCTCGGCCTCCCGGCGCTGCAGTTCCTCAACCTCTCCAACAACCATCTCGACGGCCCCGTGCCCAAGTCCCTGCTCAGATTCTCGGACGCGTCGTTCGCCGGGAACAGCATGACGCGGTCGGCGCCGGTGTCGCCAGCCGTTCCGCCACCGTCACTCGCCCCGCCGGCGGCCGGAGCGCCCGCCAAGAAACGGGCAAGGCTCAGCGAGGCGGTTGTTCTTGCCATTATCGTCGGTGGGTGCGTCATGCTGTTCGCCGTTGTCGCGGTGCTGCTGATAGCCTTCTGCAACAGGCGGGGCGGCGAGGAGGGGAGCCGGGCGGGGTCCGGGAAGGGCGGGGACAAGAAGGGGAGGGAGTCGCCGGAGTCCAAGGCGGTGACCGGCAGGGCCGGGGACGGCAACCGGCTGGTGTTCTTCGAGGGCCCGTCACTGGCGTTTGATCTGGAGGACCTTCTCCACGCCTCCGCCGAGGTTCTTGGGAAGGGAGCGTTCGGCACGGCGTACCGGGCGCTGCTGGAGGACGCGACAACGGTGGTGGTGAAGAGGCTCAAGGAGGTCAGTGCTGGCCGGCGCGAGTTCGAGCAGCAGATGGAGCTGATTGGGCGGATCCGGCACGACAATGTGGCGGAGCTCCGGGCGTACTACTACTCCAAGGACGAGAAGCTGCTCGTGTACGATTACTACAGCAGGGGAAGTGTATCCAACATGCTTCATGGTATGGTTCTTGCTCTCCCTTCTCCATGCCACTTTCACAGTTTTTTCAGTACTAGTGTGGCTAATGAATTTGCAATTTGTAGTTGTATGATAAATGCCATTGTTTGTTAGAACTGTAGTAACGGTGATGATAATGAGAGTGGTCCTCGTTGGGGACATCCGATAAAATTGGAATGGTACTGAGAAGATTGCCATTGTCCCCTGGGCAAGATGATAACGAGAGTTATAGAAAGGCTAACAGATGCCACTGTAGGTCCTTGTTCTTGCTGTTGCTAATGGTTGCTGTCATGTTATGGTGCTGCCCTATTTTTATTTAATTTATGCCTGAGCAGGACTTTTGTGGAACAAATCATGTTTGCTTCCTCAGTTTAGACTGTATTTCTCAGAATATATCTTTTGTCTTGCTTGAATACCTGCGACTAGTTTTTTTTTTTTTTTGAAACATCACTTGTGACTAGTTTCCTTCGCTAAAAGGTTGAACTCACTTACCATATTCAATTTGCTTGTACTTAATCTTGGATTATTCCTTTTAGATTAAAATTTTCTTATTCTTAGATCTAGCCTCTTGGTATTCTTGAAGTGTCCATATCATGCTTAGCTGCATGGACTTTTAATATTTGCACGCGTATTCAAACCATGAACAACCAGTTTAATTCTCGTTCACATGGCATGTTTGGTGTATGCTGGAGTAGTCATGTCAAGGCCAATATAGTAGCACTAGGATCTGTTTTGTTACACCCAATCATGTATGGTAATTGTAATTGAAGCACTTCATTACTGTTACCAGAGTCCTGAAATACGAATTTCACATTGCATACAATTTTTTTTTTCTGAAAGGAGGGAGTGGCCCTGGCCTCTGCATCGAGTGATGCATACTTAACATGTTAGTAGTGGCACACTGATGATATTTGCAAGAAATGAAACTAAAGAGGGGGTCATGCACAAGAGAATGGTAAATGGGCTTGGAAGATTAATGCAACAAATAGTGTTGGACCTTTCTCACTAGCTTGGAAGCTAATCTTGTCTTGTTCATTGGTGAAACATCCGAAATTGCTAGCGTTGGTGTTCACTGTCATAACCCATCCCCCATTTCACTATCAGGATCAGGACCAGATGAGGACCACTGTTAGATGCATCAGTATCGTGATGGAGAACAAGAGCAATATAGATGCTTTCAGTCTATAAACAGTTGAGTTTTAAATATTTAGGTTTGCTAGCCTCATCGACCACAAGCATTTTTTATGTTATCCAGAAACAAGCTTTAATTCTGGTGTGAGATGCAAGCTCGGCGAAGAAAGCGTCTTTGCAAGCAGCATCCGTTGGTCGATTTTAATCAGATTTATCGTGCTAGGGATAAAAATAATAGAAACATTAACAGGAGTAGGATTACTCGGTTTCGGGATACTCTGCAAGCATGTGAGCTCAAGGAAATCCATTTGCAGAACCGGCGTTTCACCTGGAGCAACGAGCGAGCCAACCCGACATTATGCAAGCTTGACTCATTTTTTTGCAATGCGGATTGGGATACAACCTTCAACACCCATGTGTTGCATGCTCTATCATCTTCCCTTTCAGACCACTGCCCTCTCCTGCTCGCCGATGACAGAGGGCCTAGGCGACCACGATCCTTCAAATTTGAGAATTACTGGGCATCTTTGCCCGGCTTCAACGATGTTGTCCAAAAAGCCTGGAATGAGCGCGTTAATCATGTCGAACCCTTTCATGTCTTGCACCATAAGCTCAAGAAGACGGCGTTGCGCCTCACCGAATGGAGCAAGCAGTTTTTCTCCAAGGCCAAGATTCTTTTCCACGCGGCAAATCTTGTCATTTTGCGGCTTGACATAGCCCAAGAGGGGCGGCAACTTTCCACTGAGGAGCTTGACCTCCGCTCGAGGCTAAAGCGGAGGGTGATAAGCCTCGCGGTCTTGGAGAGAGCTAGAAAGAGTCAATGCGCGAGATTGGCAAACCTCAAGGACGGTGATGCGAACACCAAATTTTTCCATCGCCGCATCAATGCTCGGAGAAGAAAAAACCACATTCATAGGATCAAGCATGCGCAAGGCTGGGTCACTGAACACGGTGCAAAGGAGAAGATCATACATGACCACTTCGCCGAGGTCATGAGTCGCGGAGATAGATGTTCCAAGGATTTTAACTGGGATGAGCTTAACATCGAGCCACTGGACTTACATGACCTTGCCGACGCGATATCTGAGCAGGAGGTGTGGGAAGCCATCAAAGAACTGCCTGCGGACAAGGCTCCAGGGCCGGACGGCTTCATGGGTCTCTTCTTTCAGAAGTGTTGGGCATTCATCAAACACGACTTTATGCGAGCAATTCAAAGCTTTGACACGCTCCACACGACCAATTTGCATTGGCTCAACTCCGCCAACGTTGTACTGTTGCCCAAGAAGGAGGGCGCAGAGGGCATCTCCGACTATAGGCCGATTAGTCTCATTCATGCCGTGGCCAAGATCATTGCTAAAATTCTTTCCTTACGCCTGGCACCCCACATGGATGCCCTCGTCTCCAACGCGCAAAGTGCTTTCATAAAAAGGCATAGCATACATGATAACTTCATGTATGTACGGAATTATGCGCGTCGACTGCACAAGTGCAAAACACCAGCCCTGCTTTTCAAACTAGACATCAAGAAAGCATTTGACACAGTCAAGTGGGAATATATTCTGGACCTACTCCAGCGGAAGGGGTTCCCAAGTAAGTTCCGGGATTGGATTGCGGCACTACTTTGCACGTCCTCCTCGCGCATCCTCCTTAATGGGATTCCCGGGCCTCCCATCAAGCATGCTCAAGGTCTTCGACAGGGGGACCCGGTCTCCCCTCTGTTGTTCGTCCTAGCGATTGACCCTCTCCAACAAATTCTTGAGCTGGCAACCCGGAAAGGAATTCTTCATAAGTTACGTGGCCGTCGTGCCATGGTGAGAACCTCCCTCTACGCTGATGACGCGGCCGTCTTTATGGCTCCAATTAAGAGGGATATCGACAACCTCTCGGCAATACTAAAGGGTTTTGGTGAGGTCACGGGATTATGCACAAATTTTCACAAGAGCTCGGTCGTGCCCATCCGTTGTAATCACATTCACCTTCAGTATGTCCTCCAGAACATGCCTGCGACTAGGGCATCTTTCCCAATGAAATATTTGGGGCTTCCTCTCTCAGTTTGGAAACTCAAGATGGTTGACTTTCAGTACCTTGAGGACAAAGCGGCAGGCAAACTAGTCTCTTGGGAGGGCCAAAATATCACAACCATTGGCCGGACGGCTCTCGTCAAATCGGTCATTACCTCCCAAGCTGTGTTCTCCATCTCGGCACTGACCGTCCCTCAAGGTTCCCTTCAGAACCTCAATAAAATTGAGAGGGCCTTCCTTTGGTCCGGTTCGGACAAGACGACAGGGGCCAAGTGCAAGGTTAATTGGGAGATTGTTTGCCGCCCCCGTGAGTACGGAGGTCTAGGAGTGCTCAACATTGACAAATTTGCCCGCGCACTTCGACTTCGATGGCCATGGTACGAATGGAAAGAGCCTAAAAAGTTGTGGGTGGGACTTGGCAACCCATGCACCGAGGAGGATCTTGACTTTTTCTATGCTTCAACGACTATCACTGTTGGCAATGGCGCGAAAACACCGTTCTGGGATGCGCCTTGGTTGCTTGGGCGCAAGCCAAAGGACATCGCCCCGCTGATATTTGAAGCCTCGCGGAGGAAGCATTGGAAGGTGCGTGAAGCCCTAAAAGATAATGCATGGATCTTCATGATCAACCATAACACTGTCGTCTCCGGTGCCTATGTCCGGGAGTTCTTCACTCTGTGGATGCTTGTTCATGAAGTCCTTTTGGACGACCGTCTTGAGGACGACATTTTGTGGAAACACTCCAATGATGGCATTTATTCATCGTCCACCGCTTACAAGGCGCAGTTTCTAGGGATGACTCTCTCCCCCATGGAAAGAATGGTGTGGAAGGCTTGGGGACCACCGAAAGTGAAATTCTTCTCTTGGCTTGCTCTACAAGACCGGATTTGGACAGCCGACCGGCTTGAGAAGCGCGGTTGGGATAACTGCGGACTTTGCCCTTTATGCAAGAGGGAGCAGGAAACCGGCCCACACCTATTCTTCAAGTGTCGGTACACCCACAGGCTGTGGCGTCTCGTACTCGATTATTTCGGCCTTGGCCATGTTGACACGTCGGATTGGCACATGCAAGACTCTGTCATGGCTTGGTGGGACAAAATGACCGGTCTACAAACACCGGATAGAAGTGCCATGGCGTCCATAACCATGCTTTTATCTTGGACCATATGGAATGAAAGAAATTCTCGCGTTTTCCGGAACAAGAGCGCTCCACCGCTGATTCTGTTGAGGGCGATTTGCGACGAGGCAAACCTTTGGGTTACCGCGGGTGCTAAGCAGCTAGGGAATATCATTAGGCGTGAGTAATTGTCATGTCGTGCTCATGGGGCTCTTGTAAAACTCTCAAACTCTATTCTCTCCTTAATTAATAGATGAGGCAAATCTTATGCCTCCGTTTCGAAAAAAAATTCTGGTGTGAGCTCTTGGCAGTAGTGCCGATAATTTGACATGAGATGACTTCACAAGATCAGCCATTTGCATTTATTTGTATCCAAACTTGAATATGACTTGCATCACATAACTCTGCCATTCTTTTTTCTCTTTGCAGGGAAGAGGGGTCTGGACAGAACACCATTGGATTGGGAAACTAGAGTAAGGATAGCCCTGGGCGCAGCAAGAGGGATCACCCACATCCACACTGAGAACAATGGGAAATTTGTTCATGGCAACATCAAGGCGTCAAATGTCTTCCTCAACAGCCAGCAATACGGCTGCATCTCTGACCTTGGCTTGGCGCCACTGATGAACCCGATAACCGCAAGGTCCCGTTCTCTGGGATACTGTGCACCTGAGATCACCGACACGAGGAAATCGACGCAGTCCTCTGATGTCTACAGCTTCGGTGTCTTCGTACTCGAGCTCCTCACCGGCAAGTCACCCGTTCAGATAACCGGCGGCGGCAACGAGGTCGTTCACCTTGTCAGGTGGGTGCAGTCTGTTGTCCGGGAGGAGTGGACCGCTGAAGTGTTCGACGGCGAGCTGATGAGGTACCCTAACATCGAGGAGGAGATGGTGGAGATGCTACAGATCGCCATGGCATGCGTCTCGAGGAACCCAGAGCGGCGGCCGAAGATGCTGGACATGGTGAAGATGATCGAAGAGGTCGGCAGGAACGACAGTGGAACGCGGGCTTCGACGGAGGCCTCGACGCCGGTGGGAGAAGCTTGGAACAAGGCGGAAAGCTCGTCTGCAGCTCCCTGATGGAGTTCTCTGAAGTATCATTTTTTCCGTCTTTGCAAGGGTAGGAGCACGGATAGTTCTGTGTTTTGACGGCGCTGCATGATTCTTTTGTCTTATGATGATTTACATGTTACGAAATTGTAACACCTTGCCATGTGGAACTACGCAAATTGTTTGTTTATTATGCAGTGCCTGCTCACTGCTTATCTGCAAGCAATGGAACCGATGTCTGATCTGTGAACACTTTGGTGGAAATTACTTGTCATCTGGGCAATAGAACAGTGACTATGCCAAATAATCGTTCTACTAGGGCTCTGCCAAATAATTCGTGGAAGTTGTGGAAATTACAAATGTTTCAAGTGCTTACAAAAATTCATCAAAGAATCACATTTGTGCTAGTCGTGGCAAAAAAAAACAAAATTGATGATTCAAAAGTGTTATTTTCAAAAGCATTTTGAAGTGCTGATTTTGTTTTTTTGGCCACGACTTCCACAAATGTGATTTAATGCTGAAATTTTGCAAAAACTTCAAACATTTATCAAAGTTCATCACAAAAAAAAATCGTTTTTTTTTATTTTTTTTTAATGATTTTACTGTTCATCCCGAGTTCAAATGAGCTCGGAAGCAGAACATGACTTTCGCCAAATAATTGTTCTACTAGGGGCTCTGCCAAATAATTGTTTTACTAGTGGCTGTTGAGACTTGAATGCACTGATGGTACATGAGCTTGCCGACAACAACGCTTACTTGCTCTGATTTTGATGTGATAAATTTCAGCCAGCCTCCAGCTGCGGGAGCTGCTCCCCGCCGAATCGTAGGCCGCTGCGAGGTGTCGTCAACCAATCCCCACACCACAGGCCATGGCCACCAAGATGCGCAAGCTTCCGTCCGCCATCTGGCTTTTCCTCTTGGTCGCGAAGCTGGGATGGACATGGGCACTGACCCCTTCTCCCCCCGTGGGCCTCTCCGCCAGGCGCTACGACTCCATCTTCAGCTTCGGCGACTCTTACGCCGACACCGGCAACAACCCCGTCGTCTTCGCCGCCAACTCCATCTTCAACCTTGTCACGCGCCCACCCTACGGCTCCACCTTCTTCGGCCGCCCCACCGGCCGCAACTCCGACGGCCGCCTCATCATCGACTTCATCGGTACCTCAGTTGTCACTTCCCTGAACAAACTCTCCTGATCTGCGAGGTGGTCAACTCAACTGGTCCGCTCGCAGCTCAGCGCCTGGGCCTGCCGCTCGTCCCGCCCTCCCTGGCGCACAACGGGAGCTTCCGCCGAGGCGCCAACTTCGCCGTCGGGGGCGCCACCGCTCTCGACGCCGCTCTCTTCCACGACGGCAGGGACGGAGACAAGGGGGGACGAGGGGGGGGGCTAGACCCCCCCCTAACGATCTTGTATCCAGTAAGCTGGAGCAGCGATTTTTGTGCAGAAACTAACGCTGCAAACTGTTAAGCCCCCCCTATCACAGCAGGCCTTCCAATCAGTTGTAGATTTTTTTTTCAATCGATTTATTTTTTCAATCGATCAGTTGTACATGTATAGGACATGCCTAATTAACATGATTAGCCGGCCCATATAACCTTTTTTTGAGACAAACCAGCCTGATAGCCCACAACCCCGCGTCGGCATTGACTGATCGATTAGAAGGCCTTCGTTCTATCCTGATCTGATCCCCTCGCTATTTCTTCTCGGGTGAGCGCGCCGCCTGCGGCAGAACCAGCCAATTTTGAGCAATTTGGCACAACCTAAGATCACAGATTAGAATTCACAAGAGGAGTAAATCCAACACAAGCATCGATCGAAGGCTTCAACTACGCAACAAAGAGTATGTATTCTTGTATTTTCTAATTCTGCCTAAATTGTGCCGTGAATTTTTTTTGGAAGTAAGAGCCTACAAACATTAAATACTAATTCCAAAATTGGAGACATTCGATTATCCACCTAAGCTTGTGTGGAGATTAAGAAAAGAAGGCAGCCAAGTTTAATTCTGAACAAATTATTGAGACCTTGATATTTTTTATATTCATAGTTCCTATTTTAATTTTATATTATGAACTGCAACTCTTATTTTGTATTGGACTGTAAGAATTAGGCGTATTTAATATACAATAAGAATGTTACATATATATGTCTTTTCATTTGACTAATTTTATTGTCATCTCCGCCCCCTCCATGTTCAAATCCTGGCTCCGTCCCTGCACGACGGGTCCGATCCCGGCGAGAAGTTCCCTCTCAACACCAGCTTGGGCGTTCAGCTGCAGTGGTTCGAGTCTCTCAAGCCTTCTCTCTGCCGCACGTCCCAAGGTTGGCACTTGTCAAGTCAAGCGACGCAAATGTTTATTCAGCTAGCCGCGCTGCCTGCAGAGTGACATTTTTTTCCGCTGCAGAGTGCGAGGCCTTCTTCGGCAGATCCCTCTTCTTCGTGGGCGAATTCGGGGTCAACGACTACCACTTCTCTTTCCCCACCAAGAGCCTGCAAGAGATCACGTCGTTCGTTCCAGATGTGATCAGGACCATCTCAATGGCCATCGAGGTACCTCCTCAACAAACAATGCCAATTCATGTAGCAACTCACCAACCAACCTGCATTGCATATCCTTGAAACATAGGCAGTGTATTGATCTAGCTATGGCAATGGTAACAGAGGCTGATCAAGCACGGGGCGACGAGTTTCGTCGTCCCCGGGACAATCCCCTCGGGGTGCATGCCGCAGATTCTCAGCCACTTCGCCAAAGACGACCCGGCAGAGTACAACTCCACCACCGGTTGCCTGGAAGATATCAACAGGCTAGGGATGCACCACAACCTGCTGCTGCAGGAGGCCCTGGAGAAGCTCCGGGGCAGGCACCCGGACGACATGATCGTTTACGCCGACCTCTTCGGCCCCATCATGGACATGGTTGAGTCACCTCGCAAATATGGTAAGCACTATCAGAGCTACTCTTGCATAAGTTCGCGGTAAAGGCTGATGGTTGTCATTCTGCAGGGTTTGAAGAAGATGTTCTTACCAACTGTTGTGGAGGGCCTGGGACACTTATCTGCGGCGATGAAGGTGCACACGTATGTGAGAAACCGGCTGCTCGTCTGTTCTGGGACGGCGTCCACTTGACGGAGGCGGCTTACCGTTACATCGCCGATGGCTGGCTGGGCAGCATAGACTCCCCTGTAAGAGAGAGCAGGTATCAGTTAGTGAGGTAGCAGAAGCTGCTCTGATTCATGGACTCATGGCTATGTGGAGTCTGGCCTGTCTGAACCGAAAAATACTGGAAATGAAATGGAAGCATGGAAGTTTATTTTGGAAACCACTTGCTGTTCTTTTTGGAGCTACATTCGGAAGTTTGTCGGGTAAAGTTGATCGGATGGATCTGATCTGGAAATTCCTGATTACAACGTTGAGTAATACAGTATATTTTAGAGCCAGAAATGTCATCATATTGTTCAGTCTTTCATGACACTGATTAGATATTCATGAGAATATACAACCATACATCATCCCAAATGAAAATCTACAACCAAACTGACCAAGTAGTTTTCACACAGGGCAAATGACATAACTACGATCCTTATATCCTGCAAATGTTTGTATTGTTGCGGTAAACCATGGAAGACAATTGTTCAAACATGAGGGTTAATTTGGTTTACGCAAACACCGCAATCTGTGGTGCAGTACATAAATCTGCTAGAATTCATTCACATCATATCTTGCGCTCAATTTCAGATAAATATATTAGGATTACTGTTTAATTGTCAAGAAGATGAATGGTCAGCACAGAAAGAGGTGAAGGTGCTTAAAGCACGAAAGTGCTTTTCTGAGCTCGAGCCCACGTGAGCTCGAGTGAACAGTAAGATTAAGAAAAATTCAAAAAAAATCTGTTTTTTTAGCAAACATGGCAAATGTTTTCATTGCTTGCAAAGTTTTATCACGAAATGATATTCGTGGAACACATGGCAAAAAAGATCAATGCTCCAAAATGCTTTTGAAAATAACACTTCTGAAGCATCGATTTTTTTGTCACGTTTTCCACAAATGTCATTCGATGTTGAAACTTTGCAAGCTATCAAAACAATTTTTTTTGCGAACACGCAAAAGCCTTGCGTGTCGGTGTATTAGATAGGGAAGAGAAAGTATGTTACAGAGTTAGTTTGTTACGGGGGTGGACAGCATCACAGGCGACGCTGTCACACACATGGACGGGCTACCAGTATGCTCCCTGTTCACACGTCGCCCGCAGCCTAAAGAGACTATTTCCATATGTGCGCCAGCCCAACCGCGCCAGAGAGTTTCCAAAGCTGCACCTCGCCACGATTCTACGACAGAGCTCCGAACAGACCACAGCTGCGTGGTCGAAGACCCGGCTATTGCGCTCCTTCCAGAGCATCCAGACCACGAGCAGGACGAGCGAGTCGAAACCCTTCCTGGCCGTAGTGGGCAACATCGCTCGCGAGTCAGGCCACCAGTCCACCAGGGCGAGGGCGTGAAGGGGCACCACATGCGCCAGGCCGCACGATGATAATATCGAGAACCACACTTCGCGGGCGAAAACGCATCCAGTGGCGATATGGTCAGCCGTCTCGTCCACCTGGTCACATAAGGGGCATGCGGTTGGCTGTCCAGATGTGACGCCGCAAAGCAAGCCAGATGTGGAGCTTGCACTTACCCGGCGCCCAAGTCTGCCAAATGAGTTTGCCGCATGGGAAGAACTCCAACCCAGCAAAGAAGACGGCGTAGGCGGAGCTGGTAGTGTACTCGCCTGACGCAGTCCACTTCCAAACGGTCTGATCGGCTTCGTCGTTGAGCCGGACATCCTGGAGGCGATCCAGGAGTTGGAAAAATTGCGCAATCACACGCATGGAGAGCGCGCCAGAGATGTCTCTAATCCACGCGCGGTCCAGCATTGCTTCAGCAACAGTTCGAGAGGCGCGCGCACGGCCGTCCACTGCGGTGACAAGTTCCGGTGCGATCGAGTGGATGGCGAGGCCGTCGATCCAGGGATCCGTCCAAAAGAGGGCTGAGCGGCCATTGCCAACCACAACTCGAGTAGAGGAGTCGAACGGCGCCTGGACTTCGGGCTCGGCAGCCTCCTGCAGGCCGGCCCAGCATGGATCGCCGGTCCGCAATTGCCACAGCCAACGAGCGCGGAAGGAGAAACCCAGCAGCTTGAGATTCAGGACGCCGAGGCCGCCGTATTCCACCGGGCGGCAAACTTGTTCCCATGCGACAAGACAATGACCTCCCTTGACCGCGTGGGTGCCCTTCCAGAAGAAGGCTCGAATGCGCTTCTCGAACGCAAGCAGCAGCCACGCCAGGAGCTGCATTGCTATGGCATGGTACACCGGGATCGAGGTGAGCACGGAATTGACGAGGACAAGCCTTCCAACAGTGGAGATCATGCCAGCGATCCATGGTGGCAGCTTGCGGTAAACCTTGTCTAGAAGCGGTTGCAAACATGCGCGCGGCAGGCGTTTGTAGGACAGCGGCAGGCCGAGGTATGTGCACGGAAATTGCTGCACAGTGCAGGGGAAGTGCATCGTGGCAACAGCCATGTCTTCTGGCGAGCAGCGAATGGGGGAGATCGAGCACTTTTTATATTTATTTTGATTTTACTATTCACTCAAGCTCAGTATAACAACGTCCCTTACAGCAGCACTAGTCTATATATAATGATAACAAATTGCAGTCCAGAACCTTGGGCAATAAGGGACAAGTGCAGTTTATAGAATATAGAGGTAAATACACCAGTGGTTGAACTTGTCACAAATGTTCAGTTTAGTGCCTGAACTTGAAAAATACATCGAACTGGTTCTAGATTTGGCATGAGGCCTGCTTGTACCAACGAAACAGGATTATTTTGATACTATATACCCCGCCTGGGAATTAAAATGAAAAATAGTGCAGACAGGATTCGACCCAGCAACAAACTAACAGGTAAAGTGTGCTAGCCACAAGGCCGTCTTGGTTTTGTTGCCAAGTGTAGCTACCTGTTCTTAATGTACCGTACATGAAAATGGTTATGGTAGTTAAATGGGCTGCAGTCAGTGTGGCCCATTAAGTACATGTTATTTCTTAAAAAAAACAAAAAAGTATGTAAATAATAATAAAGTTAGATTCGAATATTCATGTGTTATTAATAATTACCTCATGGTCAACAAATATCCGTGTGAACACATTATTTTTAAAAATAATCATAAACAAGGCTCCATGCCACGTTGTCAGTTATGAATATTTGTGGTACATAAGTAATAATCTCATGTTTCTAAAAAAAAGAAGTAATAACCTCATGGTACACAAATATTCGTGTGCACACAAAATAAATACATAGAGATTTGCCATAAAATATCTTACTAAAAATGTTTCTATTTTTTTTAGAATATTAACTATTATTTATAAAATACTAATTTACTGAATATTATGAATATTCATCGGTATATAATTTCCCTGGTGGATTATATTCAATTTTCTATATAATGTAAATATAATACATGACTGAATATTCATATACACATTTTAAATTAAAAATATTTTTCAGTTATACAAACATTTTCATTAATAAGATAATTATGAATTATAAAATATGTGTATAATTATTCAAATGTTAGAATAACTAAAATAATATTTAAAAACTGTAATTTTGAATTTTTCACTTATATGAATGTTTTTAAAATAATACGTGAATATTTTTAAAAGTACATGAACATTTGTAAAAGTTGGTTATTTTAGTTTTATACATAGCTTCTATAACACATGAACAGTTGAACTTTATTTGTATTAATGTCATTATAATAGAAAACATTAGAATCAGGTGGTCGATCACGTGTAGAGTTCCGCTGCCCACGTAGCCGTCAGATCCGAGTTTGATCGTACGAAGCACAGCGTACATCTTAGTGCAACACAGTAGGTGTTGCAAAACTCCTGATTGCAACACCCTAGATGTTGCAGAACCCCCGAGTCTTCCATCCCGATTGGATCGGGAGCAGCGACACCACCTCGCCCAAATCATTCCGCGCCCCCGCAGCATCGTTCGGATGGTCGCCGGAGCACCGCCACCGGCGGAGCTCCGGCGAGCTCCGCCTCCGCCACCGCCACCGCACCCCGCTCCCTTCCTTCTTCACCTCTCTTTCTACTTGCGTTCACAGCCAAGCATGAACGCCAGCGAGCCCAACCGTCCGCCGTTGCTGGGGACCTCCACTGCCCCTTGGCTCCTTCTTCCCTCCCTCAGTCTCCTCTCCTCCTTGACTGGCCGGCCAGGACCTCCTCCACTGGATGCGTGCCTTTGCCACCTTGGCAATTTTTCTGCAACATCGTTTGTGTTGCAGAAGTCCTTCCGCAACAACGTTCATGTTGCGAAAAAGTTAAGACAGAAAAACAATTTTGTAACATCATCTGTGCCGCAACAACACTCATGTTGCAAAAATGTTAAGAAGAAATAAAATATGCAACAGAACCTCGGTTGTAAATGTTTCTGCAATATAAGGTCCGTTGCAAAGGTTTCTGCAACACTGATTTTGTTGCAATGATGAGAAGAAGGCTAGCCGCGAGATGACGCTAGATCAAATAGATGTCGAGGCGGCGGATCTTTTTAAAAGATCCGCCTGCCGACGCGTAGTGTCGCCCCCATTATAATGCACAGACTTTTTCATTTTTTTGAGAAAAATTATCAGTTGCTAAATGGGCCGCACTAATTATAGCCCAGTTAAGAACCATAACCCTTTCTAGTTACACTACATAAACCTCAGGATCCCTAATGGGGAACAATAGTTAGTTGGCGTTATGGTCAGCACACGTCGCGTTTAACCTTGAGGCTGATGGTTCGAGCCTGTTTCGTTGCTAGTTTTCATTTTAGTTTCCCTTTTGTGCTGGTAGGTGGGACCCATTAGTCATAGACATATATTTTTCTAGGAATCATGTTTCGTATTTATGAGTGGGCCCCATGCCACTTCAGCTATATACGGTGCCACGTCGGCGCACTTTACGTGTACAGATGGGATAAGCACAATATTTGCACATTCGTGTCAAGTTTTAGAACCAGTTCGGCGTATTTTCAAGTTCAGGCGCTAAACCGTACATCTATGACAAGTTGAAGCACCACCGGTGTATTTACCTCTAGAAAATATAAAAGACACAAACTCTGAACACTTAATTCTTGATGTAGAACTGGACAAATAGAACGAAGCTTTTGGCCCTTCAAAGAGACACAAGTCAGCTCCTCACGTCGTCATCCCCACTTTCGGCCTCGAGCAAAGCAGAAATTGACCGCCGCCGCGAGGAAAACGAAATTTCAGGCACCTAAGGGCTCTTTTGATTCACAGGGTTGGGGAAACGTAGGAATATGAAACATGCAGGAATAGGATGCACTGTCCACTGAAATCCTACGTCGGGAATTTTTCCATGAAGTCCAACCTCATGCTTGTTTTCCTGTGAAAATGAACTAAGAAGTTCCCATAGGATTGAATCCTGAGGAATGCAATCCTGCGAATCAAACAACATGTAAAGAAAAAATTCTAGAGGGTGTCAATCCTGTAAAATTCCTATGCAAAGCCTGTAAATCAAAGGAGGCCTAAGATTTAGCAAAACAGGATTTTTATTGGGCGTCTTGAATAGCTCCTCCATATCAGTGAAGTCCTTTTTCCCATGGAAAATGTCCAAGTGGAGAAGTAAACTAGCGCCGCGTGGCAAGCACGTGCATGTGCGGCGGTGGCAAACGATCTCAAACTCCCAGACGAATCAGTAAATATTGTAAAGCGGGAAGCTTTTGCTTTTTCTAGTTTTTTTAAAAAAAAATTGAAGTGTATTGTTCAATTATGTGTCCAGCATAAACAGTAACTGTGAACAGTACCTCAAACATAAACAGTGTCCCGAACATGAACAGTACCTTCTATGAATAGTACTTTGGCGTGCGGTGTTCCCAGAAACAATAATTTCTCTCCATTGTCATACCATTTCTCTTCACCGGCATGCCGATGCACAGCCGCCTCAAATCGTTTTCCGGTCCTTTCCGGTGATGTTGCTACCGAGGCACAAAACAATAATCCAGAACAATATATTGTGTGAACAGTAACCCATTGGAAAAATAAGTTCCCGGCCGATTAATGTCCATTTTTACATCACGCCATCGGTAAACAATGCTCAGTACATATACTAAAGCGGGAAGCTTTTGCTTTTTCTTGTTTTTTTGATTTTTTTTTCAAAGTGTACTGTTCAATTATGTGCCCAGCATAAACAGTACCGTGAACAGTACCTCGAACATAAACAGTGTCCCGGATGTGAACAGTACCTCCTGTGAATAGTACTTTGGCGTGCGGTGTTCCCAGAAACAATAATTTCTCTTCACCGGCATACCATTTCTCTTCACCGGCATGCCGATGCACAGCCGCCTCAAATCATTTTCTGGTCCTTTCCGGTGATGTTGCTACCGAGGCACAAAACAATAATCCAGAACAATATATTGTGTGAACAGTAACCCATTGAAAAAATAAGTTCCCGGCCGATTAATGTCCATTTTTACATCACGCCATCGGTAAACAGTGCTCCAACAATTGCCCGCAACAGTATCCGAGTAAACCGAGAACTACTAAATGAAACCGTAGCCCAAATAAACTGAAACAGTAAACCAAAAACATTAACCCATCCGAACCATAAACCGTAACAATTACCGAATTCCGAATTGTAACCCAGAGCAATACGCCCGAATAAATCGGAACAACAAAAATAGTAAGTCAGCACTATGCATTCACGTGAACAGTGATCCAAAAGAAATGCCAAAAAAACAAAAAAAAATCTGCGACTCCTCCTCCCTCGACACGGAACAGTAAAACAGGTGAAATGGAAAAACATCCGAATAAACTGAACAATAACTTCCGGTAAACAGTGTTCCTAGAGAAAAAATATACACAATGTTAAACATATTGAGATTTTTTTTACATATCATTTCTCTCTACCGGCACACCGATGCATAGCCGTCTCAATCGTTTCCCGATCTTTTTCGGTGATGTTGCTACCGAGACTCCTCCTCACTCGATCCGGAACAGTGAAATGGAACAACATCCAAATAAACCAAAAACATTAGTCCACCCAAACTTTAAACCGAAACAATACCTAAATTGTAACCCAGAACAATACACCTGAATAAACCGGAACAACAAAAATAATAAACCAGCGCATGTTGTTTTCCTACTTATTTCAGCAAAATACAGAAAGAACCGGTCACGGGCGCGGCGTGCGCCGTGCTTTCGGTGCTTAGAGCATCTCCAACAGATGCGCTAAATAAGCGGCGCGCCTGAAAAAACGGTTTTTTAGCGCGCGCGCGATCGAATCGGCAGCTCCAGCAGACGCGCAAAAATCGCGCGCGCGCTAAAAACCACTCCGCGCGCCGAACAGAACTGCATCGCGCGCTGCTTATTTCGGGCGTCCGCTACCGCGCGAGCGACAGAAAGAAATCACGCACGAGCGAGCAACCGCCGCTGAACTCTCTGCCCGCGCCGCCGCCGGCGACCTCCAGCCATGGACGGGCGCACCGACATCCCCCTAACCCCTCCATACACGCGCGACCTCTCCGCCGCCGCCGCCGCAAACCCTAGCGCGGGCTTGACCTCCGCCGCCGCCGCCGGCGCCGCTGCGGCTCCGAACACCGGCCTCGCGCGCGGGCTCTTCATGCTGCCACGGACGAGCGCGCAGGGTGGCGTCGCGCCGCCGCCCGCCGCGAAGCCACGGAGCTCTGCCTCCAAACGAACCATGGCGGCCACCGCGACCGCGACGGCGACGGCGACGACTACGGCGCCCCAAAAGAAGAGGAAAGCGGTGATGAAGAAGAAGGCAGGAGTGAGGCCGGCCGCGCCTCCGCCGCCCGAAGCGCCGAAAACCTCGCAATTTGTTGCGCCGGCGGCCGATGCACACATAGTGTTTGATGAAATGCCCACAAGGTATAATTTTTGTTTTTGTTTTGTTGTTGTTGACAAATGTGCACATATGATAGATTGATTAGTTTTGTTTTGTCATACTACTTTGTAGTTTCAATGATGAGGCATATATGTCGACTATGGGTGTTGGCTCCAACAATTGGTCTCAAACCAATGAAGTTGATGAAGACGATCATGAATATGAAGTGGATGATGAGGGTGAGGGTTTGATCGATGCACCGAAAGGAAGGGCTTCTGAAAGAACATGTGCTGCCCCCATGTTTGGTTTTGGTAATTGATGACAATCTCTATGGACTAATGGTTGCCTTGAGTTATATTTGAAGGGTTTGTCCATAGGCATTGCTTGAAGACCATTTGTTGGTTTTAAGGTTATTAGAAGAAGAATATGTGTTGACCAAGGTGCTATTCAAGGATTTATCCAAAGATTGGTCATGTGAGTGTTGAGCCTATTGCAAGCATGTCTTGAAGAAGAAGATTGTGTGAACATTCATGTTTACCTTCAAGACATCATCCTAATGAAGAGAGTTGGAAAGATTCAAGGTTGATCAAGACTACATATGAAGAGTGATTCAAGTTGATCAACACACAAAGCGTAGAAGATGTACCAAACGAGATCAAGTGATCTCATGGTATGGTAAGCATTGTCCATTACGCTTTGTGTACTAACCCGTGTTCTATGCGAGAGTTCTTTGTGGGGTTAGGTTTGTTTCCATGAGCGTGCATCAAAAGGAAGATATCACACAACCCATGGAGGATGACGTCAAGTGGTGATCGTCATCAAGATTGCGGTGTGCAAGTTCAAGTGGAGCATCACGAAGAGATCACTGCTTGAAGCTTGCCGTCCATTGTGGTGACAATGGACTTGTGAAGATGTGCCGAAGAGCGGCTCACCCATAGTGGAGTATGGGGGAGCAATCAACCAGTCTTCATCGAGCCGGCACATTCAAGAAAGGTGGTCCAACTTGACGAGGTCAAGATCGTCATCATCTAGCTCAAGTGGACTGTGCGCAAGGCAAAGGTTTGCCCTTCATAGGTTTTCTATTTTACCGGTCTCATAGTGGTAGTTGGGAGACCGGGTTATAGGATCGATAGCCGTACTATCAAGGGGGGCTCTCAAGTGAGTAGCTTTATCGTATCGTTCGTCGAGAGCTCAAACCTTTGCATCCTTGCATCATCTTTCTTGGTTCTTGTTCGGTGTTTCTCTTGGTGAGTCTTTGAGCTTTTGGTCATCTTCATGACAAGCTCGAGGTCATCGAAAACGGAGTTCATCTATGCATCTTCTATGATGTTTTCGGTGTTGGAGTTTATGCCGGTTCTTCATTCATAGATGTTTCTCATCTCTATATGTTAGGCATATCTCCCCTGTCACTTCTTATTATAACCCCTGTCGTTGTTGGATAGTATTTGTCGTCATCTATCCAACAAGCTTGAGTTTGCTCAATTCGGAGCTCATTTGTAGAAGTTATGGCAGTTCTGGTTTTATTTGTTTCCTCTGTTTTCTGTGGATTTTCTGTGGCATGCAAGCGGTAGTACCGCTGGTGCCCACGGTAGTACCGCTTATGCGGTAGTACCGCTGGGTACTTCCGTGGCACTGCCGCTTGGGGTTTCCCCGAGCGTGCAACTCTCTGTTGCCAGTTTGCCATTCACGGTAGTTGCACGGTAGTACCGCTCTGGCGGTACTACCGCCCTTACTACCGCCGCCACTACCGCTTGCGGGGTTTTCCTCAGTGCACGCTTCTGTTTCCTTTTTCCCTTTAGCGGTAGTAGAGCGGTACTAGGACGGTAGTACCGCTTCGCACGGTACTACCGCCCTGGCTGCCTCTACTACTGCTGCCTCTCCTGGTCTAAACCCCCTAAGCGGTAGTACCGCTCCGGCGGCACTACCGTGGTACACTTAGTGTGTTTCAGGCCAGTGTTTGGTTGTACCGCCTAAGCGGTAGTACCGCTCCGAGGAGCGGTAGTACCGCTCTGTGCGGGCTGAGACAGGTAACGGTTGGATTTGGGGTGGCCTTTAAAAGGGGGTCTTCTTCCCCCTTGCCCCCAACGGTTCTTTTATCCCCTTGCAGCTCTCTCTCCTCCATTGTTGACCTTCTAGAGCTTTGCTATCTCTCCATCCCTTCAATGATTCTTGCTCCTTCTTGAGGGAATAGAGAGAGGAGATCTAGATCCATCTTTCCACCAATCACTTTCTCCTCTATGTGAGGGAAACCTTGTGGATCTAGATCTTGGAGTTCTTGGTGTTCTCCTTGTTCTTCCTCTCACTTTCCTTCATAGCTTTTTTTGCTTTGGTGGGATTTGAGAGAGAGGGACTTGAGCACTTCGTGTGTTCTTGCCATTGCATTAGTTGCATCGGTTTGAGTTCTCCACGGTGATACGTGAAAGTTAGTAGTTGAGAAGCTTATTACTCTTGGATGTTTGAGCACCCTAGAGCTTGTTCCTCTTGGGTGCTTTGGCGCCCTAGACGGTTGGTGGTGCCTCGGAGCTCAATCATTGTGGTGCAAAGCTCCGGGCAAGCTTCGGGGTCTCCAATTAGGTTGTGGAGATCGCCCCGAGCAATTTGACGGGTACCGGTGAGCGCCCCCAAGGGTTGCCAAAGTGTACGGGTTCGGTGACCGCCCTCAAGGGTTGCCATTTGTACGGGTTCGGTGACCGCCCTCAAGGGTCCCTTAGTGGAATCACGGCACCTTGCATTGTGCGAGGGCGTGAGGAGAATACGGTGGCCCTAGTGGCATTGTTGGGGAGCATTGTGCCTCCACACCGCTCTAACGGAGATTAGCATCCGCAAGGGTGTGAACTTCGGGATACATCGTCTTCTCCGCGTGCCTCGGTTATCTCTTACCCGAGCCCTTTACTTATGCACTTTACTTTGTGATAGCCATATTGTTTCTTGTTATATATCTTGCTATCACTTAGTTGTCTATCTTGCTTATCATAAGTTGTTGGTGCACATAGGTGAGCCTAGTCGATTTAGGTTTTGTGCTTGACAAATTAACCGCTAGGTTTATTCCGCATTTGTTCAAGCCTAAACCGTATTTATTTTAAAGCGCCTATTCACCCCCCCCTCTAGGCGACATCCACGATCTTTCAGCTTCCAACTACACCGTCGAGGAAGACGTCTTGCTTTGCAACACATGGTTGAATGTGTCTATGGATGCCACCGTTGGAACGGACCAAACTAGAGATACATATTGGCTTCGGATGAAGGAGTTCTTTGACACACACAACAAGAGTGGAATTGAGCGCACCAAAAGATCTCCTCGCTCCCGGTGGTCGACGATCAACAAAGATTGTCAAAAGTGGGCGGCGGCAATGACGGCGGTTGACAAGATAAACCCAAGTGGCACTAATGATAGAGATTGGATGAGTGCCATTTCCCATGCCTCCCATGCATCCCATGCTCATCATTTCTTCTATGTTCATGCTTCATCTTTTGTGTTTCTAGTGATAACTTGTTCTTTTGTTTGTAGCTCAATATTGCACAAAACTTGTTTCGAGGAGAAGAGAAGAAGACCAAGAAAGGCAAGGTGAAGAAAGGGAGAGCATTTGTGTTGCCCCATTGCTACGAGGTGTTGAAGGATGAAGAGAAATGAAAAAAAACGTGAAGACAAACACAATGCAACTATTGATTTGAATGATGATGACAATGAGGCATCAAGTGATGGCGGCAAGAGGAGCCCTACACCAAACTCGGTTGCCTACTCCAAGCCAAAAGACCACAAGGAGAGAAACTAGCAAAAGAAAAGAAAAGAAGAAGAAGAAGAAGAAGGGAGGAGATGAAGAGATAAAGAGTGCTATGGAGGCTATTGTGAAGGCAAGAAAGGAAGCAAACGAGGAGAGGAGGGTGGCAAGGAGCCAAGAGTCGGCGGTCGAGGAGAGGAGGGTGGCGGCCGAGGAGAGGAAAGTGGCATTGGAGGAGAAAAAATTGGCCATGGAGGAGCAAGCAAGATTATTGGAATGGGAGAAGTACTTGTTCTTCATGGACACATCCAACTTCGATGAGAGGCAAAAGGAGTACATCAACCTTTGCCGTGATCAAATCTTGATGCAAAAAAGAATGATGTGCATGGGAGGCTTGGGAGGCATGGGAGCTTCCATGGGTGGCATGGGAGCACCAATGGGAGGCATGGGAGTTTCCATGGGAGGCATGGGAGCACCTATGGGAGGCATGGAAGCTTTCATGGGAGGCTTGGGAGCTACCATGGGTGGCATCGGAGGCATGGGAGCTTCCATGGGAGGCTTGGGAGCTACCATGGGTGGCATCGGAGGCATGGGAGCTTCCATAGGAGCTACCATAAGAGGCATGGGAGCTACCATAGGAGGTATGGGAACAAGCATGGGAGCCATGGGGGCCATGTGCGGCATGGGAGGCATGAGTTTTGCGTCTCTCATGGGAGGCATGGGAGCACCTACGGGAGGCATGGGTGGCATGGGAGCTTTCGGTGTGCCTCACATGCCTTCGCATGATGCCTTTGTTGATAGTGCAAACACCGTCCGAGTTTCCAATGAAGGAGAGGACAAAGAAGAGGATGGAGAATCGGAAGAAGAAACGGACGGAGAAGATGAGGCAAAAGAGGAGGAAGAAGATGGGGAATGATTGTTGATGTTTAATTCGTTTGTGTGAACTTGTTTGTCATGAACTTGTTTGTGATCATCTTGTTTGTGCGAACTTTGCATATTTTGAACTATGCTATGAATTTAAACTATGCTATGTTTCTCATTGATGTTTGAGATCATTTTTGGAAAACTCCAAATAAAAGTGGAATTTGATTTCCAAATTTTTTGCAAATGACTTTCTGTTCATTTCAAATCACCTATTTTTTCCAAATATTCTTTCTGACAATGAAGTAGTCATATTTTCCTTCTCTCTTTATTTGCTTGAATAAATGGAAAAAGAATTTGAAACTCAAAAATGCAAAATTCTCCAAATGTGATCCAAATATTTTTTTATTTTTTTGAAAGTGGTCGTCATCACTCCCCACTCTATTTCATATATTTTGAAGAAGTCATGTTATCTTCCCTCATGAAAATCCTTGAGTGGCATGAAATTTCTGGTTTGAAAATATTTCAAATGGAATTCAAATCATTTTCAACTCCCTATTTCATTTCCTTAAATGGAAGAAGTCATATTATCTTCACTCTAGGGTTTTATATTTTGAATTGAATTTGAATTCATTGAGATCTAATGTAAGAATTGAAAGTTTTGGGAAAGTCCTTTTATTCCCTGTCATTCAACTTTCAAAAGTTTCAAATTTTCACTCAATTTCACACAGTCAATCACACAACAATCAAACAAACAATCATAATTATTTATTTAATATAACATTTCAAAATTTTGAATTTTGGGATGTTACATTATTGTAGACTCTTGCAGCGAGAGTTGCAATGCGAGATATAGCTCTCGTGCATTTGGCCGCAAACTGCAACATTTTTCTATTAATAAAATATCGTGAATTTGAAAAAAAAAACATGGATTTTAGTAAAGTCCACGAATTTGAAAACTTTTATGGATTGAATAACATTTGCGGAATTGATTAAAGTACGGGAATTGGAATAATGTTGTTCATGAATGGAAAAAAAATCACAGATTTTAAAAATGCTCAGGAATTTGGAAATAATTTGAGGATTTGAAATTTTTCACAAAAATACAAAAATCGTTTTTTTAAAGATGAATTTGTAAACAAGAAGAAATAGATAAACAAAAGAAAAACAAAAAAAGCGAACATTACCTTGACCTAAAAGAAGCAAATAAACAAGTAACCGGTAGATAAAAAATAGTAAAAACAAAAAAAAACCGGACGGAGGAACATTCTAGAGACGTTCCCAAAACCAGAAAAATCGACCACTGTTTGCCCCGTTACATGGGCCGCCCATTAGCGACCTAAGCGTGTGCGAAAAGCTAGCTGTGCTGTCGAGAAAAAATTGTAAATTGGCCAAGCCCAAATGGTAGAAACAACTAAATCTAGCGCCATAAGCGCCGAATAAGAATTGCGTACCGCGACTGTCCACGGTGCGACAGTGTCATTACGCCTGCAAGAAAAGCTCGAGGCTCGTGAGCCGCTCGAGATCGACTCGATTTTGGCTCGACTCGAGATTGACTCAAAATTGAATGAGCTGAGTATGTGACTTTTATGTAGCTCGATCGAGAAAAGAGCTAATCTTGAGCCAACAACACTAGCTCGCTCGATTTTAGCTCGATAGCTCGATATCGTATAATTATATGAAATAATTTTGACATATATTTAAAGAAAATAGGATAATTTATTGCCATATATGTTGTGTACAATTTTTCTCTATTTTATCTACTAGCAAACATGTAAGCTTAATTAAGCACGTAGATAATTTAGCCTCAATATGGTACGTGGTCAGCCGTGTGTCAAATATCCTATTATTCTTAGCCAAAGTTTTAGAGTGGAGGCACTTTCATTTTTCTATATTTCTAGTTCATCCACTATCTCTTGCTATTAGGTACTAGTCTTCAATAAGTCAAATTTTACAGTGATTTCTTAAGTTGTGTTGTGCCTATCTTGTTTGAAAATTTGCCTTAGATTATTAAGAAAATCATGTTATTCAGCTCGGAACTAGCTCGAGATCGACTCGAGATCGTTATAAGCTGAGTATAAGCCACTTTCTACATCTCGACCTTGAGCTTCGCTCAGTTTGAGCTCGCTTGAATTTTAGTATAAGCTAAGCTGAGTCTAGTCCAACTCGCTCGAACTCGACCCGTTTGCAGGCCTAAGTGTCATACAGACCCACATGCGTACGAGTACATTATTACCGCCCTGCAGTTTATCCGTATATATATGCCGCGGAGGAAATTAAATCCGATACACATGTTGTACCAGTGGATCATCAGGTACCGAGACTAGGCTCGCTCGTCCGCTATTTCGTAATGACATGGCAGGAAGGCATGCGACACGTGCTAACTACGCAATGTCGGGTTCGGTTGGTTGGTATGGCCCGGTCGGACAACACCAGGTGAGCTTTCTCTCTCTTCCCGTCCCAGGTGAGCTCTCTCTCCCCCGACCACACTGCGCGGCGGCGGCACACTGGGACAGGACGCAAGGCCATGCAAGGAAGGTTTTCGTGTGGTGATGAAGCTTGCCAGGATGCTACCATGATGTGGAGAGCAAGCGTGTGGCTACGGGAAGGCCGAAAAGTACGCCGACGATGAGCTTCCATGGTGGTTAGCGATGACACTAGGTGCTAGGGCTCTAGGAGGCACGGGAGGTCATGGAAGAAGAGACAGAAAGACAAGACGCTCATCACGAGTATGCCACGGAGGTCGTGATTGGCTGCGAGGCATCGAGGGAGCGAGGCCATGGTCGATGGCAGTGGGCAACAGAGCTGTGACTCATGGCGACTTTGGCTCGGGGATGCCCAACTACCAGGAAAGGACATCTACGGCTGCAGGAGTGCATCTAGAGAAGGAGAGGCGAAGCGACTGATTTGGGGCCTCTCTCACCGATTCCTTCGATGGGAATGCTCGGAAAGGAGAGGCGGGGCTCAAGTTGGCTAGCTTCAGGGTGGTCGCTGGCCACGAGAATGACGAAGGGCGCTGGCGACGGCATGAGGGTGTCGGTTGCATAGAGGGGGAGATGAAATAAATGGGGGGGGGGGGGGGGGGGGGGGGGGGGGATGGATGGCATGCCTACATGTATCCAATGCTATGGATAGGAATTCATAAGGTCGGCCGTGTCGTTGGAATTTCAACGACGCAGCGGACGGAAGATGGCTTTCGAGGACAATGGCGTCGTCATCGTGACGCGAATCACCTCGTCGGGGGACGTGGATGGAATTAAAGTCTTGGCAAACATATTAGTAGAGGATATGGACGAGGATCGTCAACAACGGTGGCGGAGGGACGCACGGCGTCGCTGCGCTGCTCTGACGCGCCCTAAACGACCGGCCGAGCCCGACTGGTCCTAGTCAACACGGGGCACATGCCTCTCTCGCCAGGCCAGCCCTACAAGCACGCCCCACCAATCAGTTAGGCTGTCAAAAATGGTTCAAATGAGAATTGGTTTTATTTGTCACGGCTCGACCCAAAACCGGTACTGATTTGCAAAAAGTTAAAAGTTGTACGTACCAATTTGTTGACCTAGCCTCCATTATAATACTTTCTTGCAATTAGCGTGAGTCCCTGTTTTGTTTCTCTCTTGCGGCTCAGCAAAGTTAGCATGAGTCCTAGCAAAAGTCATCTTCTGCTCGCGAGCTCATTGGAAGAAAAAAATGAAAAAATATTCAAAAAATTCTGATTTTATTTTTGTCAAACATTGACAAAAGTTTTACATGCTCATAAAATTTTATCTTGAAAAGACATTCGTGGAAGTTTCTGCCAAAAATAAAAATCAACACTCCAAAATGCTTACGAAAATAACACCTTTGGAGCATCAATTTTGTTTTTTTGTCACGACTTCCAAGAATGTGATTTGAAGATGAAATTTTGTGAGCACGTAAAACTTTTGTCAATGTTTTCACCCAAAAAATTTGAGATGTTTTTGCTTTTTTTCATTTTTTTTGGGGTTTTACTGTTCACCGAGCTCGAGCTCAAAAACTCCACTTCCGAGTCCTAGTATATTCCTAGCTACACCTCTTTAGTCCACCTGAACCGGTCCCATGCATGCCTGCAGCCCCGCATGACGATTAGTTAGTTGGGCCATGAAACCATTGCCGTCTCGGTGCTCACCGCCCTACCGCAGGATCACCACCGCCGCTCCACCTAATCGATCACGTACCATTATTTCACGTTTCCGTGCCTATGCGCGCATGCTGGCCGTTACTAGTTCGATCAAGCCTTTCTACAGAGAAGTCCTCTCAATCAACAAGAAATCTGGATGAAGCACTAGATGGGCGAGAGACGCGAGGTCACGCATCACGTGAAATACAACACTTGTAAACCCTCGCAACGCCCGTCAGATCCTCTGATTCGAGCCAGAGTCGTACCTGGCCGGCTTAATTAAACGAGCAAACACAGCCGCCAGTCCATCCAAAACACGGGCCTGCTATGCTGTGCTTGCCATTTTTGCCACCTTTTCCCGCGCGCAGCACAGGGCTCCGCAAGTTTGCAACGGACGGCGCAGGGCGCCGTTGACCTGCATGCACGGCACGCGGGTGTCAACTGCCAAGGCACGGGCGTGGGACGTCCGCCGTCCACGCACGCCGCGCCTGCCAACTGCCCCTTCCAACTGGGCCAAGCCAGCCATTGCCCGCTCGCGGTTCGCACATGTACACGGTCTGCACACAGCACGCCGGAGTCGGCCACACGGGCCACAAAGTCGACCGGTATAGCTGGCTCAGCTGCATTCCTCGTGATTAACTAACCAAAGCCCTCCGGCGTGATATTTCCTATGCCGCGCCCGGCCGGAGCTACCTATAAAAGGCGATCGCCTGATCCGTTTCGTTTCCTAGCGAGTTCAGACCTTCGATTCGACCAAAGACCACCACGCACAAAGCTTCCTAGCTTGATCTCAAGGGCGGCCATGGAGACGATGGCTGCGAACGGCGGTGGAAAGGGCCGGGCGGCGGCGAGGTACGGGGACAGGGAGCAGCAGGGCGCGGGCTGCGGAGGCGCGCGCCGCTTTCAGATGCCGCTGCACTACCCGAGGTACACCAGGGAGAGCTACGAGGCCATGCCCGAGTGGCAGCTCGACCGCCTCCTCTCCGACTACGGCCTCCCCGTCCACGGCAACGTCCACCAGAAGCGCAGCTTCGCCATGGGCGCCTTCCTCTGGGGCGCCGGAAACTGATCTGCCGACCGGCCGTACGACTAATCTTCTCCCTCCACCGTGGAGCAGACGAGCAGTACTCACGAATCATTCATGACTCACCTACGATGGACCTGAGAGATGGTGTACTACTGCATTTATTATCCGTATATGCAGAGATTGAGTAGCTAGCTACGAAGTTTTTCGATATACTCCAGTTTCTATTTGCTTGCTATATAGCGACATGGCCTATATGTCTGTATGCTAATTTGGACGCGTTGATCTTTTGAATTTCAAGTACAAGCTAGCTAGTGGTGACTGATGTGTGGAACTGAGGATCGAGTATGTCTTAATAAGCTTCCCAATGTATAGCTAATTATGCTCCACGTGTATAATATTGCTATGTGCATAGTTAGTCGTGTTTGAAAGTGCAGCATAACATGTGTGTGACCTATCTGTACTGGCATTCATTCTCATCTCGTGCTATCTGGATTATTGAACCAAAACCACGATACTTATTATGGAACGCATGGAGTAACACTTATTATGTGTGCATTCAGAGACCGGGGGTTCAACCTCCTTTTCGAAAAAGAAAAAATTTTAGTGACGCACCCAAATATCAACACATCACTGGTAAGTGGCATGCCGAAATGACATCATGACACTAGTAATGTGCTATTGGTGGTGCCCAAATAGAAGGTGATGTGGAGCATCCCACGGTTATCCCCATGGACCTACCTACGTCTCCTCAAGTGTCAAGCGGGCCAATGACACGAGCACGTGCAAGAGTTCTCGAGACCGAGGTGACATCTCTCCTTAATGAACTTCCATTTGACTCGTGTGAGACATGGCTACTACCTCAAGCCGGAATGCGATGTGTGATCAGGTACGAAGAAGACCGCCTCGGGAATGCTCGGAACGAAGACCAAGTCGACAAGTGCACGGACGAACAAGCGCGAGGAAGAAGACCGCTGGAAAGCTACAGCGGCCGGACATCCGGCCCCTGGCCCGAACATCCGGCCCCTGGGAACAGCAGCCGCAGCCCAGCAGCAAAAGGCTACAGGGCCCGGACATCCGGCCAGGTCCCGGACATCCGGCCCGACAGCGCCCGGACATCCGGGCCCGGCCCGGAAATCCGGCCCTCCTGTCCAGAACCTCTGATGAGCCGACCAGACACCCGGACCCAAAGGCCCGGACATCCGGCACCCCGATGAACCGTCGGACATCCGGCCCGACGGCCGAACATCCGGCCCCTGCCAGCATGCCTTCGGCCATCCGGCCGTGTAATCTCTCTCCCTCACCCCCACTTCGTCCTAGACTATAAATAGACCTCCTCCTCATCCTTTCTAGGGTTAGCAAAGTATATTGAGACATTGAGTAGAGCTTTGCTCCTTGTATCTCCTCTTGGGGAATCAAGACCTCTCTAGGGAGAAGGATCCCCATCATAGGATCATCAAGACCTCCTAAGGGAGAAGGATCTCATCTAGATCATCAAGACCTCACCTCCTTTGGAGTGAGAAGAACTTTACCTTGTGCTTGTTTTCATGGATTGATCTTGTATGCTTGTGGATCTCATGTATGCTATCCTACTGGATGTGTGATTTGGGTTTGTTTGAGTGATTTCCCTCTTGGTGTTCTTGTTGTTTTCCCCTTTTCCCCCTCCAAGTGTGAAAATATCGCCAATTAGGGTTCCACCCTACATCATCTTGGATCAGAGCCACGTTGATTCACACTTTGGCGTCTTTTCCCCTCACTTTCTAGCCCTAATTTTGTTTGATTTTGCCCAATTTCAAAAATTCCCCACAAAAATAGCCCTACCAATTTTTTTGTGATTTGTTGGTTTGATGATGTTTTGTTGATTTTAATCCATGGATTTGCTGTGTTTCAAGTGGATCTAGCTTTCCCCCACCATCTCCATCAATTCCATCCACGAAATCTTCCGAATTTGCCCCGAAATTTTCTTTTCTCCACTTGTTCTTCGAGTTCATCCACGGATCCCCCAGCCCGGACATCCGGCCTGAGAGCCCGGACATCCGGCCCCTGGCAGCCAACACTTCACCACTTAGCCGTTTTTCTTTGATTTTTCATCTTTTTCCACCGATTCTTCCGCAAACCATAGAATACTCGTGTGATTCCACCACCGACTTCCGCAACCACCGAAAATTTTGTCACGTTTGCCACTTGAGATTTTGAGTCGCGGTGTTCCGTTTCCTAACGTGTTTCGGCTACTTAGGGACGGTTCGACATCGACATCACCGCCGTTCATCATCGCCACGGACTCGTCATCGACAAAAACCACTTCACCATTGTGACACCATCACCGTAAGCAAGGACGGTAACCTCGACGACAACTTGTTCATCTCCTTGCCATTGCATTTGTTAACCCCGAGACCATCTTTTGCGTCACTTTCCTACGAGACTAGCCATTTGAGTATTGCCGGGCAACGCTACTTGTGCACTTTAGTGATACCGTTCCGCATAGCTATCATAGCGTGCATATTTCATCATATCATCTCTTGTGCCAAAATTTTGTTCTCGCATATACATCATTGCTATCTACGTAAGAGCATTTTGCAAAAGTGGCCAAAGGAAACTATCAAAAGAAAGAGAAGCTTTTAAGCAAAAGAGAAAGAGCAACAACAAGCTTGTAAGCAATAGCCATAGCATCGCCATATTACATAGCATATTTGATCATCTTGGATCATTGTGTCAAGTTCACCGGGACTCATACATACATAGCATAAATGAGATAGAAAGTCGATACGTTTTGTCTCTTATAGGTTGTGCACAAGTTCGTATCCGCCTATTGAGCAATCGTGCTACCGTCTCTCTAGTGTTGTGCAACAAGAGCATTTTTCCTTGGATTCCACATTTTGAGCTCATTCCTTGATTGCACGACCTCATTTATCTATCCGTGCGTGTGTTTCCGTGTGCTACTTATTGCTATTGGTCTACTTGTTACACGTGCGAACTTGTGAATATTTTTCAACATTATTGATATCTTGCTTGCAAATTGCAACTATTTTGTGCCACCATCCTAACCAAGCTACTCCATAAGCCTTTTTGTGTAGGTGTGAGAAACAAACCTGGTACCAATTCTACTATCATAGCTATACATTGAGTGATACTCGATACATCTTCAATCGTCGGAAAAGGTAACTTTGGTTTTGTTCTCTCATTTCCTACCTCTACTTGATCATGATGGATAGGCCAAGTACATCTTCGAATCCCCTCTTCGACGAGCACGAAGCACCGAACGACTACGTATCCAAGAGCCATCTCTTTGGGGTACAACGAGCCTTGCATCAAGAAAGTGAAGATTTGGGCGATCGCATTGAGCAACTCGCCACCGACCTGCGTCACTCCGAAACGCGAACAAGAGACTACCTCGACGCCAAGCTTACTACACAAATGGACGAATTTCGTGCCATGATGTTTGACCGCGCTTCCTCAACTTCGTCCTCGACAAGGAGAACACGGTCAAGACGCCATTCTTCAGATTCATCATCGGATGCAAGTCTTCCTCGAGCTCGTCTACATCCTCGGCAAGAACATCAAGCTCGCCAAAATCCATTACATGGCAATGGTTTGCAACAATGCCTTCGAGAGCGCGAACGTCAACGCCATCAAGTTCAAGACGACACGCACCAAGAGCAAGTTCCACGACGTCAATAACAAGACGCCCAAGACGGCGATCCACTTCGGCAAGAGCAACAACGTCGTGAACAACAAGCCCTCGAAGCACAACGTGCCCTTCGCGAAGCCAATCATGCCCTCGACAAACACAACCGTCATGTGCGTGAAGAAGAAGAGGCACGTCACCAAGAAGAAGCCGCATACCAAGAAGAGAATCAAGAAAGGAGGAACCGGGCAAGAGTACCTCGTCCCCACCGTCAAGCCAACCGCGTAGAGCAAGAAGAGAACGGGGATGACGACACACCTCCAAGACAAGAGCGCGACGACAACATTGGCATAATGATGAACAACGCTACGGCAAGCTCAAGTTCAATATGCCCAAGTTTTCCGGAAGCAATGACCCCGAAGACTACCTCTCATGGGCCTTAAAGGTGGACAAGATATTCCGTCTACAAAACTATGACGAGGAAGAGAAGGTAGCCATGGCATCGCTTGAGTTCCATGACTATGTTCTCATTTGGTGGGAGCAAGTGATCGAGAGACGCCAAGAGAAAGGCGAACCACATATCACAACGTGGACTCAAATGAAGGATGTCATGAGAGCTCGCTTTGTGCCTACACACTATAGCCGCGACCTCTTCAAGAAACTTTAACTCCTCAAGCAAGGCACCAAGTCAGTTGAAGAATATTACAAAGAAATGGAGATTGCAATGATACGAGCCAACGTCAAGGAAGATGGTGAACAAACTATGGCGTGTTTCTTGAATGGTCTCAACCATCCAATCAAGAAAATTGCGGACTTCCAACCTTACTCCAACCTCCTCGAGCTAGTGCACCAAGCCACAAAAGCGGAGCGTCAAGTGCAAGAGGACTACAAATACTCCAAGTACTCTTCCAAGACCTACGGTTCTTACACTCAAGCTTCAAGCTTCAATGACTACGACACCTCCTCCAACGACTCGAGCTACACCAAGTACCGGTGACAAGTCAAGCTACAAGAACCCTTCGACATCTTCGAGTCGTCTTCCTACTACTACAAGCAACTCCAAGCCAAGAGCTTCGTCATCAACAACTCCTACGGATGCCACCGACAAAACAAGCGACATCAAGTGCTTTACTTGCAAAGGCCGAGGCCACAAGTCTTTTGAGTGCCCCACACGGCGTACCATGCTCGCCAACGCGGACGGCACCTACGACTCTATGAGTGAAGAAGAAATGGAAGCACTTGAGCATGTGGCCATGCATCGACAAGTGAATGAAGATGAAGACGATCAAGTGTTTTGCGACAATGATTCGAGCCCCGCTCTTGTTGTCTCCAAGATCTTGACACTTCAATAACAACAAGACGAAGACCAACGTTGCCATATCTTCCATACCAAAGCGGGTATCCAAGGACGTTCCGTCAAGGTCATCATCGACGGCGGAAGTTGCCACAACTTGGCAAGTGAAGAGTTATGTTCCAAGCTACAATTGCTCAAGAAGAAGCACCCTCGCCCCTACAAGGTCCAATGGTTAAGCGACTCCGGCACCATTCAAGTGGAGCACACCGTTCAAGTGTCCTTCAAGATTGGCGCGTATGAAGACACCTTGGAGTGTGATGTGGTTCCCATGTCCGTATGCCATCTCCTCCTTGGAAGACCTTGGCAATTCGACCGCGGCGTCATCCACAACGGACGGACCAATCATTATAGCTTAAAGATGAAGGGCAAGGAATTCGTTCTTCGACCTATGTCACCAAGTCAAATCATCGCCGACAAGCAAGCATCTACCCATCGTGGAGAGACTAGTGAGCGAGTGAACCACCAAAAAGAGAGTGAGCGCCACAAGCCAAAAATGAGCGACTCCACGATGAGCGACAAGAAAGATTTAGTGCTTTTAGCCACCAAAAGAGATTTGAGGGATGTGAGTGAGAGCCCATCAAGCGTTCTTCACTTTGTGCTTGTGTGCAAAGATGAAGTGGTGCGGACTAATACTTCACAACATCTTCCTCTAGTGTTTCTCATCTCTTGCAGGAATACAAGGACATGTTTCCCGATGAGCTACCTCCCGGACTTCCTCCACTTCGCGAAATCAAACACCGCATTGACCTCATACCCAGTGCACCTCTACCGAACAAGGCACCTTACCACGTAAACCCCGACGAGACTAAAGAGATCCAACGGCAAGTCCAACATCTCATGGAGAATGGATATGTACACGAGAGCTTGAGTCCATGTGTCGTTCCGGTAATTCTTGAGCCTAAGAAAGATGGTATCTATCGCATGTGTTCCGATTGCCGTCCTATAAATGCTATCACCGTTAGATATCGCCATCCCATTCCACGCCTAGATGACATGCTAGATGAACTTAGTGGAGCCACCATTTTTTTCAAAATTGATCTTAAAAGTGGCTACTATCAAATACGCATGCAAGAAGGTGATGAATGGAAAATGGCTTTCAAAACCAAGTTTGGCTTGTATGAATGGTTAGTCATGCCTATGGGTTTATCGCAAGCACCTAGCACTATCATGCGTGTGATGCATTATGTTCTTCGCAAATATATTGGCATTTGTGTTGTGGTATACTTTGATGACATCCTTGTGTTTAGTGAAACTCTAGAAGATCATGTCAAACACCTTAGAGATGTATTGCAAGTTCTTAGAGACGAGCGACTTTATGCTAACATGGAAAAATGCACTTTTGGTGTTGATAAACTTGTTTTCTTGGGCTTTGTTGTCTCATCCAAGGGTGTTCAAGTTGATGAAACTAAAATTGATGCTATTAAGAATTGGCCACAACCAACCAATTGATGACCCACAAGTATAGGGGATCAATCGTAATCCTTTCGATAAGTAAGAGTGTCGAACCCAACGAGGAGCAGAAGGAAATGACAAGCGGTTTTCAGCAAGGTATTCTCTGCAAGTACTGAAAGTAGCGGTAACAGATAGTTTTGATAGCAAGATAATTCGTAACAAGTAACAAGTAGTAATGGTAACAAAAAGGGCAGCAAGGTGGCCCAATCCTTTTTGTAGCAAAGGACAAGCCGGAGCGAACTCGTATAATAAGCAAAGCGTTCTCGAGGACACATGGGAATTTCATCTAGTCACTTTCATCATGTTTGTTTGATTCGCGTTCGCTACTTTGATAATTTGATATGTGGGTGGACCGGTGCTTGGGTGCTGTTCTTACTTGAACAAGCCTCCCACTTATGATTACCCCCTCTCGCAAGCATCCGCAACTACGAAAGAAGAATTAAGATAACTCTAACCATAGCATGAAACTAGGGATCCAAATCAGCCCCTTACGGAATATCGCATAAACTAGGGTTTAAGCTTCTGTCACTCTAGCAATCCATCATCTAATTACTACTCCACAATGCCTTCCCTTAGGCCCAAAGATGGTGAAGTGTCATGTAGTTGACGTTCACACGACACCACTAAAGGAAGCAACAATATACATATCATCAAAATATCGAACGAATACCAAATTCACATGATTACTTATGACAAGACTTCTCCCATGTCCTCAAGAACAAAAGTAACTACTCACAAATCATATTCATGTTCAAGATCAGAGGGGTATTGAATAGCATTAAGGATCTGAATATATAATCTTCCACCAAATAAACCAACTAGCATCAACTACAAGATGTAATCAACACTACTAGCAACCCGCAGGTACCAATCTGAGATTTTGAGACAAAGATTGAATACAAGAGATGAACTAGGGTTTGAGATGAGATGGTGCTGGTGAAGATGTTGATGAAGATTGGTCCTCCCACGATGAGAGGATCGTTGGTGATGTCGATGGCTTCGATTTCCCCCTCACGGAGGGAAGTATCCCCGGCGGAATCGCTCCGCCGGAGAGCAAAAGTGCTCCTGCCCAGGTTCCGCCTCGAGACGGCGGCGCTTCGTCTCGAAAGTCTTCGCTTGATTTTTTTCTAGGGCAAATGGCTTCATATAGCAGAAGGGGGGTGCCAGAGGCCAGCTGTGGGCCCCATAAGGCATCAGGGCACGCCCAGGGGGGCCGCGCCCTGTTGCCTTGTGGGCAACTGGTGGGTCCCCTCTGGTATTTCTTTTCTCCAGTATTTTTTATATATTCAATAAAAAATCTCCGTAAAGTTTCAGGTCAATTGGAGTTCTGTAGAATAGGTATCTCTGATGTGGCTATTTCAGGTCCAGAATTCCAGCTCCCGGCATTCTCCCTCTTCATGTAAATCTTGCAAAATAAGAGAGAAAAGGCATAAGAATTATACCATAAAGTGAAATAATGATTAAAAACATAATAATTAACAGTAGGAAATCATGATGCAAATTGGATGTATCAACTCCCCCAAGCTTAGACCTCGCTTGCCCTCAAGCGAAAAGTCGAAATCGATAATCATGACCACATGTTTAGAGAGAGAGAGACGTCGATAAAAATATAATACGGACATGGTGCATCATGATCTTTATTATAACAGCAATATATCATCATAAAACTTCTCATGAAAAAGTGACAATTCATCCACAAGTTAAACTATGAACCATAAACCAAATTGAAAACTAACAAACTATGATCTTAGTCACTGAAGCAATTGCAATTCATCATATTATCAGAAAGTGTCTATGTAAGAGCTTTGTTTAGCAAGTTCACATACTCAACTATCATTTAGTCTTCTATGATTGCTGACACTCAAGTCATACTTATGGAGCAAAAGTTTCAGTCGAACACATAGAAAGATATGGGCTTATAATTTCGCCTCCCAACGTATTTACCTCAAGGGTAATGTTAACAATAATAACTCATGATCACCTACATTCAACTTAATATATATGCATGGATCAATCCCCACCACACGATGTTTGCCGAAAGAGAAAATAAAAACGGAATAGAGAAGAATACTATTGACTCTTGCATGAAAGTAAATACATAAAGTAAAAGATAGGCCCTTCGCAGAGGGAAGCAGAGGTTGTCATGCGCTTTTGTTTTTGGATGTGCAAGCTCTTAATGTAAAGGAACGTCACTTTATATTGCCCCTTGTGATAGCGACCTTTATTATGCAGTCTGTCGCTTTTATTGCTCCACCATCACAAGATCATACAAAGCTTATTTTCCCTTATAATAAAAGTTCATACATATTTAGGAGCAATTTTTATTGCTTTTGCACCGATGACAACTTACTTGAAGGATCTTATTCAATCCATAGGTAGATATAGTGGACTCTCATGGCATGAAACTGGGTTTAAGGGTTTTTGGATGCACAAGTAGTATCTCTACTTAGTACAGAATTTTGGTTAGCAAAAGATAGG
Organism: Elymus sibiricus; assembly: GCA_039707655.1. Taxonomy (NCBI): domain Eukaryota; kingdom Viridiplantae; phylum Streptophyta; class Magnoliopsida; order Poales; family Poaceae; genus Elymus; species Elymus sibiricus. The sequence goes on from CM077668.1 coordinate 130,250,738, forward strand.
GGGCAAACACCACATGTTAGAGGATCCAAAACAATATAACTTCTATGTGAATAAGCAAACATAACCCATTACGTTGTCTTCCTTGTCCAACATCAACTAATTGACATAGAATATTTGATGGGGGCTCACAATCATAAAAGATGTTCAAGATAGTGTATTTATATGTGAGACCTCTCTTCCTTTATTACTTTTTCATGAATTGCTACAATGACCAATGCTATGTTTGTCAACTTCCAACAAGTTTTATCAATTATACTTCTTTTATGTGAAGTCATCACTCCTCATAGGATTAGCATATGATCTTACTTTTTATTCTTTCTTTATTTCTAAGATTGGATCATCAAAAGCAAAACACTCAACTCAAACTACTCTTTATTATATAACTTTCACACACGATTACATAGATAGATAGATCACAAAGCAAGCACTCAAAACTAAATCTTACTAAAACTTTATTCCTCTAAATCATGAAATGACTAAGGATCGAACTAAGATAGATAATGATGATGAAAAAGTGATGGTGATACGATACCGGGGCACCTCCCCCAAGCTTGGCACAAGCCAAGGGGAGTGCCCATACCCGTGTACTTAAGTCTCCTTCTTCGGTGATGGTGGTGATGGTGAGGTGGTGGGCTCGTCCTTCAACTTCAGCAAGTACTCCAGATTACGATTGATCCTTCAAAGGGCATGATTCTGCTCTTCTAACACAATAACTTCACGAGTAAGCGAAGTATTTTGAGCACAAATTGCTTCAACAGCCCTTAATGCATTAATTTCAGATAGAGAAAGGTTATGCTGAAGAGTTTGCAATATATCTCCCTTTTCTGTAGGTTCCTTCTTGTGCATGGCTTGATCTTCTTCTCCTTGAATTTGGTCCTCCATGACCTTTCTGGGTTCCTCCTCCATAGCAGAGTCCTCCTCTCCGGACGACCACTCATAATATACTTCGCTGAAAGGACGTTTGCCGGGTGAAGGTTGAACAATCCGGTGCTTGGTGCGGAGTCTTCGGGGAGCCATGGCGATCTAGATCTGTCAGAAAAATAGCCGGAAACAAGAACAGAGGAGAAACTTGCGATACGGTGGTCAAAACATACAGGAGTATATATAAAGAATTTTTATCTTGCAAAACAAGCATACGGGAAGAAAACGGAGTCGGGAAGGCACGTGGGGCCCACAAGGCATCACGGCGCGCCCCAGGGGGGTCGCGCCCTGTTGCCTTGTGGGCAACACATGGGTCCCCTCGGCTGTTTCTTATTTTTGTAAATTTTCTAATATTCCAAAACTAACAGAAATAATTTTTATGGAATTTTTGGAGTCGGTTTACTTACCGTATCACATACCTACCCCTTTTCACGGTTCTGGAGCGTTCCGGAAGGACTCTTTGATGTGTTCCTTCGGTGTAATTGTTTCAATAATATTAGTTTCAACATTAATTGGAGTACCTGAGATATAATGCTTAATTCTTTGTCCATTCACCACTCTCGGATTATTGCCTTCGGAGTTGTTTATTTTGATGGCTTCGTAGCGATAAACTTCTTCGATGACATATGGTCCTTCCCATTTAGAGAGAAGTTTTCCTGCAAAGAATCTCAAACGAGAATTGTATAATATAACATAATCACCTACTTTGAATTCTTGTCTTTGAATTCTTTTGTCATGCCATCTTTTAACTTTTTCTTTAAACAACTTGGCATTTTCGTAGGCTTGGGTTCTCCATTCATCTAAAAAACTAATATCAAATAACCTCTTGTCACCGGCAAGTTTAAAATCATAGTTAAGTTCTTTAATTGCCCAATAAGCCTTATGTTCTAGTTCAAGAGGTAAATGACATGATTTTCCATAAACCATTTTATACGGAGACATACCCATAGGATTTTTATATGCAGTTCTATAAGCCCATAATGCATCATCAAGTTTCTTAGACCAATTCTTTCTGGATCTATTAACGGTCTTTTGCAAAATCAATTTTATTTCTCTATTAGTTAATTCAACTTGACCACTAGACTGAGGATGATAAGGAGATGCAATTCTAGGGTTAACATCATATTTAGCAAGCAACTTACGGAAAGCACCATGAATAAAATGTGAACCACCATCAGTCATTAAATATCTAGGGACTCCAAACCTCGGGAAAATAACTTCTTTAAGCATCTTAATAGAAGTGTTATGATCAGCACTACTAGGTGGAATAGCTTCTACCCACTTAGTAACGTAATCAACAGCAACTAAAATATGAGTATACCCATTGGATTTAGGAAAAGGTCCCATATAATCAAAACCCCAAACATCAAATGGTTCAATAACAAGTGAATAATTCATAGGCATTTCCTGACGTCTACCAACATTACCAATTCTTTGATATTCATCACAAGAAAGGACAAACTTACGTGCATCCTTGAAAAGAGTAGGCCAATAAAAACCAGATTGTAATACCTTGTGTGCAGTTCGGTCTCCCGCATGGTGTCCTCCATATGCCTCGGAGTGACACTTATGTAGGATTTGTTCCTGTTCATGCTCAGGTACACAACGTCTAATAATACCATCTAGTCCTTCTTTATATAAGTGTGGGTCATCCCAAAAGTAACGTCTTAAATCAAAGAAGAACTTTTTCTTTTGTTGGTATGTAAAGCTAGGTGGTATGTATTTAGCAACAATGTAATTAGCATAGTCTGCATACCAAGGAGTATTACGAGAAGCATTTATCACAGCTAATTGTTCATCAGGAAAATCATCATTAATAGGAAGTGGGTCATCAAGAACATTTTCCATTCTAGACAAATTATCAACCACAGGATTCTCAGCTCCCTTTCTATCAATAATATGCAAATCAAATTCTTGTAGCAAAAGAACCCACCTAATAAGCCTAGGTTTAGCATCTTTCTTTTCCATAAGATATTTAATAGCAGCATGATCAGTGTGAACAGTAACTTTGGAATCAACAATGTAAGATCTGAATTTATCACATGCAAACACAACTGCAAAAATTATTTCTCAGTAGTAGCGTAATTTCTTTGAGCACTGTCTAGAGTTTTACTAGCATAATGAATAACATTCAATTTCTTATCAACTCTTTATCCTAGAACAGCACCTACAGCATAATCACTAGCATCACACATAATTTCAAAGGGTAGGTTCCAATCATGTGGTTGAACAATAGGTGCAGAAATTAAGGCTTTCTTAAGTACTTCAAAGGCTTCTACACAATCATCATAAAAAACGAATGGAACATCTTTTTGCAAGAGATTGGTAAGAGGTCTAGAAATTTTAGAGAAGTCTTTTATAAACCTTCTATAGAAACCAGCATGACCAAGGAAACTTCTTATACCTTTGATATCTTTAGGACATGGCATTTTCTCAATAGCATCAACTTTAGCTTTATCAACTTCAAAACCTCTTTCAGAAATTTTATGCCCAAGGACTATACCTTCATTCACCATAAAGTGGCACTTCGCCCAATTCAAGACAAGATTAGTTTCTTCACATCTCTGCAAAACTCGATCAAGGTTGCTCAAGCAATCATCAAAAGAAGTTCCGTAAACGGAGAAAACATCCATGAAAACCTCAACAATCTTTTCACAAAAGTCAGAGAATATAACAGTCATACATCTTTGAAAGGTAGCAGGTGCATTACATAAACCAAAAGGCATACGACGATAAGCATACGTTCCAAAAGGACAAGTAAAGGTGGTTTTCTCTTGATCTTCAGGTGACACAGATATTTGAGAGAAACCAAAATAACCATCTAGGAAACAAAAGTGTGTATGCTTAGACAATCTTTCTAACATTTGATCAATAAAAGGAAAGGGGTAATGATCTTTTCTAGTAGCTTTATTTAATTTCCTGAAATCAATTACCATCCTATAACCAGTTACAATTCTTTGCGGGATAAGTTCATTTTTATCATTAGGAACAACGGTAATACCTCATTTCTTAGGAACACAATGAACAGGAGTTACCCATCTACTATCAGCTATGGGATAAATTATACCTGCTTCCAGAAGATTTAATATTTCAGTTCTTACCACATCCTTCATTCTAGGATTCAGCCTTCTTTGATGATCAACAACGGGTTTAGCATCTGGCTCCATATGAATTTTATGCTGACATAAAGTGGGACTAATGCCCTTAAGATCATCAAGAGTATATCCAATAGCGGCACGGTGCTTCTTCAGAGTTTAAAGTAATCTCTTTTCTTCATGCTCTGAAAGGTTAGCACTAATAATAACATGATATATCTTCTTTTCATCAAGATAAGCATACTTAAGAGTATCAGGTAATTGCTTTAAATCAAACACAGGATCACCCTTAGGTGGAGGTGGATCTCCCAAGGTTTCAACAGGCAAATTATGTTTAAGGATAGGTGCCTGTTTAAAGAGTAGCTCATCTAATTCATGTCTTTCATTCATATGCATATCATTCTCAAGCTCAAGCAAATATTGTTCTAAAGGATCAGTAGGAGGCACATCAATAGAGGCAAGACCAATAATTTCATCTTTACTAGGTAATTCTTTATCATGAGGTTGTCTACGAAACTTAGAGAAATTAAACTTATGAGACATCTCACCAAAATTAACACTAACAATTTCTTTAGTGCAATCAATCTTAGCATTAGCAGTATTCAAGAAGGGTCTACCAAATATAATTGGACAAAAATCATCTTCTGGCGATCCAAGAACAAGAAAATTAGTAGGGTATTTGATCTTACCACATAAGACTTCAACATCTCTAACAATCCCAAGTGGTGAAATAGTATCTCTATTTGCAAGCTTAATAGTAACATCAATATCTTCAATCTCAACGGGTGCAATATCATTCATAACTTCTTGATACAGAGTAAACGGAATAGCACTCACACTAGCACCAACATCACATAAACCATGATAACAATGATCTCCAATTTTAACAGAAATAACAGGCATGCCAATTATAGGTTTGTTTTTATCTTTAGTGTCTGGCTTAGCAATTCTAGTTGCTTCATCACAGAAATATATGACATGTCCATCAATATTATCAACCAAAAGATCTTTAACCATGGCAACACTAGGTTCAACTTTAATTTGTTCAGAAGGTCTAGGTGCCCTAATATTACTCTTATTAACCACAGTTGAAGCTTTAGCATGTTCCTCAATCCTAACAGGGAAAGGAGGTTTCTCAATATAAGCAGCATGCACAACTGGATCAACATGGTAAACAATTGTTTCTTCTTTAACATTAATAGGTTCTTCTTTCAATTCAACAGGTAGATGATATTTAAACCATTTCTCCTTAGGGAGATCAACATGAGCAGCAAAAGATTCACAAAAGGTAGCTACTATCTCAGAGTCAAGTCCATATTTAGTACTAAATTTACGAAAAGCATCAGTTTCCATAAAAGATTTAACACAATCAAACTCAAGATTTATACCTGACTCATTACCTTTGTCGATTTCCCAATCTTCAGAGTTACGTTTAATTCTTTCTAGAAGATCCCATCTGGATTCAATAGTTCTTTTCATAAAGGAACTAGCAGAAGAAGTATCAAGTATGGATTGATCATTATAAGAAAGCCGAGCATAAAAGTTTTGAAGAATTATTTCTCTTGAGAGCTCATGATTGGGGGCATGTGTGCAACATATACTTAAGCCTCCCCCAAGCTTGAGCGATACTTTCTCCTTCACGAGGCCAAAAATTATATATATAATTCCGATCACGATGAACCAAATGCATAGGATAAAATTTCTGGTGGAATTCCAGCTTCAAACGGTTCCAGTCCCATGTTTCAGTATCATCACATAGCCTATACCATATCAATGCCTTTCCCTCCAAAGATAAAGGGAATACTTTCTTCTTAACTCCATCTCCGGATAAACCTGCAAGCTTACACAATCCACAAATTTCATCCACATAGATCAAGTGCATGTCGGGATGTACCATTCCATCTCCTGCATAAGGATTAGCTAGCAGTTTCTCTTTCATACCCGAAGGAATTTCATAATAAATATTTTCAGTAGGTTCAATTGGTTGAGGAGCAACTCTTATTGCTTTCGGTCGAGGTGAAGATGCCCCGAACAAGCCCCTCAAATGATTACTTTCCATAGTGACAAGTGACAATAAATTTCAGCACGTAATATAAATGTTTCCTTACCAAATTCCACTCACCAAAGGCGCTTCACTCGCCGGCAACGGCGCCAGAAAAGAGTCTTGATGACCCACAAGTATAGGGGATCAATCATAGTCCTTTCAATAAGTAAGAGTGTCAAACCCAACGAGGAGTAGAAGGAAATGACAAGCGGTTTTTAGTAAGGTATTCTCTGTAAGTACTGAAAGTAGTGGTAACAAATAGTTTTGATAGCAAGATAATTCGTAACAAGTAACAAGTAGTAACGGTAACAAAAAGTGCAGCAAGGTGGCCCAATCCTTTTTGTAGCAAAGGACAAGCCGGAACGAACTCGTATAATAAGCAAAGCGTTCTCGAGGACACATGGGAATTTCATCTAGTCACTTTCATCATGTTTGTTTGATTCGCGTTCGCTACTTTGATAATTTGATATGTGGGTGGACCGGTGCTTGGGTGCTGTTCTTACTTGAACAAGCCTCCCACTTATGATTACCCCCTCTCGCAAGCATCCGCAACTACGAAAGAAGAATTAAGATAACTCTAACCATAGCATGAAACATAGGGATCCAAATCAGCCCCTTACGGAATATCGCATAAACTAGGGTTTAAGCTTCTGTCACTCTAGCAACCCATCATCTAATTACTACTCCACAATGCCTTCCCTTAGGCCCAAAGATGGTGAAGTGTCATATAGTCGACGTTCACACGACACCACTAAAGGAAGCAACAACATACATATCATCAAAATATCGAACGAATACCAAATTCACATGATTACTTATGACAAGACTTCTCCCATGTCCTCAAGAACAAAAGTAACTACTCACAAATCATATTCATGTTCAATATCAGAGGGGTATTGAATAGCATTAAGGATCTGAACATATAATCTTCCACCAAATAAACCAACTAGCATCAACTACAAGATGTAATCAACACTACTAGCAACCCGCAAGTACCAATCTGAGGTTTTGAGACAAAGATTGAATACAAGAGATGAACTAGGGTTTGAGATGAGATGGTGCTGGTGAAGATCTTGATGAAGATTGGTCCTCCCACGATGAGAGGATCGTTGATGATGTCAATGGCTTCGATTTCCCCCTCCCGGAGGGAAGTATCCCCGGCGGAATCGCTCCGCCGGAGAGCAAAAGTGCTCCTGCCCAGGTTCCGCCTCGAGACGGTGGAGCTTCGTCCCGAAAGTCTTCTCTTGATTTTTTCTAGGGCAAATGGCTTCATATAGCAGAAGGAGGGGGCCAGAGGCCAGCTGTGAGCCCCACAAGGCATCAGGGCGCGCCCTGTTGCCTTGTGGGCAACTGGTGGGTCCCCTCTGGTATTTCTTTTCTCCAGTATTTTTTATATATTCAATAAAAAATCTCTGTAAAGTTTCAGGTCAATTGGAGTTCTCTAGAATAGGTATCTCTGATGTGGCTATTTCAGGTCCAGAATTCCAGCTGCCGGCATTCTCCCTCTTCATGTAAATCTTGCAAAATAAGAGAGAAAAGGCATAAGAATTGTACCATAAAGTGAAATAATGATTAAAAACATAATAATTAACAGTAGGAAATCATGATGCAAATTGGACGTATCACCAATTTGCTTCAAGTGCGTAGTTTCCTTGGCTTAGCCGGATTTTATTGTCGCTTTGTGAAGGATTTTAGCACCATTGCATCGCCATTGCTCGCATTGAGTAAGAAGAATTCACCATTTGTTTGGGGCCCATCCCAAGATGCCGCATTTCATGAGCTTAAGAACTTGCTTACACATGCTCCATTACTTGCATTATCCTACTTTGATAAAACTTTTGAAGTGCATTGTGACGCTAGTGGTAATGGCATAGGAGGTGTGTTGACGCAAGAGAAGCGACCTATTGCATATTTTAGTAAAAAACTCTCCGGCGCACAACTTAACTATCCTATCTATGACAAAGAGTTATATGCTTTAGTGCGAGTCTTGCATGTGTGGGAACATTATCTCCAACCACGTGAGTTTGTCATCCATACGGATCATGAAACGCTTAAGTACCTTAAGGGTCAAACAAAATTGAACAAGCATCGTGCTAAATGGAGTGAGTTCATTGAGTCATTTCCTTATGTTATCAAGTATATCAAAGGTAAGGAAAATGTTGTGGCAGACGCTCTTTCCCGCAAGTGCATGCTAGTTACTAAACTTAAGTTGAATGTTATAGGATTTGAGCACATTAAAGACTTGTATGCGCATGATGTTTCATTTGCGATTCCATATGCCAAATGCTTATCACACAACACTTGGGAGCGATACTATTTGAAAGATTATTATCTTACGCGAGCTAACAAACTTTGTATCCCCGAGTCTTCTCTTCGTTTGTTGTTTTTGCAAGAGGCTCACGGTGGAGGACTCATGGGACATTTCGGTCGCGACAAGACATTTGCCACGCTCTCCAAGAACTACTTTTGGCCAAAGATGTTTCGAGATGTGTCACGCTACACCAACCGGTGCTCTACATGCCACAAAGCTAAGTCCAAAGCTCAATCTCATGGTCTATATATGCCACTTCCTATTCCATATCACCCATGGGAAGATATTAGTATGGATTTTGTGCTTGGTTTGCCTCGAACTCAAAACGGCAAAGATTCGGTATTTGTTGTTGTGGACCGTTTCTCTAATGGCACATTTTATTCCATGTAACAAGATAGACGATGCTTCACATGTTGCAAATCTCTTTTGTAGGGAAATCTTGCGATTGCATGGAGTGCCCAAGACGATCGTGTCGGACCGCGACGTCAAGTTCCTTAGCTACTTTTGGAAGACACTATGCACCAAGCTCGGAATCAAGCTCCTATTCTCATCGGCATATCACCCACAAACCGACGGCCAATTGGAGGTCACGAACCCGACTCTATCCACACTACTCCGCGTGTTGATCAAGAAGAACATAAGGGAGTGGGAGGAATGTTTACCCATCGCCGAGTACGCCTACAATCGAGCACGACACTCTACTACCGGCAAGTCCCCCTTCGAGGTCGTCTACGGCTTCAATCCGTTGTCCCCATTGGACATTCTACCGCTACCTCTACAAGAGCGCATCAACATGGACGCGAGTGCACGAGCGAGCTACCTCAAGAAGATGCACGAAGATACAAGGCACGTGATAGAGCGCCAAGTACAACGACTAGCGACCAAGGTCAACATCAACAAGCACCCCATGGTGTTCAACCCCGGAGATCTTGTATGGCTACACCTTCGCAAAGACCACTTCCCCAACGAGCGCAAGTCCAAACTACTACCCCGAGCCGATGGACCCTTCAAGGTGCTAGCACGCTACAACAACAACGCTTACAAGATTGACATCCCTCGCGACAAGTACAACATGAGCGACATCTTCAACGTCACGGACTTATCTCCCTTCCATGGTGATGTGGATTCCGATCCGAGGATGGATCTTTTTCAAGGGGGGAGGGGAGATGATGCGGAGCATCCCACGGTCATCCCCATGGACCTACCTACGTCTCCTCAAGTGTCAAGCGGGCCAATGGCACGAGCACGTGCAAGAGCTCTCGAGACCGAGGTGACATCTCTCCTTAATGAACTTCCATTTGACTCGTGTGAACATGGCTACTACCTCAAGCCGGAATGCTATGTGTGATCAGGTATGAAGAAGACCGCCTCGAGAATGCTCGGAACGAAGACCAAGTTGACAAGTGCACGGACGGACAAGCGCGAGGAAGAAGACCGCTGGAAAGCTACAACGGCCGGACATCCGGCCCCTGGGAACAGCAGCCGCAGCCCAGCAGCAAAAGGCTACAGGGCCCGGACATCCGGCCCGACAGCGCTCGGACATCCGGGCCCGGCCCGGAAATCCGACCCTCCTGTCCAGAACCTCTGATGAGCCGACCAGACGCCTGGCCGGACATCCGGCCCCAAAGGCCCGGACGTCCGGCACCCCGATGAACCGCCGGACATCCGGCCCCTGCCAGCATGCCTTCGTCCATCCGGCCGTGTAATCTCTCTCCCTCACCCCCACTTCGTCCTAGACTATAAATAGACCTCATCCTCATCCTTTCTAGGGTTAGCAAAGTATATTGAGACATTGAGTAGAGCTTTGCTCCTTGTATCTCCTCTTGGGGAATCAAGACCTCTCTAGGGAGAAGGATCCCCATCATAGGATCATCAAGACCTCCTAAGGGAGAAGGATCTCATCTAGATCATCAAGACCTCACCTCCTTTGGAGTGAGAAGAACTTTACCTTGTGCTTGTTTCCATGGATTGATCTTGTATGCTTGTGGATCTCATGTATGCTATCCTAGTGGATGTGTGATTTGGGTTTGTTTGAGTGATTTCCCTCTTGGTGTTCTTGTTGTTTTCCCCTTTTCCCCCTCCAAGTGTGAAAAGATCGTCAATTAGGGTTCCACCCTACATCAGAAGGCCACGCCAATAATGTGTGAGACCCAGCAATCTGACCCAACATAAGTTAGTAGTGGCGTGTGGGTTGGAGGGCATGTCACTAATATGACTATTACCGTGTAACCCCTTGCCTCCTTTATATAGGGGCATCCCCCATTAGGGTTTGGTGTGCTCATACCCTCTCAAGGGTTTGATGCAGCCAACCCCACTTTTCCCATTAATGGGCCCTAGGACCATGCAACGGAGGTGAGGATGAGGCTCCAGAACTCCTTTTGCCCCCTTTTCCCCTCTCTCTTTCGCATATTTAATTCTCGCTATGTTAAGTGTGCGGAATCTACATGTTCATGTATGTACAATAATGCACGAGAACTCCTTCTCGGTCAATAGTCGGTAGCAGACTCTAGTTAGTCATACCGACTCTCGCACATATACGAAGATCATATCAAGTGAACCTTGTACATGTCGTATGCGATCTCTTTGCCTACGATATATGTCGAGCTCAAGGGGAGGTTGTCATCCTTGTTTCCAGCTCAACCCCCTCATCTTTACGGTGTATCCGAATCCACAAAATATGATTAACACCTTAATCATAAGCATGCCCATGCGTCTCCGAAAAACGAACACTACAAGGGCCTAAAGATATATCTCCCCCATCGCGGGAGGGGCAAATCCCATCTTAATCAGTCTACGACTTGTCACATGCTTTCCAATAAACATGAAAGCCACCTTTATAATTACTCACTTACGGAGTAACGTTTGGCAACCCCTAAATATACCATCAGACAACCTAGGTAGTACTATGAGCTCAGGTATAAGGATACGGGAATACATATTCTATATTAGAAATCCTGATGACACAAAATAACAATGTATCTCACGACATCTCATAGGTGGATCTATTCAATGCTAGTTCAACTAACTTACGTCGACAGTCGACACTATTGGTTTGGTATCCCTGTATCAATGAATAGGAAACACGATCATCAACCGATACATGTGTTAATCTCTATGTACGTGTCCCGATGCATTTTCCGACTAGGGATCCGTTTGGAACAATACCCATATTCGTCAACTAATTCATAAGATATTGTTGAGGACAAAAATAATGTACGTACTGAAAATAATAAACACTTTAATATTGCCTCTAGGGCATTATTCCAATGCAAAGCACCCAAACATAATATTATTTTACACCGACTTCCCTGGACCACCAACGACCACTATCACTGTCAGATCGCTATCACACTCACATACTGAAGCCTGCCTAACCTTGTCGATGAGAGCCGGAAAGTTTTCCTGCACATGCGCCTAAGAACCAATGCACCAAAGCCGTAGTGCTCACCGTTGAACCGTTGAATCGATCCTAAGAACCTAACATCAAATCTTGTCGTCGCGCACGTATGGCGAAAAAACCTAACCTCGTCGGCCAGAGGAGTCGACAAAAATCTACACAGAGGTCTAATCCGTCCTGACGGACGAACACGACGATGATCGAAGCTCAAAAGACCGACTCGAAGAAGAAGCGCCGCCATCCGTTAGAGCGCCACCCATACGAGAACTCAATCCTAACCTACATACTATGATGGACGCAAATTAACCATAGCTTAACATTTGCATATTCACATAGATGCACAGAATGGTCAAAGTTGTTTATAATTAGAGACCGGGAGATCTAAAAGTTACTATCTATTTCGAAACGAAGTGAGTACATGTTGTTTTCCGTTGGAGGATAATGTTTTGAGAAGGACAAAACCGGACCTGTAGCTTGGTGTTCATCATCAGAAATGCCCACTGACAGAGACACAGGCAGCCAGCAGATGCACAAGCCGCCCCAGACTCGGCAGACATTTCTTTTTTTTCTAGACTAGAAGAAAAGAGGAGACTCGGCAGATATTCTGCTACGCGTCGTCCTCAAAGTAGAGACACGCAGCGGGCCAAACGAGCGCGCCATCTGACGCCACGCTCGCCGCCGCGGAATATCCAAAACCGAACTGGAAACGGACCGAACAAATACCAAGTCAAATGAAATGACCCTTCTCTCCTCCGCTCCGCCCCTCTCTCACGCAGTTCACACGCTCCTCTTCCTCTCCTCACCCCACCAAAACCTAAGCAGAGGAACTCCGAATTCAGGCTCGCATGGCCAACCTCCTGCACCTCCCGGACCTCGCGGCGGCCAGGCCGCCGGCGCCCGGCGTCGCGCGGAGGAGGGGGGCGAGGGTCGTGGCGGCGGCGGCCGGGGGCCGCGTGAAGCAGGAGGAGGCCGGGACGGGGAGGGGGCGGGTGATCAGGGTCACGGACCCCGTGCGGGACGGGAGGCTGCCGGTGCCGGCGCCGCCGCCGCTCTTCTCCGTGCCGATGACGCCGGCCTCGGAGTCGCCGGCGGCGACCACGCGGCGGGACGACGACGAGGAGGAGCGGCGCAGGTACTACCTCAACCTGGGCTACGCCATCCGTACACTCAGGGAGGAGATACCCGACGTCTTCTACAAGGAGCCTAGCTTCGATATATACAGGTCCGTGCCCAAGCTTTTATTTAAAGATTATTAGGAGTACAAAAACAAAGGATCAACTGTTAGGTGGAACCATGCTGAATTAGGTGTAAAATTGGTGAGTGCTTCTAATTGATTAGCATCGCCATCTGTTTGTGGCTACTTCATAAGGGCATCTCCAACGGCAACCCGCAAAAATCCTTCTGCATCCGTCCGCGGACAGGGGGGACCAGTCCGCGGACACGGATGCGGAAGGACGCCATCCAACCGTAGCCGCATACATCTGCCCTTTCTCATTCTTTTTTGAAGTCCGCACGATCCAATAGCCGCATGCAAAGGATACAGATGTTCAAATAGCCGCATGCAACATTAGTTCAAATTTTAAAAAATTCAAATTTTACATCCCTACATTGTTGTCCCCTTTCACCGCCCACTGATGCTCAATCAGATCTTCCTTCAGCTGCTCGTGAGTTGGTTGATGCCGAATTTGTTGATGCATTTGAATAAACTCTTCAAATGTGGCCGGATTCTGGTCCGGAAGTTGGATAGGATCACCCATGTTCTCAAATTCCAGAGCTGCGGCAGCATCATCACCCTCATCCTCGACGATCATGTTGTGCATGATCACACAACATGTCATCACCTCCCACAAGGTCTCCGGATCCCATTGTTTTGCAGGTCCACGAACAACTACAAAACGGGCCTGAAGAACTCCAAATGCCCTCTCGACATCCTTTCTAGCTGCTTCTTGTCTTTGGGCAAAGTGAGCCTTTTTCTGGCCAACTGGGTTTGAGATGGTGCTGACAAAGGTAGCCCATGGAGGATAGATACCGTCAACCAGATAGTAGCCCATGTTGTACTCATGTCCATTGACAGTATAGTGGCAAGGAGGAGCTTTTCTTTCAGTCAGCCTCGCAAATAACGGCGATCGTTGCAGCACATTGATGTCATTGTAAGACCCGGGCATGCCAAAGAAAGCGTGCCAAATCCAAAGATCCTGTGATGCAACTGCTTCAAGAATGATGGTGGGCTTCTTAACATGACCTTGATATTGCCCTTGTAAAGCCTTCGGGCAGTTCTTCCATTTCCAATGCATGCAGTCAAGAGATCCAAGCGAACCTGGCCACCCTCTTGCTTCTGAGATTGCCAAGAGCCTCTCGTTGTCTGCCACAGTTGGTTCTCTCAGGTACTGAGGTCCGAACACCTCGACCACGGCAGTTGCAAACCTGACCATGGCATCTCCGCATGTGCTCTCAGACATCCGTAGGTACTCATCCCACGAATCAGCGGCCGTGCCATATGCAAGCATCCGGAGTGCGGACGTGCACTTCTGGTAACCAGAGAAGCCAATCGTTCCCACGGCGTCCTTCTTCAGGATGAAGTAGTCATTGTAGGACCGGACGCCATGGTACAAACGATCGAAGACAGTCTTGCGCATCTGAAAACGCCGGCGAAAATGGTCAGCGAATAGTGCATCGGGGGCAAAGTAGTCGGCCATCAGTGTCAAATGCCCGCGCGCCTTGTTGTGGTTGAGCACTCGACGATCCTTGATCGAGCCCTTGAAATTGAGAACATGCTCCTCCGCACGCTCCGCGTCTTCAAGGACCGCCTGCATCATGGCCGTCTCATCGGAGTACTCCTCCTCGTCCGACGAGCCGTCAGACGACTCAACATACTGCTCGTATATGTACTCCAAATCGGAATCCATTGCTAAAAAGAAGAAGGGACAACTGTTTTCAGCTCCGGCGATTCATCGAACAGTTGCCGGGCATGGTAGAGGGTGGTACCTGGCAGAGCGGTCGGAGGACAGGGGTTGAACGGAGACGGGGGAGAAGCGGCGGGGAGCCCTGGTGGAGCGCCGGAGGTGACAGAGACGTAGAGTTGCGGCAGGGGTGTGGCGTGGTGGCCGGGGTGGTGGAGCGGCGGCGAAGGCAAGAGAGAAAGAAGGAAGCAGAGAAAATGAGGAGGATGGAGTCGCGGGGTCCGGGAAGGTTTTGGGTGGGCTAGGGGTGTCGGATTCGTTCGTTTCGCGTGTCCGGACTCCCGCAAACCTCCCACACTTTTGTCTCCATTTTGCGGGAGAAATCGCGTCCGGACCGCGCCGCGGACCGATACAGGTCGGCGTTGGATGGCTCACGTGGTCGGACAGCGCGGTCCGGACGGATGTGGGCGGTTTGCGGGTCAGCCTTGGAGATGCCCTAAGGGATTGGTCTGTGGCAGACTGACATCAGCTTCTAAATGGAACATGCTACATGCATATTTCACCGCAGATATCTCTCTGGGTTCAGTAGTTGCGCCGACGCAGTAATTATTTGATTGCCATTGACCGATGTTGATGGCTAGATTGTCTCACAATACCGCATCTCTTCTAGCTTTAAATTATAGTCTAGCTTAGCCTTTCAGTACTCTTCACACCCATCTAGTGTTGGAGGTTTTTCGAGTTGGGATGGACTACTATTGGGCTATCAAGCATCAGAAGAACCACATTTCAGAAATTATCTAATGAAGCTCAGGTTTTATCTCTATATAGTGTTAAGTAGGATATGAATTGTCTTGTGGATGTGAGTAGGACCTCTTACTTGTAGAGCTACCCAATGCATTCCTCAGGAGATTCAGAGATTCATGTTCGAGGCAGTAGCATTGGCCCTCTAGTGTTAATTCTGAGTGGACATTGGTACAGTGAACTGAAATGTGGATTGGAGAGCAGAGTATATGTGCGATAGGCTTGACCCAGTTGTGTGAGGCTCTTGTACTAGATTCGCAATGTGATGGCATCTATCTTTTCTCTCTTTCTTATGTACACGGTTAGCATCTACTCCCTCCTTCCCAAAATATAAGGCGCGTGTTGACTTTTTTGGTCTTCATCACACAACTTTGACTATGATTTTCACTTATTATATGCCTACAAAATTGTTAGAAAGACGTATGAAATAGAATTGTTTTGCAACACAAATACGATGGTACTATTGATACATGTTCAATCCATGTATTTTGGTATATATTAATGGTCAAAGTCGTGCTTCAAAGACCGTGCAAACTCAAGCGCGCCTTATATTTTGGGAAGGAGGGAGTACATTTTATCTGTTTCTTTTTTCTTCTCTTGCCAGAGTTTTGTTTTATTTCTTTATTGGGAACTATTAAGTGTAATAGAAACACATCCTAGCTTGTAAAAGAACCAGTGGTGCATGGTGAGGGAGGAGGAGATAACCAGGCTGCTTAAGATTTGAAATAGGTTATTCCTTGTTTGGGTCGATCATCATCGATCTATGGTGATAACTTAGCGCTGTAGTTGGCCCTTTTGGCCATTTTCTTTGTTTTGCCCTGCATTTTATACAGGGTTCCTGCATCCATTTTCCCTATCTTCTGTTGCGTGTTCGGAGCTTGTATCTTAGTAACACAAAGACAGTCAGTTCTCCTGCTTGTTCTCCTTAAAAATACAATCTTATTCTGGTTAGTATGTGTTTTCTGGTTTGGTTGGGATGTAATGACGTCTCTTTCTTGTTAGCATTCTGTGGCCATCTTGTTTAATAATTATCAATTAATGCAAGCAATATGACATTTGCTTCAGTTTATCTTATCCATTTAGCGTGTTGACTAATCTACAATGCAGACTGTGAGTGGAACCAAACATTTATAAACATGATCCGACATCAGTTGCTTACAAAGTTTTTCTTGTATTAACCTTGTCAGTATATCAGTTGTCCATTAGAGTTTATATTTTATTATTGCGATCATGAGGTTGTCCCCTGCAATAGTGTTTAGTCTAAAGAGCATGTGCAGTTGCAAAAAAGTTGTTGCTAAGAGTATCTTTTCTCTGTGGGACTCGGGTGTAAAGATTGGAAGGGATGAGGCTAGCTAAATTATTTGAGGAACCGGTTCTAGTTTGAGGATCGAGTCTTAAGCGAATAAAAGAATTGAATGGGTGGAATGTCAGTTTGCAAACTCTCACGTTATAACTTTGCTAGTGCTCAGAAAAAGTTAGACCTGATTGTCTTTCTGCTAGCTAGTGGGTCCTACAGCCGGGTCTAAGACATTGCAGCAAATTTTGCTTTGCTAGACTCTGTATGGGTGGCAGACTTCATCTCAACAAAATTCTCAGCACATTGCCCATGCCCTAACCATTTAAATTACATCCAAATCATACAGTACTGTTCTTGCATCTTTAAGCTGCCTTTGAATATTCACTGAACTTAGGGGCTGTTTGGTTTGAGACTAAGTTTGCCTAAGGTTGCCACACACAATGTTAGGCAAGTTTGACCAACTTAGGTGGATGTTTGGTTCCAGCCACATCTTAGGCAAGATGATTTTTTCTACACTAGGGCCCCAAATCACATACACTCAAAAAGTGTGGCAAGATTCCGTTAGGCCTGCCAACTTGTGGCTCCAGTTTTATTGAAATGACCTTCGGCAAGTTTGGCGAAAAATTGTGGCATTGCTAGGCCTAGAACCAAAATAGCCCCCAAGAGAAACAGAAAAATACAATATTTTTTATCTGAATTACGAGGTTACTGTTAGACCTGCATGTTTAATTGCTCGATCTTGGCTCTTTTCGAACTTTAGCATGTATTTTTAAGAATGATGCTATACGAACAACACTCTCCTGCCCGATCTGCACACGATGGGTCGAAACAACCATTAGGTTGCATCATTTAGCTAATCACCGCCGTTCAAAGTAGGCATCGGCTGAATCGTGTGTGGATCGTCGTGTGCAGAGCACTTCCGTATTTTTAATGCTTTGCAGTTGCTCCCATGAGTTGAGTAACTTGAGCCTGCATCTGTCTTCCATTCTAATTAACTTATTATGTTTTGCAGACTACATTGCACAAAGGTTGCATTTTCTTGTACAGATTGTACTGTTGAGTCTTATCATTTGTCTTTTCCTAATTCTGTTTGTTGCTATTTGCCAGAGATGATATTGTCTTCAGAGACCCTTTCAATAAATTCGAGGGCATTGACAATTACAGAAGTTTATTCTGGGGATTGCGCTTTACTGGACGGATCTTCTTTAAAGCATTATGGGTTGATATAGTTAGTATATGGCAGCCTGCTGAGAACCTTATTATGATTCGCTGGATTGCCCACGGCATTCCTAGGGTCCCATGGGATGGCCATGCCCGCTTTGATGGTGCCTCCGTTTACAAACTCGACAGGAATGGGAAGATCTATGAGCACAAGGTACATAACATTGCTACGAACCCACCGACAAAGTACAAGGTCCTGTCTGTTCAAGAGCTAGTCAGATCACTTAGCTGCCCATCCACTCCGAAACCAACGTATTTCGAGGCTTCATCGCAATCTTTGAGCACGGCGCCGCTTTATTCGAGGTTGGCGTGGATCAGACGCCATGTTTCGCTGCGCCATATGCTTTCTCTAGCAAATCTTAGAGAAGGATAGTGTGGGTTTGGCATGATACTTACAAATTTACCCTTTTTGTTGTATTGTAGTTACCAGTCACTAATGAGTAGTAGTATTGAATCATAACTGTTGTATATATGTACAGAGACAAATTTATACAGAATAAAGTTGCTCTTGGTTGAGCTGTATAGACTGCAGTGCTGAGTATGTTTGTGAGCAAGCTGATTTGGGGCATACCTGTTCCGGTTCCCTGAAGTCGCCGATCTAGACATCACCACGGTCTCCAAAACCACGAGTTTGACTACTAGTTTTATTACAGCATTATATCGATAAATCCGAACTAAAATTACATATTGCGAACCGTATGAAATCCAGCATTCTTTGTCTATTTTGTGATGTTAATAAATACTCAGAACAGAATGGTTGAGTAAATCAATTGGAAAGAACAAAGGTGCAACGTTCCCTTCTCCAAGATCTCACAAAATCATGTGCAAAATAACACCAATCTTATAAGAACTGGATGGATGGGGCATAATCAGGATGAGAACAGTAAATATTCATGGCCATCAGTCGATTTGATCATTAACAAATACTGTTATAAGCACAAACAGTGTCTCACATCGATATCTTCAAAATTATGCGTACTTTTTTACACCAATAGTAAATGAACCTAATATTTTTCATATACTTCGTCATGAGGCCCACGGCGATATGTCAGTAGTATATAATAAAATTGGGATAAATGATTTGAGATGTGTAGCACCAAGCAAGCGGTCTACAAAATTAATCTTGATTTGAAAATGGGAAAGTTTATGCATTTTATAGGAGCTTACTCAGCTTGAAAAATTAAAGCCACATGTTACTGGTCCAAAAAGCTCAAGCCTAACCGGATAAGCGAAAATAGTCACACCGAATAATTCAACCTGAACATGAACCACATATTTGATATGAAACTTAGGCCGTGTCCACTCACTCTTGCATGCCACTGGACAAAATAAATCGGGTCCTCACAAAACCTTCACGTCTCTCATACCTCCTCTTGCATTCGTACTGTCGACGCTGAACGAATAATGTTTTCATTCTCGATAAGAATATGATCTTCCAATAATTCGCAGTAAGACGCAGGGCAGGCAATTCCTGGGCAACCTTCCAGTAGCCATCAACCCCAGAAGTTGCCCTTCCAGTAAACAAAAAAATAAAATCCAAACGGGCAATTCCACGGGCGCGGCGGCAAGTTTTGGCGCTAGTTGTGGAATAAATCAGGCCAAGTCTCTATCAATGCTATCATGCTCGTGAACCACACAAGCATCAGCTAGGCGCTACCTGTTTATGCAGAACAGCAGAAGCAACACTGATGCAGACTGTCAGGGGAAGACACAAGCAGGACCAGGGATGGAACAATCTTGCACGGTGATGTTTTTCATCAACAGGAATACAGGAAAAGTGTGAGCTCTGAATGACACCTACCCTAGTTAAAGTTCCTCAGTAAAGACCTCGTGTTATTCGCTTGATATCGTCCGTGCCTTTGATTCGACATGGAACAACAGCGATAGGGCATTATACATCTCCCAACTTCCTTCCATTTTCGTAAGGGCCATCTGACGACCAAAGTAAAACTGGAAATTGCATAAATGTCGACAAAGACGAAACATCATGTACAACCTTTGTACTTCTGTATTAATGCTTAGAATCCTCTGGTTAAATACAGGCAATTTCGACCAGAAAATGTCTAAAAGTGTCCACATTGAACAATGACTGAAAATTATTTCAGTGCTATAATTTTACCGTATTTAAACTAATATATAGTTATAGAAGTAGTAAGTAAGAGTACTGTCTTGGAGGTCGCAAGAAATCACTAGTGTCATTTATGTCCTTCTGAGGGCTCTGTTACTAAACCAGCATAAATTTGTGCAACAAGTGTTAGGAGGTGACAACCATGTGGTGAACGGGAGATGGCTATGGTGCAAGCAAAATTGGTAATGGTCACTAGAGGCTGTGGAGTAAGCGGCAAGGAAGTAATATTGGTCACAGGAAGAGTTGGCAAGTTTGGCTGCTCGTCTATTATTGTAGCAATATTGGCTTTGGTGATTAATCAAGTTCTTTGATAAACCTATTTTTGGGAGTGACAGAAAGGATACGAATCTTGGTCCATAATTGTTTCAACACATATTTAGCCTACATTCGTAACAGAAGCAAATATGAAATTGAGCTGTACAAAACTGTGTCATTTAAATATACAGCTTCATAATAGAAATAAATAAAAACCAATAAATTGCAAACATTTTGTAACAATAATGCAGGTAAAACATTTCGATACAAGATAGCCTCTACTGTGAGTAGTAGGTAAAAATTAAATGCAAAACCAGCTCAATCTAGTATCCCGCAAATAGGAAACCAGAAGTGATTATAACCATTTGTAAAAGTAAAATCAATAATACTGTTAAAGTTTCTACCACGATAAAAAGCAATCCATTTACATTTTGTTTATTCATGCAGCATTCCCTAATTTCAAGTATCATTCTTTTGGCTGCAGAAAAATATAAGGGCATCTACCAGTCATGGTAAATATGATACTTTTTCAACGTACAGAAATCATGACATATGGTTAAAAGTAAAGCAGCGCTAAATTTAAAGAAATTAATCGCAAATTATTCGTGGTGATGCTTTTGGAAGGAATAGGATGCCACACCATTATCTGACGTGTCTATAGACAGTTGGCCAGTGAAGATTTCGCGATCCATCATTAATCCATTCACGTTAGGCTCACTGATGGCATCGCTCCATGCAAACTCTAATCTCGACATCGTTCCATACGCGGACAGGCCATGAGGAATCTGATGCCATGCAGCATGAGATCACAAGCTTTGCAGAATCTGTCTCTTCTTGTTTTCTGGTGCTGAAATGCCCAGGTCTCGTAATCCTGCCAAAAGACAGGTACAAAAAGAATCAAACCATACCTAAGCATCCGTGCATGCGCACACAGATCCTAGCATTATACAAGAGTGATTAAATCATAGATCATAAATTTGATCATCATCATCATAGCCTAGTCAAGCATGGGATATGACATATACACTTTTTGTTGCAGATTAAAGATTACAGTGGCCGTTGAAAATTAGGTAAAAATTTAGCAAATGGCACACGGATCAGGAAAGATCATCTGATTAGCAATATAAACCCTATTTATTGGCCTAATAACTCTGGTCTCTACCACAGCAATGTTTTTTTAGAGTAGCAGAGTAGCAACCAACAAAAATACAGAAGTTTTAAATAGCGGGCTATAGCGGAGGGGCATCACGCTAAACGGCATCCTGTACAATTTTGCGGCGCTATAGCGTCAATTTATTTTATTTTCAGGCTGCCGCTATTTGCCATAGCTCGCTATTTAAAACTTTGAAAATACCTAGTCCTATCCTTGTAGTATGCAGTCTTTGCTGCCCTGCATCTTGGAAGCTAGCAAGAATGCTGGAGACAGATGACAAGTTTGAACTTTGGAAGGAACATTCTAATTTATCAGATATGTTCAAACATGTTTTTTCTTGGTGAAACTTCATCTCTTTGGTCGCAAAGAGATTTGCTAGATAAGCTGATAAGTATGCAGTATTTATCAAAATCAAGAACCATACTAGTAAGCAAAACTAGCAGAAATCCTTCAACTTCTGGGTTTTCCCTGTTGTCCATGAACCAGTAAAGATTTTCTGATCACACCAAAAGTTCATTTTGAGAGTCGAGATTTTGGTCTCATGGATCTAAGCAGCAGATTGCTTCACGTATGCATTTAGAATATATGCATGTGGTGGAGAGTCTAAACCATTCTATTGATGATATTTCGTGGTAGTAATCATCCAAAATAAAGACGACATGCCTCTATTAAGGATCTGCTCCAAACATGTCCACTCTCAGACAGCGGGAAGCTGCGAACCTGGCAAACAATAGACCGTAAACTACAAATCAGTACCGGAAAGATGGCATTATTTCAGATGGTAGATTCCAATTCTCTATCAATACCTACATTATTGAGTGAGAGCATCTCGAAAATCACCTGCATTAATACTTCCATCAGTTATTTTCAGAAGCTATATTCTCCTCATGTGACACTATGCCGGCTACACCACCCCTTTATCTACTTGCACTTTAACCTCCCAAGGAAGCTATATATACCCTCTGTCCATCCATAAGACTCTACACTTCAACAGCTCAACTCAAGCACAAATACAACAGCCACATTGGCGTTATCTGAGGCTCTCCGTGCAGTCCCTAGAGCTACTGTGTAAAGGACATCCTCAGTTGGAGAATGAATGGCAAGAAGGGTAGTATAAGGATAGATATTCGCCAGCCCTCAAAAAGCGTGGAGCAAGAAAGTGTAAAGAAGCAGATCAGTGAGAAAGGCCAGTCCCCAAGTAAATGGCTATGTGATGTCTGGGACTTTGCTAGGCAGGACACAAACAGGGTCACCTTTGCACTCAAAGTTGGCCTTGCTTGCCTCCTTGTGTCACTTCTTATACTCTTTCGTGCACCCTATGACATCTTCGGGACTAACATCATATGGTCCATCCTCACTGTTGCTATTATGTTCGAGTACACTGTCGGTAAGTAACACCAGTGTCATGAGTAGCTAGTTAAAACAGCTGCTTGAAACATTTCGAACACTATTTAAATATGCTATGTTTGTTTTAGATGAGCATTGATGGAAAATATGCACAGATATTTATGAATGGAAATCCTAATAGTTTAAGCTATCTGTAGGTGCAACATTCAATCGTGGATTCAATCGAGCTCTTGGAAGTGTACTTGCTGGAGTATTTGCGGTTGTCGTTATTCAAGTGGCTATGTTTTGTGGCCACATTGCAGAACCATACATCATTGGTTTCAGCATCTTTCTTGTTGGTACGTCTTAGAGCTAAGCAGCAATGAACAGATATGAAATCATATAAGCCATGACTTTATTCATTTGTATTAACAAAAAAAGAAATCCAAGTTAGAACTTTTCTTTACAGCACTTGATTTCAGTTTTCTTCAATATTTTTACTGTGCAATAATATGATATGCAGGAGCTGTAACATCCTTTATGAAGCTATGGCCATCACTAGTTCCATACGAGTATGGTTTCCGAGTTATCCTATTCACCTACTGCTTGATCATTGTATCGGGCTACCGTATGGGAAACCCCATCAGGACTGCAATGGATAGACTCTACTCAATTGCAATTGGAGCCTTCATAGCTGTTCTTGTGAATGTCACCATTTGCCCAATCTGGGCAGGGGAACAACTACACAAGGAGTTAGTTACCAACTTAATTCTCTGGCAGACTCCTTAGAAGGTCTTGCCATAGTCCTCAAGCTAACTTTTTTGAAGTCAATCACAAATGAGGTCATATAACACAACCCTTCTACTTTCTGTTGCTACAGAGTGCGTCAAAAAGTATCTAAGTGACGACGGTTCCGAACATCCTGATTTCTCAAAAACAGTCATGAATGACTTCCGTGATGAACCAGCATTCAGGAAGTGTCGAGCTACGTTAAATTCATCAGCAAAACTCGACTCGCTGGTAAGTAGCCAGCCTTAGTTTTGTATGCTTGAATTATAATTACTCAACAGCATACCAGATAACACTTCGCTGGTGATATGGTGAACATTGTCCAGGCGAACTCTGCTAAGTGGGAGCCACCACATGGGAGATTCAAACACTTCTTCTACCCATGGGCAGAATATGTGAAGGTTGGCAATGTTCTTCGGCATTGTGCCTATGAGGTGATGGCTTTACATGGCTGCCTGCATTCAGAGATTCAGGTATTATAGTGATACTCCTGGCTTCACAAATTTATGTGCTGCACATACTCTGATCCTTCCTCTGCCTAGCTACAGGCCCATAACTGCAGTAGCTATTTCCAAAAATATGTATTGTTTTAACCAACTGTTTGATGCAAACATAATAATACATAGAATAATATTATAGAAGAGTTATACATAAAGAGAAACATGATACTTTGATGCATATGTGAACTATCTGAACTGATCCTAGGAAACAAATGCCAATATTGTGCTCCTTGATTTGAGAATAGAATTTGATACCTTCATTGGGTACTTTGCATGCAGGCTACTGGTTCTTTTGTCCTAGTTAGTCCCTTGTCCTAGTAGTGGAAAATACCATATTCTTATTCCATGATACAATACAACATAATATACTTAAGAAAGGAATAATTATACTTCACAAAGGACCAGCAAGGTGGGTAGTTAAAATCTAAGGGATGTTGTGAGAAAATGTGTCTTTTGAAGGACACGTCTGTAGTAAATATTCAGCACACCTTTGTCATAGGTCATATGGATCAAATTTGTCACTCTGCTTAAACACTAGCTTAAGATTCTTCATAGTTCACTACCAGAAGGAACTTTCTACTGGTTTCTTGCATGTGCAAGAGAAAAACAGGAGTTGCAACATAATCAGTTCACCAAATTAATAAAATGCCAAATATACCTTGGCTGGTAAAAGTAGCATTGCAAGTACCTGAGACTGTCAACTTGACTTGTGAGAACTACATCATACTCAGTTTGTGAACTGTATAGGTATATGCAAATTATGCCTATTTAGAAATGCAGATTCGTTTAAGAAATACCTTGTGCTGTAAGACTGCAAGTTAACTAAGTAACTGGCACCACAGGTTGAGAGTATGATCACAACTAAATATGGATAATCTTATCCAAGATAATGCAGAAAAGAATTAGTTGAAAGGTGCACCTTTCCTCACGATGTACTATTGTACTGGGTTGATTTAATTTTCTTATTTGTATACTTCCTAGAAAATTATATATTTAATAAGATAATCAGGAACCACTTTACCTTAATTTGCATATAAATATAGTCATTGCGTTATGCAGGCACCATACAACCTAAGATGTGCCTCCACTCTGAGATCTTAGATGCCACAAACCAAGCAGCAGAATTGTTGCGCAGTTTGGCAAAGGATGTAAACAACATGAAGTGGAGCCTTCAAACAAGCCTACTCAAGCATGTGCATGTCTCAACTGAGCGTCTGCAACAATCAATTGACCTGCACTCCTACCTCTTTACTGTAAATCATGAAGACAACTCTGCCAAGCCACAACTGAAAACCTCCAGGGCTGTTACTTTCAACCTCAACATCAAACAAAATGATGACCCAGAAAGTATGATAGCTGAAGACATAACAACACAGGTAGCTGGGCCACTCCAACCTGAATCCTACCATGAGATGATGAAAAGGCACCAGAGGAGGCTGCATTCATGGCCTTCTCGGGAGGTGGATGATTTTGAAGATGATGAGAATGTCGTTTCTGATATGATTCTGAGGATGCGTTCACTTGAAAGTACCACAGCGCTGTCACTTTCGACTTTCGCATCACTACTGATTGAATTCGTTGCTAGGCTTGATCATTTGGTTGAAGCTGTTGAGAAGCTCTCCCAGATGGCCAGGTTCAAGCAGCAGACTGGAACCTAACCATTCAATGACACTGAAAATTAATGATTAGCAACAGGTTATAGAACAAAGTGTTTAGTTATTTACCAGAGCATCCATGGACCTAAAAGTTTTTTTTTACTCTTTCATATTCTAGAAAGGGGAAAGGTGTGTTTAGTTACTGATGTTCATCAGTGGACCTAGCAAATGTAATAGAGAATATACTCATAATCTATTCCCATTCAATGATATGCAGTACTGATTAATCTTATAAGAACAATCGGCATCATTTATTTCTCTGGAGTCACTAGTAGCAAAAATGAAGTTAAGAATGCATGCATCTGATGGTGGTCAGAAATATTACTGGCGATCAATCAAATTATATGTAACGAGCTGTTCACACTTCTTTTCCGTTAAATCTAATTCTCTTCTTACTCGCTGATTGAGCTTATCACCACCAAGTGCATTTGCCATTCAGCTAGACACCGGCGAATGAAATTCTACGCACTATCAGACTGCATAAATAATGGACAGAATTTGCTCTGCTCACGTCTTCATCCTGCATAGTGCATACTATCAAATCCAGAACAATGCACATCATCAATGTGCAAAATAACCTCCATCTTCCCAGTGGTACCAAGACGAGGAGGGCACAGGTTTGTCCAATCAAAGACAGATTACGGCAGCTACATCATTCAGTCAAGCAAACTACCGCGGTGAACATCACGCCGTGGTACACTGAAGAAAATGCACGCCAGTAGAAACCAAACAAGGTCATGCTACCGCCTAAGCAGTAACAGTTAATGAGAATCAACACAAGCATAGAGTCGAGCACCTGGTGTGCATTCCGGCCATGGCGGCGGGCGGGAGAGCACGGGATCCCTCGGTCACAGGGAGCTAGCGCGAGCACGGAATCGATCGACGGACTAACGCAACGATAGGACCGTCTGCGGCGATGGATGCTCACGCTCTCGTCGACTCCGTCGAGCTCGTGGCAAAACTGACGATCGCCGAAGACGCTGCTGCTCCGGACGTGCCGCCGCCGCCGCCGCTGCAGCTGCTTGTTGCCAAGCGAACCTTTGAACGTGGGCTGGCCCAAAACAGTGGTCCAGGCCTCTCCAGGAAAATGGCAGCCATTTGAGCCTACCTACCAACAACCCGTTCGAACTCTATCCACTCCCAACGGCCAAGAGCAAGCGGCTGGTAACCGCTCAGTCCGTCCCGCCCCGCCCCCGCAGGTCGCAGGTCGCAGCCCCCGCCGCGGCGCCATGGCCTCCGTCACCTCCTGCTCTTCCACCGTATTCACCTCCTCCTCCTCCATACCCTACCGAACAAGGACGCCTCTTCCATCTCTCCGCCCGCCGCCGCGTCTCGCCAGCCTTCACGGGCGACCGGTACAGTGCACCTGAACCTCATCCCCAAACGGAGGAAAGAGATAGATAGCTCCCTGCCGTACCGGAAGACCTGACGTGAAATCGCCTCCGATCGATGCAGGTGCTGAGGTGCCTAGCTAAACGCGACCCGGGCGAGGCGCCGCTGCTTGGAGCTCCTGTGGTTTCTGACGAGAGAGAGGCTGAGCCGGCAGGTCGGGACAGTGGCGGGCTCGCGCCGTCCGATGCGTCGTGGGGGCTCGCGTTCGCGGCGGCGGCGGGGGTGCTCATGATCCAGGGGTCGCAGCAGGCGCTGGCCGGCACGCAGTTCATGGGCCTGCAGCCGCCGGCGGACGTGCTGGGGGATCTCGGGGACATCAGTACAGGTTTTGCTTCAGTTAGGAGAACTGCCTCTGACCTTAATTTGGTGCTTCCGTTTATTTCCGTCAAGCAAGTGCATGTCGTGTACATTTCTGATGCTGTCCTCGTGTCCGAAATTCAATTTCAGGCTTTTCTGCTGATTTTCTTTTCTGAGCTAGGAGACAGGACGTTTTTCATTGCAGTGAGTATATCCATAAACACACAGTTAGATTATTTTGCCATGGTTAGAATCTTTAGAGGCTTCAAGACTTCGTACACAATGCTTGCCTGCATGTTCTATTCCGCAAACTACATGTTGAAACCGGCAGACTGAACTAAATGTTGCATGCATACATCCAGTTCAAAATCCGGTTCGACCAAACCGCAAAACCCACTATGAACATTGAACACCCCTACCAGCAGTAGTGCATTCTATTTCACAAGTTATGTCGCTTCCTATTTACTTCGCACTGTGTGGTACACAAGTAATTTGGTACCAATGTGTATACAAAAATGAGTCATTGATAAGTGCTACAGTTTCATGTGTTTCAATAGGCACTTTTAGCAGCTAGAAATTCCGGAGGAGTCATTTTTCTTGGCACATTTGGAGCACTTGCGTAAGTACTACAAATATATTTTTCTCTATACACTACGTTGCTTCTCCTATACAGTTACATGCTTATGTGCTTCTAGTTATAAATTTTAAGTTATACAGGAATATAAATTTTGCTATAGTCAGTAAATTAAAGTTCCACTTTTACTTGAACATATCAGACTTATAAACAAGGTTGATCTTCTTGGGTATTAACAGGGTAATGACAGTTATATCTGTAGTCCTTGGTCGAGCATTTCACTACGTTGATGGCGTCCTTCCATTCAGGTGATTGCACTTGTTGTTGAAGTTTTAAAGAGGACCTTCTATCTGCTACCCTTAGTTAACGGCCTTCTGTTTGCTGCTCTTAGTGAAGAACCTTCTAACTGCTAATCTTATCTGATGTGCCTCTTGGCATATGCAGTTTTGGCGGTACAGATTTCCCAATTGATGACATTCTTGCTGTGTGTCTCTTGGTAAGCAAAAAAGATCTCATATCATTGTTACATTTACAAATATACAATTTATTGAAATCGTGATCTATGACATACTCAAATATATACTTAGAAATCAGTTTTTCTTTAAACAAATTGAAGTGTGTGCAGGGTTATTACTATTGCAATCCTTTTTGAGGTTTGAAACCATTATCATGCCTGACAAGCTTAATTGGATTTAGGTATACTATGGAGTTACTACATTACTTGATGCAGCTTCAGGGGATGGAGAAAAGATGAATGAGGAGCAAGAGGAGGTAGAACTTTAAAATTTAAATTCTTAGGTTTAGTCTAGTATATCCTCAAATTTCAGGTCACAATATTCTTAATATGGATCTTAGAAAAAAACACATTCATACCTTTTAATCAACTAAGACTTAACTGGTGAATATACTGCTCTACCAATTTTATATTTAATGTCTTGCTTTATGCATAATATACTTAAGATAATAATATGCATAATATCCAATCTTCTTGGCCTTCTATCATGTGCTTATATTGTAAACCTTTTAAGAAGTACATCAATATTATCTATTACATAATGAAGAGCATAGTCTTCAAAAGAAGTATTCAAAAAGGTCATCCATACAAGATCACTGAAATAAGGAATATACTGTAGAAGTTATAGTTACATATCTAATCAAAGCCTTTGCAGTTGCTTGGTGCACTTGATATTCTTGTGCTTAGCCCTTTTTCTGTCTGATAGTGAAACTGCTTTATAACACTATACTGAACAATGGCAGGCTGAGATAGCAGTTTCGAAGTTTTCTGGAAATGGTGCAGGATTAGTGTCTGTCGCCAGTACTCTTGCTAGCACATTTGTTTTGGTTTTTGTTGCTGAATGGGGTGATAAATCATTTTTCTCAACAATTGGTATAGTTCTTACTACCATTCCATACAAGTGTGAGATTCTATTTTCACAACCAACATTGACACTTGTTCCTTGTTCTTTCACAGCACTTGCTGCGGCTTCATCCCCTCCGGGTGTCATTGCAGGGTCGCTTGCTGGTCATGGTGTTGCAACATTGGTAAGAAACAGCAGTACTTACAAAATTCACACCAAAATGGTCCTAATATGCATAAACATTCTCGTGATAACTTATCTGTAGCCAATGTACTAAAACACTATAACATTGCATTTGATGGAATGCTGGAATTCATTAGTGCTGTGGTCATTTATCCGAGTCCTACTTGTTCTGTTGTTGTGCCAGCCTTGTGTTTTGCAACTGCCTTCTCTTGTTGATCAGTTTTTGCATGTGCTTGTTAACTTAACACCTTCAGTGTATTATCAGGATGCAATGTTTATTTAAGTTCATCTAAGGAACTTCTTTTAGTTAAAATCTACTCTGTTTATTGACATAAACACTATGAGCAGCACTCTAGTTATTCTGTTGCTTATTTTGGCTCTGGCTCTTATGGAGATTGGCATTAACCTATTTCTCCTCCTGCAGATTGCAGTTCTTGGTGGCTCTTTGCTGGGGACATTCCTATCTGAAAAGGTAAATCAGTACTACCATGGGAACCTGATTTCTCATGTGAATGGTTTTTTTTTCCGACTAACATCCCTAGCAAGCGGCATTGTTATTTAGAAGAAACTACCGGGGAGGCCAAGTCTCGAACCCGGGTGGGCTGGGCAAGCACGGTCGCCTCTAGCCAACTGAGTGATGCTCAGTTCTCCGTGTAAATGAATTTGACTTAGACTAGTCATAGTGGGAGTAACATAGGTAGTAACATGCATCCTCATGCAATGCCAACTAGGCATAATGGTGACATGGCATAGTACTCCCTCCGTTCCATAATCCTTGTCGTGGTTTTAGTTAATGGAGGGAGTGTTAAATGAGGAAAGAGATGATGATGGTAACATATTATGTGGTGTGGATTACATTTGTTTGTCACTCGATCAACCCTTTAACATATAATTTGCTAGTATAATATCAACTGATTCTTATACCTAAGCAAACCGTTCAATTTCATGCACTAATGAGCTCATGCAAAAGCGTAGGCCATCAGGAAAAGGCGCTGTAAGGAAATCTACTTCATACTTAAGCACAGGCTGTTATAGAAAAATAACAGAATATTTTGTCGCCTCCATTTTATTATGGTGAATAATGTCGACTTTAGGGATTTCTTTTCAGCTGTGGAGATGGTATCTGTCAAATTTTTAGAAAACTTGAGAAATCTAAGATAAATTCTTGCACAATTTGTGTCGAACAATTCTGTCTCCATTCTCGTGCAGATTATAGCATACATTGGAGGGAGCCTTTTTCTAGCATTTGCTGCTGTGACACTAGTTGAAATCGCGACTTCATGACTTGAGAGGGGTCCCAAGATTCGCCGACATGGTACATAACAGGTGTGCATCCGATACATCATTTACTTGCAAAATGCTGCTACAGATAAAATACCATCCTCTAAGAAAACATTGTTTTTGTCCCAGTGCAGAGAAATCAGCAGTTTAGCTATTTCTCATGTGTAATAACAGTGGTACACTGATATGCTGAAAGTCTTGATTTCCACAGGAAATTTACTGTTCATATGGGAACACCATAGCATGCATTGGATGATTTGTTGTTGCTGACGAGAATTTCTGCCTCCTTTTCCACGGCATCCCTTTATCAGCATGATTGGTACTGAGACTCAGAGCACGTGGAAACCTCAAGTCCAAAGAGCATTTTTTTTACCTGTAGATGTCATTTGGGATTGGACCTGGGACAAAGAGCTGTAGATGTCATGTAGCCTTTTTTCTTACCCTTACCTTTTACCAAAACCTTTTTCAGGGAAAGCACACTGATTTGTTCAACAGTCACAGCACCGTGTAGTCATTACAGAAAGTCTATGGCACTGTGTTGAACTGTTTCAGTCTAGCACATCATTGTACTAGAGCATTTCGTCTTCCTACAGTACAAAGGTGATAATTGTTGCTAGGAGTCATACAGAGAATACATCGTCATATGAACAGAAGCAGCCTGTTGCAGATCTCAGTTTGCCTTGTGCTCTTTTTGTTACAAATTTACGACAATACCCCTCCGGGAGAGCAAAAATGATTACGCTCAATTATATACTATGTGACAACATCCAAAAAGCTGAACCAATGATTATGCTCAATTACAATCATAATACTAGTAGCAATTAGGGATACTGGCCAATTTCTCAGCGGCGAGGACTAAGCTAATCTAGTTATTAGAAGTTCACAGCATAGGAAGAGCTACTCGAACGGCATCTCTGTTCTTGGGATCCCCCCTGTAAATGGTCATCGTCTCCTCGTCGAGATCAACCAAGACGGTGCATAGAGTATACAGCGTTGGACCTGAAAAGTAGTCACCGGTGAAACAGGTCATGTTTTTGTAGCAAACTCCCTAGTTTTTTCGGTGCCCAACATACATGAGAAATGGCGTGCACTGAGATCACCTGTCATAAAGATCGGGTACTTCTCGTCGGCCGCGTCTCCGAGCACCGCGAGCGCCCCCTTCTTGGAGTCCATCGCGCACTGCGCCGCTCTCCTCTCCCTGCTCATGGAGTTCTCGTCCTGCACCTGCGTAAATATCCATCCACGCGGCACATGGAAGTTTACTCATCGCTCACTCAAGAGCTTGTTGAGCTGTACTGATCATGTCTACCTGCTCCACTTGGAGATGGAGGTACATGTTCGCGTGGAAGGAGGGCACCGGGCCGGCCTCCTGGACGGCAAACCGGTTCCGGGAGGCCGTCTCGACGGTGACGATCCGCCGGGCTCTCACGTCCATCAGGTTGTAGCAGTGCCCGATCGAGACGCCCGGCGAGCACACCCTGTACATCGCGTCGTCGAGGTCTCTCGCCTCCAGCAGGTCCCGCGACACGAAGTTCAGGGCGATGGCCCCCGCGGCGACCTCGCCGATCGCCGGCGGAACCGAGTCTAGCGTGAAGGCCTGAACATATCGAAATTCAGCAAGGATCGTGACAGTCCAGTCGCCTACGTCTGGCTGATCTGAGAGGACGTAAACGTACCACTCCGTTGCTGTTGAACCCGAAGGCGCAGGTCGGGAGCTCGCCGGCGTAGGTGTAGGCGGTGAAGGAAGATGCGCCGTCCGGCGACGTCGCCTTCACCACGTAGCTGAGGCGGAGATTGCAGGAATGCAGGATCAGCTGTGCGTTGATCGATCGGAAACGGAGAACGAGCAAGGCGACCAGTACGTACGTGTGGCCGAGCAGCGCGATGGTTGCGTCTTCGTTGTGCGCCGCGAACGCCGTCGACTCACTGACCATCAGGATGTCGGAGCAGTCGTCGTCGGGCTCGTCTTTCCGCTCGTGGTCCTTCTTTGGGATGAACGGACGAATCTCCTTCCTCAAGTTGACCAGAATCACCTGCTCAGCACACACATTCAGTAACTGAACAAAAATTCCCACGTTGCAGACGCCCCCGCGGGGGGGGGGGGGGGGGGGGGGGGGGCGGGGGGTTAATGAGAAGGAGAGTCTTTACGCGTGGGGGGGGGTGGGGGGGGGGGGGGGGGTTAATGAGAAGGAGAATCTTTACGTGTGTGTGTGTGTGGGGGGGGGGGGGTTAATGAGAAGGAGAATCTTTACGTGTAGGAGTGGCACGGCACTGCTTGCCCCAGTACCGGGGGTACCTCTCCCTGTTGGCGGCCTGGAGCGCGGCGACGAGCTGCTTGCCCGCCGCCGTGGAGGCGAACAGCAGAAGCTGCTCCTGCAGGAAGAGGTCCACTTGCATCCTGCTCCTGATCGTCTCGCTGAACCGCTGCCCCACGGCGAGACCCAGCTGATATCCGTCGGTGCAACGGCCGGCGTCGAAGACCTCGAACTCGCCGGCGTCCATGCGCAATCGAGCGTGGGAGCGTCCGCAACAGAAGGTATGCGACGAAGAGGGTGTTGCTTTGCTATTGCCTTATCTTCAAATCGCTGTGTGTGTGTGTTTTTTTTTTTTTTGAGACAATTCAAATCGCTGTGCTGTGATGAACGAACGGGATGGGGCCGGGTAGCTAAGATTTCCTTCTGCCAAGCCTGTGTCTAAATTTGGCCCATCAAGGTCCAGTGTACTTTTCATATCAGGATGTTGTTTGTTTGGCAGCAACTAATTAAGGGGCGCTTCTTCGGAAGCCTCCCAACGATCATTTGGGGTGGGCCGAGAGCGCGCCACTTGGCGCGCTCTTAGCCGCCGCCACGTGTCGCGCTCTGGGCGCTCCCTTCGGAATTTTTTTATTTTCCCGCACGCGTTTTCGGCTTTTTAAACGGGTTTTTTCGGCCTTTTGATTTTTCACCGGTCTTCCTTAACTTTTGAACAAAAAATATTAAAAAAAAAATTGCGCGAAAAAGCGCGTTTTTTTGCTTCCGCGAGAGGCACGGTTTTACTTCCACGAGAGGCACGGCCGTGCCTCTCGGAAACGGAAAAAAATACGTGTTTTCTATTTTTTTTCGTGTGTGTGTGTGGGGGGGGGGGGGGGGGGGGGTTAATGAGAAGGAGAATCTTTACGTGTAGGAGTGGCACGGCACTGCTTGCCCCAGTACCGGGGGTACCTCTCCCTGTTGGCGGCCTGGAGCGCGGCGACGAGCTGCTTGCCCGCCGCCGTGGAGGCGAACAGCAGAAGCTGCTCCTGCAGGAAGAGGTCCACTTGCATCCTGCTCCTGATCGTCTCGCTGAACCGCTGCCCCACGGCGAGACCCAGCTGATATCCGTCGGTGCAACGGCCGGCGTCGAAGACCTCGAACTCGCCGGCGTCCATGCGCAATCGAGCGTGGGAGCGTCCGCAACAGAAGGTATGCGACGAAGAGGGTGTTGCTTTGCTATTGCCTTATCTTCAAATCGCTGTGTGTGTGTGTGTTTTTTTTTTTTTGAGACAATTCAAATCGCTGTGCTGTGATGAACGAACGGGATGGGGCCGGGTAGCTAAGATTTCCTTCTGCCAAGCCTGTGTCTAAATTTGGCCCATCAAGGTCCAGTGTACTTTTCATATCAGGATGTTGTTTGTTTGGCAGCAACTAATTAAGGGGCGCTTCTTCGGAAGCCTCCCAACGATCATTTGGGGTGGGCCGAGAGCGCGCCACTTGGCGCGCTCTTAGCCGCCGCCACGTGTCGCGCTCTGGGCGCTCCCTTCGGAATTTTTTTATTTTCCCGCACGCGTTTTCGGCTTTTTAAACGGGTTTTTTCGGCCTTTTGATTTTTCACCGGTCTTCCTTAACTTTTGAACAAAAAATATTAAAAAAAAAATTGCGCGAAAAAGCGCGTTTTTTTGCTTCCGCGAGAGGCACGGTTTTACTTCCACGAGAGGCACGGCCGTGCCTCTCGGAAACGGAAAAAAATACGTGTTTTCTATTTTTTTTCCTTCCGCGAGAGGCATGGTTTTGCTTTCGCGACATGAACAGCCGTGCCTCTCGGAAACGAAAAAAAAACGTATTTTCTGTTTTTTTCCTTCCGCGAGAGGCACGATTTTGCTTTCGCGACAGGCACGGCCGTGCCTATCGGAAACGGAAAAAAACGTGTTTTCTGTTTTTTTTCCTTCCGCGAGAGGCACGGTTTTGCTTTCGCGAGAGGCACGGCCGTGCCTCTCGGAAAACGAAAAAACATGTTTTCTGTATTTTTTTTTCTTCCGCGAGAGGCATGGCCATGCCTCTTTCGGAAAGGAAAAAAAACGTGCTTCCGGTTCGGTTTTCTCGTCAGGTTTTTTTGTGAAAAAAAGTTCGTCAAAACCTATCAACATGGGATCTAGTTTTGAAGATCTCGACACGAGGAATACAATGGTGAAAACGGTTCAAGATTTGAGCGCACGGTTTAAGAGATAAAACGTTTTGAATAAACGGATCTACGAAAAAAGGAGAACTCTCAGGTTGAAACAAGTGGCGCGCATACTGTGCGCCACTTGTCGCAACCTGAGAAGCTGGGAGTGATCTTTGGAAGGAGTACTCCTCAATTAGTGATTTCATATTTTCTTGTTCGTATTTCCCTTTATTTTTACTCAGGCTAATTGTCAAAAGGATAAATGGGCCTGAGCCCAACCCTAGCCGCCACAATAGGTCTTCTCCACACTGCCGCCTTCCGTTCTTTCCCAAAATCACTAGTTAATGGTTATCCCTCGCAAAGGTCACTCCCACCCTCGGGCAGGCGTTGACAAGTGGCGCACTGCATGTTTTTTTTATCGTAGATTCGTTTATTAAAAATGCTTTATCTCTTGAACCGTGCGTCCAAATCCCGAACCGTTTTTACCGTTAGATTTCTCGCGTCGAGATCTTCGAAATTAGATCCCATATTAATAGGTTTCGACAAACTTTTACTTACGAAAAAAATAAAAATAAAAACCAGGAGGAAAAAACCGAAGCCGAAAGCACGTTTTTTTTTCTTCACTTTTTTTTTTCCGAGAAGCACACAGCTGTACTTCTTGCAGAAGCAAATCTGTGCCTCTACGAGAAGCAAATATGTGCTTCTTGTGGAAGCACAGTTTTTTTTCCGAGAAGCACAGTTCACGGAAGAAAATCTATCCTCCACGAGAAGCAAATTGGAAGCACAAACTTTTTTCCCTTACTAAGAAGCATAGCTGTGCTTCTTGCAAAAGCAAATCTGTGTCTTCACGAGAAGCAAATATGTGCTTCTCGTGAAAGCATAGATTTTTTTTCTCTTTCTGAGAAGCACAACTGTACTTCTCGTGGAAGCAAACAAAAAAATTCGCGCAAAAAAGTTCTTGATTTTTTTCTTCGAAACCTAGGGAAAACCGGACGAAAGGCCGAAAAAACACGAAAAACACATCTAAAAGACGAAAAACGCGTACAAAAGAAAAATTTAGAGGCAGCGTCCAACACGTGACATGTGGCGGCGGTTGGACGCACCACTTAGCGTTCTGTAAGGGCACCAAAAGTGAACTCTGTAGGTCCTCCGCAAGTGGTAACCTTCAGTTAGTCGCTCTCGGTCTTCCCAATTTCTATTCGCCGCCTTCTGCGCCAATTAACGTGTATTTTGTTAAATGGCGCTTGAATTGGAGCCTGAAGGAGTTCTGCATCAGCTGACCCATTTAAGTTTGCAGCAGGAGAGACATGTTCCCAATTAACGTGTATTTCGTTAATTGGCGTCTGAAGGCGTTCTGCATGGGCTTCCAGAAGCTTCCCAGTCGGGTTTTTTTTCTTTTTTTTAGTTTAGGTTTTTCTGAACCTGTTTTGTTTGATTTTCTTTTTCTTTTTTTTTATTTCTTGTTCCTTTTTCTTTTCTTTTTAAATTTTTAAATGCGTGAACTTTTTAAAAATTCAAAACTTTCTTCATATTCGTGATTTTTTTTGAAAATCTGCAAACTTTTTTCTATTTTGTGATTTTTTTTCAAATCGATGAACTTCTTAAAATTAGTGAACTTTATTTTTTTCAAAATTGATGAACTTTTTTCAAATCCGCAAACTTTTTTTCAAAATGTCGTGTACTTTTTTTATTCAAAATCGATGAACTTTTTTGAAATTCATGTTCTTTTTATTTCAAAATCGATGAATATTTTTCAAATCCACGAACTTTTTGTCAAACTTATATCAAATTCATGATTGTTTTTTCAACATTGATGAACTTTTCTCAAATCCGCGAACTTTTTTAAAAATTTGATTTTTTTTCTTTGTTTTTTGGGTTTATTTTAACCCATGTACTTGTTCAACATGTCAATATTCATTCGGTCAACAGTCGACCGGTCAACCGTGGAATCGAACGGGTGAGCAGCCATGCGACACGAGCGAGCAAGTAGCCGCCGCACACGAGCACTTGAAGCGGTCATTGATGGGCCGACCGGCGGAGCTGGCGCATGAGCACCACTGGAGGTAACGGGCGCACAAGGCGTTGACGAGGAGAATTCTTGTGTCTCATCCTATCCCCTGTCAGATGGCCTTGTCAGTGACTAGCGTAATGGGGCTCGCCTCGTTCTTTTTCTTACTAGCTCCGCTAGTAGGTTCTTCTTTTCCTTAATTTTTGGTTGCCTGACGTCATCGATGAGGTGGTGTGCCTATGGCGCATTGAAATTTTGTTTGGCCTCTCCCTAGCTCGACGACGACGTCCGATCTCATGTCAATGAAGGGCATGTGAGGTTACGTGTTGTCAAATTTGTTGGCTCTCTTTGAATCTTATAGTTTGTGTGTCAATCGAGAGAAGTAGTTGGCTGGATTTTCGTGTGGCCACTTCAGTCTCTTATTTTGGTTTGTTCTATTGACAAAGCGGAAAGTCGTCGGTACTCTTTGGTAGGGTGCCTAGCGTGGCCAGAAGTACCAGGACAGAGCCCACACGCACAAGTTACCAAGGTTCGGGCCACCGAAGAGTAATACCCTACATCTTGCTTGTTATTGTTATTGATGGTGGAGGATACCTCGTGCAAGGGAATACAATGATGTAGATGAGATGGCTACCGAGAGTTGTTCTACGTGAGAGTAGATATGTCTAAGGGCCCCTAGACCCCCCTGATATACACGGTGGGAGCTAGGGTTTACATGAGGGAGATGCGATTTATCCATCCGCCCTTCTGACTTGGAGTCCACGAAGGTCCCAGAACCGCCTATAGGTTGCCCTGGGCCCCATCCAGTGTTTGTCTTCTTGGTGGGCGTGAGGGGCCCACCGCAGGGCTGATTGCGACGCTCCCCATGGAGAAGCCACCCCTGGTGTGCAGCACAGTTAGTAGCCCCCGAGCCTGTCTGGAGCTTGAGAGTCTTTAGAGCCCGAGCGGGCTCACTGCTTCGCCTCTTGGTAATTTGGGAGCTCTGTCCTGATGATCATATCGCTTCTCGGGGCCTCCCTGCCCTGGGCTCGCAGCTTCTTCGTAGTAGTCCTGTGTTGCGGGGCTTTGTGACCTTCAGGCGTCCTGAGGTCGTCGGGCTGTCAAACGGCGTTTGGGCAATCATGGGCCTGCAAAATTGATCTGGGCCGCTGTAGGGAGCCCAGGCGTCGCTGCCGCCCGGGCCATTACCAATCCTCCACGTGTTGCCGCCGGTATTGGCGGAACCGCAGGGATTCGTTCCATAAATTGTGAGGAGGGGATTGTTCATCGAGGTGATGTTGCACCAAATCCCCTCCCATGTAATCTCGTAGTGCACACCGCCTTCATCTGTCGCGGACCGCATCTCCCTCTGAATACCTTTACCAGGGAAATTCTGACCAATTACGGACTGCAACTTCACCACCTAACCCAAACGGGGTGCTGCATCTGTCCTGCTTCGCAATCCTCTGTGAGTACTTCCTCGGAGTTCTTCCTCACTTTGGCCTCTAGAAGCATTTCTTTGAAGTTGTGCCACGTCTGAAGGGGGGGCAAGATTCTGTCCTGCGGGGGGGGGGGGGGGGGTGATGACCCACAAGTATAGGGGATCAATCTTAGTCATTTCGCTAAGTATGAGTGTTGAACCCAGCGAGGAGCAGAAGGAATTGATAGGCAATTTTCAGCAAGGATTTCACTGCAAGTGTTGTAAGATAGTTTTGATAGGTAGTTTGTAGCAAGATAATTGATAACAAGTAACAAAAGTTGCTAGGTGCAATAAGTGGCCCAATCTTTAATTGTGCTAAGGACAAGATGATAATACTTCTTATAGTGATTAAAACACTCTTGAGGACACACGGGAATATCGCCAAGTTACTTTCACCACGATTCATTGACTTAACGTTCATCGCCTTGATAAGTGTTATGTGGGTGGACCAGAGCTAAGGTACTATTCTTGAACAAATACCAACTTATGATTATACCCTCCATGTAAGCATCCGCAAATACAAGAGAGAAGTAATTAAGATAAATCCAACCATAGCATTAAACATGTGAATGCAAAACAGCTGTAAAAATCAATACATAAACTGGGTTTAGGTTTCTGTCACTCCCGCAACCCATCATCTACAAAATAATTCCACAATGCCTTCCCCTAGGCCCAAAGATGGTGAAGTGTCATGTAGTCGACGTTCACATAACACCTCTAGAGGAAGAACAACACAACATAATATCAAAACGTTGAACGGTGATCAACTTCACATGATTACTAATAACAAGACTTCTCCCATGTCCTCAAGAACAAACAGAGCTACTCACAACTCATCATATAGTTCATAAACAGTGGGTATAAATATATGATTAACAATCTGAACACAACAATCTTCCACCAATTAAACCAACTAGCATCAACTACAAGATGTAATCAACACTACTAGCACCCCCAGGTACCAATCTGAGGTTTGATACAAAGATTAAGCACAAGAGATGAACTAGGGTTTATAGATTAGATGGTGTTAGTGAAGATGTCGAT
The DNA here is from genome assembly GCA_039707655.1 of Elymus sibiricus. Taxonomy (NCBI): domain Eukaryota; kingdom Viridiplantae; phylum Streptophyta; class Magnoliopsida; order Poales; family Poaceae; genus Elymus; species Elymus sibiricus. Next base: position 130,290,525 of record CM077668.1, read on the forward strand.
GAAAATGGTGATTCTCGCGATGAGAGGAGTGTTGGTGATGATGAAGGCTTCGATTTCCCCCTCCCGGAGAGCAAAAGTGCTCCGCCCCTGTTCCGCCTCGCAGACGATAGCGGAAAGTCCCAAAACTTTTCTGTGATTTTTTCTAGGGCAAATGGGATTTTATGGGAAAAGGACGTCGGGAGTGGAGCCACCAGGGCCCCACATGGACACATGGCGCGGCCAGGGGGTCACCGCGCCACCTGTCCATGTGGTTGGCCGGTGGACCCCCACTGGCTCATTTTTGCTCCATAATTCTTCATATATTCCAAAATAATTATCCAAAAATCCACGGCTCATTTTGATCTCCGGAGAATTGCTATCTGTGTTGTTGCTTTTTTTAGGTCAGATTTCCAGCTGCCGGCAATCTCCCTCTCTTGATGTATGTTGCATTTTAAGAGAGAAACAACATTAGAATTGCATCATATTGTGAAATATAACATTGAAATAAGATAAATAACAGTAAGAAATAATGATGCAAAATGGACGTATCAGCTCCCCCAAGCATAGACTCCACTTGTCCCCAAGCGTATATCGAACTCAATAAACATGACCACAAGTTTATGGAGAGAGGTGTCGATAATAAAGAATATGGACATGGCAAAATCATATTTATAGGCATCATCATATATCATGAACAACAAATTTTACTCATATAATCAAGTACAATCTATTCACATGTTAAGGTATAGACAATAAATTCTCTTGAAGCTCAACAAACTATGTTTTCAGTCATCAAACAATTGCAATTCATTTTATTTTCCAGAAGAGTCTATGTAAGAGCCTTTATTTAGCAAACTTCACATACTCAACTATCATATAATCTTCTAATGATTGCTGGCACTTGATACGTCCCCAACGTATCTATAAGTTTTCATTATTTCATGCTATTATATTATCAATCTTGTATGCTTTATATGCCATTTTATATCATTTTTGGGAACTAACCTATTAACTCAGTGCCCAAGCCAGTTCCTGTTTTTTTGCCTATTTCTTTGTTTTTCAAAAAATCCATACCAAATGAAGTCCAAACACGATGAAACTTTACGGTGATTTTTTATGGACTAGAAGAGACCCTACAAGCTCCGGGGGGGGGGGGGGCAGACGATCTATGAGAGAGCCACAAGCTCACACGACGTGCCCCCAGGGGGCGCCACCTGAGCTTGTGGGCCACACGGAGGTCCATCTAACCTAATTCCAGTGCTATAAATTCCCATAAATCCTGAAACCCCCAGAGTGAGACCCGAAACAATTTTATCGCCGCCGCAATACTCTGTTCTTCCGCGATCCTATCTGGAGGCCTCCGCCGGTACTCTGCCGGAGGGGGAATTGATCACGGATGCCATCTTCATCAACCTTGCTGCCTCCATGATGATGCATGAGTAGTTCCCACAGGACCCACGGGTCCATAGCAGTAGCTAGATGGCTCTCTCTCTCTCTCATCTTCAATACAATGTTCCCTTCGGAGATCGATTTGATGTAATCTTTTGCGGTGTGTTTGTTGGGATCCGATGAATTGTGGGTTTATGATCAGATTATTCTTTGAAAGTATTTGAGTATTTTCTGAGATTTATCTATGTGTGATTTTATAGCCGTGTATTTCTCTCCGATCTATCTATCTTCTTTGGCCAATTAGATTGATTTATCTTCAGTGGGAGAGGTGCTTGGTAGAAGGTTCAATCTTGCGGTGACCTTACTCTGTGACAGGAGGAGTTGCAAGGCATGTATTTGTATTGTTGCTACTAAGGGTAAAATGATGGGGTTCGATCATATTAATTGATTTAATCTTGTCTACATTATATCATCATGCTCCAAGCATTACTCTATTTGTTATGAACTTAATACCTTAAGATGCATGCTGGATAGCGGTCGAGGGGTGGAGTAATAGTAGTAGATTTAGTAAGATTAACGGTCTACTTGTCTCGGACGTAATGCCTATATATTGATCATGCCATGAATATCATCATAACTATGCGCTTTTCTATCAATTGCCCAATAGTAATTTGTTTACCCACCGATACTATGCTCATGAGAGAGATGCCTCTAGTGAAAGCTATGGCCCCGGGTCCATTCACTTTATATTTATTAAAACCCTAAAAATACTTTGTTGCAATTATTTATCTATTATTTTACTTTATATTTATATACCTATCACTATCAGATTTAATCCTTGCAATTAACGAGTACAAGGGGATTGACAACCCTCTTGCCCATGTTGGGTGCAAGTATTTGCTTTGTGTGTGTGCTGGTACTGCTTACCGGTTTTGCGTGGTGTCTCCTATTGGTTCGATAAACCTTGCTTCTTAACTTTGGAAAATACTTTCTGCTACTATACTACATCACCCATCCTCTTCGGGGAAATCCCAACACCTATCACAAGTTGCAGAAGAATTTCTGGTGCCTTTGCCGGGGAGTACTTCACCAAAATCCTACAGCTTCCTTCACACACATTTATCATTTACTTGTTATACTTTCTTTTTGCAAATTGCCTTTTTGTTTGCCTTCTCCTTTTCATCTCCCTTCACTTCTCTAAAAAAATCAAAAATACCAAAAATACCCTGTGTGCTTTCATTGCTTGAATCGCCATTAGGTCTACTCAAGAGAATACTAAGTTGGGCAATTTTTTGAATACTAATAATAATGATTTTATTAGTACACCTATTGCTCCTCCTGCCACTAGTGCAGAGTCATATGATATAAAAGCTGCATTATTAAATCTTGTTATGAAAGAACAATTTGCTGGAAATCCTAATGAAGATGATGCATCCCATCTTAATACTTTCGTTGAATTATGTGATATGCAAAAAATGAAAGATGTGGATAATGATATTGTGAAATAGAAATTATTTCCTTTCTCGCTTAGAGATCGAACTAAAGCATGGTTTGCATCTTTACCTAAAATAGCATTGATTCATGGAACAAATGTAAATATGCCTTTATTGCTAAATATTTTCCTCCCTCTAAGATCATATTTCTTAGAAATTGAATTATGAATTTTAAACAACATGAGCAAGAACATGTTGCACAATCTTGGGAGAGAATGAATTTGATGATTAAAAATTGTCCCACGCATGGATTAAGTTTATGGATGATAGTATACAAATTTTATGCGGGACTAAACTTTGCTTCGAGAAACCTTCTAGACTCAGCTTATGGGAATCTCACTTGGAGAGGCTATAAATCTCCTCAATAACATGATGGAAAACTACTCCCAATGGCATACCGAATGAGCTCCAACTGGTAAGAAGGTAAATTATGTTGAAGAAGTCCCTAACTTGAGTGATAAAATTGATGCCATCATAAATATGCTTACTAGTAAAAATGCTCAAATTGATCCAAATGATATTCCATTGTCTACTTTGATTGAGCAAAATAATGATGCTATTGATTTGAATTTTATTTCAAGGAATAATTTCAATAGTAATGCTTATAGAGGGAATTTCAACAATCCTAGACTGTATCCCGGTAATCCATCTAATAATTATGGTAATTCATATAATAATAATAATAATAATAATAGGATACATACCTACTAAACTAGAGAACAATATTAAAGAATTTATTAGTTCTCAAAAGAATTTCAATACTATGGTCGAAGAAAAATTAAGCAAAGTTGATGATATGTCTAGAAACATGGTTAGACTTGTGTATGATGTGGATAATCTTAAAAATAAAATTTTGCCACATAAAAAGGATGAAATATCCGAATCTTTAAAATCTATCCAAGTCACCATTGATGAAAGTAGAAAAAGAACGGAAAGGATGAGGGCTAGACGTGAATTTCTAGAAAAGGCGTTCGCATCCGGTTTTCATGATAGTAACGATGAAGAAGTCAAAATGATTAGGGTGACACCTATTGAATCTTTATTTAGTAATATAAAACTTTATGATAAAGGGACTGGAGATGAGTCAACTTTAATTAAGCGGTGTCCCGATAATTCGGAGGGTGATGATCATAGTGCTAAAAGTGGGTTTGAAGAGGTTAAAACTTTAGATAATGATGTGCCCACTACTTTGGATTACAAGGACTTTAATTTTGATAGTTTTTCTTTAATTGAGTGTATTTCCTTGTTGCAATCCATGATCAATTCACCTAATGCATATGAATAAAACAAAGCTTTTAGTAAACACATCGTAGAAGCTCTTATTAAAGCTCATGTAGTGAAATCTGAACATGAGGTCTCCATACCAAGAAAATTACATGATGAATGGGAACCAACAATTAAAGTTAAGATTAAAGATTATGAATGTAATGCCTTATGTGACCTAGGAGCTAGTATTTCTACTATACCAAAAAATTTATGTGATGTTCTAGGTCTCACTAATATGGATGAATGTTCCCTCGACTTGCATTTGGCGGATTCTACAATTAAGAAACCATTGGGTAGAATTAATGATGTGCTCCTACTTGCTAATAGAAATTATGTACCCTTGGATTTTATTGTCCTTGATATTGAATGTAATCTGCCTTGTCCCATAATACTTGGTAGACCATTTTTAGAACCATAGGTGCAATTATTGATATGAAAGAAGGAAATATACAGTTCCAATTCCCATTAAAGAAACGGATGGAACACTTCCCAAGGAAGAGTTAAACTTCCATATGAGTCTATTATGAGAGCCACCTATGGTATTACTTCGAAAGATGATAACACTTGAAACTATGCATTATGCCTAGCTAGGGGCATTAAACAATAGCGCTAGTTGGGAGGCAACCCAATAGTTATCTTTATCACTTTTATTTTATTTGTCTTGTGTGAACATGGTTATTACTATTGTAATGATTATGTTTGTATCTTTTCTTTTGAGTTTTGTGCCAAGTAAAGCCTTTGGGATGATTTGGATGATAGTTAATTTGATCCTGTGCAAAAACAGAAACTTTTGCGCCCAGTATTTGATTTTACATTTTGTACTGGAGCATGGTAAAATCCTGAAAATTTTACACAGTATCGCTTTACATTTTTTTTACGTTGTTCTATTTTTTCAGAATTTTAGAGTTAAATAAGTATGGATAAATATTCTATCATTATGTACTGTTCTGTTTTAGACAGATTCTGTTTTTATTGCATAGTGTGCTTATTTTAATGAAACTATGGATTATATCGGGGGGTATAAGTCATGGAAAAGTTAGAATACAGTAGTATTATGCAAGAACAATTATGAATCTATTTATAACAGTACCTAAAGTGGATGATTGATTTATTATATTAACGGATCTCACGAGGTTTTGTTGAGTTTTTTGTGTTGAACTTTTCAAGTTTTGGGTGAGATCACGATGGATGAACAAATAAGGAGCGGCAAGACCCTAAGCTTGGGGATGCCCAAGGTACCCCAAGGTAATATTCAAGGAAGATCCAAGCATCTAAGCTTGGGGATGCCCCGGAAGGCATCCCCTCTTTCATCTCCAATCCATCGGTAATATTACTCGGAGCTATATTTTTATTCATCACATGATATGTGTTTTGCTTGGAGCGTCGTGTGCTATAGTTTTATTTTGTTCTGCTTGTTTCCACAATCATTGTTTGCTGGACACACCTTTTCAGAGAGACAGACATTGATCATGATTTATTAGAATGCTCATTATGCTTCACTTATATCTTTTGAGTAAAGGCAATTTGCTCATGTGCTTCACTTATATCTTTAGAGCACAGTGATAATTATATTTTATAGAAATCAGTTGCACTCTCATGCTTCACTTATATCTTTTTGAGAGTTATATAGGAGGTGGTATTTGCATGAGCTATATGTTTAGTCTAAAAATGATAGGTATACAAGAGTGGTATAATAAAAACTTTCATGTAGATCACTGAATACGAAGCGTATGATCAACGATATTGAAGTTACAATATGTAAGCTTACTAGTTGATAAACATTAGTTTGTAAAAATATCGGTGTTAAGGTTTGTGATTCACTATTTCATTAAAGTGTCGGCATTGGCATAGCGGGGAAGTTGGAGTGTAATTTATCCTTGATTGATATCCTTTGTGTTGTCTGGGTCGGGGGCGCGCGATGGTTAACTCCTACCAGCCTCCTCACTAGGGGCATGCAAGTAGTACTTTGCTTCGAGGGCTAATAAACTTTCATAATAAGTATTTGAGTTCTTTATGACTAATGTGAGTTTGTGGACGAAAGCACCCCCACCTATCCAGTTAGTTTTCCTTCAATTTCTTGCATGTTGAACTACAACTTAGCAAAATTAATGTATCTGTCCCGACTTACCAATTACTACTTTATTTTCATGAGGGCTATGTAGTTAAAGAGATGGTGGTTACTCCTGCATCCAAATTTCATTGGAAAGACTTGAAGCATCTTATTAAATTTGTTGGTAGACTTGACTCCCTTACTAAGCGTTTCCATGTTGGAGGTCAAGTGGGAATTTGTGTGCCAGTGGTGCATACCTTGAACAGGATGAATTGTATCATTCACAAAATTATGGTAGAATGACTTTTATGTTAAATATTCTCTCAATGAACAATTGCTTCATACAGTGTCATGATTGTTTTATTCCTCTTTTAACAGATACTGCCGCCTTCGGTTGTTCCTGAATTCATGCCCAATTCCGGTCGAATCACGCTATCTATTGGTCACAACAAGATGTTCATGGCAAGGTACATAATTTCCCCTAGAATGGGAACCATGCACATGTGTCAATGCAAGGCTGTGATGGCAATGCATCCATGATACGTCTCCGTCGTATCTATAATTTTTGATTGTTTCATGCCAATATTCTACAACTTTAATATACTTTTGTCAACCTTTTATATTATTTTTGGGACTAACATATTGATCCAGTGCCTAGTGCCAGTTCCTGTTTGTTGCATGTTTTCTGTTTCGCAGAAAATTCATATCAAACGAAGTCCAAACGCGATAAAAATTTACAGAGATTTATTTTGGAATATATGTGATTTTTGGGAAAAAGAATCAACGCGAGATGATGCCCGAGGAGACGGTAAGCTCGGAGGGCGCGGGCCCCCCTGGGCGCGCCTAGGGGGCTTGTGGCGCCCCTGTAAGTCGGTTGGAGGTGTCCTTCGGCCGCAAGGAAGCTAATATCCAGATAAAAATCCCCTCAAAATTTCAGCCCAATCGGAGTTACGGATCTCTGGGAATATAAGAAACGGTTTTCGGCCAAAAAACGGGAACGCGAAACAGAAGAGAAACAGAGAGAGAGATCCAATCTCGGAGGGGCTCCTGCCCTCCGGGAGCCATGGCGGCCATGGACCAGAAGGGAAACTCTCCTCCCATGTAGGGGGAGGTCAAGCAAGAAGAAGGAGGAGGGGGGGGGTTCTCTCCCCCTCTCTCCCGGTGGCGCCGGAACGCAGTCAGGGCAATCATCGTGACGGCGATCTACACCAACAACTTCGCCGCCATCAACACCAACTCTCTCCCCCTCTATGCAGTGGTGTAATACCTCTTCTCCCCTCTGTAATCTCTACTTAAACATGGTGCTTAATGCTACATATTATTATCCAATGATGTGTGGCCATCCTATGATGTTTGAGTAGATTCGTTTTGTCCTATGGGTTGATTGATGATCGTGATTGGTTTGAGTTGTATGTTTTATTTTGGTGTTGTCCTATGGTGCCCTCCGTGTCGCTCAAGCGTGTGGGGTTACTGTTGTAGGGTGGTGCAATATGTTCATAATTCGCTTATGGTGGGTTGCGTGAGTGGCTGAAACACAAACCCGAGTAAGGGGGTTGTTGCGTATGGGAGTAAAGAGGACTTGTTACTTAATGCTATGGTTGGGTTTTACCTTAATGATCTTTGGTAGTTGCGGATGCTTGCTAGAATTTCAATCATAAGTGCATATAATCCAAGTACGGAAAGTATGTTAGCTCATGCCTCTCCTTCATATAAAATTGCAATAATGATTATCGGTCTAGTTATCGATTGCCTAGGGACAAATCCTTATCTTGTGTTACAAAAAGCTTTCTACTAAACAACTAATTTTTATTATCTTGCAAATCACTCGTAGTTTTATTCTCGCTAAGTACTCCTAGTTTTATTCTTGCAAAGTAGTTCTAGCATTACACCTACAAAGTACTTCTAGTTTCATACTTGTTCTAGGTAAAGCATGTTGGAAATATGCCCTAGAGGCAATAATAAATTGGTTATTATCATATTTACTTGTTCATGATAATCGTTTATTATCCATGCTGTAATTGTATTGATTGGAAACTCAAATACATGTGTGGGTACATAGACAACACTGTGTCCCTAGTAAGCCTCTAGTTAACTAGCTCGTTGATCAAAAGATGGTGCAGGTTTCCTAGCCATGGACATGAGATGTCATTTGATAACGGGATCACATCATTAGGAGAATGATGTGATGGACAATACCCAAACTATAAACGTAGCATATCATCGTGTCAGTTTATTGCTATTGTTTTCTGCATGTCAAGTATCTGTTCCTATGACCATGAGATCATGCAACTCACTGACACCGGAGGAATACCTTGTGTGTATCAAACGTCGCAACGTAACTGGGTGACTATAACGGTGCTCTACAGGTATCTCCGAGGGTGTCTGTTGGGTTGGCATGGATCAAGACTGGGATTTGTTACTCCGTGTGACGGAGAGGTATCTCAGGGCCCACTCGGTAATACAACATCACAATGAGCCTTGCAAGCAATGTGACTAAAGTGTTAGCCACGAGATCTTGTATTACGGAACGAGTAAAGAGACTTGCCGGTAACGAGATTGAACTAGGTATAGAGATACCGACGATCGAATCTCGGGCAAGTAACATACCGAAGAACAAAGGGAACAGCATACGGGATTAATTGAATCCTTGACATAGAGGTTCGACCGATATAGATCTTCGTAGAATATGTAGGAACCAATATGGGCATCCAGGTCCTGCTATTGGTTATTGGCCGTAGAGGTGTCTCGGTCATGTCTACATAGTTCTCGAACCCGCAGGGTCTGCACACTTAAGGTTCGGTGACGTTTCGGTAGAATTGAGTTATGTATGATTGGTGACCGAAGGTTGTTCGGAGTCCCGGATGAGATCCCAGACATCACGAGGAGCTCCGGAATGGTCCGGAGGTAAAGATTGATATATAGGAAGTCCCGTTTTGGCCACCGGAAAAGTTTCGGGTATTTCCGGTAGTGTACCGGGAGTACCGGAGGGCCATCGGGAGGGGCCACCCACGCCGGGAGGCCACATGGGCCTGAGGGGGGTTGCACCAGCCCTTAGTGGGCTGAGCAAACCAGCCCTACAAGGCCCATGCGGCTAGGAATAAGTGGGAAAGGAAAAACCCCAAAGAAGAGGGAAGGGAGACCAAATATGGAAGGTGTCCTATTTGGACTAGGATTGAAGTGGAGGAGTCCACCTCCTCCACCTCCAATTTCGGCCAGCCCTTGAGGGTTTGAGGCTGCCTCCTCCCCTCCCTCCCTCCTATATATACTAGAGGATTTAGAGGAGAAAAATAACCCTAATTGCCACGTGCTCCCTCTACTTCATCTAGATCGGTTTCTCCTCTAGTCTAGTTTCAGCGGTGCTTAGGCGAAGCCTTGCCGGAATTGTTCCACCACCATAGCCGCCGCGCCGTCGCGCCGCCGGAGAACTCTTCTACCTCTCCGCTCTCTCTCTTGCTGGATCAAGGAGGCGGAGATCGTCATCAAGCTGTACGTGTGCTGAACGCGGAGGTGCCGTCCGTTCGGTACTAGATCGGGACGGATCGTGATTGGATCGCGGGACGCTCGGCGATTTGGATCGCGAAGACGTTCGACTACATCAACCGCGTTTCTTAACGCTTCCGCTTGGCGATCTACAAGGGTATGTAGATTCACTCTCCCTCTCGTAGATGCTCATCACCATGGATAGATCTTGTGTGTGCGTAGGAAAATTTTTGTTTCCCATGCTACGTTCCCCAACAGTGGCATCTGAGCTAGGTCTATGCGTAGATGAGATCTCGAGTAGAACACAAAGGAGTTTGTGGGCGTTGATATTCAGATTGCTTCCCTCCTTAGTCTTTTCTTGATTCAGCGGTATTGTGGGATGAAGCGGCTCAGACCAACCTTACTCGTCCACGTACGAGAGACCGGTTCCATCGACTGACATGTAACTTTGTTGCATAGGATGGCTAGCGGGTGTCTGTCTCTCCCACTTTAGTTGAATCGGATTCGACAGAGGCGGTCCTTGTAGAAGGTGAAATAGCAACTTTTATATCACCGTTGTGGTTTTTGCGTAGGTAAGAATCGTTCTTGCTAGATACCCGTAGCAGCCACGTAAAACTTGCAACAACAATTAGAGGACGTCTAACTTGTTTTTGCAGGGTATGTTGTGATGTGATATGGCCAATTACATGATGAGATATATGTGATGTATGAGATGATCATGTGTTGTATAGAATATCACGACTTGCATGTCGATGAGTACGGCAACTGGCAGGAGCCATAGAGTTGTCTTTAATTATTGTATGACCTGCGTGTCAATCATTAAGCGCTATGTAATGCTTTACTTTATCGCTAAACGTTAGCAATAGTCGTGGAAGCAATAGTCGGCGCGACAACCTCATGGCGACACGTTGATGGAGATCAAGATGATGGAGATCATGGTGTCATGCCGGTGACGATGGAGATCATGCCGGTGCTTTGGAGATGGAGATCAAAAGCACGAGTTCATGGCCATATCATGTCACTTATGATTTGCATGTGATGTTAATCCTTTTATGCATCTTATTTTGCTTAGGACGACGGTAGCATTATAAGGTGATCCCTCACTTAAATTTCAAGATAAATTGTGTTCTCCCCGAGTGTGCACCGTTGCGAAAGTTCGTCGTTTCGAGACACGCCGTGATGATCGGGTGTGATAGACTCTACGTTCACATACGACGGGTGTAAGCCATGTTGCACGTGCGGAACACTCGGGTTAAACTTGATGAGCCTAGCATGTACAGACATGGCCTCGGAACACAAGAGACCGAAAGGTCGAACATGAGTCATATAGTAGATATGATCAACATGAAGATGTTCACCATTGAAACCACCTCAACTCACGTGATGATCGGACTTGAGTTGGTGGATGTGGATCATGTGACACTCGAATGACCGGAGGGATGTCAATTTGAGTGGGAGTTTTAAGTAATATGATTAACTAAACTCATTATCATGAACATAGTCAAAGTGTCTTTGCAAATTATGTTGTAGATTACTAGATCGCGCTGTAGCTCCCTTGAATTTTTTATATGTTCCTAGAGAAATAGAGTTGAAAGATGATGGTAGCAATAATGCAGACTGGGTCCGTGATCTGAGGATTGTCCTCAATGCTGCACAGAAGGCTTATGTCCTTAATGCACCGCTCGGTGTGCCACCCCCCTCTAACATCGTCTGTAGATGTTGTGAACATCTGACAGGCACGTTCCGATGACTACTTAATAGTTCAGTGCGTCATGCATTACGGCTTAGAATTGAGGCTCCAAAACGTTTTGAACGTCACGGAACATATGAGATGTTCTAAGAGCTGAAATTGGGATTTCAGGCTCGTGCCCGTATTGAGAGGTATGAGACCTCCAACAAGATTCTTTGCCTGCAAGATGATGGAGAATAGCTCAATCGTTGAGCATGTGCTCAAATTGTTTGAGTGCTACAATCACTTGAATCGAGTGGGAGTTGATCTTCCAGATAAAATAGTAATTGATATATTTCTCCAAGTCACTGTCACTAAGCTACTAGAGCTTCGTGATGAACTATAAAAGGCCAGAGATGGAGATAATGATCCCTGAGCTGTTCGCAATGTTTGACACCGCGAAGGTAGAAATCTAGAAGGAGCATCAAGTGTTGATGGTTAGTGAAACCACTAGTTTCGAGAAGGGCAAGGGCAAGGAGGGAAACTTCATGGATGGCAAGTCAGTTGCTGCTCCAGTGAAGAAACCCAAGGTTGAACCCAAACCCGAGACTAAGTGCTTCTATTATGAGGAAAACGGTCGCTGAAGTGGAACAACCCTAGATACTTGGTAGATAAGAAGGCTGGCAACGTCGACAGAAGTATATTTGATATACGTGTTATTGATGTGTACCTTACTAGTACTCCTAGTAGCACCTGGGTATTAGATACCGGTTCGGTTTGCTAAATGTTAGTAACTCGAAATAAAAGCTACGGAATAAATGGAGGCTAGCTAAGGGTGAGGTGACGATGAGTGTTGGAAGTGTTTCCAAGGTTGATGTGATCACCATCGCACGCTCTCTATACCTTCGGGATTAGTGATGAACCTAAATAACTGTTATTTGGTGTTTGCGTTAAGCATGAACGTGATTAGATCAAGTTTATTGCAATACGGTTATTCATTTAAGTTAGAGAATAATGGTTATTCTGTTTACTTGAATAATACCTTCAATGGTCATGCACCCAATAAGAGTGGTTTATTGAATCTTGATCGTAGAGATACACATGTTTATAATATTGATGCCAAAAGATGCAAAGTTAATAATGATAGTACAACATACTTGTGGCACTGCCGCTAAAGGTCATATTGGTGTAAAAAGCATGAAGAAACTCCATGCTGATGGATCTTTGGACTCATTCGATTTCGAATCGGTTGAGACATGCGGACCATGCCTCATGGGCAAGATGACTAAAACCCCGTTTTCCGGTATGATGGAGCGGGCAATTGACTTATTGGAAATGATACATATTGATGTATGCGGTCCAGTGAGTATTGTAGTGTGCGGTGGATATCGTTATTTTCTTATCTTCACTGATGATTTGAGTAAATATGGGTATATTTACTTAATGAAACACAAGTCTGAAACGTTTGAAAAGTTCAAACAAAATCAGAGTGAAGTTTGAGATCATCGTGACAAGAAGATAAAATGTCTGCGATACGATCGTGGAGGTGAATATCTGAGTTACGAGTTTGGTATACAACTTAAGACAATGTGGAAGTTGTTTCACAACTCACGCCACCTGGAACACCATAGTGTGATGGTGTGTCCGAACGTCATAGTCATACTCTATTGGATATGGTGCGAACTATGATGTCTCTTATCTATTTACCACTATCGTTTTAGGGCTATGCATTAGAGACAACCACATTCACTTCAATTGGGACACCATAAGTTCATTGAGATGACACCGTATGAATTTTGGTTTGGCGGAAACCTAAGTTGTCGTTTCTTAATGTTTGGGGCTGCGACGCTTATGTGAAAAAGGGTTTTTACCTAATGAGCTCGAACCCAAAGCGGACAAATGCATCTTCATAGAATACCCTAACGTAACAGTTGGGTGAACCTTCTATCTCAGATCCAAGCACAAAGTGTTTGTTGCTAAAACCGGTCCTTTCTCGAGAAAGAGTTTCTTTCAAAAGATTGAGTGGGAGGAAGATAGAACTTGATGAGGTTGTTGAACCTTTGTTTCAACCAGAGAGTAGCGCAGCGCAGAAAGTTGTTTCTGTGGAGCCTATGATTAGTTGAAGAGGAAGTTAATGATGATGATCATGAAGCTTCGGATCAAGTTACTATCAAACCTCGTAGGTCGACAAGGACGCGTACTGCTCCTGAGTGGTACGGCAACCTTGTCTTAGAGGTCATGTTGTTGGACAACGACGACCCTACGAGCTATGGAGAAGCGATGTTGGGCCCGGATTCCAAGAAATGGTTAGAGGCCATGAAATCCGAGATGGGATCCATGTAAGAAAACAAAGTATGGGCTTTGGAAGTATTACCTGAAGGGCGTAAGGCCATTCAGAACAAATGGATTTTTAAGAGGAAGACGGACGCGGACGGTTATGTCACCGTCTATAAAGCTCGACTTGTGGCAAAGGTTTTATCACAAGTTCAAGGAGTTGACTATGATGAGACTTTCTCACCCGTAGCGATGCTAAAGTCTGTTGGAATTATGTTAGCAGTTGCTGCATTTTTCGATTATGAAATCTGGTAGATGGATGTCAAAACATTGTTTCCTTAACGGTATCCGTGAGGAAAGGTTGTATGTGATACAACCGGAAGGTTTTGTCAGTCCTAAGGATGCTAAAATATATGCAAACTCCAGCGATCCTTCTATGGACTGGAGCAAGCATCTCGGAGTTGGAATATACGCTTTGATGAGGTGATCAAAGTTTTTGAGTCTATACAAAGTTTATGAGAAACTTGTATTTACAATAAAGTGAGTGGGAACACTATAGAATTTCTGATAAGTATATGTGGTTGACATATTGTTGATCGGAAATGATGTAGAATTTCTGGAAAGCATAAAGGGTCGTTTGAAAGGAGTTTTTCAAAGGAAGACCTAGAATGAAGCTACTTAAATATTGGGCATCAAAGATCTATAGAGATAGATCAAGATGTCTGATAAGACTTTCAATGAGTACATACCTTGACAAGATTTTGAAAGAGTTCAAAATGGATCAGTCAAAGAAAGAGTTCTTGCCTGATTTGTAAGGTGTGGAGTTGAGTGAGACTCAAAGCTCGACCACGGCAGAAGAAAGAGAAAGGACGAAGGTCGTCCCCTATGCCTTATCCATAGGCTCTGTATAGTATGCCAAGCTGTGTACCGCACCTAGTTTGTGCCTTGCCATGAGTCTGTCAAGGGGTACAAGAGTGTTCCAGGAGTGGATCACTGGACAGCGGTCAAGATGATCCTTAGTAACTAGAGGACTAAGGAAATATTTCTCGATTATGGAGGTGATGAAGAGTTCGTCGTAAAGGGTTACGTCGATGCAAGCTTTGACACCTATCCAGACGACTCTGAATAGTAGTCAGGATACATATAGTGGAGCAGCCATTTGGAATAGCTCCAAGTGGAGTGTGGTAGAAGTGTCTATAGTATGACATAGAGATTTGCAAAGTACACACGGATCTGAATGTCGCAGACCCGTTGACTAAAGACCTCTCTCACATGCAAAGCATGATCTGATCGAACCCCAGAACTCATTGGGTGTTAGATTCATAACAATGTAAATCACATGGTGATGTGAACTAGATTATTGACTCTAGTGCAAGTGGGAGACTGTTGGAAATATGCCCTAGAGGCAATAATAAATTGGTTATTATCATATTTCCTTGTTCATGATAATCATTTATTATCCATGCTGTAATTGTATTGATTGGAAACTCAAATACATGTGTGGGTACATAGACAACACTGTGTCCCTAGTAAGCCTCTAGTTAACTAGCTCGTTGATCAAAAGATGGTGAAGGTTTCCTAGCCATGGACATGAGATGTCATTTGATAACGGGATCACATCATTAGGAGAATGATGTGATGGACAAGACCCAAACTATAAACGTAGCATATGATCGTGTCAGTTTATTGCTATTGTTTTCTGCATGTCAAGTATCTGCTCCTATGACCATGAGATCATGCAACTCACTGACACCGGAGGAATACCTTGTGTGTATCAAACGTCGCAACGTAACTGGGTGACTATAAAGGTGCTCTACAGGTATCTCCGAGGGTGTCTGTTGGGTTGGCATGGATCAAGACTGGGATTTGTTACTCCGTGTGACGGAGAGGTATCTCAGGGCCCACTCGGTAATACAACATCACAATGAGCCTTGCAAGCAATGTGACTAAAGTGTTAGCCACGAGATCTTGTATTACGGAAAGAGTAAAGAGACTTGCCGGTAACGAGATTGAACTAGGTATAGAGATACCGACGATCGAATCTCGGGCAAGTAACATACCGAAGAACAAAGGGAACAGCATACGGGATTAATTGAATCCTTGACATAGAGGTTCGACCGATATAGATCTTCGTAGAATATGTAGGAACCAATATGGGCATCCAGGTCCCGCTATTGGTTATTGGCCGTAGAGGTGTCTCGGTCATGTCTACATAGTTCTCGAACCCGCAGGGTCTGCACACTTAAGGTTCGGTGACGTTTCGGTAGAATTGAGTTATGTATGATTGGTGACCGAAGGTTGTTCGGAGTCCCGGATGAGATCCCAGACATCACGAGGAGCTCCGGAATGGTCCGGAGGTAAAGATTGATATATAGGAAGTCCCGTTTTGGCCACCGGAAAAGTTTCGGGTATTTCCGGTAGTGTACCGGGAGTACCGGAGGGCCATCGGGAGGGGCCACCCACGCCGGGAGGCCACATGGGCCTGAGGGGGGTTGCACCAGCCCTTAGTGGGCTGAGCAAACCAGCCCTACAAGGCCCATGCGGCTAGGAATAAGTGGGAAAGGAAAAACCCCAAAGAAGAGGGAAGGGAGACCAAATATGGAAGGTGTCCTATTTGGACTAGGATTGAAGTGGAGGAGTCCACCTCCTCCACCTCCAATTTCGGCCAGCCCTTGAGGGTTTGAGGCTGCCTCCTCCCCTCCCTCCCTCCTATATATACTAGAGGATTTAGAGGAGAAAAATAACCCTAATTGCCACGTGCTCCCTCTACTTCATCTAGATCGGTTTCTCCTCTAGTCTAGTTTCAGCGGTGCTTAGGCGAAGCCTTGCCGGAATTGTTCCACCACCATAGCCGCCGCGCCATCGCGCCGCCGGAGAACTCTTCTACCTCTCCGCTCTCTCTCTTGCTAGATCTAGGAGGCGGAGATCGTCATCAAGCTGTACGTGTGCTGAACGCGGAGGTGCCGTCCGTTCGGTACTAGATCGGGACGGATCGTGATTGGATCGCGGGACGCTCGGCGATTTGGATCGCGAAGACGTTCGACTACATCAACCGCGTTTCTTAACGCTTCCGCTTGGCGATCTACAAGGGTATGTAGATTCACTCTCCCTCTCGTAGATGCTCATCACCATGGATAGATCTTGTGTGTGCGTAGGAAAATTTTTGTTTCCCATGCTACGTTCCCCAACAGTGGCATCTGAGCTAGGTCTATGCGTAGATGAGATCTCGAGTAGAACACAAAGGAGTTTGTGGGCGTTGATATTCAGATTGCTTCCCTCCTTAGTCTTTTCTTGATTCAGCGGTATTGTGGGATGAAGCGGCTCGGACCAACCTTACTCGTCCATGTACGAGAGACCGGTTCCATCGACTGACATGTAACTTTGTTGCATAGGATGGCTAGCGGGTGTCTGTCTCTCCCACTTTAGTTGAATCGGATTCGACAGAGGCGGTCCTTGTAGAAGGTGAAATAGCAACTTTTATATCATCGTTGTGGTTTTTGCGTAGGTAAGAATCGTTCTTGCTAGATACCCGTAGCAGCCACGTAAAACTTGCAACAACAATTAGAGGACGTCTAACTTGTTTTTGCAGGGTATGTTGTGATGTGATATGGCCAATTACATGATGAGATATATGTGATGTATGAGATGATCATGTGTTGTATAGAATATCACGACTTGCATGTCGATGAGTACGGCAACTGGCAGGAGCCATAGAGTTGTCTTTAATTATTGTATGACCTGCGTGTCAATCATTAAGCGCTATGTAATGCTTTACTTTATCGCTAAACGTTAGCAATAGTCGTGGAAGCAATAGTCGGCGCGACAACCTCATGGCGACACGTTGATGGAGATCAAGATGATGGAGATCATGGTGTCATGCCGGTGACGATGGAGATCATGCCGGTGCTTTGGAGATGGAGATCAAAAGCACGAGTTCATGGCCATATCATGTCACTTATGATTTGCATGTGATGTTAATCCTTTTATGCATCTTATTTTGCTTAGGACGACGGTAGCATTATAAGGTGATCCCTCACTTAAATTTCAAGATAAATTGTGTTCTCCCCGAGTGTGCACCGTTGCGAAAGTTCGTCGTTTCGAGACACGCCGTGATGATCGGGTGTGATAGACTCTACGTTCACATACGACGGGTGTAAGCCATGTTGCACGTGCGGAACACTCGGGTTAAACTTGATGAGCCTAGCATGTACAGACATGGCCTCGGAACACAAGAGACCGAAAGGTCGAACATGAGTCATATAGTAGATATGATCAACATGAAGATGTTCACCATTGAAACCACCTCAACTCACGTGATGATCGGACTTGAGTTGGTGGATGTGGATCATGTGACACTCGAATGACCGGAGGGATGTCAATTTGAGTGGGAGTTTTAAGTAATATGATTAACTAAACTCATTATCATGAACATAGTCAAAGTGTCTTTGCAAATTATGTTGTAGATTACTAGATCGCGCTGTAGCTCCCTTGAATTTTTTATATGTTCCTAGAGAAATAGAGTTGAAAGATGATGGTAGCAATAATGCAGACTGGGTCCGTGATCTGAGGATTGTCCTCAATGCTGCACAGAAGGCTTATGTCCTTAATGCACCGCTCGGTGTGCCACCCCCCTCTAACATCGTCTGTAGATGTTGTGAACATCTGACAGGCACGTTCCGATGACTACTTAATAGTTCAGTGCGTCATGCATTACGGCTTAGAATTGAGGCTCCAAAACGTTTTGAACGTCACGGAACATATGAGATGTTCTAAGAGCTGAAATTGGGATTTCAGGCTCGTGCCCGTATTGAGAGGTATGAGACCTCCAACAAGATTCTTTGCCTGCAAGATGATGGAGAATAGCTCAATCGTTGAGCATGTGCTCAAATTGTTTGAGTGCTACAATCACTTGAATCGAGTGGGAGTTGATCTTCCAGATAAAATAGTAATTGATATATTTCTCCAAGTCACTGTCACTAAGCTACTAGAGCTTCGTGATGAACTATAAAAGGCCAGAGATGGAGATAATGATCCCTGAGCTGTTCGCAATGTTTGACACCGCGAAGGTAGAAATCTAGAAGGAGCATCAAGTGTTGATGGTTAGTGAAACCACTAGTTTCGAGAAGGGCAAGGGCAAGGAGGGAAACTTCATGGATGGCAAGTCAGTTGCTGCTCCAGTGAAGAAACCCAAGGTTGAACCCAAACCCGAGACTAAGTGCTTCTATTATGAGGAAAACGGTCGCTGAAGTGGAACAACCCTAGATACTTGGTAGATAAGAAGGCTGGCAACGTCGACAGAAGTATATTTGATATACGTGTTATTGATGTGTACCTTACTAGTACTCCTAGTAGCACCTGGGTATTAGATACCGGTTCGGTTTGCTAAATGTTAGTAACTCGAAATAAAAGCTACGGAATAAACGGAGGCTAGCTAAGGGTGAGGTGACGATGAGTGTTGGAAGTGTTTCCAAGGTTGATGTGATCACCATCGCACGCTCTCTATACCTTCGGGATTAGTGATGAACCTAAATAAGTGTTATTTGGTGTTTGCGTTAAGCATGAACGTGATTAGATCAAGTTTATTGCAATACGGTTATTCATTTAAGTTAGAGAATAATGGTTATTCTGTTTACTTGAATAATACCTTCAATGGTCATGCACCCAATAAGAGTGGTTTATTGAATCTTGATCGTAGAGATACACATGTTTATAATATTGATGCCAAAAGATGCAAAGTTAATAATGATAGTACCACATACTTGTGGCACTGCCGCTAAAGGTCATATTGGTGTAAAAAGCATGAAGAAACTCCATGCTGATGGATCTTTGGACTCATTCGATTTCGAATCGGTTGAGACATGCGGACCATGCCTCATGGGCAAGATGACTAAAACCCCGTTTTCCGGTATGATGGAGCGGGCAATTGACTTATTGGAAATGATACATATTGATGTATGCGGTCCAGTGAGTATTGTAGTGTGCGGTGGATATCGTTATTTTCTTATCTTCACTGATGATTTGAGTAAATATGGGTATATTTACTTAATGAAACACAAGTCTGAAACGTTTGAAAAGTTCAAACAAAATCAGAGTGAAGTTTGAGATCATCGTGACAAGAAGGTAAAATGTCTGCGATACGATCGTGGAGGTGAATATCTGAGTTACGAGTTTGGTATACAACTTAAGACAATGTGGAAGTTGTTTCACAACTCACGCCACCTGGAACACCATACATTGTTTAACTCTTCAACTCATACATTGTTTAATTTCCCTTCGTGCTTACCGAAGGATGATTGCTATGATCCCTTGGATTCGTCTGAAATATCCCTTTTTGATGAAATTGATGCTTGCTATGCTTGTGGTCATGATGCCAATTTGAATGATGCTTATGGAGATGAACTTGCTATAGTTCCTTATGTTAAACATGAAATTTTTGCTATTGCACCCACACATGATAGTCCTCTTATCTTTTTGAATTCTCCCAATTACACTATATCGGAGAAGTTTGCGCTTATTAAGGATTACATTGATGGGTTGCGTTTTACTATTACACATGATGATTTTGATGAATATAATATGCATGTGCTTGCTGCTCCTAATTGCAATTATTATGAGAGAGGAACAACATCCCCACCTCTCTATGTTTCCAATACGATAAAATTGCAAGAAACTATTTATGCTATGTATCGGCCTTTATTATGTGTGCATGAATTGTTCTTTTATGACATGCCGATGCATAGGAAGAGAGTTGGACTCCGTTGTTCCATGATATATGTTGCTTTTTGTGCTCATTACTAAATTAGAAATCATTGTTAATTAAAATTGGCTTTGATATACCTTGGGATCCGGGTGGATCGGTAGCATGAGCACTTTATGCCTAGCTTAATGGCTTTAAAGAAAGCGCTGCCTGGGAGACTGATACGTCTCCAACGTATCTATAATTTTTGATTGCTCCATGCTATTATAGTATCAATCTTGGATGCTTTTATATGCAATTATATATCATTTTTGGGATTAACCTATTAACCTAGTGCCCGGTGCCAGTTGCTACTTTCTGCTTGTTTTTGGTTTTTCAGGAAATCAGTACCAAACGAAGTCCAAATGCCATGAAACTTTTTGATGATTTTTCTGGACAAAAGAGACCCTGGAAGCTTCGGGAGGAAGCCAGAAGCCTCATGAGGAGCCCACAAGGCAACAGGGCGCGGCCCTAGGGGGGGGCGCCCTGATGCCTTGTGGGCCCCTCGTGGCTCCTTTTGACCTAATTCCACTTCTATAAATTGTCAAATATTCGGAAACCAACAGAGAGCCATACCGAATAAATTTTACACTGCCGCAAGCCTCTGTTCTTCCGCGATCCCATCTGGAGGCCTTTTCTGATACTCTGCCGGAGGGGGAATCGATCACGGAGGGCTTCTACATCAACCTTGCTGCCCTTCCGATGATGTGTGAGTAGTTTACCATAGACCTACGGGTCCATAGCTAGTAGCTTGATGGCTTCTTCTCTCTCTTTGATCTTCAATACCATGTTCTCCTCGATGTTCTTGGAGTTCTATCCGATGTAATCTTCTTTTGCGGTGTGTTTGTTGGGATCCGATGAATTGTGAGTTTATGGTCAGATTATTCATGAAAAATATTTGAGTCTTCTCTGAACTCTTTTATGCATGATTGTTATAGCTTTGTATTTCTCCCCGATCTATCGATTTGGTTTGGCCAACTAGATTGGTTTATCTTGCAATGGGAGAGGTGCTTTGTGATGGGTTCAATCTTGCGGTGCTCAATCCCAGTGACAGAAAGGGACATGATACATATTTGTATTGTTGCCATTAAGGATAAAAAGATGGGGTTTAATCATATTGCTTGAGTTTACTTTGTCTAAATCATGTCATCTTGCTTAAGGCGTTACTCTATTTTATACTTAATACCCTAGATGCATGCTGGATAGCGGTCGATGGGTGGAGTAATGGTAGTAGATGCAGGCAGGAGTCGGTCTACTTGTCTCGGACATGATGCCTATATACATGATCATTGCCATGAATCCGTCATAATTATTTGCTTTTCTATCAATTGCCCAACAGTAATTTGTTTACCCACCGTATGTTCTGCGCTCGAGAGAGAAGCCTCTAGTGAAAACTATGGCCCCCGGGTCTATCTTTATCATATATTAAAATCCAAAAATACCTCGCTGCAATTTATTTACTTTTATTTTATTTAGTATTTTATTTTATCTATCTATCACTATCAGAATTAATCCTTGCAAATAACTGCTAAGAGGATTGACAACCCTCTTATTTGCGTTGGGTGCAAGTGTTTTGCTTTTGTGTGTGTAGGTGCTACTAAAGGGGTTTTGTGTGGTTCTCCTACTGGATTGATAACCTTGGTTCTTAACTGAGGGAAATACTTATCTCTACTATACTGCATCATCCTCTCCTCTTCGGGGAAATGCCAACGCAGTCTACAAGTAGCAGAGACAACCCGGAAGTTTTAGAGAGTCATTTTATTCTGTTGTGTGCTTTTAAAAAGTTTAAAAACAAAAAAATATAGAGGGGAACCTAAAAAATTTCAAAACGAAAAGTGAAAGTGAGAAAGACGAGCACTGTTGAAGTGGGGGATATCCTTGAACTTTGTTCATGCCCATGGAAACTTTGTGAATCTTGAATTACAGAAACTTTTCAACCAAAATAATTACCCCCTTGTACAAATCCATTGTATTATAAAAATAATGTGCCAAGATTTACCTTTAGGATGTTTAAATTGCTTGTTTGGTGTGTGCTGTGCAAAAACAGAAACTTTTTCTGTAGTGTTTGAATTTCTATATTTTACTGGAACATGCAAAAATTCTGAAATTTTTACACAGTACTTCTATACAAATTTTTTATTTATTCCTAATTTTCCAGAATTTTTGGAGTTACAGAAGTATATGTTTCATTTGCATCTTTACAGACTATCCTGTTTTCACAGATTGCTGCTATAGTTTCTTTATTTGCGTATGTTTGAAATCTTGTTGAGCCTCATTGACTTTGGAGCCATAGAATTGTGATAGCATACAGTGGGTAATGTTTGATTATAATTATACAATAATGTTACAGCAGGACATGATGGGATTTGATGTTATATGTACTAACCCCTCTAATAAAAAGTTCGGTTAAGTTTTGTGTGGATGAAGTGTTCGAAGATCGAGGAGGTATCGATATGAGGAGAATAAGGAGAGGCAAGAGTTCAAGCTTGGGGATGCCCAAGGTACCCCAAGTAAATATTCAAGGAGACTCAAGCGTCTAAGCTTGGGGATACCCCGGAAGGCATCCCATCTTTCTTCGACAATTATCGGTATGTTTCGGTTTTTGTTTTGTTCACATGATATGCGTAAATTCTTGGAGCGTCGTGTGCTTTTTCTTTTTCTTTTAATAATGCACCATGCTGGTATGAGATAGTCCTTGGTTGTTTTATAGAATGCTCTTGCACTTCACTTATATCTTTTGAGTATGGCTTTATAGAATGCTTCATGTGCTTCACTTATATCATTTGAAGTTTGGATGCCTATTTCTCTGCATATAGAAAACCGTTATTTGTAGAATGGTCTTTTGCTTCACTTATATTTATTAGATCATGGGCAAGTCTTTTGTAGAAAGAATTAAACTCTCATGCTTCACTTATATCTATTTAGAGAGTCAACAGGAATTGATCATTCACATGGTTAGTCATAAAATCCTACATAAAACTTGTAGATCACTGAATATGATAAGTTTGATTCCTTGCAATAGTTTTGTGATATTAAGATGGTGATATGTGGGAGGTACTAGTGAATGATTGTGGTTTAGTAAGAATATTGGTGTTAAGGTTTGTGACTCCCAAAGCATGCACTTATAGTTATGCGACGAAGCTATATCCTACTCATGTTAGTATCCAATGTTAATTATCCGCAATGCATGATTATGACCATTGTCGCTCTCTAGTTAGTCGCTTCTCAATCTATTTTCTAGCCTTCACCTGTACTAAGCGGGAATGCTGCTTGTCCATCCAAATCCTTAAACCAAAGTTGTTCCAGATGAGTCCACCATATCTACCTATATGCGGTATTACTCTGCCGTTCCAAGTAAATTTGCATCTGCCACCTCTAATCATTCAAATAAGCATCTGTTTTGTGTGCCCGTACCGCTCATGGAGTAGTAGGGGGTGGTCAGTATCTTCCATGCTAAGCGGGTTATTCTCATGATGGGTGTTTATTCACTTGTCATTGCACGAGAGAGGCTGGTAATTGGGATGCCTAGTCCTGTAATCAAAATGAAAAATATATAATGAAACAAGCTCCCCCGGAAAGTTGATTGTGTGGAGGGCACCCGAGGATTCGGCTAGCCATGGCTTGTGTTTGAATGGTTGAGGGGGAGTAAACTTTACCTTTCCGCTTGGGAACCGCTTATAATGTGTTTAGCATGGAAGATATTGAGAATCCTCGGTCGTGACGTTGACAGGAAAAGTACACCTCTCAAAATGTATTCATCTCTGATTTAAGCTTCGAGCTCTGGCACCTTTGCAAATCCATGCTTCCCTCCGTGAAGGGCATATCTATTTACTTTATGTTATTTTACTTTTATTGTTGAGTCATCACCTTCTCATTCAAGCACCAGTAGGAGAGAACTATTGTCATTTTTATGCATTGAGTATAGTTAATGTTGTGTACATCGTGACTGGATCAACGATTGAGCATGACGGGCTAGGGATAGCATTTTTATTTTGAAAGGCATGATTATCTATTGGTATGCCTGAGTATAGATGTCTTTATATCAAATTATAGACTATTGCTTTGAATCACTCATGTCTTAATATTGATGCCATGATTAGACTATATGATCAAGATTATGTTAGGTAGCATTCCACATCAAAAATTATCTTTTTATCATTTACCTACTTGAGGACGAGCAGGAATTGAGCTTGGGGATGCTGATACGTCTCTGTCGTATCTATAATTTTTGATTGTTTCATGCCAATATTCTACAACTTTCATATACTTTTGGCAACATTTTATATTATTTTTGGGACTAACATATTGATCCAGTGCCCAGTGCGAGTTCCTGTTTGTTGCATGTTTTTTGTTTCGTAGAAAATCCATATCAAACGAAGTCCAAACGCGATAAAAATTTATGGATATTTATTTTGGAATATATGTGATTTTTGGGAAAAAGAATCAATGCGATACAATGCCCGAGGAGACGACAAGCTCGGAGGGCGCGGGCCCCCCTGGACGTGCCTAGGGGGCTTGTGGCGCCCCTGTAAGTCGGTTGGAGGTGTCCTTCAGCCGCAAGGAAGCTAATATCCGGATAAAAATCCCCTCAAAATTTCAGCCCAATCGGAGTTACGAATCTCCGGGAATATAAGAAACGGTTTTCGGCTAGAAAATGGGAACGCGAAACAGAAGAGAAACAGAGAGAGAGATCCAATCTCGGAGGGGCTCCTGCCCTCTCAGAGCCATGGCGGCCATGGACCAGAGGGAAAACTCTCCTCCCATCTAGGGGGGAGGCCAGGCAAGAAGAAGAAGGAGGGGGGCTCTCTCCCCCTCTCTCCCGGTGGCGTCGGAACGCCGCCCGGGTAATCATCGTGACGGCGATCTACACCAACAACTTTGCCGCCGTCAACACCAACTCTCTCCCCCTCTATGCAGCGGTGTAACACCTCTTCTCCCCACTGTAATCTCTACTTAAACATGGTGCTTAATGCTACATATTATTATCCAATGATGTGTGGCCATCCTATGATGTTTGAGTAGTTTCGTTTTGTCCTATGGGTTGATTGATGATCGTGATTGGTTTGAGTTGTATGTTTTATTTTGGTGTTGTCCTATGGTGCCCTCTGTGTCGCGCAAGCGCGTGGGATTACCGCTGTAGGGTGGTGCAATACGTTCATTATTCGCTTATGGTGGGTTGCGTGAGTGACTGAAACACAAACCCGAGTAAGGGGGTTGTTGCGTATGGGAGTAAAGAGGACTTGTTACTTAATGCTATGGTTGGGTTTTACCTTAATGATCTTTGGTAGTTGCGGATGCTTGCTAGAGTTCCAATCGTAAGTGCATATGATCCAAGTATAGAAAGTATGTTAGCTCATGCCTCTCCCTCATATAAAATTGCAATAATGATTACCGGTCTAGTTATCGATTGCCTAGGGACAAATCCTTCTCTTGTGTTACAAAAAGCTTTCTACTAAACAACTAACTTTTATTATCTTGCAAATCACTCATAGTTTTATTCTCGCTAAGTACTCCTAATTTTATTCTTGCAAAGTAGTTCTAGCATTACACCTACAAAGTACTTATAGTTTCATACTTGTTCTAGGTAAAGCAAACGTTAAGTGTGCGTAGAGTTGTATCGGTGGTCGATAGAACTTGAAGGGAATATTAATTCTACCTTTAGCTCCTCGTTGGGTTCGACACTCTTATTTATCGAGAAAGGCTACAACTGATCCCCTATACTTGTGGGTTATCAGTAGACCCGGGGGGCATAGTTTTCACTAGAGGCTTCTCTCTCGAACACATAGCATACAGTGGGTAGACAAATTACTGTTGGGCAATTGATAGAAATGTGCATAGTTATGACGATATTCAAGGCAAGGATCATGTATATTGGCATCACGTCCGAGACAAGTAGACCAACTCCTGCCTGCATCTACTACTATTACTCCGCCCATCGACCGCTATCCAGCATGCATCTAGGGTATTAAGTTAATGAATTTTATGGAGTAACGCCTTAAGCAAGATGACATGATGTACACAAAGTAAACCCAATCAATACGAATAAACCCCATTGTTTTACCCTTAATGGAAATAATACAAATATGTGTCTTGTCCCTTTCTGTCACTAGGATATAGAGCACCGCAAGATTGAACCCATTACAAAGCACCTCTCCCGCTGAAGATAAATCAATCTAGTTGGCCAAACCAAACAGATAGATCGGAGAGAAATACAAAGCTATCAAAATCATGCATAATAAAGTTCAGAAAAGAATCAATTACTTCTCATGAATAATCTGATCATAAACCCACAATTCATCGGATCCCAACAAACACACCGCAAAAGAAGATTACATCGAATAGAACTCCAAGAAGATCGAGGAGAACAATGTATTGAAGATCAAAGAGAGAGAAGAAGCCATCTAGCTACTAGCTATGGACCCGTAGGTCTGTGGTAAACTACTCACACATCATCGGAAGGGCAGCAAGGTTGATGTAGATGCCCTCCGTGATCGATTCCCTCTCCGGCAGGGTGCCGAAAAAGGCCTCCAGATGGGATCGCGGAAGAACAGAATCTTGCGGCGGCAGAAAAGTTATTCGAGGTGGTTCTCTGTTGATTTCCCAATATTTGAGAATTTATAGAAGTGGAATTATGTCAAAAGGAGCCACGAGGGGCCCACAACCTATTGCCTTGTCACCTCCTCATGAGGCTTCTGGTCTCCTCCCAAAGCTTCTAGGGTCTCTTTTGTCCAGAAAAAAATCGTCAAAAAGTTTCGTAGCGTTTGGACTCCGTTTGGTACTGATTTCCTGAAAAGCCAAAAACAAGCAGAAAACAACAACTGGCACTGGGCACTAGGTTAATAGGTTAGTCCCAAAAAATGATATAAAATAGCATATAATTGCATATAAAACATCCAAGATTGATACTATAATAGCATGGAACAATAAAAAAATATAGATACGTTAGAGACGTATCAGCATCCCCAAGCTTAGTTCCTACTCATCCTCGAGTAGGTAAATGATAAAAATAGAATTTTTGATGTGGAATGCTACCTAACATGTTTATCATGTAATCTGTTTTTACGGTATAAATATTGAGAAGCGATGAGTTAACAACATCAACATAATAATATCCATGAACATAAGAAGCATAATCATTAAACTTTCAAAATATACGATCCTTAACGAATGTTATTCCCCACTCATTTTATCATGTTAGCATGGCATGGTTCCGCCTTCACTGCATAAATATAAATCATGAGCACCCCGGTGTTAAAACAGTCAATTGGATCGTACTTCTAACGCGCTTCAGCATTTTCAACATCACACAATACAAGAACATGAGCCATGGATATAGCACTAGGTGGAATAGAATGCGGTGGTAGGGATTAATATGGAGAAGTCAAAAAGGAAGAAAGTCTCGCATCAACTCGGCGGATCAACATACTACAGAGATGTCCATCAATCTATATCAATGCGAGGAGTAGGGATTGCCATGCCACGGATGCACTAAGAGCTATAAGTATATGAAAGCTCAAACTGAAACTAAGTGGGTGTGCATCCAACTTGCTTGCTCATGAAGACCTCGGGCATTTGAGGAAGCCCGTCATCGGAATATACAAGCCAAGTTCTATAATGAAAAATTCCCACTAGTATATGAAAGTGACAACTCAGGAGATTCTCTATATGAAGAACATGGTGCTACTCTGAAG
Source organism: Elymus sibiricus (assembly GCA_039707655.1). Classification (NCBI taxonomy): domain Eukaryota; kingdom Viridiplantae; phylum Streptophyta; class Magnoliopsida; order Poales; family Poaceae; genus Elymus; species Elymus sibiricus. The sequence continues at coordinate 130,318,552 of CM077668.1, forward strand.
CACAAGTGTGGAAAAAGATAGTAACATTGCCCCTTCTCTCTTTTTCTCTCATTTTTTGTGGGCTCTTTTTGGCCTCTCTTTTTTCTCCTTTTTTTTTCGTCCGGAGTCTCATCCCAACTTGTGGGGGAATCACAGTCTCCATCATCCTTTCCTCACTGGGACAATGCTCTAATAATGATGATCATCACACTTTTATTTACTTACAACTCGATACTAGAACAATATGAATCTATATGAATGCCTCTGGCAGTGTACCAGGATGTGCAATGATCTAGCGTAACATGTATAAAAAATGATGAACGGTGGCTGAGCCACAAATACTATGTCAGCTATATGATCATGCAAAGCAATATGACAATGAAGATGTGTGTCATATAAACGGGACGGTGGAAGTTGCACGGCAATATATCTCGGAATGGCTATGGAAATGCCATTGTAGGTAGGTATGGTGGCTGTTTTGAGGAAGATATAAGGAGGCTTATGTGTGATAGAGCGTATCATATCATGGGGTTTGGATGCACCGGCGAAGTTTGCACCGACTCTCGAGGTGAGAAAGGGCAATGCACGGTACCGAAGAGGCTAGCAAATTGCGAAAAGGTAAGAGTGCGTATAATCCATGGACTCACATTAGTCATAAAGAACTCACATAATTATTGCAAAGCCTATTAGCCCTCGAAGCAAAGTACTACTCGCATGCCCCTAGGGAGGAGGTTGGTAGGAGTTAACCATCGCGCACCCCTGATTGTAACAACACTCAAGGATTTCATTTCAGACCTAAGAACGCTCGGACATCCTCACCATGCCATGACCAACACTTAGATGAATAGTCAATAACACACTTTAATGCCGATATTTCTACTAACCAATGATCATGAACCTATATCCTTTCATATTACGACATCAATATCATTAAACCACACGTTTCATATTTAGTGATCTACATGAAAGTTTTTATTATTTCCCTCTTGAATACCTATCCTTTATGGACTAATCTTATAACCCGTGCAAATTGCCATTACTATTTATTAGACTCTCAAAAAGATTTAAGTGAAACATGAGAGTGCAACTATTTCTTTAAAATATAACCACCACCGTGCTCTAAAAGATATAAGTGAAGCACTAGAGCAACTGCATAGCTCAAAAGATATAAGTGAAGCACATAGAGTATTCTAACAAATCACGATAAATGTGTGTCCCTCTCAAAAAGGTGTGTTCAGAAAAAGTTTATTGTGGCAAACTAAAAAGCAAACAAAGAAAATAAAACTATAGCACAAGACGCTCCAAGTAAAACTCATATCATGTGGTGAATAAAAATATATAGCCCAAATGGTATACCGATAGATTGTAGACGAAAGAGGGGATGCCATCCGGGGCATCCCCAAGCTTATATGCTTGGGTATTCCTTGAATATTACCGTGGGGTGCCTTGGGCATCCCCAAGCTTAGGGTCTTGCCGCTCCTTATTCCTTCATCCATCGTGATCTCACCCAAAACTTGAAAACTTCAGCACACAAAACTCAATAGAAACCTCGTGAGATCCGTTAGTATAACAAATAAATCTTAAACTTTAGGTACTGTTATAAATTGATTCATATTTAGTTCTTGCATAATGCTACTATACTCTAACTTCTCCATGACTTATACCCCCCGATATAATCCATAGCATCATTAAAATAAGCAAACTATGCAATAGAAAACAGAATCTGTCTAAAACAGAACAGTCTATAAAGATCTAATTAAAAGTCATACTTATGTAACTCCAAAAATTCTGAAAACTTAGGACAACGTAAAAAATTCATATACCAATACTGTCTAAAAAATTCAGATTTTTCTGACGTTCCAGTACAGAACCAAAATTCCAGAACTGGGCAAAAAACTTTCTGTTTTCAAACAACATCAATTATACTACCATCCAAATCATCCTAAAGGCATTACTTGGCACAAACACTACTTAAAAGATAAAAAACACAATCATAACAGTAGCTATAATTGTGTTTGCACACACAAAGGAAAAAGCAAAAAAAAGATAACTATTGGGTTGTCTCCCAACAAGCTCTTTCTTTATAGCCATTAAGATAGGCTTCGAGATTTTAATGATGCTCATATAAAAGATAGGAATTGAAGCACAAAGAGAGAATCATAAAACATGTGACAAACACATTTGAGTCTAACATAATTCCTATGCATAGGCATTTTATAGGAAAACAAATTATTAAAACATGCAATATCTAGCATATGGAAATAGCAAGAATGAAGCATTAATAATTTCAGCACAAAGAGAGGTAATTTATTGACATGAAAGTTTCTACAACCATATTTTCCTCTCTCATAATAATTACATGTAGGATCTTAATCAAATTCAGCAATATAGCTATCATATAAAATACTATCTTCATGATCCACATGCATAAAAGTTTTATAATCTTCCAAGACAGTGGGATTAACATCAACTAAAGTCATGACCTCTCCAAACCCACTTTTATCAAAAATTTCATAAGATTGAACACTCTCCAAATATGTGGGATTCTTTTTACCTAAAGTTGACACTCTTCCAAACCCACTTTCAATATTGTTGCAACCATTATTATCAATGACATATTCATCATGAGGCTTAAATAAATTTTGAAGATCATAAGAAACATTATCACCCCAATCATGATCATTGCAATAAGTAGTGGACATGACAAAATTATCATCCCCAAGCTTGTAGCTTTGCATAGTATTAGCACAATTGACATTAATAGAATTTATAATAACATCATTGCAATCATGATTTTCATTCAAGGAGCTATCATGAATCACTTTATAAACTTCTTCTTTTAGCACTTTATCACAATTTTCAGATTCACGATTTTCAAGCAAAACTTCATAAAGATAATCAAGTGCACCCAACTCACTAGCAATTGGTTCATCATAATTGGATTGTTTGAAAGATTAGCAAGTGGATTGTAACATCCCTATGTAATGAGCTACAGTGATCCTCATGATTATGCTAAGTTACTCTGATTTGCAATGAATGATCACAGTGGAATCATATCTCATTTCAAACTCCTTCATTGAATTCAAATTCCATTTGCAAGTGAAAGTTGAAGTTGCACAAAAGTTGTTGCAAAATAGTTCATCATTTACCAAAAATTCCATAACAAATGTTTGTTAAGGAAAACAACATCACCTCTAAGCTAAGATGGACTATAGCAAATAAAAACAGTGCCATTTCAGCATTTAAAATGCCATTTCGTTTGTGAAAAATTCAAATGGATTCATCTTGCCTCCAAACGTTTTGCGGCAATAACAAATAATGCCTAGCTAATTATGTGGCCATCTCCACATTTTACAAAAGTCTTTTGGTGCAAGAAATAATCGCAAACAGAAGCAAAGAATTAAAATAAGAAAGAAAGGAGGCACTGCTCACTGGGCCTTAGACTACAGGAGTAGGCCCAGCCCAGCAGGTCATCTCCCACCTGCTCCCTCCCCCTCGTGTCAGCTCCGCCGTGGCCGAGCGTGCGCCGGCCAGCCACATGCCGCCACGGTGACGGGGCAGGTGGCCAAGCGGATAAGGAGGAGCTCCCTCGAGCCCCGGACGAGCCTCAACCACTCCTCCCCTCTCCCTCGCTCGTCTGCGCCCTCTCTCACTCTAACCAGAGCCGCCCGACGCAGCCATCGCAGCGCGCCCGTCGACCCCGCGCCCATCAGGATGTCCAAGCTCCGGGAGGTTGTCCAACAGCTGTGCCGCTCCCTTCTCCGTCACCTGCACCACGAGCTCGACTTCGAGGAACCCAGCAACGCTGCCCACGCCCGTTCTTGTCGGCTGCATCCGCCACAGCTGCGGCCTCGATCCGCCGTCGACCGAGCCCCTCCGGCCCCCCTCGACCTCACCGGCGACCCCTCTGTGAGCCCTCGCTTCCCCTGGACACCCCCTCTCTCCCTCTCGAACGCCGCTGCTAGCTTAGGCCGAGCAACGCCCGTAGCCGCCATCGGACATCGCCGTCACTGTCGCTTCCGACCAGTTTTAGCTCGCTCCCGTGCCACCATCGGGTGCGGCTCGACGCGCACGTCCCATAGGACTAGGCCCCGTGCCAAATGGCTGCCGGAATCATCAGTTCCGTGCCCGCCGCCGTGCGCTGTGGTCACCGGCGGCTATAACCGCCAGCGGTGGTGACGTGGCCGGTTAGTTAGGGTTAATCACATGCTTAATTACCCCCTGTGTGTATGACAGTGGCCCCGCTGTTAGTTTAACCAGCCAGTTAAGTATTAAAATGGTTAGATTAAATCAGTGTCACTGACACGCGGGTCCCGCTGGACCCGCTGACCAGTCAACTATTGACCAGTCAACTGCTGAGTCAGCAGTTGACTGGCCCCACATGTCAGCCTCTGCTGACTGGTCGGTTGACTCAGTCAATAGGCCCCACCAGTCAGCCACTGTGCTGGTCTGCTGGGTACACTTAGCCTTTTGCTATTTATATTTCGAATTATTAAATAAGCCAGTAATTTCAGAATATTGCTAAAACTTCGGAAATTCGTAGAAAATAAACCGTAGCTCGGATGAAAATGTTTTCTCTATGAAAAATGATCAGAAAAATAAGACGAATCCGAATATGCCATCCACATACCTGTCACATGCCTCTAACACTGCAAACATGGAACCTTCCCCTCCGGATCGTCTGTCCGATAATTGCCTAAAGCCGGGAAAATATTCCCAGATATTTTCCCGCTCCGTCTGTAACGTGTAGCACTGCGTTAGGTCACCCCTAGCACAGCATATTGCCATGTCATGCATTGTGATGCATTTGTTTGCTTTATATTTATTGTTTCTTCCCCCTCTTATCTCCGGTAGACTCCGAGATTGACGCTGCTCCCGAGTACCGCTACGCCGCTGACGTCCAGCCCCTTTCAGCAGAGCTTCCAGGCAGGGAAAACCCCCTTGATCATGCCTATATCGCTTATTCTTTCTCTCCCATGCTTGCATTAGATTTTGCTACTGTAATTGATTGCTCCTATTCTGATGCATAGCCTGATTTTGTAACCGATTGTTGATACTTACCTGCTATCCTAAATGTTTAGTATAGTTTGTTTAGTGATCCATCAGTGGCCCCACACCCTTGTCCTTGTTGCCATGCTTTACCACCGGTGACTCGATCAGTGTGATCGATGTACAGAGACCAACACATCACCGCACCCCCCCCTTAAGCTATACGACTCTGTAGAGCTACTATCGAGTGCCGAGGGTGATACCTCTTACCTCAATCCTGATGATATCTATGTAGCGTAGCTAGTCGGTTGTGGGTTATCGAGGGTGATTCCTCTTTCACCTCCTCCGATGATGCCTCTGTCGTGCAGCCCCTCAAGTGTGAAACCATCGAGGGTGATTCCTCCAGGTTCACCTTGACATTTTACATTGAGTAGGAATCCAACGAGGGTGATTCCTCGGATTTCCCCTTGATGTGATGAACACACGGATACCTTGACTGTTACCTCAGAATCTTGCAGAAGTCGGGTCGACCCCGAGGGGTACCCGCGAGAGTTACTGAAGTCGGGATGACCGTGAGGGTACCCGCGAGATAATTATGCGGCACGGCCGGGCAGGCAGACCGCCCCAGGAGAGGGATGGGCCTGACCCTTGCTGTAAGTCCGCGAGACGGGGCGACGGGATCACTGATCATCTCCGCGAGCTCCCAACACACTAACGGGTTTGGATATGTGATCTGAGTTGGCCTCTGACCTTTTCGCACTAACCACCACGCGGGAATAAGTATGGGCACTCGGCGTCGTATGTATTAGCCGAAGTTCTTCAGACGTCAGCAGTTGAGCGGCACGTGCCGGGTTGGACTGAGTACGCCCGCTTGTGTATACAGGGGGCTAGGTCTGCTCTCAGCCGTCCTCACAACGTGCAGGAGTGCAAAGGGCGATGGGCCCAAGACCCCTGAGCGCTTAGGATGTAGACCGGCGTGCTGGCCACTCTGTTGAGCCTAGGTAGGGCTACGACGTGTCGATCAGCCGAGGCCGGGCATGACCAGGAAAAGTGTGTCCGGCCAGAGTTAATCGAGCGTGTTGGGTAAGTTGGTGCACCCCTGCAGGGAAGTATATCTATTCGAATAGCCGTGTCCACGGTAACGGACGCTCAGAGAGTATCCCGATCTACTACAATTAGAACTGGATACATGTGTTAATTAAATAATATGTTAGCTCCGGGATCGCTTTCTCGTTGGGAGTCGAGGAAGGATCTCTGGGCATTGCTACTACTTACTTATTACTTTATAATATGGTAATCTGCACTCTTCTAATGCTGCAAGACACTGCAAGATGCTAGTCTTCGATAGGCTAGGCCTACCCCTCTATTCTGGCATTTCTGCAGTCTAGTCCACAGATACAGCCCCTTCCCTTGATACCGATGCATACTTAGCATAGTTCTGATGTAAGTCTTGCGAGTACTTTGGATGAGTACTCACGGTTGCTTTGCTACCCCTTTTTCCCATACCCGATTGCTGCAATCAGATGACGGAGCCCCGGAGCCAGCTGATCCCGCCGACGGCTACTACTACCATGGTGAAGCCTACTACTATGTGGAGACCGACGACCAGGAGTAGATAGGTGGCTCCCAGGCAGGAGGAATGCGCCTTTTCGATCTAGTGTCGTTGTTTTGCTCATTCTTCTTAAGGCAGACTTGTTTAACTATATGTCTGTACTCAGATATTGTTGTTGCTTCCGCTAACGCTTGTACCCGAGCTTATTTATTCGAGCCCTCGAGGCCCCTGGCTTGTAATATAAAGCTTGTATGACTTTTATTTGTGTTTAGAGTTGTGTTGTGATATCTTCCCGTGAGTCCTTAGGCTTGATCGTGCACATTTGCGTGTATGATTAGTGCACGATTGAGTCGGGGGCGTCACATGGATGAGGATCCATATGTCTATATTTTTATTTTCATTGAGTCACACAATTATTGCAAGCAAGCAAATGAGCAAACAGAAATATTTTTGTGTTTTTGGTATTTTTTATGAGAAGTGGGGGAGATGAAAATGAGACGCAAAGGCAAATAAAAAGTAGAACAAGTAGATGATAGTTTGTGCGAAGGTACTTGTTAGGTTTTGATGATGTCTCCCCGGCAACGGCACCAAAAATTCATCCTACTACTTGTGAGCTGCGTTGGGATTTTCCCCGAAGAGGAGAGGAGATGCAGCACAGTAGAGATAAGTATTTCCCTCAGTGAGAACCAAGGTATCAATCCAGTAGGAGAATCACGCAAAGCCTCGTGGACAGCACCTGCACACACAAAACCAAATACTTGCACCCAACGCGGGCAAGAGGGTCATCAATCCCCTTGAACTCGTTACTTGCAAGGATTAAATCTCGTAGTGGTAGATAGATAAATTGCAAAAGAAAATAAAAGAAGGAAAATTGCAGCAAAGTATTTTTAGTTTTCTTTTTATATTTAAAGTAGACCCGGGGGCCATAGTTTTCACTAGAGGTTTCTATCTTGAACACATAGCATACGGTGGGTAGACAAATTACTGTTGGGCAATTGATAGAAAATCGCATAATTATGACGATATTCAAGGCAATGATCATGTATATAGGTGCTACTTGTAGACAGCGTTGGTATTTCCCCGAAGAGGAGAGGATGATGTAGTATAGTAGAGAAAAGTATTTCCCTCAGTTAAGAACCAAGGCTATCAATCCAGTAGGAGAACCAAGCAAAATTCAATTAAGCGCACCTGCACACACAAAAGCAAACACTTGCACCCAACGCAAATAAGAGGGTTGTCAATCCTCTTAGCGGTTATTTGCAAGGATTAATTCTGATAGTTATAAATAGATAAACTAAAATACTAAATAAAATAAAAGTAAATAAATTGCAGCAAAGTATTTTTAGGTTTTTTATATATGATAAAGTAGACCCGGGGGCCATAGTTTTCACTAGAGGCTTCTCTCTCGAACACATAGCATACGGTGGGTAAACAAATTACTGTTGGGCAATTGATAGAAAAGCAAATAATTATGATGGATTCATGGCAATGATCATGTATATAGGCATCACGTTCGAGACAAGTAGATCGACTCATGCCTGCATCTACTACTATTACTCCACCCATCGACCGCTATCCAGCATGCATCTAGGGTATTAAGTATGAAACAGAGTAACGCCTTAAGCAAGATGACATGATGTAGACAAACTAAACTCAAGCAATATGATTAAACCCCATCTTTTTATCGTTAATGGCAACAAAACAAATACGTGTCATGTCCCCTTCTGTCACTGGGATTGAGCACCGCAAGATTGAACCCATCACAAAGCACCTCTCACATTGCAAGATAAATCAATCTAGTAGGCCAAACCAAATCGATAGATCAGAGAGAAATACAAAGCTATAATAATCATGCATAAAAGAGTTCAGAGAAGACTCAAATATTTCTCATGAATAATCTGATCATAAACTCACAATTCATCGGATCCCAACAAACACACCGCAAAAGAAGATTACATCGGATAGAACTCCAAGAACATCGAGGAGAACATGGTATTGAAGATCAAAGAGAGAGAAGAAGCCATCTAGCTACTAGCTATGGACCCGTAGGTCTGTGGTAAACTACTCACACATCATCGGAAGGGCAGCAAGGTTGATGAAGAAGCCCTCCGTGATCGATTCCCCCTCCGGCAGAGTACCGGAAAAGGCCTCCAGATGGGATCACGGAAGAACAAAGGCTTGCAGTGGCGGAAATGTTTTCTCTTCTGTCTGCCTGGTATATTGGGAATATTTGGGAATTTATAGCGCTAGAATTAGGTCAGGAGTGGCTACGAGGGGCCCACAAGCCTGGGGGGTGCGCCCTCCAGGCTTGTCGCCTCCTCGTGGCTTTTCTTGTCTTCTCCATAAGCTTCGTGGGTCTCTTCTTGTCCTGAAAAAATTAATCCAAAGTTTTTTTCTCGTTTGGACTCTTTTTGATAATGATTTTCTGAAAAGGCAAAAACAAGCAGAAAACAGCAACTGGCACTAGGCACTGGGTTAATAGGTTAGTCCCAAAAAATGATATATAATGGCATATAATTGCATATAAAACATCCAAGATTGATACTATAATAGCATGGAACAATAAAAAATTATAGATACATTGGAGACGTATCAAGCATCCCCAAGCTTAATTCCTATTCGTCCTCGAGTAGGTAAATGATAAAAACAGAATTTTTGATGTGGAATGCTACCTATCATGTTTCATCATGTAATCTTTCTCTTACGGTATGAATAATAAGATCTGAGTGATTCAAAGCAATAGTCTATAGTTTGATATAAAGACATCAATACTCAGGCATACAAATAAACAATCATGTCTTTCAAAATAAAAATGCTAAAGAACGTTATCCCTACAAAATCATATAATCCTGTCATGCTCCATCTTCTTAACACAAAATATTTATCATGCACTACCCCGATGACAAGCCGAGCAATTGGTTCATACTTTTTAACGCGCTTCAGCTTTTTCAACCCCCACGCAATACATGAGCACAATCCATGGATATAGCACTATGGGTGGAATTGAGTGTGGTGGTAGAGATTAATAAGGAGAAGTCAAAAATAAGAATATAATCTCACATCAACAAGGCTAATCAACGGGCTATGGAGATGCCCATCAATTGATGTCAATGCGAGGAGTAGGGATTGCCATGCAACGGATGCATTAAGAGCTATAACTGTATGAAAGCTCGACATGAAAACTAAGTGGGTGTGCATCCAACTTGCTTGCTCATGATGACCTCGGGCATTTGAGGAAGCCCATCATCGGAATATACAAGCCAAGTTCTATAATGAAAAATTCCCACTAGTATATGAAAGTGACAAAATAGGAGACTCTCTATATGAAAAACATGGTGCTACTCTGAAGCACAAGTGTGGAAAAAGGATAGTAACATTGCCCCTTCTCTCTTTTTCTCTCATTTTCTTTCTTGGGCTCTTTTTGGCCTCTTTTTTTTAGAACAGTCTCATGGACCTCATCCCCACTTTTTCGAGGACTCATTAGTCTCCACCATTCTTTCCTCACTGGGACAATGCTCTAATAATGATGATCATCACACTTTTATTTACTTACAACTCAATATTATAACTCGATACTAGAACAAAAATATGAATCTATATGAATGCCTCTGGCAGTGTACGAGGATGTGCAATGATGCTAGCGTAACATGTATAAAAATGATGAACGACCGCTGAGCCACAAATACTATGTCAGCTATATGATCATGCAAAGCAATATGACAATGATGAAGTGTGCCATAAAAACGGAACGGTGGAAGTTGCATGGCAATATATCTTGGAATGGCTATGGAAATGCCATGATAGGTAGGTATGGTGGCTGTTTTGAGGAAGATATAAGGAGGCTTATGTGTGATAGAGCGTATCATATCACGGGGTTTGGATGCACTGGCGAAGTTTGCACCAACTCTCGATGTGAGAAAGGGCAATGCACGGTACCGAAGAGGCTAGCAAATTGCGGAGAGGTGAGAGTGCGTATAATCCATGGACTCACATTAGTCATAAAGAACTCACATACTTATTGCGAAAGTTTATTAGCCCTCGAAGCAAAGTACTACTATGCATGCCCCTAGGGGGATAGATTGGTAGGACAAGTCCATCGCTCGTCCCCGACCGCCACTCATAAGGTAGACAATCAAGAATAAGTCATGCTCCAACTTCTTAGCATAACGACAGATCATACGGGCATGCTTCGGGAATCACAAACCTTAACACCAATATTCTTACTAAACCACAATTATCTACTAGAACCTCCCACATATTACCATCTTAATATCGCAAAACTATTGCATGGAATCAAACTTATCATATTCAGTGATATACATGAAAGTTTTTATTATATCCCTCTTGAATACCTATCATATCATGACCAAATTCATTACCTGTGCATATTACCATTCCTAATCATTAGACTCTCAAAAATATATAAGTGAAGGATGAGAGTACAACTATTTCTTTGAAATATAACCACCGTCGTGCTCTAAAAGATATAAGTGAAGCACTAGAGCAACTGCCTAGCTCAAAAGATATAAGTGAAGCACATAGAGTATTCTAACAAATCACGTGTCCCTCTCAAAAAGGTGTGTTCAGCAAAGATGATTGTGACAAACTAAAAAGCAAACAAAAGCAAACAAACTATATCGCAAGACGCTCCAAGTAAAACACATATCATGTGATGAATAAAAATAGAGCTCCAAGTGAGTTACCGATAGATTGTAGACGAAAGAGGGGATGCCTTCCGGGGCATCTCCAAGCTTAGATGCTTGAGTCTTCCTTGAATATTACCTTGGGGTGCCTTGGTCATCCCCAAGCTTAGGCTCTTGCCGCTCCTTATTCCTTTATCCATCGCAGTCTCACCCAAAACTTGAAAACTTCAGCACACAAAACTCAACAGAAACCTCGTGAGATCCGTTAGTATAACAAACAAATCTTAAACTTTAGGTACTGTTGTAAATTGATTCATATTTAATATTGGCATGATGTTACTTTACTCCAACTTCTCCATGACTCATACCCCCCAATACGATCCATAGATTCATCAAAATAAGTAAACTATGCAACAAAAACAGAATCAGTCTAAAACAGAACAGTCTGTAAAGATCTATTTAAAACCCATACTTCTGTAACACCAAAAATTCTGAAAAATTAGGAAAACGTAAACAATTCATATACCAATACTGTGTACAAATTTCAGATTTTTCTGATGCTCCAGTACAGAACTAAAATTCCAGCACTGGACGCAAAACTTTCTGTTTTCCAAACAGCATCAATTATACTATCATCAACATCATCCCAAAGGCATTACTTGGCACAAACACTAATTAAAAGATAAAAACACAATCATAACAGAGGCTATAATTGTGTAAACACACAATAACAGTAGGTAAAAGATTATTGGGTTGTCTCCCAACAAGCTCTTTCTTTATAGCCATTAAGATAGGCTTGAGATTTCAATGATGCTCTCATGAAAGATAATAATTGAAACACAAAGATAGCATCCTTTAACATGTGAAAAACAAATTTAAGTCTAACATACTTCCTATGCATAGGCATTTTATAAAAAAAAAATTTATCAAGACAAGCAATATCTACCATATGCAAATAGGAAGAATGAAGCATTAATAATTTTAGCACAAAGAAAGGTAATTTAGTAACATGAAGATTTCTACAACCATATTTGCCTCTCTCATAATAATTACATGTAGGATCATATTCAAATTCAACAATATAGCCATCATATAAAATATTCTCTTCATGATCCACACGCATAAAAGTTTTATACTCTTCCAAGATAGTGGGATCAACATCAACTAAAGTCATGACCTCTCCAAACCCACTTTTATCAAAAATTTCATAAGATTGAACACTCTCCAAAGTAGTGGGATAATTTGCCTAAAGTTGATGCTCTTCCAAACCCACTTTTAATAGTATTGCAAATTTTATTATCAATAACATATTCATCATGAAGCTTAAATAAATTTTCAAGATCATAAGAAACATCATCACCCCAATCATGATCATTGCAATAAGTAGTGCACATAACAAAATTTTCATCCCCAAGCTTGTAGATTTGCATATCATTAGCACAATTGACATTAATAGAATTTATAATAACATCATTGCAATCATGCTTTTCATTCAAGGCGCTATCAAGTATGGGTGTTATAGCAATAATTTCATAAGCATCATTAATATTGGCATCATGGCCATAAGAATAGCAAGCATCACATTCATCAAGTGGGGATATTTCAATCAAATCAACGGAATCATAATTATCTATGGATTCATGCATATCATTATTTTCCTCCAAAGTAGCAGACATTCTCCCAATGAATTCACTAACATAGGTATTGGAAGCATAATTTTCATCGCAATATTTAAGTATGGCAAAATTTTCAGATTTGTAGAGAGTAATATCATACTTTTCAATCAAAGAAGCAACCTCATGTGCACCCTTAAAGGCAACAAATTCTTCAATTCGTTCGATATCATAGTAACTATAAACACCCTTGGGATAAGAAGATAAGATATCATTATCATTAAACTCCCATAGGTAGGGAAGGTATTTTTTAGGGTTCTTAGAGCAACAAGTAAAATCATAAATTTCACATAGATTCCAAGCATAACATAGCAAACAATTTATTTGATTCCATAAGAGTCTCCCTTTTTGAGACAAACGGTGACGCACAAAATGAGCATGCTCATCTAATGATTTTCCCTCAACTAAACTAGTTGGGGTTTCAGCACGAGCACAAATGGATCGAAGATGTTCCAAGTAGAAAACTTTAAGGTGATCCATAGTATCTTAAATTTTTGTTTTATTTTCTATTCTTGTGTGTTTGACATGAAGGCAATAAAGGCAAGCAAGCAAGCAAATGAAAATATTTTTGTGTTTTTGTAAAATTGTTTTAGAAGTGGGGAGATGAAAACTAGAGGCGAATGCAAATAAAAGGCAAATAAAATAAATGCAAGTGGATGATAGTTTGTGCGAAGGTACTTGGTAATTTTGATGATGTCTCCCCGGCAATGGTGCCAGAAATTCTTCCTGCTACTTGTAGACTGCGTTGGTATTTCCCCGAAGACGAGGGGATGATGCAGTATAGTAGATATAAGTATTTCCCTTAGTTAAGAACCAAGGTTATCAATCCAGTAGGAGAACCAAGCAAAATTCCGTTAAGCGCACCTACACACACAAAAGCAAACACTTGCACCCAACGCAAATAAGAGGGTTGTCAATCCTCTTAGCGGTTATTTGCAAGGATTAATTCTGATAGTGATAAATAGATAAACTAAAATACTAAATAAAATAAAAGTAAATAAATTGCAGCAAAGTATTTTCAGGTTTTTTATATATGATAAAGTAGAGCCGGGGGCCATAGTTTTCACTAGAGGCTTCTCTCTCGAACACATAGCATACGGTGGGTAAACTAATTACTGTTGGGCAATTGATAGAAAAGCAAATAATTATGACGGATTCATGGCAATGATCATGTATATAGGCATCACATCCGAGACAAGTAGACCGACTCCTGCCTGCATCTACTACTATTACTCCACCCATCGACCGCTATCCAGCATGCATCTAGGGTATTAAGTATGAAACATAGTAACGCCTTAAGCAAGATGACATGATGTAGACAAAGTAAAATCAAGCAATATGATTAAACCCCATATTTTTATCCTTAATGGTAACAATACAAATACATGTCATGTCCCCTTCTGTCACTGGGATTAAGTACCGCAAGATTGAACCCATCACAAAGCACCTCTCCCATTGCAAGATAAATCAATCTAGTAGGCCAAACCAAATCGATAGATCAGAGAGAAATACAAAGCTATAATAATCATGCATAAAAGAGTTCAGAGAAGACTCAAATATTTCTCATGAATAATCTGACCACGAACTCACAATTCATCAGATCCCAACAAACACACCGCAAAAGAAGATTACATCGGATAGAACTCCAAGAACATCGAGGAGAACATGGTGTTGAAGATCAAAGAGAGAGAGAAGAAGCCATCTAGCTACTAGCTATGGACCCGTAGGTCTGTGGTAAACTATTCACACATCATCGGAAGGGCAGCAAGGTTGATGAAGAAGCCCTCCGTGATCAATTCCCCCTCCGGCAGAGTACCGGAAAAGGCCTCCAGATGGGATCGCGGAAGAACAGAAGCTTGCGGCAGTGGAAAGGTTTTCTCTTCTGTCTGCCTGGTATATTAGGAATATTTGGGAATTTATAGCGCTGGAATTTGGTCAGGAGGGGCTATGAGGGACCCACAAGCCTGGGGGCGCGCCCTACCCCCCTGGGTGCGCCCTCCAGGCTTGTCGCCTCCTCGTGGCTCCTCTGGTCTTCTCCCGAAGCTTCATGGGTCTCTTCTGGTCCAGAAAAAATTAATCCAAAGTTTTTTTCTCGTTTGGACTCTTTTTGATAATGATTTTCTGAAAAGGCAAAAACAAGCAGAAAACAACAACTGGCACTGGGTTAATAGGTTAGTCCCAAAAAATGATATATAATGGCATATAATTGCATATAAAACATCCAAGATTGATACTATAATAGCATGGAACAATAAAAAATTATAGATACGTTGGAGACGTATCAATAGGCATGATGTCCGAGACAAGTAGACCGACTCCTGCCTGCATCTACTACTATTACTCCACCCATCGACCGCTATCCAGCATGCATCTAGGATATTAAGTTAATGAAAACGGAGTAACGCGTTAAGCAAGATGACATGATGTAGACAAAGTAAACCCAATCAATATGAATAAACCCCATCGTTTTACCCTTAATGGCAACAATACAAATACATGTCTTGTCCCTTTCTGTCACTGGGATATAGAGCACCGCAAGATTGAACCCATTAAAAACCACCTCTCCCGATGAAGATAAATCAATCTCGTTGGCCAAACCAAATGGATAGATCAGAGAGAAATACAAAGCTATCAAAATCATGCATAATAAAGTTTAGAAAAGACCCAATTACTTCTCATGAATAATCTGATCATGAACCCACAATTCATCGGATCCCAACAAACACACTGATACGTCTCCAACATATCTATAATTTATGAAGTATTTGTAGGGGAAGGCGAAAGAAAACAAAAAAATTCGGTACAACGAGCACACCCAGGACCACTATGGAGACTGCATACAGGGTTTGATCTGATCATTACCGACTCGTAGCGCAGCGAAAGAAGAGTCGATGTAGATCATAGGTGCAGATTCCCGCAGCTAGGATTTACGACCTCCCAACCGCGAGGATGTACTCCCTCGTCGGACAGCCCTTCGGGAGGCGGTCGGACAGTCCCTCGGACGATGTCACAGACAGCCCTTCGGGAGGACCCTCGAAACCCGAACGGTAACTCGGACAGCCCCTCGGGTAAAAGATCGAAACTACAACCTCTCTACGGGGTTGCACACATACGGTGTCAGCTATCCGGCAGGGCTTCGCCGTCCAGAACTAGTTCCTGCCGGAACCCAGACAGTCTTTCGGCTCTACGAAACTATTTCGTGGGAGGGAGAGAGAAAACCAGACAAAGCATGGCATGTGTATGAGAGCAAGGGATGAGTGTGGAGAGCACCTCTCCACCTCTATTTATAGGAAAGCCTAGGGGTAGGATTGGCACACAAAATACCAAAGTACCCTCACTTTATGTCACACATAAAAGAAATAAAAGGCAAAAAAGAATGGCATGTGGAGCTCCATGGAGGAGCTCCACCTTGGCCGGCCACCCTCATGGGCCCCCCCAAAGGGGGTTCCTTAGTCCCTAAGTCTTTCTAGAAGCCTTTTGGGAAAAATCCCAAAAGGTGGCTTTCCAAAAAATTAACCATAAAGTGATTTTCACTATTCACGGAACCAATTTTCCCCGACCGTTAAATCCGAAAATATTTCTATGGGTCATAGAATAATTCCAGTACCCACAAAAATGATTTTGGACGCATTCCGAAACAATTCCGGATTAGTGATTTTCATCTGCGAAAAGCAACCAAACCGGTTCCGGCAGCTCCGGAACATTTCCGGTTTTTATCCCGGAAAAATCCCAGAAGTTTCCAGA
Organism: Elymus sibiricus; assembly: GCA_039707655.1. Lineage (NCBI taxonomy): Eukaryota > Viridiplantae > Streptophyta > Magnoliopsida > Poales > Poaceae > Elymus > Elymus sibiricus. Next base: position 130,335,132 of record CM077668.1, read on the forward strand.
ACAATTCTGGCACCCTCCAAGAATTTCCAGGCATGTGCCGAAACCAATTTGACTTAATGGTATACCCCGAAACAACTTTTCAGTTTTACCGAAACTATTCCGGTGTTCTCTCCGGAACGTTTCCGTTGTCTCCGAAACTTTTCCGGTGACGTTCTCTCAGACTCCCTGTCTAGTATTCAGCAGATAGATGATCCTTAAGTGTCTGACCCTATAGGTTCGGTGAAGCATAGACATGACCCGGAAACTTTCCGATCAATGATCAACATCGGAGCCGTGGACACCCATATTGACCCCTATACCCACATGAATAAATATTCGAGTGAACCTCCAGTTGCCGTGTGCTATTCCTGTTGCTTCACGATATGTTACAAACACCCGAGTGTCGTGGTGTGACGACCATCTATGGGGCCATGCAGCCCCTTGTGGTTCGGCGGGGGAGGTCGACGTGCACAAAGAGCATGAACAATGGAGGGCGCAAGGGATTTTACCCAGGTTCGGGCTGCAGAGAAGCGTAAAACCCTACTCCTACTTTTGGTGTATTAATGGTGTGGGAGCACAGTACAAGGAGCGCTTCTCCCGGCAAGGTGGGAGGAGCAGCTACACGAGACGTGCTTGTGTTTAAAAAGGGGTCAGAATCCTTCTAACTGTTGCCTTGGCCCTCCTTTTATAGCTCAAGGGGTTACCACAGTGGCAAAACAGTAATTACATAGCGATTAGATAGCAAACAGTGCTATCATACCTAACTCTGCCAGTTTAGGACAAAGGCATTAAATGCGCCGTTAGGTGTCATGTGGAGAGGTAGTCCCGGCAAGGTTTCTGCACAGCTTGCCCAGCTACCTCGTATTATCCTGACACGCCTCCCGGACGTGTGTCATTAGAAGCAAATCCTGTCCCAGTGTGCTGACACGTGCCCGATAAGCCTTACCAACCAGCCTGCGCGGTCGACACCTCACCCACTAGCGAACACCTGTGCGGTGAGGTGGAGCGCTGGGGGGCTGGCAGGAGCTTGCCGGTACGAGCTTGTCGGGTCCTCACCTTGCCGGCTTAGCCTTGCCGGCAAGGAATGTCTTCATCTTCGGTACTGGTTGAGTGTTGTGTCTTGAGCTTCTTTCTAGTAGCTTCCGCGACTGGACTCTGAATCTTGGTCTTGACGGTTCCCGACAGGGCTTGGCCGGCAAGGAGGCTGCTACTGTCTGTGCATAAGTCAGGGTATAAAATACCCATGTTTTATACACCGATAGGAGCCCCCGGTGACGGTGTCCTGGACTAGGGGGTACTCACCACGTCGTCTCCCGACCAGTGGGTCGGGCCGAGGACCCCTAGGGCGGTTCACTATTGGGCCACTTCGGGCAGCCCATCACATATACGAGGAAGATTCCACAAGACTTGGTGATCAAGACAAGGACTCCTCTCCACCGACATAGCCGACTAGGACTCTTGTTATCCTAGGCCTCCGGTACATTATATAAGCCAAGGCTAGGCTAGTCGATAGAGAATGATGATATTCATCGAAGACCTAGCTTTAGGAGTTAGACACATATTACGATCTCGGGGTAGATCAACTCTGTATTCAATACATCTCCATCAATATAAACAAGAGCAGGACGTAGGGTTTTACCTCCATCAAGAGGGCCCGAACCTGGGTAAACATCGTCTCCATTGTCTCTGTTACCATCGATCCGAGATCCACAGCTCAGGACCCCCTACCCCGAGGTCTGCCGGTTTTTACACCGACACCGGTGCTTTCATTGAGAGTTCCGCTGTGTGATCACCATGGTTCGATGGGAATTCAGATCGGCTCCGGTGATCTACACTTCGGGACCGAACCTCATCGTCGACGACGACATCTTTGTTGCCGGCTCGACTAGCAACCTCGGCTGGACCGAGAACAACGCTACATGTCGGATCATCAAGATCGGACTGGTGCCCTCATCAACTTCAACTCCGATCTCTATCAAGATCATGGGGGAATCGTCCGTGGTGCTCGGGGGCTCAACGTCAACATTGCCCTCGCGCGATCATGCAGTTTTTTCTGCACAGCGAATTCGTGTTTGCCATCCCCGTCTCCTCGAGCATCGCTTTGACGATTGCTTCGGTGGAATTGTGCGGAATTGAGTCTAGAACAACCTTGTAAAATTTCGTCGTATTCCGATGGAGGAATCTCCGGCGATCTATGATATACTAGAGCCCTGTCAAATCTGGACGTGAATCTGGACGAGTTTAGGGCGAGTAGTCCAGCATCCAGCTCGGACATCCTTTGGAAGATCCAACCGTTGATCGGCTGCGGAATTCCTATATCTACCATCCCTCAAAATTTCAGCTCGATCCAACGGTTCAAACTCCGGGACGAGTCCGAGGAGTGCATCAATTTTCGGATCTGTTTCCTGCACAAAAACGAATCCGGCCCGAATTCATCTTTCTTCATGAACGGGACATTGGACATCCTTTTTGAGGGAATCTTTTCTAGGGTATTGTGTGTTGTTCTCAAACACATGCCCACAAATTTTGAGTCTTTTCCGAGGCGATCTTCAACGTCGTGCCGATGTCAAATCGGCCCGACCATGTTGCTCCACGGCTCCCGACCTGCGATAGCATCGACTACGCCGTCGCTCCATCGAGCCGACGACAACCACCTCGGCGAGCCGACCAAGAGTTCGGCACCGCTCTCCCTAATGATCGTCAAGATAACATCGTCACCTTACGGATTATACGGGTCGGGCGCGCCAAGCATCGCCGCGCGGTCACTTCTCAAGCCGGCATTGACTGCGTCACAAGTTCCGATCTGCGTCGGCATGGCCGCGCCGTTGCTTCTTCAAGCCGATGTCCACCACGCCGACCTGCTTCGATACCTCGGCTGGCATGGGGGCTGCAACGTCATGTTACCGACCTGCTCCGTCAACTCGGCTGGACCGGGGGCTTCACCATCTCTTCATCAACCTATTCGGACGACTTCGGCGTCACCAGCCGACCAGTTTCGTCATCTCGGCTGGATCGGGGACTTCGACGTCACGAGCCGACCAGCTTCGTCATCTCGGCTGGATCGGGGACTTCGGCGTCACCAGCCGACCAGCTTCGTCATCTCGGCTGGATCGGGGACTTTGGCATCGCCAACCGACCAGTTTCGTCATCTCGGCTGGATCGGGGGGGCTTCGCCTCAACATATCGGCAGTGTTGTACTACCACTTCATCAAGCCGAGCTCTTCGCTCGGACACCTCGGCCGGACCGGGGGCTTCGCCATCGCTTCTCAGGCCGGACCAGTGTTGTACTACCTACTCTGGCGTCACCCTGCCGACCTTCTCTGTCTCCTCGGCTGGACCAGGGGCTTCGCCTCGGCACATCGGCAGTTTTGTGCTGCCACTTCATCAGCCGAGCTCTTCGCTCGGCCACCCCAGGACTGGCTTGGGGGCTGGGATCTCGACCCGTTGCAAGCCCGGACTACGTCATCAACGCCGAGCACATTAACCAGCTAAGTCGCTTTCATGCTTAACTTTTTTCAATTTTTAATTTTTGTTTGGTTCATCCAAGCGTTATCCTTTTGTGTTAAAAAGACAAGTTATTAGTTAAACACTTAGTTTGTTAAAAACACTCCCTTTACCCATGTTAACTAGGGGCTCTTAAGTTTATACGAGCCGTTTTATAATAAGTGTTTTCTTCTAAGTCGTTGCAAAGTCTTTTTCTACCACTCCTTTCTCAACACGAGTGTGTGGTCAATAGCCGGATAGCCTAGTTTCTCTCTAAAGTCACTCGAGTTTGGTTCGCTAAACTGGCCTGAGAAGCACTCCGCCTTCGGGAATAGGAGGTTGAAGCCGAAGGCTGACCCGCTTGAAGTCTTGAGATCGGATGTGTCATGTTAAAGCACGACGGAAGCACAAACTAATTTTAAGACCAATTTTTGGATTGGCACCAAAAAACTTGATTTACTTCGGACGTAAAGTTTTTCCATAAGTTTTTTGGCTTTTCGAGCTTATGACACTTTTAAGCTATTTGTATGTTTTTCTTTCAGGACGCGGGACATCCTCATGACCGAGGTACCCTGCGTAATAATTCAGCTCGGGAGATCTTTTTCGACCCGCAGCTCGGCATCTTTCCTGCCGACCTATACCTCGGCGTTGGCAAAACGCACATGACATCTGGACTAGTTCCCGAGGAGATTCGATCCTCAGGTTGGTCGGTCGCACCCAACCTGAGTCTCGGGGGATACTGCGTTTCTCCAGCATAACTCTCGCAGTACAACGCCGGACGCCTTTAACGCGTCGGCAATATTAATGGGGGGCTGCGACTAGAGCCGAACCCACCAAAAGCCAAGGTACTCCGAGGAGTCCTCGGCAAAACGTTCTCGGATATTGCTTTATATGCATCAGTTTCGAATTGTGTCTTCGGTCAATAGTTGGGTTACCCGGCTCCTGTGCTTACTCCTTACATTCCCGATTGTTCGGCTAAGGGTAAAGGGAGAACCACTGTGATTGTACTTCCGGTTTAACTGGTCAAGTGCCTCAGTGGAGAAAGCCGAAAACTGACTGTCACAATAAGTGTAAACTGGTCAGCGATCCGATGACTGTGTTAAACTACAGATCGATAGAGATTACCCCGTGTTAAGCAGTGGGCCTTTCATAAAATTGGCCGAAGTGTTACTGGCTTGACCTCGGCTGACGCCGAACACTAACCGGGGGCTAGTAACTGGCCTCGCAACTTTAAGCTCCTATGACTAAGTGAAAGTTATAAAGCCAGCATATCTGATTGCCTTGTTTCCGCTAACACAAACCGCCTCCGGGCACCGAGACGTCGGCTAAGGGTTGTCTTGTTATTGCGGAAACACCCTGCGTAGTATCTACAAAGGGGTGGAAGCCGACGATGGGCCACTTTCAGATTATAAACAGTCGCAACGGAGTCAAAATAACATATAGTATAAAGCTGCAAATACAGCTTAAAGGCTGACAATCACAACATGTGCCAAGGGCTCCTTGAGGCACCTCGGCGCGGTTACATCAGGACTCCTGGAGAGCCCAACATATCATTAGCGTTTGTATTCAATGTACAAAACCTACCTTCCGTAATTATCATTATAAAGCCATAAATATGCATCAATTTGACATAAGATTTTGGCCAAGCTGGGTTGCCTTGCTCCTGTGCTTACCCCCTACGTTCCCGATTGTTCGGCTAGGGGGTAAAGGGAGCACCTCTGTGATTGTTACTATCGGGTCATCCAAGTTAGTACCTCAGACTGGGTGAAGCCGAAAGCTAGGCATCTTAAGAATACAATTGGTCGGCAACAACGGAAGTGAAAATTTAGGTTCATTAAGAACCACAGAATTCGGGAACTTTCCCCAAACTAAATCCTCAATATTTTTCTCCCACATTGATCGGAGTTGAGGTTTTCACGATCATGGTCAACATGATAGCCTGAGAAAAGGAACTTATAAAGGAACTATTTTTCTTGGAAGATGTTTCTTACGCTTAAACATAATATAACATAAGCTCTGTTCCACTTTGTTTGTAGAACCAAATAGCCGGATTGTCTTGTTATCCGAAGAGTCTGGTTCGCCTCGGCGGACCAGGAGTAGGAAACACTCCCCGGCCAATGGTCGAGGAGGGAGAAACCGAAGGCTGGTTAACAAAGTTTGTAAAACAGAGGCATTTGTAATGATGTAAAGTACTTGGATACATAGAATCATTACACATAAATTGTGATTAAAGTCAATTTACTCTGGATATCGATCCTTAAGTCGGTCACCCGTGCCCAAATTAAGGCTCGGGGGCTACTGGGCTTCACGCTTCTCCATTAAAAGCCATTGAAGGGGTACATCGATCCCCTGATCTGGTGTTGCCACCCGACCAGTGGCTCGGGGGCTACTGCATTGCTGATTCAATGCAGGAAAATTCAAAGTGCAAAACAGTTTCCGAGGAGATTACGATCCTTGGGTTGGTCGGCCGCACCCAACCTGAGTCTCGAGGACTATGCACACCGTGTTTCTGTTACTAAGTATGCTGCCGAGCTAGGAATTGATCCTCGGGCCGATTTCACGAATTGACCTGAGTCTCAGGGGCTACTGGGTCGTCGGTTTTATGATTTCCTTTAGGTGCATCTCAGATTTTTGGCCGACACACACCTCTAGGGCTACCGGCTATACATTTCGACAGAGAATAAATTGCGCCAATTGGAAATAAATTCCACAAAAAATCAGCTCATGGCCGAGGTGGCGCACCACCTCGAAAGCAGTCCGGCGTAAAGCTCGGATGCAAGTGGCTGGCTCCATAGAGGGCATTTTTTGCATTAAGCTCGGCTGAATTCCTTCAACTTTTTCAAGACCGAGGTAATCTATGACACCTCGGATGCCGATCGGCGTTAGAGCTCGGCTACAAAAAGACACCTCGGATGTAGTCCGGCGTTCAAGCTCGGTTGCAAAAGGACACCGCTGCACGGGGAAAAACTTTGAACCCGAGGTGCGGCGTAAAAATAACAAGGTATTGATAAAGGCCGAAAACTTAAAGGGCTCCTTGGATGCCCGATGTATGAACTCTTCGGATTCAGCTCGGCGATCCTCAAGATCGAAGATGGGAAGATTTGTTGAACCAGCTTTCAAGACTGATGGCCGAAGACGAAGAACAGCTCGGAAGAACCGAGGGGCATCCCCAACTTGAAGACCGGTTCAGGGGGCTAGTAACGGTGTCCTGGACTAGGGGGTACTCACCACGTCATCTACTGACTAGTGGGTCGGGCCGAGGACCCCCAGGGCGGTTCACTATTGGGCCACTTTGGGCAGCCCATCACATATACGAGGAAGATTCCACAAGACTTGGTGATCAAGACAAGGACTCCTCTCCACCGACATAGCCGACTAGGACTCTTGTTATCCTAGGCCTCCGGTACATTATATAAGCCGAGGCTAGGCTAGTCGATAGAGAATGATGATATTCATCGAACACCTAGCTTTAGGAGTTAGACACATATTACGATCTCGGGGTAGATCAACTCTGTATTCGATACATCTCCATCAATATAAACAAGAGCAGGACGTAGGGTTTTACCTCCATCAAGAGGGCCTGAACCTGGGTAAACATCGTCTCCATTGTCTCTGTTACCATCGATCCGAGATCCACAGCTCGGGACCCCCTACCCCGAGGTCTGCCGGTTTTTACACCGACACCCGGGCCTGGGCCATACGCGCGTTCAAAGCGTCCTTGGGCTAGGCCCAAACAATGCACAGACACGCGGCGGGAAATTGCCGCTGTAATTTTCGTCATGGTGGTTATCCTCTCTCTTTGAGATCTTCTTTGCTTCCTCATTAATCTGAATTCGGGTGTGTCCTCGGTCGTCTTCCGGCAACCCTTGCCGTCGAACGGGTGGCCGCTTGATGTGCTCATAGGTGGAGCGCCATGGGTTCAAACTGTACCAGCACACGGCCACGCGTGGCAAAGGATAACTGCCATGTCCGTCTTTAGTACACCTTTTTCTGCGCCTCTCCATCACGCGCATTTGCATGCATACAAGGCAGTGGATTGGTGGAGAAGGGCGGCCATTGGAGTGACGTGCCGGGCCAGGGGGCGCAGAGCGCGGGATTGGCGATCGTGGGCGGTTGCTGGAGTAATGCGCCCGGCCAGAGCGCAGGTCATGGGATTGGCGAACGTGGGCGGCCGCCCGAAGACGGTGAGGAGCCAGCCTCCCGTACTCCCCCTATAAGGAGGGGACTGCGGGATGCGATGCTCACTCATCTCTTTCTGCCTCAATCTCCAGCGACTGTTGCCTCTTTCTAGTATCTTCTTCCTCCGCATCCGACGACAGTATGGCGAGGGGAAGGTGTCGCAGTCGTGCTTCCGCCACCGCGGCGAGAGCTTCTTCTCGGCTCCAAGCTCATGCTTCGGCCGCAGCTGCGGAGGCTGGCTCTAGTGCTCAAGAGAGGGCCGCGGCCCGTGGCCGTGGGCGACGCGGCGCCCGTGGTCGGGGCGGCCACGTCGGGGCGCTTGCCGCTCCGTCTTTGGCCCGTCCTCCACCGGCAGAAGGCCACACGGTGGATACGGTGGAAGAGTTCGTCTTGGAGCTACACGACCAGCCGCGGAGCTGGTTGCGGCTCCCTCGCCCTTTTGCTAGGGAGATGGAAGGCCGCCACCTGCACGGCTTATGGCTGCGCGTGGACGGTTGCTGCAACGGCCCGGTCCGGGTGACCGTCGAGACTTCCAACAATGGCATCATGTACCTCACGCGCGGGTGGAAATCCTTTGCCCGTGCCCATTGTCTGGGGCAGGGGCACCTCCTTCACTTCAGGCTGGATGGACCAGAACGCTCGTCGTGAAGTTCTTCGGGGCTTCAGGCGCTCGTCTGGAGTGCTGCGCGGAGAGCTCGAGCGACAGCGACACAACTTCCTCCAGCGATGCTGAGGATGACGATGATGACGGCGATGACGACGGCTCTCCGGGCATGAAGATTGAAGACGACGGTGAAGAGTCTGGCTGATCGCCGGCAGCACCATCATCTGGCCTTTCGGGAACAAGCCGGACTCCGCCTAGGCGCCCCTTGTGCCCTCTTCGCACTTCAGATAAACCCTGGCAAAGGGCCGATGAAAATGTAATCGAGTACCTTTTCAATGAATATCTAGTGTTTGCCGGGTTTAAATAAATGCATGATGTTTCCCTTGTTTTATTTTGCCTTTGTATGATTGTGTTCCCTACGCTCATTGGAAGCTTGCCGGTGCGCACACTTGCCGCGAGCGCTTCGAGGAACGGGTCCTTAGCAGCCTGGTGGAAGTGCCGCCGCCGACAAGGTAATTTGCCGGGTCAGAATGCAGCTGCTAGGCTTGCCGAGCGGACTCGAGGCAAGCTAGAGCACAGACCGATCGCGACAAGGTTCCTCTCGCGTGCAGGTTTCTCATACAGAGCACAGAATTGTTCAAGGGAAATTGCGAATGTAACAAGGAAAAGTTTTCAAAGTTTTTCAACTTAGCTTTTCCTTGCGTTGCTTCTCTTGTTGTATGAAATGATCTCTTGAATGTCATTAGAAATGGTACCCATCTCCACCCCCCCGGGAAACTTGCGCGTGAGGGATCCTTCTGTCCTTTTAAGAAGAAAGAAGAGAAAAAGAGTGGGTTGGTAACCTTGACGGTCCAACAGTCGCTCCACACAAACTAAGGTGTAAGTCACAATCATCACGTGTATCACATATAGAACGAATATGTACAAGGAGTTGCGAAATACTTAGCTTCATTATGCACAGGATCTGCGCCTGGCTTTATACAAAGGGTTACATGTCTTGCCGACAAAGCTTGTACAAAAGGGGTTGCCGGGAGGCCCGGCAACTGCGCCTTACGGGTAGAACTTGCGAAGATGCTCAATATTCCATGAGTTTTGCACTGGGGTGCCATCTTCGGTCTCCAGACGGACTGCGCCAGGTCTGGTGACTCGTGCTACCCGATAAAGGCCGTCCCACTTCAGCGTCAACTTGTTTGATCCCTTGGCGGACTGAACGCGTCGAAGAACAAGGTCGCCTTCCTCAAGGCTTCGGGCATGCACTTTGCGGCTATGGTAGCGACGCAAGGCTTGCTGGTAGTGTGCAGCTCGCACAGCCGCCCGAAGACGATCTTCCTCAAGGAGCAACGCGTCGTCTTGCCGCAGCCGCTCTTGCTCAACTTCATCGTAAGCGAGCACTCGAGGTGACCCGTATATGAGTTCCGTGGGGAGTACCGCTTCTGCACCATAAATTAGGGAGAAGGGTGTTTGGCCGGTAGCTCGATTTGGTGTCGTTCTGAGTGACCAAAGAACCGCCGGCAACTCATCAATCCAATGCCTTCCACACTTGCACAGCTTGTCAAAGGTTCTCGTCTTGAGGCCACGCAGCACTTCCGCATTCATCCTTTCCGCCTGGCCGTTGCTTCTCAGGTGAGCAACGGATGCAAAACAGATCTTGCTGCCAAGGTCTTGGATATACTGCATGAAGGTGCGGCTCGTGAATTGTGTGCCGTTGTCGGTGATGATTCTGTTAGGAACCCCGAAACGGCAAACTAATCCTTTGAAGAACTTGACGGCTGATTGCGCTGTCACCTTCCTCACTGGCTCCACTTCAGGCCACTTTGTGAACTTGTCAATTGCGACATACAAGAACTCAAAGCCCCCGGCAGCACGGGGGAAGGGGCCCAAAATATCGAGCCCCCAGACCGAAAAGGGCCAGGATAGAGGGATTGTTTGGAGAGCTTGAGCTGGCGGATGTATGTTCTTTGAATGGAACTGGCATGCTTCACACTTGGTTACTAGCTCAGTCGCATCCTAGAGTGCAGTGGGCCAATAGAAGCCTTGCCGGAATGCTTTGCCGGCAAGTGCCCTTGATCCTATGTGAGAGCCACATATGCCTCCATGTATCTCCGCCAACAGCTTTAGTCCATCTTCCCGGCAAATACACTTCAATTTCACGCCATTTGGCCATTTTCTGTACAGGATGTTATCCACAAACTGATACATACTTGACTGACGGGCTACTTTCTCCACTTCTTCTTGCTCATTGGGAAGTTCTCCTATTTGAAGGAATCAAACTATTTGTTGTGCCCATGCTGGAGCCTGCGGCTCGACGACAAGGACTAAAGGCATCTCTTTGGCTGCGGGAGCGCTCGCTTCTGCGGCAAGAACCTGGGGTTCTGCGCTAAGTGGCTGCTCACCGGCAACCGTGTCGTTGTTCCCGGCAGCATCCTTGTCGGCGGCTTCCGGGAGATCTGCCGAAAAATACTTGCCGGTATTCAACTTTCTTCTCTTACTGGCCTGCGTTGATGGGGTGACTGTCGGTTGATTCAAATGGAGCACAAAAGTTCCCGGTTCCACTGGAAGCTTTTGAGCGGCACATTTTGACAGGCTGTCAGCGATGCTGTTTTCCGCACGAGGAATGTGTTCTGTTTGTAACCCGTCAAAGTGTTCTTCTAATTTCCTCACTTCTTCCACGTACGCTTCCATCAACGGGCTCCGGTAATCTTTGTTGACTTGCTTCACAACAAGCTGCGAGTCACCGCGGACGATCAATTTTTTGATACCAAGGTCCATTGTGATCCTAAGACCGGCAAGGAGTCCTTCATACTCAGCAGTGTTGTTTGTAGCTTGCTCCCTGGGGAAGTGCATTTGAACCACATACTTGAGGTGCTCTCCAGTGGTTGTGACAAGCAGCACTCCGGCACCGGCGCCTTGCAGCGAGAAGGCACCTTTAAAGTACATGATCCATTCCTTTGCCGTTTCCTTGCCGGGGAGAGCTGTTTCTTGAATTTCTTCGTCTTGCCTTCGTGTCCATTCCGCAACGAATTCCGCCAAAGCTCTGCTCTGAATAGTTGAAGTGCTTTCAAACTTGAGTGCAAAGCTTGACAATTCCAACGCCCACTCCACTATCCTGCCAGTTGCCTCTGGATTCCTCAAGATGCGTTGCAATGGAAAGCGGGTGACGATGGTGATTTCGTGCGCTTGGAAGTAGTGACGCAGCTTTCTCGAGGCCATAAGAAGACCGAAAAGCAACTTCTGCACCCCAGAGTATCTCGATCTAGCCCCCTGCAGAAGGGAACTGACGAAATATACTGGTCGCTACACCACTTTCTTCTTCGGCACTGTTTGCTGATTATCTCCATTTGTGTGCGCTGTTCCCGACTTGTCGGCACCATTATTTGCCGGAGAAGATTCCGGTTTGTCGTTGGATAGGTTTGCTGCGGTTACTTCCTCGTCATCGGGTTCCCTCTGGGCCACTAATGCAGCACTAGCCACTTGATTCGTTGCCGCTACGTATAGCAGCAATGGCTCTTGTGGTCTTGGCGCAACTAGTGTTGGCGCGGAGGAGAGGTATCTTTTCAAGTCATGCAGCGCGGCCTCCGCTTCCGGAGTCCATTTCATCGGACCTGCCTTTTTCAAAATCTTGAAAAATGGCAGGGCGCGCTTAGCGGATCTTGAAATGAACCTACTCAAGGCAGCAACACAACCGGCAAGACGCGGCACATCTTTCACGCTTTTCGGTGCTTGAATTTGCTCAATCGCTTTGATCTTGTCGGGATTTGCTTCAATTCCTTGTTGAGATACAAAGAACCCGAGAAGCTTGCCGGATGGAACGCCAAACACGCACTTCTTGGGGTTGAGCTTCAAGTTGATTTTGCGCAAGTTAGCAAATGTTTCTTCCAAATCTTGGATGAGGGTAGACTTGTCCTTGGTCTTGACCACAATGTCATCCATGTATGCTTCCACATTCCTGTGCAGCTGGGGCTCAAAACCAATCTGGACTGTTCTTGCAAATGTTGAACCGACACTCTTTAACCTGAAAGGCATGCGCACAAAGCAGTACATGCCACAGGGAGTAATGAATGCGGTTTTCTCCTCATCCTCCTTGGCCATGAATATCTGATGGTATCCAGAGTAGGCATCAAGGAAGGAGAGCAAATCATAGACGGAAGTAGAGTCTACAATTTGATCAATGCGCGGCAAGGGGAAAGGATCCTTCGGACATGCTTTGTTAATATCAGTGTAGTCAATACAAAGCGTCCACTTTCCGTTTGCTTTGCGCACCACCACTGGATTTGCCAGCCAAGTGGGATGTAACACTCCACCAGGCCTGCTGCTTCAAGCTTCTTGATCTCTTCGGCAATAAACTGTTGCCGTTCCAACGCTTGGTTTCGAACTTTTTGCTTGACGGGCCGGGCATGGGGGCACACAACAAGGTGGTGCTCAATTACCTCCCTGGGAACGCCGGGGATGTCAGAGGATCGCCATGCTAACACATCGACATTCGCCCACAGGAAGGCAACGAGCGCACTTTCCTATTTGCTGTCAAGGGTGGCACTGATGGTGAAGGTACCGTCAGTGCCGTCCTCCCTCGCCGGTACCTTCTTCGTTGCCGGTGCAACGGCTTTGGATTTGTTACCGGCAGAGCACTCCGGTAAGCCTTCAACAGGCGCACAGCACTCCGAAGAGGTGCGCTTCCCGGAATCCTTGCTAGAGGTCTTGCCGGACTTCTTCTTTTCCTTTTTCTTAGTGGGAGTTGGCGCCTCGGCGGCCTCTGCTGCAACCACATCTCTGTACATCTTGTCGACGCAAATGACTGCATCTTTCTTGTCAGAGTTGATGGAAATGACACCCATCGGCCCTGGCATCTTCAACGTGTTGTAAGCATAGTGAGATGCTGCCATAAATTTTGCCAAGGCTGGGCGGCCAAGAATTCCATTGTACGGCAAGGGGATCTTGACGACGTCAAAGACAGTCTTTTCCGTCCTGTAGTTCAGTTCTCCGCCAAACGTCGCCGGCAATGTGATCTTTCCCTTGGGCTGGTTTCTTCCCGGGTTTACTCCTTGAAACGCGCCCGTTTTCTCGAGTTCCTCATCGGGGATCTGCAGCCTCTTGATAACTTTTGGAGAGATCAGGTTCAGACCGGCCCCACCGTCAACTAACATCTTTGTTACCTAGAGGTTGCGAATTGTTGGTGAAACCAACAACGGCAAACACCCGACCGCAGTTATGCGATCGGGGTGATCCTCGGCATAAAAAATGATAGGCGTGTGTGACCATTTGAGTGGCTTCTGAGAGCCCATCGCCGGTTCCGCCGCATTAACCTCACGCGCCCACTGCTTAAGTTGGTGGTGAGAGGAGTGCAAGGATGCCCCTCCGTCAATGCACATGGCATCGGTTGCCTTCTGGAATTCTTGTTCGCTGGTCTCATCATCGTCCTCTTCGTCACTTCCATCATCCTCTTATTTCTTGTCTCGGCCTCTGGCAGGCTTCTCTTTCTGCTGCTTAGCCTTGCCGCGGCGGCCCCCTCAACCGCCACGGCCATTTTTTCTGGATCCACCAGTACCATCTTGACCCTTTTCCTTGTCGCGCTTTTCATATTCAGCTTTCTGCTTCTCAACAAGGTGCTCGACTTGCCGGCACTCTGGGAGATCGTGGCCTTTGGTACAGTGAATCTTGCAGTACGGCCCATCTGACTTGTTGGCCTTCTCGTTTGCCGCCGCCTCCTGGCAAGCGGCGCATACAGCAGCCTCCTTTCCGGAGTTCTCAGTCTTGGCTTTCTTGGCGGACTCAGAGTTGCCGGAGCCTTCGACAGCCATAACAGTTTTGCCCTTGCGCTTTCTATTGCGCTTCCAGCCTTTCTTCCTCGGGGTGGCAACATCATCGTCCTCAGAATCTACTTCGGCACCAGCGTCCTCCCCGGGAAGCCTTCTTCCTTCCTCAGCACGTGCACACTTATCCGCCAACGTGTAGAGCTCGTTGACGGTCTTGGGCAACTTGACGTTCATTGTCTCCCGCATCCTCCGATTGCGCACATTCGTATGAAAGGCAGCAATCACGGCTGCGGGGTGCACATCTGGAATATTACGGTGCACATGGTTGAACCTCTGGATGAACTTGCGTAAAGTTTCACCATCTCTTTGCGGGATCACCTGCAAGTCGCTGGGCTGTCCAGGGGCTTTGTGCCCCCCGGTAAAGGCACCAACGAACTCGTTGCAGAGATCTGACCATGAAGAAATGGAGTTCTCCGGCAAATTCATTAGCCAAGACCTCACGTTGGGTTTCAGTACCAACGGGAAGTAGTTGGCGAGGATTTTCTCATCTTTTCCCCCGGCAGCTTGCACGGCGATCGTGTAGATGCCCAGAAACTCTGCCGGGTTCAGCTTGCCGTCATACTTTTCCGGCACTTCTGGCTTGAAGCCTCGAACGGACGGCCATCGGACTTGCCGCAGCTCACGGGTGAAGGCGGGACATCCAATCTCGTAGGGTAGATATCCACCAACCCTTGGCACAGGCTCATCAACAATGGGGCCGTTGCGTGCGTCGGATTGACGACGCGCCTCCCGGCGCCGTTCGATGGTGGTGCGGGCGTCTTCTGCCCGCCTGTCTCGCAGCACTTGCCGCTGATCTTGCCGTGCTCGCGGATCCGAAGCGGCCATCGATGCCTCGTTGGGCTCGAAGGATCGCTGAGCTTGCTGCGGTCGTTGGCGTTGTTGCTGCTGAGATTGTTGACGCTGAGGTGATTGCACCGTTAGCACGGCACCGTCAGTGCAGCCATCAACTGGGTTTGCCGGGGCCATCTGCGGACGCCGTGAGGGTTCCGCTTGCTGCGATTTACTGGCCTCGGCAAATCCAATCAAGCTTTGGATGGTGGCTCTCCACTCATCCATCTTCTCTGCCGCTGGAGGGAAGTTTAGCAGCATCTGGGCTCGCGCCATTGCTTTTGCTGCTGTGGCTGGCATGGCCGGAAGCGAGGAACGCGAGTCGCTCTACTCCTGGCAGAGCCAGCAGGAGCGCCATCGCGGTCTTGTTGCCGCGGCACATGATCAGCAGCAGGTCGTCGTGGCGGAGGCGGTGCCTCAGGATCTGGGATTTGATCAACAGGAGTCTTGCCGTGAGGTCGCCGCTGCCCAGAGTCGTTGGCGCCGCTCGGAGCTGTGCCGCGCCCGTTGTGCAAGGGGCGCAGTGTTTGTCCTGAAGCTGCATTCTTGGACGCCGCCGCAGTGGGATCTTGGCTCGCGCCGGCCTGGGCGTTGCCGCTCCGGTGGCTGCGTTCGTCGGTGCGGCGAGGAGGTGGAGGAGGAAGAGGTCCTCCGTCCACTCCGCCCACGCCGTCGCGGCTCCGTTCGCCAGAGGATCAAGGAGGTCGACTACCTCCAGCATGCTCGTCTCCTGCACCGACCGCGGTGGGCATGACGACTGCGCGACATGCGCTGGTCGTGCCAACCGCAGTACCCGCGCCGCCTGCGAATGAGTGCGGGGTGGCCGTCATCGTGATGCCCTTCTTCTTGGGCGCCATCGACGACGGGGAGGACGACGAGGAAGTTGATGATGATGATGAAGAAGACGCGCAATCCACTGATCAAGGTTCGCGCGAGCGACGCTACCCCCCTACCTCACGCGCCAAAGATGTCGTGGTGTGACGACCATCTATGGGGCCATGCAGCCCCTTGTGGTTCGGCGGGGGAGGTCGACGTGCACAAAGAGCATGAACAATGGAGGGCGCAAGAGATTTTACCCAGGTTCGGGCCGCAGAGAAGCGTAAAACCCTACTCCAGCTTTTGGTGTATTAATGGTGTGGGAGCACAGTACAAGGAGCGCTTCTCCCGGCAAGGTGGGAGGAGCAGCTACACGAGACGTGCTTGTGTTTAAAAAGGGGTCCGAATCCTTCTAACTATTGCCTTGGCCCTCCTTTTATAGCTCAAGGTGGTACCACAGTGGCAAAACAGTAATTACATAGCGATTAGATAGCAAACAGTGCTATCATACCTAACTCTGCCAGTTTAGGACAAAGGCATTAAATGCGCCGTTAGGTGTCATGTGGAGAGGTAGTCCCGGCAAGGTTTCTGCACCGCTTGCCCAGCTACCTCGTATTATCCTGACACGCCTCCCGGACGTGTGTCATTAGAAGCAAATCCTGTCCCAGCGTGCTGACACGTGCCAGATAAGCCTTACCAACCAGCCTGCGCGGTCGACACCTCACCCACTAGCGAACACCTGTGCGGTGAGGTGGAGCGCTGGAGGGCTGGCAGGAGCTTTCCAGTACGGAGCTTGCCGGGTCCTCACCTTGCCGGCTTAGCCTTGCCAGCAAGGAATGTCTTCATCTTCGGTACTGGTTGAGTGTTGTGTCTTGAGCTTCTTTCTGGTAGCTTCCACAACTGGACTCTGAATCTTGGTCTTGACGGTTCCCGACAGGGCTTGGCCGGCAAGGAGGCTGCTACTGTCTGTGCATAAGTCAGGGTATAAAATACCCATGTTTTATACACCGACACCGAGGTGAGATTTTCTGCATCCCCGTGGATCAACAACTTGTCCTCTATGCCAGTTACCTCGTTACCGGTTTTGTTCTCTTTTCTCGTTTCCGTGTTCCGGCATCCCTGTGATCAAATCACCCTTTGTCTGGCCAGACGATGATGGATACCGTAACACTGAGAGGGCCCGAGAATATCTCTCCATCGTCGGAGGAGCAAATCCCATTCTTGAGCTATCTCGTTTCTTTTCATACTTTTCCGTGAACCCGTAAGCCGCCGTAATAGCCACCCAGTTACGGATGATGTTTAACAAACCCCAAAGTTCACGAAGCAATTACGAAGGAACTCGATACTCTCATGGTCTAAGGAATAATGCAAACATTAACTTTCTCTGAGTTATTAACCATTAACTTGTGACGAATGTATCTCATAGCATAACATCAATTCGGGTCGATTCAACACAAGTGTTCTCCTAACATTGTGCCCTCAAAAATTGCCGGCATAGACATGCCCATGATCAGGAAAATAGGATCATCATGCAATACTTGAGCCAGTCTTAGAGGCAAGACTAGGAATACATTTTACCGTTTAGTATACCACACGTGCACATGAGTTTCCCTCCGAGCCTCGTGGATATTGCAGACTCAAGAATCATTGCAGTTATAGCATGGAACATAAATATTCATTACAAACTTGGAGATACAAAATAACTGTTGTTACTGCCTCTAGGGCATATCTCTTACAATATTCATGCCATGTTTATAACAATTTTATATGGTTTTGGTATGATTTGATTAGAACTAACCCGGACTGACGCTGTTTTCAGCAGAACTACCGTGGTGTTGTTTTTTGTGCAGAAATAAAAGTTCTAGGAATTGGACGAAACTTTTTGACGATTTTTTTTGGACCAAAAGAGACCCCCGAAGCTTAGTGGAAGGACCAGAAGCCTCACGAGGATCCCACAAGGCAACACGGCGCGCCCTGGGGGGGTCGTGTGCTGTTGCCTTGTGGGGCCCTCGTAGCTCCTTTTCGCGTGATTCCAATGCTGAAAAATCTTATAAATAGAGAAACCCCCAGAAATAAACCTAGAACTTCAACGCCGCCGCCGCAAGACTCTATACCGAAGAAATGCCATCTGGAGCCCTGTTCCGGCACCCTGCCGGAGGGGGGAATCATCACCAGAGGCCATCTTCATCATCCCAACGGTCTCCATAACGAGCAGGGAGTAGTTCACCCTCGGGGCTGAGGGTATGTACCAGTAGCTATGTGTTTGATCTCTCTCTCGTGTTCTTGATTTGGCACGATCTTGATGTACCGCGAGATTTGTTAATATAGTTGGATCATATGGTGTTTCTTTCCTCTCTATCTTCTTGTTATGAATTGAGTCTTTCCCTTTGAGGTTTCGTTATTGTCGGATTGTATATTTCAGATTTGAGAACTCTGGATGTTTGTCTTGCATGTGGATACCCGTGGTGACAATGGGGTATTCTATTGGTTCACTTGATGTATGTTTTGGTAATCAACTTGCGGATTCCCGAGGTGATATTGGGGTAATCTAGGCATAGGGGTTGGTTGCACGTTTTCATCTTCTTTTGTCCGATAGAAACTTTGGGGTACTCTTTGAAGTTCTTTGTGTGGATTGAATATTATGAATCTGAAGTTGTTTTGATGCATATCGAATAATCAACTCGCGGATACTTGTGGTGACATTGGAGTATCTAGGTAACATTAGAGTTGGTTGATGCGTATCATATGGTGTTATTTTAGTACGAACTCTAGGGCCGTTTGTGACACTTATAGGGATGGCTCAATAAATTGATCGGAAAGGATAACTTTGAGGTGGTTTCGTACCATACAACAATTTCTTCTTATGTTTTCCGCTAGATAAGAACTTTGGAGTGATTCTTTGTCGCACGTTGAGGGATTGTAATATGATTCAATTATGTTAGCATTGTTGAGAGATTGCACTAGTGAAAGTATGAACCCTAGGCCTTGTTTTCAAGCATTGCAATACCGTTTGTGCTCACTTTTGTTACTTGATACCTTGCTGTTTTTTTATTTTCAGATTACAAAAACCTATATCTACTATCCATACTACACTTGTATCACCATCTCTTCGCCGAACTAGTGCACCTATACAATTTACCATTGTATTGGGTGTGTTGGGGACACAAGAGATTTCTTGTATTTGATTGCAGGGCTGTTTGAGAGAGACCATCTTCATCCTACGCCTCCCATGGATTGATAAACCTTAGGTCATCCACTTGAGGGAAATTTGCTACTGTCCTACAAAACTCTGCACTTGGAGGCCCAACAACGTCTACAAGAATAAAGTTGCGTAGTAGACATCAAGCTCTTTTCTGGCGCCGTTGCCGGGGAGGTGAGTGCTTGAAGGTATATCTTTAGATCTTGCAATTGAATATTTTAGTTTCTTGTTTTATCACTAGTTTGGTTTGATAAAAGAAACTACAAAAAAATGGAATTGAGGTTGCCACAAATGCTTCATCTTTATAATGTGTTTCTTGAAAATGATGGATCGGAAAATGGTGCCAAAGTGTTAGAAGAAGAATTCAATAAAATGTTTGGCATAAAATCTTTGAGTGATGAGCTTGATTGCAATATTGTTAGTATGCTTTCTATGAATATCTATGATGCTAATGATATGCAAAACTACAAGCTTGGGGATGCTATGTTTGATGAACCTGATATTTTTAGTCCCCCAAGTTTTGATGAGAAAATTTATTATGATGATTGCATGCCTCCTATTTATGATGATTACAATGATAAAAGTGGGTTTGGAAGAGTGTCAACTTTATGTAATAATGATCCCACTATTTTGGAGGGTGTTCAATCTTATTGGAATAATGATAAAAGTGGATTTGGAGAGATCATGACTTTATTTAGTGATGATTCCACTATTTTGGAAGAGGTTTCAATTGATTATGACAAGAAAGTTGCTATCTATGATGATTGTTGTGATGAAATGTATGCTATAAAGAATAATTATAACTATGAAACTTGTCATCATGATTTTAATTTTCAATTGGATTATGCCAATCAAGTATCTCATGATAGTTATTTTGTTGAGTTTGCTCCCACTATTATGAATGAGAAGAAAATTGCTTATGTGGAGAGTAATAAAATTTCTATGCTTGTGGATCATGAAAATAATGCTTTATGTGATATTTATATTGTTGAATTCATTCATGATGCTACTGAAAATTATTATGGGAGAGGATCATATGCTTGTAGGTGTTGCAATAATATCAAGTTTCCTCTCTATGTGTTGAAAGTTTTGAAGTTATACTAGTTTTGCCTTCCTATGCTAGTTGATTATTGCTCACATAAATTATTTGCTCACAAAATCCCTATGCATAGGAAGTGGGTTATGCTTAAATGTGCTAGTCGTATGCTTCATGATGCTCTCTTTGTGTTTCAATTCTTTACTTTTATGCGAGCATCATTGAAATCATCATGCCTAGCTAAAAGTCATTAAAGAAAAGCGCTTGTTGGGAGGCAACCCAATATTCATACCTACTGTTTTTGTGTGTTCACATGATTAATCTACTGTATTAATCATGTTTTATATCTTTTTTTCAATAATGTGCCAAGTAAAGCCTTTGGGATAGTGTGGATGCTTGTTGATTTGATTCTGTGCAAAAATAGAAACTTTTGTGTCCAGTGCTGGAATTTCTATTCTGTACTGGAGCATGATAAAATTCTGAATTTTCTCCACAGTATTGGGTTACAAATTATTTACGTTGTCCTAATTTTTTAGAATTTTTGGAGGTACATAAGTATGGTTTTTAAATCGCTCACTACATGCTGTTCTATTTTTGACAGATTCTGTTTTTATTGCATAGTTTGCTTGTTTTAGTGTTTCCATAGCTTATATTATGAGATATAAATTGTGGAAATGATAGAGTACAGTAGTCATTATGTGAGAACAATTATGAATCTTGTCTTGACAGTACCTAAGTGGATGATTTATTTTTATCTTACTAACCTATCTCACAAGTTCCGTTAAGTTTTGTGTGATTGAAGTTTTCAAGTTTTGGGTGAGATATCGATATGAGGACAATAAGGAGTGGCAAGACCCTAAGCTTGGGGATGCCCAAGGCACCCCAAGGTAATATTCAAGGAATACTCAAGCGTCTAAGCTTGGGGATGCCCCGGAAGGCATCCCCTCTTTCGTCTTCAACACTATCGGTAACCTCACTCGGAGCTATATTTTTATTCATCACATAATATGAGTTTTGCTTGGAGCATAATTTTTTTTGTTGAGATTTGCTTGATGTTATCAATAATCATGTTTTGTATCTTTTAGTTCAATAAAATGCCAATTATAGCCTTTACCATGCTCAGTTTGCAAGTTTATGTGTTGCTGTTTGAAAACAGAAAGTTTTCTGTTATGCTCAGAATATTCCTGAATAGTAAGAACATGATAAAAATCTGAAATTTTTACACAGTAATCATGCATGAGTTCTCTGTCACATGGTAATTTTTCAGAATTTTTGGCGTTAGGGAACTATGAATTATTATTCACCCTTTACAGACTGTTCTGTTTAGACAGATTTCGGTTATAGTTGCATTGTTTGCATATGTTGCTTGTTTAATGTTTCTGTTTGTGGATAGGAGTATTAAATATGCAGAGGCATTTCGTATGCAATGTTTAATTATAATTTTAGTGATTTGTTACAGTAGAGAATGTTAAGGTTTTGAGTTGATTTATACTAACTTATCTCACGAGTTCTTGTTGAGTTTTGTGTGGATGAAGTTTTTAAGATTTAGGAGAAGCCATGATATGAGAGGAATTAAGGAGACACAAGAGCTCAAGCTTGGGGATGCACAAGGCACCCCAAGATAACATTCCAAGAAGTCTCAAGCAACTAAGCTTGGGGATGCCCCATTAGGCATCCCACCTTTCTTCATCAACACCTATCGGTTAGCCTAAGTTTTTACTTGTTCACATGATATGTGCTATTCTTGGAGTGTCCTTTTATTTTCATTTTGTTTGTTGTTTGAATAAAATTATCAAGATCTGAAATCTTGAATGAGAGAGAGTCCTCACATAGCTACTTAATTGTTTGACTACTCATTGATCTTCACTTATATCTTTTGGAGTAGTTTGTCATTTACTCTCGTTCTTCACTTATATCCTATGAGTAAATTGTTGAATGAATTGATTATCATAAAGTTGAATTTATATGTGCTTCATATACTTGTCTCATGCTTAGAAATATTTCACATTCGGTTTAGAAAGTAAAATCTATTGGAGTTTGGCAATCACAATCTTAGTCATACAAGCAATTCATGAATGATTAGTATATGGAAGAGAAATTTCACATACAAATATATTATCTTGGACACATTTTATGATTGTGAATACCCATTAATTATTTTCAACTTGAGCAAATTAGTTGAAGTTGGACAAGGAAGACAACGTAATGAGTTATGTTTGGGTATATTTGCATAGAAGTTATATTGTTATGGATCCTCCAACATGTGGTGCTTGTTTAGAATCTTTTGCTAGCCAAAATTTCTGTACTAAGCAGGAATACTGCTTGTGCATCCAAAATCCTTGAGCCAAGTTTTTTCCATGAGTGTCCACCATACCTACCTATATACGGTATTACTCTACCGTTCCAAGTAAATTTGCATGTGCCACCTCTAATCATTCAAATAAGCATCTGTTTTGTGTGCCCGTACCGCTCATGAAGCGGCAGGGGGTGGTCAGTATCTTCCATGCTAAGCGGGTTATTCTCAGATGAGTGTTTATTCACTTGTCATTGCACGAGAGAGGGTGGTAATTGGGATGCCCAGTCCCGCAAAACAAAAATATATAATTAAACAAACTCCCTCGGAAAGTTGATTGTATGGAGGGCACCCGAGGATTTGGCTAGCCATGGCTTGTGATTGAATGGTTGAGGGGGAGTAAACTTTACCTTTCCGCTTGGGAACCGCCTATAATTAGTTTAGCATGGAAGATATTGAGAACTCTCGGTCGTGACGTTGACAGGAAAAGTACACCTCTCAAAATGTATTCATCTCTGATTTAAGCTTCAAGCTCTGGCACCTCTGCAAATCCCTGCTTCCCTCTGCGAAGGGACATTCTATTTACTTTTATCCTATTTACTTTCATGTTATTTACTTTTTATGTTGAGTAAATTTCTATTCCAACCTATTCTATAGTTGGCAAGCATCATGTGGTGGGGATAGATCCAGGCACATATATCCATTCAAATATATTTGATCATGATTTATTATTGTTGACAATTATCTCTATGATAAATGAGTTGGGAAGCAAAACATTAAGCCCCTATATTTCTCTGTGTTCGATTGATGCCATTTGTTCTAAAAATATGATTTGAGTACTAGCAATCATAGAAGGCTATATGATAATTGAGTATGTGAAGCTCTTACTTAGACTCTGTTGAAGATAAGTTGAATTGCAATTGTTTGGTGACTAAGAACATAGGTTGTTAAGTTTCAAGAGAATGCATTGTTTGAACCATAACATGTGAATTGATTGCTACTTTATCATGATGAGTTTTATGAGAAAGAGTTGTTGTTATGATGCTAGGAAAAGTGATTGAAATTATTATTGATCAAACTTGTGCACGATGCTAGCATTCACACGTCATAAATTATTTCTTTTATCATTTACCTACTCGAGGACGAGCAGGAATTAAGCTTGGGGATGTTGATACGTCTCCAACGTATCTATAATTTATGAAGTATGCATGCCATGTTTATAACAATTTTATATGGTTTTGGTATGATTTGATTAGAACTAACCCGGACTGAAGCTGTTTTCAGCAGAACTACCCTGGTGTTGTTTTTTGTGCAGAAATAAAAGTTCTCAGAATTGGACGAAACTTTTTGATGGTTTTTTTGGACCAAAAGAGACCTCCGAAGCTTAGTAGAAGGACTAGAAGCCTCACGAGGAGACCACAAGCCAAAACGGCGCGCCCTGGGGGGTCGTGTGCTGTTGCCTTGTGGGGCCCTCGTAGCTCCTTTTCGCGTGATTCCAACGCTAAAAATCCTATAAATAGAGAAACCCCCAGAAATAGACCTAGAACTTCGCCGCCGCCGCAAGCCTCTGTACCGAAGAAATACCATCTGGAGCCTTGTTCCGGCACCCTGCCGGAGGGGGGAATCATCATAGGAGGCCATCTTCATCATCCCAGCGGTCTCCATGACGAGGAGTAGTTCACCCTCGGGGCTGAGGGTATGTACCAGTAGCTATGTGTTTGATCTCTCTCTCTCTCGTGTTCTTGATTTGGCACGATCTTGATGTACCGTGAGCTTTCTTAATATAGTTGGATCATATGGTGTTTCTTCTCTCTCTATCTTCTTGTGATGAATTGAATCTTTCCCTTTGAGGTTTCGTTACTGTCGGATTGAATATTTCAGATTTGAGAACACTGGATGTATGCTTTTGTCGGAAGTCGGGCTCCGGGGACCCAAAGGTTCGAACACTAGGGTGAGCTCGTTCTACCACTTCGTCTCCTACCACGGCTAAGCTACAGCGAGGCTACGGCGAGAGCGCGCTAGCGAGGGACAGAACGTGGATTCAGCGGTTTACCCAGGTTCGGGCCACCTTGCGGTGTAAGACCCTACTCCTGCTTGGTTGGTATTGCTCTGGTGGGAGAGAAAGAGTACAAGGTCCAGGGTGATGGGAGCCGGAGTGATCTCCCTTCTACAATGGCAGCTCTGCCCCCCTTATACCCGCATCGGTCCTCATCCCCCTTGAAACTTAGGCGGGAAGGGCTGCCACACTTGGCGGGTTTTGAAAGGGGACAGGCGCTCAGGCTATCCTGACTAAAGGCGGTCTTCGCCTGCCAAAGCGTGATCCATGATGCGCCGGTGGGCTCGGTGATGACCTCTGCCCTGCGCGCCCGCCGTCTTGGTCTTCATTCGCCGATCGGGCAACCTTTGGGGTTGCTTTGGGGAGTAGATATCTGGCCCTGCTCCCTTAACACAAAAGAGGAAACCATCTTCATCTGCGCGCGTCACCCACGTGATGGGCCCCGGACCGCGCGGCTCCGCTGAACAACCTTCGTCTCGTGCGCCCTCGGGAGGCCACCTCAGGAGGTCGCCTTGCGAGAGGACCTCACGAGACCGCTGCCTTGCTCGCCCGCTCCCTGAGGAGGGGGCCTCGGGAGGCCAAGGCCTCATGAGGAGCCCTGATGGTGATGCTTGGTGCTGATGGCCTGCTGGGGCCCACGCCAGGCATTGCG
Source organism: Elymus sibiricus (assembly GCA_039707655.1). Taxonomy (NCBI): domain Eukaryota; kingdom Viridiplantae; phylum Streptophyta; class Magnoliopsida; order Poales; family Poaceae; genus Elymus; species Elymus sibiricus. The sequence continues at coordinate 130,360,067 of CM077668.1, forward strand.
CCCTGGGCCAAAGGCAGACGGGCCTGGATACCCCGGGATCCATGGGCCCGACAGTAGCCCCTGGGCCCGCGGCACGCACGTTCCCGCCTACAGGGGGGCGAAATGGCGCGGGCCCTAACCGCCTGCGGCCCGGCGCGACGCATGGCGTACGATGTGACTAGGGACGCCTCCAATTCTTCCACGACGTCTCGGTAGCCGCCCGCGCTGACATAAAGTCTGCCGCGGGCGAAGCGAGACCATCATTGCCTTCCTCAGCGCCTCCCTGTTGCTTCAATTCCCAACGCCGGAGAAGGCGGAGCGACGAGGGGAGCTCCGCGCCGAGTATAAAGAGGGAGAGGGGAGAGCTGAAGTCCTCCACCCATCTTCTCCTTCCTCCTGCTTCTTCTGCCGTCTTGCTAGAGCCGCCACGGAAATGGCGAGGGGAGAGGGCGTGGCCGTGCTTCTGCTGCTGCATCCTAGGTTCCGCCCCGGGGGCGCGGGCGCTCCCCAACGGCTGCCGGCGCCGGGCCCAGCAGTCGTGGGAGGGGCGCCGCTCGCGGGCGCGGAGGGCGACGCGCGCGGGGCCGACGCGGCCGCGGTGGGACAACCGTGCTACCTTCTTAGGCGGAGAGCCACTCGGCGGAGGCGGCGCACGAGTTCATCGTGAACATGCACCGCAGCCCCTGCACCTAGATCCGGCTTCCGGACTCCTTCGCGGCGGCGATGGAGGAGCGCGCGCCATTGGGCTTCTGGGTGCAGGCCGACGGCTGCTGCAACGGCCCCTCCTGGGTGGCGACGGAGCTCACTCCTTCAGGCTTCATGTTCTTGAAGCAGGGGTGGAAGTCGTTCGCCCTCGCCCGCGGCCAGAAGCGGGGGCACGTCCTCCAATTCAAGTACGACGGGGCCACCACACTCTTCATGAAGATCTTCGGGATCTCCAGCAGCCGCCTGGAGTGCTGCGCGGAGAGCGAAGATGGCAGCTACAGCGGCTCCTCCAACGAGGAAGACAGCGACGACGGCGCCACCCCCTCTGGCGGAAGCGGGAGCGACGACAGCTCCCCCCGCGTCAAGAGCGAGGACGAGGATTCCGACTAGGCGCGCGCGGCGACGATTCTGGAGCCCCTGGGGGCGGGCACCACGCGCACGGTGACGAAACCGCACTCGCCTGCAGCGCCTTCTTGGAGACGCGCGCGGCGTCCGCGCTGGGGGCGACGGCGTTCCGCCTGGGCCTTTCCTTAATTTTGTTTTCCTGCACCGAACCGATGTAGCCCCGTGGGGGCGTGAAAACAATATCTTTTGTCTTGATTTAATGCTCTTGCGATTTAGGATGTATGCTTTCCCTCCCGACGTCCTCTCGTGAGGCTGCTGTTTTTTTTTCTTTGTTCGCCTCAGCGCTCTACGCTGTCAGGACCCAGCCCCCGAGCGAGCCTCAGCCGCCGCTGGTATGTCCGGTCGCAATGCCGGGACAAGGCCAGGAGGTGAGGGGCACCGCGAGCTAGTGAGGGCTCCTGAGGCGCGATGCTCAGGGAGCCCCCCTTTGGCGTGCAAGCGGCTTACGCAGAAGAAAAACACTAGCACCCAGCGGGATCACGAGGGGAGAGAGCTCGAGTGACGATAAGGGCGTCTCGCGAGGTAGTTAGACTTAGCTTTTGGCGGAGAGCGGTGTCGGGCGAGCCACAGCTCGCGAGGAGTTCACCCAGCTCGCGAGGCGTGCTCACGAGGCTCGGCGCTCGAAGAGTCTTCGTCTCACGAGGCCGGCTCACGAGAGGCCGCCTGCGAGGTCCTCGCGGAGCCGCCTCTTGAGGGGCTGCATGTTGACAAATTCACGATGGGGGGAGCGGCACACGCTCGCTAACTCGCCCGTGGCTGTTGCGTGAGGAGATAAGGCACCAAGGACCTTGGTTAGGTGACGTGCACGGGAGCAGGCCCGTGAGCCAAAGCTCAGTCGCTTGGATTTGGCGGCGCTGCAGGGACGGACCCGAGCACAGGCGCCGTGTCTAGCCCCCGCTCATGGAATCGGCCAGGGGAGGGGTCGCGAGCGTGTGGCGCTCACCGGTCGGCATCGAACTTAACAGGCAATTAAGCAGGTAACATAACTCATCAAGGTAAAATCAGCAAAATTCGTTACACAACCAAAAGGATAGGGGCTAGGCTGCCGCGTCCGGCGCGGATCAGCTCGAGGTTGGTGCAGCCCGTGGGGCGCCCTCAGCCGTATTTAAACAAAATCACCTTGGCAGAAGGGTTCCGGGAGCGAGGCGCGGGAGGTGCGGCAAGAAGGAGTGTGGGCCGCGTAGGGCGGCGCATCGAGCGCACCTGGCAGGACCGCGCTGGGGCGACGTCAGACCGCTTGGCGAGGCGCGCCCAGGGAGTCCGCTCCTCCGGGGCCAGAGGGCTCACTAGGCCTTGGGGGCTCGCGAGGAGCAGGATGCTCACGAGGCTCTGGAACGAAGGGCGCCAACCTCTGGAAGGAGGTGCCGGTGTTCCTCAGCCCGAAAGGCATGCGCATGCCGCCGACGGTGGGGCCAACCCCCTGGCCAATCCGAGGCAGCCTGAAGGGATCCTGAGGGTAGGACCTGTTGAGGCTGGTGAAGTCAACGCACATGCGCTCCTTGCCGCCCTTCTTGGGAACGATGACTGGGTTGGCGAGCCATTCGGGATGGCGCACCTCGCGAACGACCCCAGCTTCCTGGAGCTTCTGAACCTCCTTAATGATGAAATCTTGCTTCTCTGGCGCCTGGCGCCGTGCTTTCTGCTTGACGGGGCATGCATTGGGGCACACTGCTAAGTGGTTCTCGATCACCTACCTCGGCACGCCGGACAAGTCAGATGCTTTCCAGGCGAAAACATCCGAGTTTACCAGAAGGAAGGTGACGAGCGCGCTTTCCTATGCGGGAGGGAGGCCTGCGCCAATGGTGAAGGCAGGGCCGGAGCCGCTGCCGTCCACCGACACCTTCTTCGTCTCAGCGCGGTCCTGAGAGAACAACTGCTTCTTCTTTGTGGGCGCGGCCTCAGGAGGCTTGGCCGCGTCCTTGTCGGCCGGGTGTGTGACCGCGGCGGCCTTGTAGGCACGCTCGAGGGTGCTGGCCGCGTCCTTCTCGTCACAGGTGACGGTGATGATGCCGCTGCAGCCGGGCATCTTGAGGACGTTGTAGGCATGATGGGTGGCCGCCATGAACTTGGTGAGAGCTGGATAGCCCAAGATGGCGTTGTAAGGCAGGTTGATGTGCGTGACGTCGAAGTCGATGAGCTCGGTGTGGTAGTTCTTGCGGGTGCCGAAGGTGACGGGGAGGCGCACTTGCCCCAGAGGGATGGTGGAGCCATCGGTCATTCCGGAGAAGGGCCTGGTTGGCATCAGCTGGTCGTAGGGCACCTGGAGTGTCTCGAAGGTCTCGATGGAGATCACGTTGAGGCCGGCGCCCCTGTCGATGAGGGTCTTGGTGACCGCAACGTTGCTGATGGTGGGGGTGCACAGCATGGGGAGCGCGCCTGCAGAGGCCGTGGATTTGGGGTGGTCCTTGCAGTCGAAGGTGATGGTGTACTGCGACCACTTGAGGGGTCACGCGGCCTCGGGCCTTGGGTGGGCGACATACACATTACGAGAGAGCTGCTTGAAGTGGCTGATGGACGCGGGGGCTTGGGACCCGCCAAGGATGCAGGCGACCGCGCGAGGCTCCTGGTAGCCCCCAGCGCCCTCGCCAGGCCGGTCGACGTCGTTCCTCCAGGGTGGCGGCGGCAGCGGCGGATGAACGGCATTGCCCTGAGGGTCTGCCTCGCGAGGCTGGTCGCGCCAGACGGCCTCACGAGGCTGGTCGTGCCAACCCTGGCGGAAGTTGCCGCTGCCGTTGCGGCTGTCCCAACGGTTGCTGCCGCGGCCATTGCGGTCGTCTCGGCGGCTTTGGCGCTCGTCACGGAGTAGCTTGAACTCCTGACAGTCTTCGGCGCTGTGGGAGCGCACGTTGTGGAAGGCACAGAGCGGCCGACCGTCCTTCCTGGGCTCGTCGCAGTCACGGCCGCGCTTCTGCTCGGGCCCCGCCGCGAGCACAGCCGGGCCCTTGCGCTTGACGTCCTTGCTCTTGGTCTTGGCGGCGTCGAGCGCCGCGTCGGGGTCGTTGTGGATGAAGAGGCGGCCTTCCTCAGCCTTGGCGCACTTGTCGGCGAGATCGAGCAGCTCCACCACGGAGTAAAGCTCACCGTTGATGGCGAGCTTCTCGCGCATCTTGACGTCCATGACGCCGGTGGAGAAAGCAGAGATGACGGCCGCGTCGAAGGCGCGCGGGATCTTGTTGCGCACCTGACTGAAGCGCTGGATGTACTTGCGGAGGGTCTCGTCCGGGCGCTGCCACACACGCCGCAGGTTGTTTATGGTGAGGGAGCGGTCCTGTGTGCCCTTGAAGTTGGCGACAAACTGGCTGCAGAGCTCGGCCCATAAGGAGATGGACGCCTCGGGGAGGTTAAAGAGCCAGGAGCGCGGGCCGTCCTTGAGGGCCATGGGGAACCAGTTTGCCATGACTTTGTCATCGTCGTTCGCCACCTCGACGCTTAGCGCGTAGAGCTGAAGGAACTCCGTGGGGTTGGGGGTGCCGTCGTAGCGCGGAGGCAGCTCGGGCTTGAACTTCGCGGGCCAGACCACGCGACGCAGCTCGCGAGTGAAGGCACGGCAGCCTACGCCGCTTGAGGGGACGCCGCCGGCGAGGGCGGCGCGGTTTTGACGTCCAGCCGCCGCAACGTCTTGAACGGCCTGGTCCTGGCGCTGGCGCTGCCGCTCGAGGAGCACACGCGCATCAGGGGGCGCGCGGCGAATGATCTGGCAGTTGGCCTCGTCTCGGTCCGGCGAGGACACGCCGCGGGACGTCTCGCAAGCCCGAGCGCCGCGCTGAGGCCCGCCGTGCTCGTCGCGCAGAGGAGGCAGCGCCGTGCGCTAGGTCCCCAGCGCGAGACGGTGGAGGGCGAAGCGAGTGGGAAGGCGCTAGAGCGTCCCCGGCGGCGTTGACGAGCTCGGCGATGCGGCCTAGCCAGGCGTCGTAGCCGTCGTCAGCTGGACGGTAACGGAGCAGCTCGCGCGCCATGAGCAGCGCGGCCTGCGGGTTCGGTGGCCCGCGGTGGGCGAGGGAGGAGGCAGTGGCGGTGTGGCCGTTCGCCTGCACGGAGGGGTGCAGGGAGGAGTCCTGCTGCTCGCGGGCAGCGGGGTCGGTGGCAGCAGCAGCCTCGGCTTCGGGGCGACGGCGGTTGCTGCGGGCCACTGGCTCCATCTGAGCCACGTGGCCAGCCCTGCGCTCGGCGCGCTCGCGATGTGCGTCGGCCATGGGGTTGGTGGAGCAGAGGGCGGAACGGAAGAACGGTAGCGCACCCCTACCTGGTGCACCAAATGTCGGAAGTCGGGCTCCGGGGACCCAAAGGTTCGAACACTAGGGTGAGCTCGTTCTACCACTTCGTCTCCTACCACGGCTAAGCTACGGCGAGGCTACGGCGAGAGCGCGCTAGCGAGGGACAGACCGTGGATTCAGCGGTTTACCCAGGTTCGGGCCACCTTGCGGTGTAAGACCCTACTCCTGCTTGGTTGGTATTGCTCTGGTGGGAAAGAAAGAGTACAAGGTCCAGGGTGATGGGAGCCGGAGTGATCTCCCTTCTACAATGGCAGCTCTGCCCCCCTTATACCCGCATCGGTCCTCATCCCCCTTGAAACTTAGGCGGGAAGGGCTGCCACACTTGGCGGGTTTTGAAAGGGGACAGGCGCTCAGGCTATCCTGACTAAAGGCGGTCTTCGCCTGCCAAAGCGTGATCCATGACGCGCCGGTGGGCTAGGTGATGACCTCCGCCCTACGCGCCCACCGTCTTGGTCTTCCTTCGCCGATCGGGCAACCTTTGGGGTTGCTTTGGGGAGTAGATATCTTGCCCTGCTCCCTTAACACAAAAGAGGAAACCATCTTCATCCGCGCCTGCTGGTGCGGCCTCTGTCACTGCTCGTCGCCGTGCGCGTCACCCACGTGATGGGCCCCGGACCGCGCGGCTCCGCTGAACAGCCTTCGTCTCGTGCGCCCTCGGGAGGGGGCCTCGGGAGGCCACCTCAGGAGGTCGCCTCGTGAGAGGACCTCGCGAGGCCGCTGCCTTGCTCGCCCGCTCCCTGAGGAGGGGGCCTCGGGAGGCCAAGGCCTCATGAGGAGCCCTGATGGTGATGCTTGGTGCTGATGGCCTGCTGGGGCCCACGCCAGGTGTTGCGCCCTGGGTCAAAGGCAGACGGGCCTGGATACCCCGGGATCCATGGGCCCGACAGCCTTGCATGTGGATACCCGTGGTGACAATGGGGTATTCTATTGGTTCACTTGATGTATGTTTTGGTAATCAACTTGCGGATTCCCGAGGTGACATTGGGGTAATCTAGGCATAGGGGTTGGTTGCACGTTTTCATCTTGTTTTCTCCGATAGAAACTTTGGGGTACTCTTTGAAGTTCCTTGTGTGGATTGAATATTATGAATCTGAAGTTGTTTTGATGCATATCGAATAATCAACTCACGGATACTTGTGGTGACATTGGAGTATCTAGGTGACATTAGAGTTGGTTGATGCGTATCATATGGTGTTATTTTAGTACGAACTTTAGGGCTGTTTGTGACACTTATAGGGATGGCTCAATAGATTGATCGGAAAGGATAACTTTGAGGTGGTTTCGTACCCTACAACAAATTCTTCTTATGTTCTCCGCTAGATAAGAACTTTGGAGTGATTCTTTGTTGCACGTTGAGGGATTGTTATATGATTCAATTATGTTAGCATTGTTGAGAGATTGCACTAGTGAAAGTATGAACCCTAGGCCTTGTTTTCAAGCATTGCAATACCGTTTGTGCTCACTTTTGTTACTTGCTACCTTGCTGTTTTTTTATTTTCAGATTACAAAAACCTATATCTACTATCCATACTACACTTGTATCACCATCTCTTCGCCGAACCAGTGCACCTATACAATTTACCATTGTATTGGGTGTGTCGGGGACACAAGAGATTTCTTGTATTTGATTGCAGGGTTGTTTGAGAGAGACCATCTTCATCCTACGCCTCCCACGGATTGATAAACCTTAGGTCATCCACTTGAGGGAAATTTGCTACTGTCCTACAAAACTCTGCACTTGGAGGCCCAACAATGTCTACAAGAATAAAGTTGCGTAGTAGACATCACACACCGCAAAAGAAGATTACATCGAATAGAACTCCAAGAAGATCGAGGAGAACATTGTATTGAAGATCAAAGAGAGAGAAGAAGCCATCTAGCTACTAGCTATGGACCCGTAGGTCTATGGTAAACTACTCACACATCATCGGATGGGCAGCAAGGTTGATGTAGATGCCCTCCGTGATCGATTCCCCCTCCGGCAGGGTGCCGGAAAAGGCCTCCAGATGTGATCGCGGAAGAACAGGAGCTTGCGGCGGTGGAAAAGTTATTCAAGGTGGTTCTCTGTTGGTTTCCCAATACTTGAGAATTTATAGAAGTGGAATTAGGTCAAAAGGAGCCACGAGGGGCCAACAAGGCATCAGGGCACCCCCCCGGGGGCGTGCCCTATTGCCTTGTCACCTCCTCGTGAGGCTTCTGGTCTCCTCCTGAAGCTTCTAGGGTCTCTTTTGTCCAGAAAAAAATCGTCAAAAAGTTTCGTAGCGTTTGGACTCCGTTTGGTATTGATTTCCTGAAAAGCCAAAAACAAGCAGAAAACAGCAACTGGCACTGGGCACTAGGGTAATAGGTTAGTCCCAAAAAATGATATAAAATAGCATATAATTGCATATAAAACATCCAAGATTGATACTATAATAGCATGGAACAATAAAAAATTATAGATACGTTGGAGATGTATCAGCGTCCACGGTCACCGCCTAGTTGCGGCCACGCCCACGGCCACCGCCAAGGCGCCCGCCAATGCCGTGGAGCCCGCCACGTCCACGACCTGCGCCATCGCCACCGCCATCGCCATGACCCACGACAATGCCACCGCCACGTTCGGCTACACCGCCGCAGCCACCGCCACAGTAGAATGCATGGAAAGCGGCTTTGTTGTCAGGGTAATAAGCGTCGGCGGCCACGACCCACTGAGGCCAATCGGTCGCGTTATAAAGCTTGGGTGGGAACCCAGCGCGGGCGCAGGCGCTGGGACAGGCACGGGCGCGGGCGCGTCCATCTGCGCTGCCTCCGTCTCCATTTGTGCAACCTCCTCCAGCGCCTTGTCCATCTCTGCCCACAAGGGGGCCAGAGGATCCTCTTCCTGCTCCTCCTCAATGATGCCAAAATAGAAGACTAGGGGGTGCTCATACGGGTGTGCCATGGACGAGGTGTGTGTGCTGGATTGGAGATGGGAATGGAGCGAGAGAAGGGACGGCTGCTATCCTATAGCCCGCCATAGGCAAGCTCGCCATTAAGAAGGCGTTGTTGGATAGGCGGCCGGAGGGGCGGTCAAATTCTGCCGCGGCCTTATCTCACTCCTTCAGTATGCACAGACTACCACGACGGCACAACGTTCGCTGGTTAAAGGCGCGTCTTCTCGTGAGAATCTCTGACGGGGCCAGCTCGCACGCCTAAACACCAGCCGCAGACACACCTCCAGGTCGCATGCAAACACACCTCCAGGCCACCTTCAGACACGCAACCAGGCCGCATGAACGTAGCCTGCACAGACGCTGACACGTGGCCCTCTCTCGTTAATCTCATGAAATAAATCATGACGACGATGCTCCAATTACATCTGTGACACTAATAACCTGTTGGGGAACGTTGCATGGGAAACAAAAATTTTCCTACGCACACATAAGATCTATCCATGGTGATGAGCATCTACGAGAGGGAGAGTGAATCTACATACCCTTGTAGATCGCTAAGCGGAAGCGTTAATAAACGCGGTTGATGTAGTCGAACGTCTTCGCGATCCAAATCGCCGAGCGTCCCGCGATCCAATCACGATCCTTCCGATCTAGTGCCGAACGGACGGCACCTCTGCGTTCAACACACGTACGGCTTGATGACGCCTTCACCTCCTCGATCCAGCGAGCGATGGTGAAGTAGTGGTTGAGTTCCAGCAGCACGACGGCGTGGTGATGGTGGTGAGGAACAATCTCTGCAGGGCTTCGCCAAGCACTACGGAGATTATGACGGAGGAACTAGAGGGCTAGGGTTGCCGGCACACGGCTTGGGAAATCCTGATGTGTCCCGTGTGCTAGCCCTGCCCCTCTATTTATATGTTGAGCCTTGGGGTCTAAACTTGGAGTAAAAGCCTCCTCCGGGTCGGTTTTGCCCGCACAAGGTCGGTTTGGCCCGCAGGGAAAGAGTCCAACTCGGATCCCTGCCGAACCGTGCACAGCCGCGCACAAGCGGTAGTACCGCTTCACACAAGCGGTAGTACCGCTCGGGCGGTAGTACCGCTTCACCAAGCGGTAGTACCGCTTACGCGGCAGCAAAACTACTTTTGCACTTTCCAATACCTTGTGGGCTTTATCCCTTTGGCTCATATAAAGTGTTGCTGCACCCGAACACTTCGGTAAACATCCGGAACCCATTCCGGTGAACTCCGGAACCCTTCCAGAGATCAAAACACTATTATCACATATATCAATCTTTACCTCCGGACTATTCCGGAGATCCTTGTCATGTCCGGGATCTTATCCGGGACTCCGAACAACCTTTGGTCACCAACATAATAACTCAACTATACTAATCGTCACCAAACGTTAAGTGTGTAGACCCTGCGGGTTCGAGAACTATGTAGACATGACCGAGACACCTCTACGGCCAATAACCAATAGCGGGACCTGGATGCCCATATTGGCTCCTACATATTCTACGAAGATCTTTATCGGTCGAACCTCTATGTCAAGGATTCAGTTAATCCCGTATGCTGTTCCCTTTGTTCTTCGGTATGTTACTTGCCCGAGATTCGATCGTCGGTATCACTATACCTAGTTCAATCTCGTTACCGGCAAGTCTCTTTACTCGTTCCGTAATACAAGATCCTGTGGCTAACTCTTTAGTCACTTTGCTTGCAAGGCTCAATGTGATGTTGTATTACCGAGTGGGCCCTGAGATACCTCTCCGTCATACGGAGTAACAAATCCCAGTCTTGATCCATGCCAACCCAACAGACACCCTCGGAGATACCTGTAGAGCACCTTTATAGTCACCCAGTTACGTTGCGACGTTTGATACACACAAGGTATTCCTCCGGTGTCAGTGAGTTGCATGATCTCATGGTCAAAGGAACAGATACTTGACATGCAGAAAACAATAGCAATAAACTGACACGATCAAATGCTACGTTTACAGTTTGGGTCTTGTCCATCACATCATTCTCCTAATGATGTGATCCCGTTATCAAATGACATCTCATGTCAATGGCTAGGAAACCTTAACCATCTTTGATCAACGAGCTAGTCAACTAGAGGCTTACTAGGGACACAGTGTTGTCTATGTACCCACACATGTATTTGAGTTTCCAATCAATACAATTATAGCATGGATAATAAACGATTATCATGAACAAGGAAATATAATAATAACTAATTTATTATTGCCTCTAGGGCATATTTCCAACAGTCTCCCACTTGCACTAGAGTCAATAATCTAGTTCACATCACTATGTGATTTACATTGTAATGAATCGAACACCCATGCAGTTCTGGTGTTGTTCATGTTTAGCCCTTGGAAGAGGTTTAGTCATCGGATATGCAACATTTAGATCCGTGTGTACTTTGCAAATATTTATGTCGTCCTCCTTGATGTAATCGCGGATGGAATTGAAACGTCGCTTTATGTGTCTGGTCCTCTTGTGAAATCTTGGTTCCTTGGCTAGAGCAATGGCACCAGTATTATCACAATACAGAGTCATTGGGTTAAGTGCACTAGGCACTACTCCAAGATCTGTCATGAACTCCTTCATCCAGACACCTTCCTTCGCCGCCTCCGAGGCAGCGATGTACTCCGCTTCGCATGTAGAATCTGCTACCACGCTTTGCTTGGAACTGCACCAGCTAACCGCACCCCCATTAAGAATAAATACGTATCCGGTTTGCGACTTAGAGTCATCCGGATCAGTGTCAAAGCTTGCATCGACGTAACCCTTTACGACGAGCTCTTGATCACCTCCATAAACGAGAAACATGTCCTTAGTCCTTTTCAGGTATTTCAGGATATTCTTGACCGCCGTCCAGTGTTCCATTCCTGGATCACTTTGAAACCTTCCGACCATACTTATGGCAAGGCTGACATCGGGTCTTGTGCACAGCATTGCATACATGATAGAGCCTATGGCCGAAGCATAGGGGATGACACTCATCTTTTCTCTATCTTCTGCAGTCACTGGGCATTGAGTCTTACTCAACTTCACACCTTGCAAAACAGGCAAGAACCCCTTCTTGGACTGATCCATTTTGAACTTCTTCAAAATCTTATCAAGGTATGTGCTTTGTGAAAGTCCTATTAAGCGTCTTGATCTATCTCTATAGATCTTGATGCCTAATATGAAAGCAGCTTCTCCTAGGTCCTTCATTGAAAAACTCTTGTTCAAATATTCCTTTACGCTTTCCAGCATTTCTATATTGTTTCCAATCAGCAATATGTCATCCACATATAATATTAGAAACGCTATAGAGCTCCCACTCACTTTCTTGTAAATACAAGCTTCTCCGTAAACTTGTATAAACTCGAACGCTTTGATCACCTCATCAAAACGAAGATTCCAACTCCGAGATGCTTGCACCAGTCCATAAATGGATCGCTGGAGTTTGCAAACTTTGTCAGCATTCTCTGGATCGACAAAACCTTCTGGTTGTATCATATACAACTCTTCCTTAAGGTAACCGTTAAGGAACGCTGTTTTGACATCCATCTGCCAAATTTCATAATCGAAAAAGGCAGCTATTGCTAACATGATTCTGACGGACTTAAGCATCGCTACGGGTGAGAAGGTCTCATCGTAGTCAACTCCTTGAACTTGTGAAAAACCCTTTGCCACAAGTCGAGCTTTATAGACGGTGACATTACCGTCCGCGTCCGTCTTCCTCTTAAAGATCCATTTGTTCTGAATGGCCTTACGCCCTTCAGGTAATACTTCCAAAGTCCATACTTTGTTTTCATACATGGATCCCATCTCGGATTTCATGGCCTCTAACCACTTCTCGGAATCCGGGCCCATCATCCCTTCTCCATAGCTCGTAGGTTCATCGTTGTTTAACAACATGACCTCTAAGACAGGGTTGCCGTACCACTCAGGAGTAGTACGCGTCCTTGTCGACCTACGAGGTTCGATAGCAACTTGATCCAAAGCTTCATGATCATCATCATTAACTTCCTCTTCAGCTAATGTAGGCTCCACAGAAACAACTTTCTGCGCTGCGCTACTCTCAGGTTGAAGTAAAGGTTCAACAACCTCATCAAGTTCTATCTTCCTCCCACTTAATTCTTTCGAGAGAAACTCTTTCTCAAGAAATGTTCCGTTTTTAGCGACAAACATTTTGCCTTCGGATCTGAGATAGAAGGTATACCCAACTGTCTCTTTTGGGTATCCTATGAAGACGCATTTCTCCGCTTTGGGTTCCAGCTTTTCAGGCTGAAGCTTTTTGACATAAGCATCACATCCCCAAACTTTAAGAAACGACAGCTTTGGCTTCTTGCCAAACCAAAGTTCATATGGCGTCGTCTCAACGGATTTCGATGGTGCCCTATTTAAAGTGAATGCAGCTGTCTCTAATGCATAACCCCAAAACGATAGTGGCAAATCGGCAAGAGACATCATAGATCGCACCATATCCAATAAGGTACGATTACGACGTTCGGACACACCATTACGCTGTGGTGTTCCAGGCGGTGTTAATTGTGAAACAATTCCACACTGTCTTAAGTGACTGCCAAACTCATAACTCAGATATTCTCCTCCTCGATCAGATCGTAGGAATTTAATCTTCTTGTTACGATGATTCTCAACTTCACTCTGAAATTGTTTGAACTTTTCAAATGTTTCAGACTTGTGTTTCATTAAGTAAATATACCCATATCTACTTAAGTCATCAGTGAAGGTGAGAAAGTAACGATAACCACCGCGCGCCTCAATGCTCATCGGACCGCACACATCAGTATGTATGATTTCCAATAAGTCACTTGCCCGTTCCATTATTCCAGAGAACGGCGTTTTAGTCATCTTGCCTATGAGGCATGGCTCACATGTGTCAAGTGATTCAAAATCAAGTGACTCCAAAAGTCCATCAGCATGGAGCTTCCTCATGCGTTTTACGCCAATATGACCTAAACGGCAGTGCCACAAGAAAGTGGTATTATCATTATCAATTCTACATCTTTTGGCATCAATGTTATGAATATGTGTATCATTACTATCAAGATTCAATAAGAATAAACCCCTCACATTGGGTGCATGACCATAAAAGATATTACTCATATAAATAGAACAACCATTATTCTCTGATTTAAATGAGTAACCGTCTCGCAATAAACAAGATCCAGATATAATGTTCATGCTTAACGCAGGCACCAAATAACACTTATTTAGGTTCATCACTAATCCCGACGGTAATCGAAGAGCGAGCGTGCCAACGGCGATCACATCAACCTTGGAACCATTTCCCACGCGCATCGTCACTTCGTCCTTTGCCAGCCTCCGTCTATTCCGCAGTTCCTGTTTTGAGTTGCAAATATGAGCAACCGCACCGGTATCAAATACCCAGGCACTACAACGAGAGTTGGTAAGGTACACATCAATAACATGTATATCATATATACCTTGTTTGTTGTTGGCCGCCTTCTTGTCAGCCAAATACTTGGGGCAATTCCGCTTCCAGTGTCCAGTTCCCTTGCAATGAAAACACACAGTTTCTGGTTTGGGTCCAGCCTTGGGTTTCTTCACGAGAGGAGCAACTGCTTTGCCACTCTGCTTGGAGTTACCCTTCTTACCCTTGCCATTTTTCTTGAAACTAGTGGTTTTATTGACCATCAACACTTGATGCTCCTTCTGAATTTCAGACTCAGCGGCTTTCAGCATCGCAAACAGCTCGGCGACTGACTTGTTCATCCCGTGCATGTTATAGTTCAACACGAAGCTCTTGTAGCTAGGTGGCAATGATTGAAGAACTCTGTCAGTGATAGCCTCTGGCGGAAGGGGCATCCCTAACTCAGCCAGACGGGTGGAGTACCCAGACATTCTGAGCACGTGATCACTGATAGACCCGTTCTCCTCCATCTTGCAAGCATAGAACTTATCGGAGATCTCATATCTCTCGATCCGGGCATTCTTCTGAAAGATAAACTTCAACTCCTGGAACATCTCATATGCTCCATGACGTTCAAAACGTCTTTGAAGTCCCGGTTCTAAGCCATACAACATTGCACATTGAACTATTGAGTAATCATCAGAACGAGCCTGCCAGGCGTTCACAACGTCTAGAGACTCAACTGGAGCGGGTGGATCACCAAGCGGTGCATCAAGGACATAAGCCTTCTGGGAAGCCGTAAGGATAATCCTTAGATTACGGGCCCAGTCCACAAAGTTACTTCCATCATCTTTCAACTTAGCTTTCTCTAGGAACGCATTAAAATTCAGGGGTGCTACTGCGCGAGCCATGATCTACAACATAAATATTGCAAAGACAACTTAGACTATTGTTCTTAGATAATGAGTTTAGTTAATCATATTACTTAAAAACTCCCACTCAAATTGACATCCCTCCGATCATTCGAGTGTAACATGATCCAAATCCACCAACTCAAGTCCGATCATCACGTGAGTTGAGGTGGTTTCAATGGTGAACATCTTCATGTTGATCATATCTACTATATGACTCATGTTCGACCTTTCGGTCTCTTGTGTTCCGAGGCCATGTCTGTACATGCTAGGCTCGTCAAGTTTAACCCGAGTGTTCCGCACGTGTAACATGGCTTACACCCGTTGTATGCGAACGTAGAGTCTATCACACCCGATCATCACGGCGTGTCTCGAAACGACGAACTTTCGCAACGGTGCACACTTGGGGAGAACACAATTTATCTTGAAATTGAAGTGAGGGATCACCTTATAATGCTACCGTCGTCCTAAGCAAAATAAGATGCATAAAAGGATTAACATCACATGCAAATCATAAGTGACATGATATGGCCATGAACTTGTGCTTTTGATCTCCATCTCCAAAGCACCGGCATGATCTCCATCGTCACCGGCATGACACCATGATCTCCATCATCTTGATCTCCATCAACGTGTCACCATAAGGTTGTCGCGCCGACTGTTGCTTCCACGACTATAGCTAACGTTTAGCGATAAAGTAAAGCATTACATAGCGCTTAATGATTGACACGCAGGTCATACAATAATTAAAGACAACTCTATGGCTCCTGCCAGTTGCCATATTCATCGACATGCAAGTCGTGATATTCTATACAACACATGATCATCTCATACATCACATATATCTCATCATGTAATTGGCCATATCACATCACAACATACCCTGCAAAAACAAGTTAGACGTCCTCTAATTGTTGTTGCAAATTTTACGTGGCTGCTATGGGTTTGCAAGAACCGTTCTTACCTACGCAAAACCACAACGTGGTGTAGTGATTGCTTTTTGATCTTCTAAAAGAACCCTCTTCATTGAAATCGATTCAACTAAAGTGAGAGAGACAGACACCCGCTAGCCATCTTTATGCAACGAAGTTACATGTTAGTTGAAGGAACCTGTCTCGCGTAAGTGTACGCGTAATGTCGGTCCGGGCCGCTTCATCTCACAGTACCGCCGAATCAAATATCAACTAGTAACGGCAAGCAATATGTATACACCCACGCCCACAACTCGTTTGTGTTCTACTCGAGATCTCATCTACGCATAGACCTAGCTCATGATGCCACTGTTGGGGAACGTTGCATGGGAAACAAAAATTTTCCTACGCACACATAAGATCTATCCATGGTGATGAGCATCTACGAGAGGGAGAGTGAATCTACATACCCTTGTAGATCGCTAAGCGGAAGCGTTAATAAACGCGGTTGATGTAGTCGAACGTCTTCGCGATCCAAATCGCCGAGCGTCCCGCGATCCAATCACGATCCTTCCGATCTAGTGCCGAACGGACGGCACCTCTGCGTTCAACACACGTACGGCTTGATGACACCTTCACCTCCTCGATCCAGCGAGCGATGGTGAAGTAGTGGTTGAGTTCCAGCAGCACGACGGCGTGGTGATGGTGGTGAGGAACAATCTCTGCAGGGCTTCGCCAAGCACTACGGAGATTATGACGGAGGAACTAGAGGGCTAGGGTTGCCGGCACACGGCTTGGGAAATCCTGATGTGTCCCGTGTGCTAGCCCTGCCCCTCTATTTATATGTTGAGCCTTGGGGTCTAAACTTGGAGTAAAAGCCTCCTCCGGGTCGGTTTTGCCCGCACAAGGTCGGTTTGGCCCGCAGGGAAAGAGTCCAACTCGGATCCCTGCCGAACCGTGCACAGCCGCGCACAAGCGGTAGTACCGCTTCACACAAGCGGTAGTACCGCTTGGGCGGTAGTACCGCTTCACACAAGCGGTAGTACCGCTCGGGCGGTAGTACCGCTTCACCAAGCGGTAGTACCGCTTACGCGGCAGCAAAACTACTTTTGCACTTTCCAATACCTTGTGGGCTTTATCCCTTTGGCTCATATAAAGTGTTGCTGCACCCGAACACTTCGGTAAACATCCGGAACCCATTCCGGTGAACTCCGGAACCCTTCCAGAGATCAAAACACTATTATCACATATATCAATCTTTACCTCCGGACTATTCCGGAGATCCTCGTCATGTCCGGGATCTTATCCGGGACTCCGAACAACCTTTGGTCACCAACATAATAACTCAACTATACTAATCGTCACCAAACGTTAAGTGTGTAGACCCTGCGGGTTCGAGAACTATGTAGACATGACCGAGACACCTCTACGGCCAATAACCAATAGCGGGACCTGGATGCCCATATTGGCTCCTACATATTCTACGAAGATCTTTATCGGTCGAACCTCTATGTCAAGGATTCAGTTAATCCCGTATGCTGTTCCCTTTGTTCTTCGGTATGTTACTTGCCCGAGATTCGATCGTCGGTATCACTATACCTAGTTCAATCTCGTTACCGGCAAGTCTCTTTACTCGTTCCGTAATACAAGATCCTGTGGCTAACTCTTTAGTCACTTTGCTTGCAAGGCTCAATGTGATGTTGTATTACCGAGTGGGCCCTGAGATACCTCTCCGTCATACGGAGTAACAAATCCCAGTCTTGATCCATGCCAACCCAACAGACACCCTCGGAGATACCTGTAGAGCACCTTTATAGTCACCCAGTTACGTTGCGACGTTTGATACACACAAGGTATTCGTCCGGTGTCAGTGAGTTGCATGATCTCATGGTCAAAGGAACAGATACTTGACATGCAGAAAACAATAGCAATAAACTGACACGATCAAATGCTACGTTTACAGTTTGGGTCTTGTCCATCACATCATTCTCCTAATGATGTGATCCCGTTATCAAATGACATCTCATGTCAATGGCTAGGAAACCTTAACCATCTTTGATCAACGAGCTAGTCAACTAGAGGCTTACTAGGGACACAGTGTTGTCTATGTACCCACACATGTATTTGAGTTTCCAATCAATACAATTATAGCATGGATAATAAACGATTATCATGAACAAGGAAATATAATAATAACTAATTTATTATTGCCTCTAGGGCATATTTCCAACATAACCATCCTAGAAAATATAACAACTTAGCGATGGATAAAAACGTCGCCTAAAATGAGGCGAGAATGTCAACAAAGTTGGCGGCGGGGATGGCCCGGGAGGAAATGTGCTAGTGACGGCGACCGTCCCAGAAAATGATTTTAGGCGACAGTTTGTTCTTTGTCACTAGGGTTTTTGTCACTGAATAGAGCACATTTTGTAGTGCAGTTTCAGTTAAACTTGTTTGCTCAATAAGGTGGAAATGCATGGTGCCAGAGAGAGGGGGTGGGAGGGAATGAGAGGGAGCGAACGAGAGGGAGGGAGGGTGAGCGAGTGAGTGAGGGAGAGGGATGGGTGTGGGTGGGGCGGGAGAGAGAGTAGGGAAGGGAGAGGGGGAGAGAGAGATCGAGATGGAAAGAGAGAGGGAGAGAAGGATAGAGAGAGTGTAGGTGGGTGGGGAAAAGTAAACAATGCCGCACGATGTGCATGAGGGTCCTAAATATGTACGTTACACACAGTTAATGTTTAATAATTAGAACATGTAGGACCCCGTTGCAACGCACGGGCACTTAACTAGTACATATTTAAAGGCAATTTTTATTGCCTGCACCGATGACAACTTACTTTAAGGATCTTGCTCAATCCATAGGTAGTTATAGTGGACTCACGTGAAAGAAACTGGGTTTATGGTTTTTGGATGCACAAGTAGTATCTCTACTTGGTGTGGAAGTAATTGGCTAGCAAAGATTATAAACAAACACCACATGTTGGAGGATCCATGACAATATAATTTCTATTGAAATATACACAAACATAACTCATTATGTTGTCTTCCTTGTCCAACATCAACTATTTGATCAAGTGTGAAAATATTTAATGAGGGTTCACAATCACAAATCATGTGCAAGATAGTATATTTGCATGTGGAATCTCTCTTCCTTGTACTAATTTTTCAAGAATTGTCCAAATGACCAATGCTATGTTTGTCAAATTCCAAAAGATTTTATTTCCTACACCTCATGTGAAGTCACTACTTCCCATGAGATAAGCATATGAAATTTATTCGTAAAGATGAGATGCACAATAATAAAAGCAAAAGATACTCATACTATTCTTTATTATAGATACTCTCATCAACGAATACATTGCGAACTCACGGAAATGAAAACACACACTGCAAACTATTTCATAGTAGAATTTTTTCTAAATCACGATAATACTAAGGATCGAATTAAGATAGATAATAATCATAATGATAAAGGTGGTGATACGATACCGGGGCACCTTCCCCAAGCTTGGAACAAGCCAAGGGTGGTGCCCATACCCAAATACTCAAGTCTCCTTCTTCGGTGATGATGGTAATGAGCATGCTTGTCATCTTCATTGATAAAGTTCAACAAGATCACATTTAAGTCTTGAATCTCATGAAGCAGGTGTTGGATCATGGTGGCATTTGTCGGGGTTGTGGAACCCGGGGTACCATGACCCGTCTGCCCGCGGCCCAGGGCGCGACGCCTAGCGGAGGCCCAGATAGGCGGCCCACCAACGGGCGCCCCAGAGCAAAGTCACCTCACGAGGCTCCGGCCTCCCGACGACCCCCTCGTGAGGCCCCCTCACGAGGCTCCCGCCTCCCGATGGCCCCCTCGCGAGGCCCTCTCACGAGGCTCCAGCCTCCCGACGGCCCCCTCACGAGGCTCTGGCCTCCCGAGGCTCCAGCCTCCCGACGGCCCCCTCACGAGGCTCCACCCTCCCGACGGCCCGCTCGCGAGGCCCTCTCACGAGGCTCCGGCCTCCCGACGGCCCCCTCACGAGGCTCCCACCTCCCGACGGCCCCCTCGCGAGGCACTCTCACGAGGCTCCGGCCTCCCGACGACCCCTCCTCAGGGAGCGGGCAAGTAGGACTCAGCAGCGGCTCCACCCGAGGCCCCCTCACGAGGCCGCCTCGCGAGGATGCCTCATGAGACCCCCTCACGAGGCGGTCCCCCGAGGCTGCCTGCCAAGGCATCCTCCCGATGGCTTACAAGGCAAGGCCGTTCGGCGCAGCCGCGCGGTCTAGGGCCCATCACATGGGTGACGCGCGCGGCGATGAACGACGACAGAGGGCGCGCCAGCGGGCGCGGATGGAGATGGTTTCCTCTTTTGTGTTAAGGGAGCAGGGCCAGCTATCTACTCCCCAAAGCAACCCCAAAGGTTGCCCGATTGGCGAAGGAAGACCAAGACGGCGGGCGCGCAGGGCGGAGGTCATCACTGAGCCCACCGGCGCGTCATGGATCACGCTTTGGCAGGCGAAGACCGCCTTTAGTCAGGATAGCCTGAGCGCCTGTCCCCTTTCAAAACCCGCCAAGTGTGGCAGCCCTTCCCGCCTAAGTTTCAAGGGGGAAGAGGACCGATGCGGGTATAAGGGGGGCAGAGCAGCCATTGTAGAGAGGACTCCGGTTCCCATCGCCCTCGACCTTGTACTCTCTCTTTCTTGCACTAGAGCAATACAAACCAAGCAGGAGTAGGGTCTTACACCGCAAGGTGGCCCGAACCTGGATAAACCGCTGAGCCCACGGTCTGTCCCTCGCTAGAGCGCTCTTGCCGTAGCCTTGCCGTCGCTTAGCCGTGGTAGGAGACGAAGTGGTAGAACGAGCTCACCCCAGTGTTCGAACCTTTGGGTCCCCGGAGCCCGACTTCCGACATTTTAGCGCGCCAGGTAGGGGTGCGCTACTGTTCTTCCGCTCCGCCCTCTGCTCCACCAACCCCATGGCCGACGCACGTCGCGAGCGCGCCGAGCGCAGGGCTGGTCGCGTGGCTCAGACGGAGCCAGTCGCCCGCGGCAATCGCTGCCGCCCCGAAGCCGAGGCTGCTGCCGCCACCGACCCCGCTGCCCGCGAGCAGCAGGACTCCTCCCTGCACCCCTCCGTGCAGGTGAACGGCCACACCGCCACTGCCTCCTCCCTCGCCCACCGCGGGCTGCCAAACCCGCAGGCCGCGCTGCTCCGTTACCGTCCAGCTGACACCGGCTACGACGCCTGGCTAGGTCGCATCACCGAGCTCGTCAACACCACCGGGGACGCTCCGGCGCCTTCCCACTCGCTTCGCCCTCCGCCGTCTCGCGCTGGGGACCTAGCGCACGGCGCTCCCCCACCGCCTCCTCTGCGTGACGAGCACGGCGGGCCTCAGCGCGGCGCGCGGGCTCGCGAGCCGTCCCGCGGTGCCTCCTCGCCGGACCGAGACGAGGCCAGCTGCCAGATCATTCGCCGCGCGCCCCCTGACACGCGTGTGCTCCTCGAGCGGCAGCGCCGGTGCCAGGACCAGGCCGTTCAAGAAGTTGCGGCGGCTGGGCGTCAAAACCACGCCGCCCTCACTGGCGGCGTCCCCTCAAGCGGCGTGGGCTGCCGTGCCTTCACTCGCGAGCTACGTCGCGTGGTCTGGCCCGCGAAGTTCAAGCCTGAGCTGCCTCCGCGCTACGACGGCACTCCCAACCCCGCGGAGTTCCTTCAGCTCTATGCGCTGAGCGTCGAGGCGGCGAACAGCGATGACAAGGTCATGGCAAACTTGTTCCCCATGGCCCTCAAGGATGGCCCGCGCTCCTGGCTCATGAACCTCCCCGAGGCGTCCATCTCCTCATGGGCCGAGCTCTGCAGCCAGTTTGTCGCCAACTTCAAGGGCACACAGGACCGCTCCCTCACCATCAACGACTTGCGGCGTGTGCGGCAGCGCCCGGACGAGACCCTCCGCAAGTACATCCAGCGCTTCAGCCAAGTGCGCAACAAGATCCCGCGCGCCTCCGACGCGGCCGTCATCTCTGCATTCTCCACCGGCGTCATGGATGTCAAGATGCGCGAGAAGCTCGCCATCAACGGTGAGCTCGACTCCGTGGTAGAGCTGATCGATCTCGCCGACATGTGCGCCAAGGCTAAGGAAGGCCGCCTCTTCATCCACAACGACCCCGACACGGCACTCGACGCCGCCAAGGCCAAGAGCAAGGACGTCAAGCGCAAGGGCCCGGCTGTGCTCGCGGCGGAGCCCGAGCAGAAGCGCGGCCATGACCGCGACGAGCCCAGGAAGGACGGTCGGCCGCTCTGCGCCTTCCACAACGTGCGCTCCCACAGCACCGAAGACTGTCAGGAGCTCAAGCTGCTCCGCGACGAGCGCCAAAGCCGCTGAGACGACCGCAGTAGCCGCGGCGCCGGCCGTGGAGGTGGCCGCGGCAGCAACCGTTGGGACAGCCGCAACGGCAGCGGCAACTTCCGCCAGAGTTGGCGCGACCAGCCTCGTGAGGCCGTCTGGCGCGACCAGCCTCGTGAGGCCGCCTGGCGCGACCAACCTCGTGAGGCCGTCTGGCGCGACCAGCCTCGTGAGGTAAACCCGCAGGCCAACGCCGCTCTCCCGCCGCTGCCGCCGCCGCCCCGGAAGAACGACATCAACCAGCCTGACGAGGGCGCTGGGGGCTACCAAGAGCCTCGCGTGGTTGCCTGCATCCTCGGCGGGGCTCAGGCTCCCGTGTCCACGTCTACGGAGCTGAGGTGGTCTTTCCTTCAGAGCTTAAGCACGGCTCCCCGCGAGTCCTTGCCTTCGACGAGGCGCGTCTGGATGGCTCGCGGGAGACTGATCTGCTGCTCCTCGAGGAGGGCCGCCGCCAGGCCGCTCTTCGCGCCGCGAGGTACCCGCAGGCCCTGCGTCGCTACCTCAGCCGCAACATCCGCCCTCGCACTCTCGAGGTTGGCGACCTCGTCCTACACTGGACCCTCTCCAGTGAGGGACTCCACAAACTCTCACCCATGTGGGAAGGCCATTTCAGGGTTGCTCATGTCTCCAGGCCCGGCGTCGTCCGACTGGAGACGGAGGACGGAGTTCCTGTGCCTAACGCCTGGAACATCCAACCCCTCTGCAAGTTCTACCCGTGACCCTCACGCGTATGAACGAAATAGGGCTGTACACGCCCCGGAGCCTCTCATTGCGCTAGCCTGATGGCCCCGCGAGAGCTCCAGCCCACGCCCAAGTGGAAGCCCCATGCTCCGCGCTGGCGGAACGATCGAACCGCGATCATGCCCACGCCCAAGTGGAAGCCCCATGCTCTACGCTGGGGATGGAGGAAGGAGTTTCAGCGTATGACGCGCGGAACGTCCGACCCCTCCGCAAGTTCTGCTCGTGACCCCCACAAGTACGAACGAAACAAGGCTGTACATGCCCCGGAGACTCTCATTGCATAAGCCTGATGGGCCCGCGAGAGCTCTAGCCCACGCCCAAGTGGAAGCCCCATGCTCCGCGCTGGCGGAACGATCGAGCTGCGATCATGCCCACGCCCAAGTGGAAGCCCCATGCTCCGCGCTGGCGGAACAATCAACTGAGGGCGCCACCAACCTCAAGCTGACCCATGCCGGACACGGCAGCCGCATCTCCTTCTGGTTGTGTAATCAACCTTATTATTTCATCAGTTCGTTGATGGCGAGCCGTGCGCACTCATGGCATCCCTCCTGAGCTTCACGCGAACGGGGGATGGACACGGTGCCTATGCTCAGGTCAGTCCCAGCAACGCTGAAAAACCCAAGTGATCGAGCTCTGGCTCGCGGGCCTGCTCCCATGCACGTCACCTCACCAAGGTCCTTGGTGTCTCATCTTCTCGCATGATAGGCACGGTGCCTGTGCTTGGGTCCGTCCCTGTAGCGCCGCTAAACCCAAGTGATCGAGCTCTGGCTCGCGGGCCTGCTCCCATGCACGCCACCTCACCAAGGTCCTCGGTGCCTTATCTTCTCGCGTGACGCCCACGAGTGGGTCAGCGAGCGCGCGCGGCTCCCCCGTCACGAGACCTTGCACCTTGCAATTGTCTCAGGAGCAGGTCACACGGAAGGCCTCGCGAGGTAACCCGGCGGCAGGATGCCCCCCGGAGCCTCAGGAGGCCTCAGGAGCACGGCTTTCGGAGCCAAGCCCGACAGAGCCACCCCAGCCGGAGGCTTCACGAGCGGAGACCTCGCGAGGCACACCCTACAAGTGGCGGCTCGCCCGACGCCGCCCTCTGAAAAACCTAAGTATCATAAACACCTCACGAGATGTTTTCACCGCCCCTCAAGCTCTCCTCTCATCGCTGCCACGCTGAGCGCTGAGTTTCCTTCTTCTGCGCGAGCCGCTTGCACGTCAAAGGGGGGCTTCTTGAGCATCGCGCCTCAGGAGCTCTTACCCTCTCGCAGTGCTCTACACCTCCTGGCCTTGTCCAGGCATCGCGACCGGACATACCAGCGACAGCTGTAGCCCGCCCGGGGGCTGGGTCCTGACGACGTAGAGCGACAAGGCAAGCAAAGAAAGGGAGATAAGCCTAACGAGGAGGTCTCGTGAGCCGCTCTCATCGTTTTTCAAGCTCTCTCTTTCTTTTTGCGATCTCACCGAGCGCCCGCGTTATCTCTTTTGCGCTAGCCACTTGTACGCCAAAGGGGGGCTTCCTGGGCATCGCGCCCTAGGAGCCCTTACTAGCTCCCGGGCCCCTCACCTCCTGGCCTTGTCCAGGCATCGCGACCGGACATACCAGCGACGGCTGTAGGCCCGCTCGGGGGCTGGGCCCTGACGGCGTAGAGCACCAAGGCAAACAAGAAAGAAAAGCGAGGCCTCACGAGAGGACTTTAAGAGGAAATAAGCATGCATTACAGCAAGTCATAAGATACTTAATGCAAAGGACATCATTTTCCTCACGCCATCAGGGGCTACGTTGACTTGTTACAGGAATAAAAGGTAGAAGGGTGCCCTCGGCGCCGCCTCGCCTTCAATACGCACAAGGAATCAAGGCGAAACACACGGGTGAGGCAATGATGGCCCCGCCCCGAGCGCGAACAGGCTTTATGTCAGCCTGGGCAGTTGCCGAGGCGTCACGGGGAAGTGGAGGCGCCTTCCGTCACATCGTGCGCCACGCGTCGCTCCTGGCCCGCAGGCGGTTAGGGCCCGCGCTGTTTCGCCCCCTTAGGTGGGAACGTGCACGCCGCGGGCCCGGGGGCTACTGTCAGGGTTCTAGAACCCGGGGAACCACGACCCGTCTGCCCGCGGCCCAGGGCGCGGCGCCTGGCGGAGGTCCAGATAGGCGGCCCACCAACGGGCGCCCCAGAGCAAAGTCACCTCACGAGGCTCCGGCCTCCCGACGGCCCCCTCGTGAGGCCCCCTCATGAGGCTCCAGCCTCCCGATGGCCCCCTCGCGAGTCCCTCTCACGAGGCTCTGGCCTCCCGAGGCTCCAGCCTCCCGACGGCCCCCTCGCGAGGCCCTCTCACGAGGCTCCAGCCTCCCGACGGCCCCGTCGCGAGGCCCTCTCACGAGGCTCCGGCCTCCCGACGGTCCTCTCGCGAGGCCCCCTCACGAGGCTCCAGCCTCCCGACGGCCCCGTCGCGAGGCCCTCTCACGAGGCTCCGGCCTCCCGACGGCTCCGGCCTCCCGTGGACCCCTCCTCAGAGAGCGGGCAAGCAAGACTCAGCAGCGGCTCCACCCGAGGTCCCCTCACGAGGCCGCCTCATGAGGCCCCCTCACGAGGCGGTCCCCCCAGGCTGCCTCCCGAGGCCCCCTCACGAGGCGGTCCCCCGAGGCTGCCTCTCGAGGCATCCTCCCGATGGCTTACAAAGCAAGGCCATTCGGCGCAGCCACGCGGTCTAGGGCCCATCACATGGGTGACGCGCGCGGCGACGAACGACGACAGAGGGCGCGCTAGCGGGCACGGATGGAGATGGTTTCCTCTTTTGTGTTAAGGGAGCAGGGCCAGCTAGCTACTCCCCAAAGCAACCCCAAAGGTTGCCCGATCGGCGAAGGAAGACCAAGACGGCGGGCGCGCAGGGCGGAGGTCATCACCGAGCCCACCGGCGCGTCATGGATCACACTTTGGCAGGCAAAGACCGCCTTTAGTCAGGATAGCCTGAGCGCATGTCCCCTTTCAAAACCCGCCAAGTGTGGCAGCCCTTCCCGCCTAAGTTTCAAGGGGGAAGAGGGCCGATGCGGGTATAAGGGGGGCAGAGCAGCCATTGTAGAGAGGACTCTGGTTCCCATCGCCCTCGACCTTGTGCTCTCTCTCTTTCTCGCACCAGAGCAATACCAACCAAGCAGGAGTAGGGTCTTACACCGCAAGGTGGCCCGAACCTGGGTAAACCGCTGAGCCCACGGTCTGTCCCTCGCTAGCGCGCTCTTGCCATAGCCTCGCCGTCGCTTAGCCATGGTAGGAGACGAAGTGGTAGAACGAGCTCACCCCAATGTTCGAACCTTTGGGTCCCCGGAGCCCGACTTCCGACAGCATTGTTTTTTACTTCAAGCATTATATCCTTGTTTTCAGGCCACCACGAACTTTTCCCTTCATCATTTTCACTTGGACGGGAGATGTCCCAATTGGAGGGTATATGCATACGAGAAGTATTCTCGACTCCATATATGTGAACCAGGTTATGAAAGGGATTTCCATGTAACCTGCCTAAGGGATTCTTTGATATGGAGCCCTCTAATACCTTAGAACCAGTGTGAATTCTCACCGTCTTCAAGGCTCGGGACAAATCTGGGGTAGCAGAGATGCAGGCTAGAGTCCCTTGCTCAGACTCCGGTGCCCGGACCTCCACTGAGTCTCCTGATCCTTCTTCCATTGTGACGTCTCCCATCAACTCCCTCTCAAGTTCTATCTTCAGCAACCAAGCGTCATCGCCCACGTTGTTGGAAGAGGAGGAAGACAGGATGATGTAAAGCTCGAAACCCTGACAGAAAACAACTCAAAACGAAAACAGGAGAAAAACTTGCGATAAGTAGATCAGAACATCTCGAGGATTTTATAGGAATTTTTATCTTGTGAAACAAGCATACGGGAGGAAAACGGAGTCGGGAAAGTGCACGAGGCCCCCACATGGATAGGTGGCGCGGCTAGGGGGTCGTGCCCCTAGCCTACATGGGGCCCTCGGGCATCGCCTCGGCTGTTTATTTTTTCCTAAAATCTTTAAATATTCCAAAACGAACAGATATAATTTTTATGGAATTTTTGGAGTCGGTTTACTTACTGTACCACATACCTATTCCTTTTTCAGGATTCTAGAGACTTTCAGGAGGTTTCTTCTATGTATTTCTCCAGTGTAATTACTTGAATAACCTCTGAATCTATGTTAATGGGATTACCTGCAATATAATGTTTAAGTATTTGCCCATTAACCACCTTTGGTTTATTCCCTTTGGCATTGTTTATTTGATAGCTCTGGAACGGTAAACTTCTTTGATGACATACAACCCTTCCCATTTGGAAAGAAGTTTACCTGCAAAATGTCTGAAACGAGACCTATACAAAAGAACTTTATCATGTATATTAAACTCTCATCTCCGAATTCTTTTATCATGCCATCTTTTAACTTTTTCTTTAAACAACTTGGCATTCTCATAATCTTCAGCTCTCCATTCATCTAGCTAGAGAGCTCATATCAAATAACCCCTTTTCTCTAGCAAGTTTAAAACCATAGTTGAGTTCCTTAATAGCCCAATAAGCTTTATGTTCTAGATCAAGAGGTAAATGACAAGCCTTACCATAAACCATTTTGTAAGGGGACATACCCATAAGATTTTTATAAGTTGTTCTATAAGCCCAAAGTGCATCATCTAATTTCTTAGACCAATTATTTCTAGATCTATTAACAGTCTTTTGCAAGATCAATTTTATTTCTCTATTAGTTAATTCAACTTGCCCACTAGACTGAGGACGATAAGGTGATGCTACTCTATGGTTTACATCATACTTAGCTAAAACTTTCCTGAAAGCACCATGAATAAAATGTGAACCACCATCGGTCATTAAGTATCTAGGGACTACAAACCTCGGAAAGATAACATCTTTAAGCATTTTAATAGAAGTCTTATGATCAGCACTCTTAGTTAGAATAGCTTCTATCCAGTTAGTGACATAATCAACAGCGACTAAAATATGAGTATAACATGCGAGGAAGGAAAAGGTCCCATATAATCAAAACCCCAAACATCAAATGGTCCGATAACAAGTGAATAATTCATAGGCATTTCCTGACGTCTACCAACATTTCCAACTCTCTAACATTCATCAAAAGAAAGGATAAATTTACATGCATCCTCAAAAAGAGTAGGCCAATACAAACCATATTGCAATACCTTGTGTGTAGTTCTGTCTCCAACATGATTTCCTCCATATGCACCGGAGTGGCACTTCCTCAAGATTTGTTCGTGCTCATACTCAGGTACACAACATGTAATAATACCATCTACTCTTTCTTTATACAAATGTGGGTCATCCCAAAAGTAGTGTCTTAGATCAAAGAAGATTTTTTCCTTTTGTTGGTATGTATAATTCGGTGGATATATTTAGCAACAATGTAATTTGCATAATCAGCATACCAGGGGTTATGTGAGCAACATGCTACATTAGTAAAAGGTTTGTTCAACACTTACACTACATCGACAGGTCAACTCATTAACCCATCAAAGTGTTCCATCCTTTTTCTGATAACTGCCCAAAACCAATTGCATTTGAAGTAAAGAGGATTTTGGAGATAACTAAGGAGGCTTTTGAACCAAAATATTTGGGTCTTCCCGTCCCCAAAGGGAGAATGCATAAGGGTAGATTTGAGAGATTACAAGCAAGTCAGAGTAAAAGAATGATCGATTGGAGTGATCAGTTTATGTCTTCAGGGAACAAGGAGTTGTTGATAAATTCTGTGGCCCAGGCCATACCCACATATGTGATGAGTGTGTTCAGACTACCAGTTTTCGGTGTGCGATGACCTGACCATCTTAATGCAATAGTACTGGTGGGGAGTGGAAAAAGGTAAATGAAAAATGGCCTGGCTGAGTTGGGATAAGACGAGATTGCCAAAAGCTAAAGGGGGCATTGGGTTTTGAGATATGAGGGCTTTTAACCAAGATTTGCTTGAAAAGTAGGCTTGGCGTTTGATAGAGACTCCAGAGAGTTTATGTGCTCGTCTACTTTGAGCTAAGTATTACCCCATGGGAATTTATTGGATACAGTTTTTTCTGGTAATTCCTTGGTAGCATGAAAGGGCATTGAATATGGTCTGGAACTTGTTAAGAGAGGCATTATTTGGTGTGTTGGCAATGGGTATCTCATCAGGACATGGTGGGACCCCTGGATCCCACTTGGTCATGATTTTAAGCCCATCACGCCCAAAAGAATTTGTAGACTCAACCATGTCTCAGATTTTCTTCAATAGAGATGGGTCATGGAATACTCCTCGGCTGGACGAGCACTTCTGGCATATGGATGTACATGAGATTCTAGATCAGAACATCACTGGGACATCGACCAGACTATTTGGTTTGGTTCCCAGATAGGTTTGGCCGGTTTTCTGTAAAGAGCACATATAAGTTAGCAACGGTGGACCATGATTACCTGTTTGCAGGCGGAGCTTCTAGTTCCAAACCAGATGGTGAGCGCTCATTATTGAGGGGCATTTGGCAGGCTAACGTACCGCTGAAGATGTGTATCATGGTGTGGAAAGTGGCAACTGGTGCATTACCAACAAATCAGTGCAAAGTGTATTGCCACATTTCAAAACAAAGCACATGCCCTTTGTGTGGGGTGGAAAAGAAGGGAGTTTCCATGCACTAATTACGTGTACGCATGCAAGAATGGTGTGGAATGGTATGCGTTTGGTCTGGCCATTACCACAACTAGAATTATTTCATGACACCGGCAAGGATTGGTTGTTACTTCTGTTGGCAGGGTGCAATGAACTAGTCTGGGATATGATCAATATGATTATTTGGCCGATTTGCCAGGTGCGCACGGACTACATTCTCGGCAAAGAGCTACCCCCGTGGAGACGAGGTTGACTTCCTTGTGAGCTACTTTAATTCTTTGAGATTAGCAAATAATTTTGGAGTGGTGGAAATATTAAAAGGAAAGATGCCAGTATTTCATGATGATGTTTGGCGAGTTGTGGCGCCTGTGAAGCCGCCGCTGCCTTGGCCACCTCCACCGGTAGGATGGGTTGCCCTATCGGTGGATGGATCTTTTTCGTCTAATGATGGCACGATAGCAGCTAGCATGGTACTGCAAAGGAGTGACAGTTCAGTGATTTTCGTAGCCTACCGATTATCTTCAACTGTAACGAGGTGGTGGAGTCAGAGATCCATGCACTGATGCAAGGTATGGCACTGACCGTACAACATACGGATCTGCCGATCCTCGTTCAATCTGACTCGTGTGAAGCTCTATCTATCCTGACCGATGATACTCTTTCCCGGTCGGCATACAGTCATTTAGCTGCTGAGATTAAGGCCCTTATGGAAGGGATGGAGTTTGTTCTGCAGAAATTAGAAGAGAGCAAAATAGGGTAGCAGATCGATTGTATGTTTACAGTCGTACGGACTCTTGCACGGCTCTTTGGATGAACAGAGGTCCTCCATGTATTGATGAATTGTTGCCTCTGGATTGTAACCCTATTATTTTGGAAATAAAACTCCCCTTTTCCTCGCAAAAAAAGGTATCACGAGAGGACGCATTTATTACAGCCAATTGCTCATCAGGAAAACTATCATTAACAGGAATTGGGTCATCAAGAATATTTTCCATCCTAGACAAATTATCTGCTACAGGATTCCCAGCTCCTTTTCTATCAACAATATGCAAATCAAAATCTTGTAGCAAAAGGACCCATCTAATCAGCCTAGGCTTAACATCTTTCTTATCCATGAGATATTTAATAGCAGCATGATCAGTGTGAATAGTAACTTTAGAATCAACAATATAAGGCCTAAACTTATCACAAGCGAACACAACTGCTAAAAATTCCTTTTCAGTAGTGGCATAATTTTTCTGAGCACTGTCTAAAGTCTTACTAGCATAATGAGGAACATTCAATTTCTTATCAACTCTTTGACCGGGGACAGCCCCTACAGCATAATCACTACCATCACACATAATTTCAAATGGTAAATTCCAATCAGGCGGTTGAACAATAGGAGCAGTAATCAAAGCTTTCTTAAGAATTTCAAAGGCTTCTACGCAATCATCATCAAAAACAAATGAAACATTTTTTTGCAAGAGATTAGTAAGAGGCCTAGAAATTTTAGAAAAGACCTTAATGAATCTTCAATAGAAACCAACATGACCAAGAAAACTTCGTATACCTTTGATATCTTTAGGACATGGCATTTTCTCAATGACATACACTTTAGCTTTATCTACTTCAATGCCTATTTCAGAAATTTTATGACCAAGGACTATACCTTTGTTTACCATGAAGTGGCACTTCTCCCAGTTCAAGACAAGACTAGTTTCCTCACATCTGTGCAAAACTTTGTCAAGATTGTTCAAACAGTCATCAAAAGAAGTCCCATAGATGGAGAAATTGTCCATGAAAACTTCAACAATTTTCTCACAGAAATCAGAAAATATAGCAGTCATGCATCTTTGAAAGGTAGCAGGCGCATTACATAAACCAAATAGCATACATCTATAAGCAAAAGTTCCAAAAGGACAAGTAAAAGTAGTTATCTCCTGATCCTCAGGATAGATAGGTATTTAAGAAAAACAAGAATAACCATCAAGGAAACAAAAATGTTTATGCTTGGATAATCTTTCTAACATTTGATCAATAAATGGCAAAGGATAATGATCCTTTCTATTAGCCTTATTTAATTTCCTAAAATCAATAGCTATCCTATAACCAGTAACAACTCTTTGCAGGATAAGTTCATTTTTTTCATTAGGAACAACAGTAATGCCACCTTTCTTAGGGGCACGATGAACATGACTTACCCATCTACTATCAGCTATAGGATAAATTATACCTGCCTCCAGAAACTTTAATATTTCATGCCTTACCACTTCCTTCATCTTTGGATTTAAGCGGTGTTGATGATCAACAACAGGTTTAGCATCAGGCTCCATATTAATCTTGTGTTGACACATAGTTGGGCTGATGCCCTTAAGATAATCCAGAGTATATCCAATTGTGGCACGATATTTCTTCAAAGTTTTCAATAATCTATTTTCTTCGTGCGCTGAAAGGTTAGAATTGATAATAACAGGATATATTTTCTTTGGGCCATTTGCATTTCTGTCCCTAACTCGAATCACCTACTCAGATTTACCCCTAATTTCGAAGCATGCTCAAATTTGCCCCTCTGCCGTCAAGTCACCTTATAGAAATGCCCTTGCGTCTAGTTTCTGTCCGGTCCAAGGCCTTTAACCGTATGATGAACAGTAAATTCAAAAAAAATAGCAAAAAAAATCAAAAAAATCTGAAAAATTGTGGGATCGAAGATACTCGGGTGCACAAGGTGCGTGCAAATTTTTGTGGTGTTTGGGCATTCCAGTAGCTCGTGAGAAAGGAAAGAATTTAATCTGTGTGCCCGTGAATAGTAAATTTGAAAAAAATAGCAAAAAAATAAAAAAAATCTGAAATTTTCCGGGATCGAAGATGCTCAGGTGTGCAAGGTGCGTGCAATTTTTTGTGGTGTTTGGACATTGTAGGAGCTTGTGGGAAAAAATTGGCTAAAAAAAACTTTCAAAAAATGCACTATTTTGTTTTTTTACTAGAGCCCCTCGCATGTCATTTGATCACAAAAAATTGCACGCACCTTGCACACCTAAGCATCTTCGATCCCACAAAATTTCAGATTTTTTTGATTTTTTTTGCTATTTTTTTTCGAATTTACTGTTCACGGGCACACGGATTAAATTCTTTCCTTTCTCACGAGCTCCTGGAATGTCCAAACACCACGAAAATTTGCACGCACCTTGCGCACCCTAGTATCTTTGATCCCACAAAATTTCAGATTTTTTCAATTTTTTTTGCTATTTTTTCGAATTTACTGTTCATCGAGTTACTGTTCACCAGACGGTCAAAGCCCTTTGACCGGACGGTAACGGCACGGAAGGGCATTTCTATAAGGTGACTTGACGGCAGAGGGGCAAATTTGAGCATGCTTCGAAATTAGGGGT
Organism: Elymus sibiricus; assembly: GCA_039707655.1. Classification (NCBI taxonomy): domain Eukaryota; kingdom Viridiplantae; phylum Streptophyta; class Magnoliopsida; order Poales; family Poaceae; genus Elymus; species Elymus sibiricus. The sequence goes on from CM077668.1 coordinate 130,392,674, forward strand.
AAATATGAGTAGTGGGTTCGAGTTAGGGACACAGATGTAAAAGACCCATTTTCTTTTCATCAAGGTAAGCATATTTTAGTGTATCAGGGAGTTTTTATAAGTCAAACGCAGGATCACCCTTAGGGGGTGGATGATCTCCCAAAATTTCAACAGGAACATTATGCTTAAGGATAGGTTCTTGCCTAAAGAATATTTCTTCTATTTCATTTCTTTCATTTATAATCATATCATTCTCATGATCTAACAAATATTGCTCCAAAGGATCAGTAGGTGGTACAACAATGGAAGCAAGACCAATAATCAAATATTCACTAGGAAAATCTTTAGCATGATATTGTTTGGTGAACGTAGAAAAATTAAATTCATGTGATTCATCACCAAACTAAACTTTAACTTTCTCCCTAACACATCAATTTCAGCATTAACAGTATTCAAGAAAGGTCTATCAAATATTATGGAACAAAAATTATCTTGTTGCAATCCAAGAACTAAGAAATCAATAGAGTATTTGATCTTACCGCATAAGACTTCAACATCTCCTACAATCCCAAGGGGTGAAATGGTATCTCTATTTGCAACCTTAATAATAACATCAATCTCTTATATCTCAATAGGTGAAATATCATGCATAACTTCTTGACAGAGGGAGAAAGGGACAACACTTATACTGACACCCATATCACATAACCCATGATAAAAATGATCTCCAATCTTAACAGAAACAACAGTTATGCCAACAAATCTTTTATTTTTATCAATCTTATCTTGTTCATTCCTAATAGGTTTAGCAATTCTAGCGGCCTCATTACAGAAATAAATAACATGCCCATCAATATTATCAAATAGAAGATCTTTGACTATACCTATTGAAGGTTCTACTTTAATTTTTTCAGAATGTTTAGGTGCTCTAATATAACTTTTATGAACCACGGTTGTAGCCTTAGAGTGCTCCTTAATTCTAATAGGAAAAGGAGGCTTTTCAATATAAGCAGTAGGTACAACAGGATTAGCAGAATGAGCTTGTATTTCAGTTTTAGCAATAACAGGTTCCTCACAAATATGTTTAATGAGTTCATGATATTTAAACCATTTCTTTTTACGAAGATCGACATGAGCAGCAAACGATTTATAGAAATTAACTACTATCTCAGAATCAATCCCATATTTTGCACTAACTCATGAAAAACATCAGCTTCAACAAAAAACTTAACACAATTATATTCAAGATTTAGACATGACTCTTTACCATTGTCGACTTCCCAATCTTCAGAGTTGCTTTTAATTCTTTCAATAAGATCCCATTTAAATTCAAATTGTTTACTTGAGAAAGAGCTAGTAGAAGAAGAATCAAGCATTTCTTTATCGCGAAGAGAAGGCCTAGCATAAAAGTCTTGAACAATAAGGTCTCTTGAGAGCTCATGATTGGGGCATTTGAGCGTTAGGTCTTTAAGCTTCCCCCAAGCTTGAGCGATACTTTCTACTTCACGAGGCCAAAACTTATAAATATAATTCTGATCATGGTGAACCAAGTGCATAGGATAAAATTTATTGTAGAATTCCAGCTTCATTCGGTTCCAGTCCCATGAACGTGAATAATCCAATAGTCTAAACCATTGATGTCTACTACACAACTTTATTCTTATAGACTCGGTTGGGCCTCCAACCGTAGAATTTTGTAGGACAGTAGCAAATTTCCCTCAAGTGGATGACCTAAGGTTTATCAATCCGTGGGAGGTGTAGGATGAAGATGGTCTCTCTCAAACAACCCTGCAATCAAATACAACAATCTCTTGTGTCCCCAACACACCCAATACAATGGTAAATTGTATAGGTGCACTAGTTCGGCGAAGAGATGGTGATACAAGTGTAGTATGGATAGTAGATATAGGTTTTTGTAATCTGAAATAATAGAAACAGCAAGGTAGCAAGTAGCAAAAGTGAGCACAAATATTATTGCAATGCTTAAAAACAAGGCCTAGGGTTCATACTTTCACTAGTGCAATCTCTCAACAGTGCTAACATAATTGAATCATATAACAATTCCTCAACGTGCGACAAAGAATCATTCCAAAGTTCCTAGCAAACGGAGAACATAAGAAGAAATTGTTGTAGGTAGCAAAACCACCTCAAAGTTATCCTTTCCGATCAATCTATTGATCCATCCCTATAAGTATCACAAACAACCCCCTCAACCATACAAACACAAGCCATGGCTAGCCGAATTCACGGGTGCCCTCCAAACAATCAACTTTCCAGGGTGTTTGTTTTATTCTATTTTTTTATATTTTTGTTGAGCAGGATTGGGCATCCCAATTATGAGCCTCTGTCGTGCAATGACAAGTGAATAAACACCCATCATGAGAATAACCCGCTTAGCATGGAAGATAATGACCGCCCCGTCGCTCCATGAGCGGTACGGGCACACAAAACAGATGTTTATTTGAAGATTTTAGAGATGGCACATGAAAATTTACTTGGAACGGCGGGGTAATACCGTATATAGGTAGATATGGTGGACACTCATGGAAGAAACTTGGCTCAAGGATTTTGGATGTACAAGTAGTATTTCTACTTAGTACGAAATTTTGGCTAGCAAAAGATTTTGAGCAAGCACCACATGTTGGACGATCCATAACAATATAACTTCTATGCAAATATACCCAAACATAACTCATTACGTTGTCTTCCTTGTCCAACTTCAACTAATTTGATCAAGTTTAAAAATAATTAATGGGTATTCACAATCATAAAAGATGTCCAAGATAATATATTTGTATGTGAAATTCTCTTCCTTATACTAATCATTCATGAATTGCTTGTATGACCAATGTTGTGATTGTCAAATTTCAATAGATTTTACTTTCTAAACCTAATATGAAATATTACTAAGCATATGGAACATATACAATTTGAGGTTTATGATATTCAACTCATTCAACAATTTACTCTTAGGATATAAGTGAAAAACAAGAGTAAATGACAAACTACTCCAAAAGATATAAGTGAAGATCAACGAGTAGTCAAACAATTAAGTAGCTATGTGAAGACTCTCTCCAAATAAAAACTTTTAGATCTAAGTACTTTATTAAATAGCAAACAAAAATAAAAATAAAATGACACTCCAAGAATAGCACATATCATGTGAACAAGTAAAAACTTAGGCTCAACCGGGACTAACCGATAGTTGTTGATGAAGAAAGGTGGGATGCCTACCGGGGCGTCCCCAAGCTTAGTTTCTTGAGATTTCTTCGAATATTATCTTGGGGAGCCTTGGGAATCCCCAAACTTGAGCTCTTGTGTCTCCTTAATTCCTCTCATATCACGGCTTCTCCTAAGTCTTAAAAACTTCATCCACACAAAACTTAACAAGAACTCGTGAAATAAGTTAGTACAAATCAATTCAAAATCTTAACATTCTCTACTGTAGAAAATTACAAAAATTATAATTAAACATTGCATACTAAATGTCTCTGCATATTTAATACTCCCATCACCAAATAGAAACATTAAACAAGCAAACATATGCAAACAATGCAACTATAACCGCAATCTGTCTAAACAGAACAGTATGTAAAGGGGGAATAAAAATTAATACTTCCATAACTCCAAAAATTCTGGAAAATTACCACGTGACAGAAAACTCATGCATTCTTACTGTGTAAAAATTACAGATTTTTATCATGTTCGGACTATTCAGGAATATTCTGGACATAACAGAAAACTTTCTGTTTTCAAACAGCAACTCATAAACTTGCAAACTGAGCATGGTAAAGGCTATACTTGGCATTTTATTGAGATAAAAAGGTGCAAACATGATTATTAATAACATCAAGCAAATAAAACTAAAATAAAATGACGCTCCAAGCAAAACTCATATTATGTGACGAATAAAAATATAGCTCCAAGTGAGGTATACCGATAATGTTGAAGACGAAAGAGGGGATGCCATCCGGGGCATCCCCAAGCTTAGACGCTTAAGTCTTCCTTGAATATTACCTTTGGGTGCCTTGGTCATCCCCAAGCTTAGAGTCTTTCCACTCCGTATTCTCCTCATTATCGTTATCTCACCCAAAACTTGAAAACTTCAATCACACAAAACATAACATAACTTGTGAGATAGGTTAGTATGATAAAGATCAATCCATTCACTTTGGTACTATAAAGACAAATTCATAATTTTTCTCACATAATTCCTACTGTATTTTATCATTTCCACAATTTATATCACACAATATAAGCTATGGAAACAAGCAAACTATGCATTGAAAACAGAATCTGTCAAAAACAGAATAGCATATAGTGAGGGAATTAAGAAGCATACTTATGTACCTCCAAAAATTATGAAAAATTCTGAAAACTTAAAAAATTTGTAACCAAATACTGTGTAAAAATTTCAGAATTTTCTCACGCTCCAATACAGAATAAAAATTCCAGCACTGGACGCAAAAGTTTCTGTTTTTGCACAGAATCAAATCAACAAGTATCCACACTATCCCAAAGGCTTTACTTGGCACTTTATTGAAAGAAAACATATAAAACATGATTACTACAGTAGCTTAATAATGTGGACACACAAAACTAGTAAGGATAAATATTGGGTTGCCTCCCAACAAGCCCTTTTCTTTAAAGCCTTTTAGCTAGGCATGATGATTTTAATGATGCTCACATAAGAATAGGAATTGAAACATATAAGAGAGCATCATGAATCATATGGAAAGCACATTTAAGCCTAACCCACTTCCTATGCATAGGGATTTTGTAAGCAAACAATTTACTGGAGCAAGAATCAACTAGCATAGGAAGGCAAAACGAGCTTGACTTCGAAACTTTCAACATAAAGAGAGGAAACTTGATGTTGTTGAAATATATATAAGCATATCTTCCTCTATCATAATAATTTTCAGTAGCATCATGAATGAATTCAACAATATAACTATCATATAAAGCATTCTTTTCATGATCCACAAGCATAAAATTTTTATTACTCTCCACATAAGCAAATTTCTTCTCATTCATAATAGTGGGAACAAATTCAATGAAATAACTATCATGTGATACTTGATTGATAGGACCTAATTCATTAAAATCATGATGACAAGTTTCATGGTTATCATTACTCTTTATATCATACATGTCATCACAATAATCATCATAGATAGCAACTTGATTGTCATAATCAATTGAAACCTCTTCCGAAATAGTGGAATAATCTTTAAATAAAGTCATGAACTCTCCAAATCCACTTTCATAATTATTACAATGAGATTCAACACCCTCCAAATTAGTAGGATCATTGTTACCTAGAGTTGACACTCTTCCAAACCCACTTTCATCATTGTAATCATCATAGGAGGCATGCTATTATCATAATAAACTTTCTCATCAAAAGTAGAGGGACTAAAAATATCATCTTCATCAAAGATAGCATCCCCAAGCTTGTAGCTTTGCATATCATTAGCATCATGGATATTCATAGAAAGCATACTAACAACATTGCAATCATGCTTATCATTCAAGGATTTTATGCCAAACATTTTATTGAATTCTTCTTCTAACACTTTGGCACAATTTTCCGATCCATCATTTACAAGAAGGACATTATAAAGATAAAGCATTTGAGGCAACCTCAATTCCATTTTTTGTAGTTTTCTTTTATAAACCAAACTAGTGATAAAACAAGAAACTAAAAGATTCAATTGCAAGATCTAAAGATATACCTTCAAGCACTCACATCCCCGTCAACGGCGCCAGAAAAGAGCTTGATGTCTACTACACAACTTTATTCTTGTAGACTCGGTTGGGCCTCCAAGCGCAGAGTTTTGTAGGACAGCAGCAAATTTCCCTCAAGTGGATGACCTAAGGTTTATCAATCCGTGGGAGGTGTGGGATGAAGATGGTCTCTCTCAAACAACCCTGCAATCAAATACAAGCAATCTCTTGTGTCCCCAACACACCCAATACAATGGTAAATTGTATAGGTGCACTAGTTCGGCGAAGAGATGGTAATACAATTATAGTATGGATAGTAGATATAGGTTTTTGTAATCTGAAATAATAAAAACAGCAAGGTAGCAAGTGGCAAAAGTGAGCACAAATGGTATTGCAATATTTAGAAACAAGGCCTAGGGTTCATACTTTCACTAGTGCAATCTCTCAACAGTGCTAACATAATTGAATCATATAACAATCCCTCAACGTGCGACAAAAAATCACTCCAAAGTTCCTAGCAAACAGAGAACATAAGAAGAAATTGTTGTAGGTAGCAAAACCACCTCAAAGTTATCCTTTCCGATCAATCTATTGAGCCATCCCTATAAGTGTCACAAACAGCCCTAGAGTTCGTACTAAAATAACACCATATGATACGCATCAATCAACTCTAATGTCACCTAGATACTCCAATGTCACCACAAGTATCCGTGAGTCAATTATTCGATATGCATCAAGAAATTTCAGATTCATAATATTCAATCCAACACAAAGAACTTCAAAGAGTACCCCAAAGTTTCTATCGGAGAAAGTAGGACGAAAACGTGCATAAACCCCTATGCCTAGATTACCCCAATGTCACCTCGGGAATCCGCAAGTTGATTACCAAAACATACATCAAGTGACTAAATAGAATACCCCATTGTCACCACGGGTATCCACATGCAAGCCATACATCAAGTGTTCTCGAATCCAAAATATTCAGTCCGATAACAATGAAACCTCAAAGGGAAAGACTCAATTCATCACAACAAGATAGAGAGGGAAGAACTCCATATGATCCAACTATATTAACAAAGCTCACGGTACATCAAGATTGTGCAAAAATCAAGAACACGAGAGAGAGAGAGAGAGATCAAACACATAGATACTGGTACATACCCTCATCCCCTAGAGTGAACTACTCACTCCTCGTCATGGAGACCGCCGGGATGATGAAGATGGCCTCCAGTGATGATTTCCCGCTCCGGTAGGGTATCGGAACAGGTCTCCGGATGAGATAGCTTCGGAACAGAGGCTTACGGCGGCGGCGTGGAAGTTCTAGGTTTCTTTCTGGGGGTTTCCCTATTTATAAGAATTTTTGGTGTTGGTTTCACGTCAGGGGGAGTCCCGAGGGTCTCACAAGCTCAGCCCACACGCCCTAGGGGGTAGGGTGCGCCCTGTGAGCTTGTCGTGTCCTCGTGAGTCTTCTGGTCCACCTCCCAGGCTTCGGGGGTCTCTTTTTGTCCATAAAAATCACCGTAAATTTTCAGCCCAATCCGAGAACTTTTATTTCTGCACAAAAAATAACACCATGGTAGTTCTGCTGAAAACAGCGTCAGTCCGGGTTAGTTTCATTCAAATCTTATAAAAGTGCACCAAAACCATATAAAATTGTTGTAAACATGGCATGAATACTTCATAAATTATAGATACGTTGGAGACGTATCAACCATCCCTCAATAATCCTGCAAGCTTAAATAGATCACGGGGACGATGGTGCCCGAGGCGCTAGATCCATCGCGCCCGCCGCCTTGGGCACCTCCAACCCCGCCGCACCCGCCACCACGGGCGCCTCATCTCTGTTGCGCCTGCCGCCACAAGAGGAGGATGCGCCGTCTGTCACATGGAGAATTCTCCCCGCAATTGCGCGGTATCTGCGATGGGATGTTCCGCTCCGCCACCAAGTTCAGCTAATAGGACGTTTTCTTGCGTGGTGCCATTGTCGATGAGAGTAGAGGAGATGGGAGCGCAGAAGGAAGGGAGGAGGGGAGGCGGCGGCTAGGGCTTGGGTGATTGGAAAGCGTTGCTGCCGAGAGCCAGGGGCTGATGCCATGTGGCGGCCATCCGAACATCCACCTAGGGAATCCAAGTGGCCACGCCATTAATGGCCGTGTTGTTAGCGGCCACATCATCTCACTCGCCGGTGCCGCCTTGGGCACCTCCAACCCCGCCGCACCCGCCGCCACGGGCGCCTCATCTCTGTTGCGCCTGCCACCACAAGAGGAGGATGCGCCGTCTGTCACATGGAGAATTCTCCCCGCAATTGCGCGGTATCTGCGATGGGATGTTCCGCTCCGCCACCAAGTTCAGCTAATAGGACATTTTCTTGCGTGGTGCCATTGTCGATGAGAGTAGAGGAGATGGGAGCGCAGAAGGCAGGGGGGAGGGGAGGCGGCGGCTAGGGCTTGGGTGATTGGGACGCGTTGCTGCCGAGAGCCAGAGGCTGATGCCATGTGGCGGCCATCCGTACATCCACCTAGGGAATCCAAGTGGCCACGCCATTAATGGCCGTGTTGTTAGCGGCCACATCATCTCACTCGTCGATGATTAATTGAAATGAGGAGGTCGTGTACGAGCGGTGTGCTGCTTCAAATTCGGCCTTGGCGCGAAGAGCAAGAAGCTGAAACTTCGCTTCCACGCTAGCGGTTGGGTTTGAAGCAAGCTCCATACTGGCCCTCCGCAACCTCCAAATATGGAGGTTTCGAGCCTATGGAGGCTGCGAGCTCCATAAATTGTGGCGGTCAAGATTCATATGACGACTCTACTAGAGTATCATTTTGGGTCAAAATCGACATATTGACATTTATTATGGTGATCAGAGTCATATGATGACACTAGTAGAGTTGCTCTTATAGCTTACAAATGACATGACAGTTGCATATCGCATCAACTGGCTATATTTTTATTTTTTTGCGAAAAGCATCAGATCTGTTATAAAAGTTCATCGGAAGAATATTATATTGAGATTCTGAGACCACTGAGCGACCACTACTACCGCCAGAACGAGCCACCGACGCGCCGCTACCGCGGCTCCCCTACCGGAGCCTGCTTGACCTTGTTGATGACAGCCGAGAAATATTTATGCACATTCCCCTAAGTAGTAGCGACGGCAGGATGGGATCAAGACCCATGCAACCATCATGTACTGTAGCATTGTAGCTACAGTACTCACTACAGTCAACAAAGGAACAAAGGCTCACACCCCAGGCAGCGGCCCGGGCTGCCTGGGGCCTGACGCTGCCACTACCCCTAAGGACCAACGCTCTGGAGCCGCAATCGCCACCGTTGAACCCTTGCATAGATCTGAAGCACCTAACACCAAATATCGCCACATGACGAGAAACCCTAAGGCTGGTGATAACGCGGGCGGGAGCGGGGGCGGTACCGCCCGCGCTGGGGCGAGATGCGGGCGGGAACGGGGCGAGAGGCAGCGGCCGGGCGACGGATCCCTCGCCGGGCGGGAGCGCCCGCTATCGCCCCGCTCTCGCCCGCGTTGGCGGCGGTAGGCGGGCGGTAGTGGGGCGGGAGGAGGGGCGGTAGGGCGGGCGGTAGTCGCGGCGGCAACGGCTAGCTGACGTGGCGCGCTGTGATTCGTCCACGTCGGCTAGAATGTATTATTTTTTTAATTATGTAATTTTTTTATTTATTATGCAATTTTATTAATTATTTGTAATCAGTAAAAATTTTAGTTGAATAAAATTATTTTCTTGCATTATTTTGAATGTCTAAAGAAATGCGAGTGAAATAACTAAATCTGAGGAGAGAGAAGCTGACGTGGCTATAGCCTGCCACTACAGCCCGTGCACTGGCACCGTGAGGTGAGAGTGGGGTGAGAGTGGGGGTAAAAGCTGACGTGGCGGGGCGGTAGTGGGGCGGTGCATTATCACCAGCCTAACCTCACAGCCCCAAGGAGACGACAGGAATCTACGCCGAAACTCCGTCGACTATGTCCAGACAGATGAACTCGAGGAGGATCGGAGCTCGGAAGACAAACACGAAGAAGAAGCGCCGCCGTCCGCCTGACGCCGCACCTGCGAGGACTAAAAAACGGTAACCTAAACTACTAACCGGAGCGGAGGCACCGAGAATCCCCTCCCCGTGACCGGCCCCCGGAGCGGCAGATAGAGATGAGATGAATCCACGGCTCGTCGGTGAATCCAGGGGAGAGTTTCCCCTAGCCGTCTAGGGTTAGGGAAGAAAAACAACTGGCTATATTTTTAGCCATGCTGTACTACAGTCTAGAATTCCAGATACCTCTCCATCCATCCCTTGCAAGAAAAGAAGAGAGGAACCCCAGCCTGGGTCAATATAATAAGCACCATCCCTCCTAGGGAAACGGAACAGGTTGCACTTGCAACTTTGCAAAGACCAAAGTACAAAGCGGTAATTAGAAACTGAGGATAAGTTAAGCACATACATCGGGAAAGGGAGCCCTCTCCCTCGGAATTTGTAGGCGCCACATCTGAAGGCAATTTTTAAGTGCGTCCAATGGTGGGTTTAAAGTGCTTAAGATATGGGGTTTCGAGGTTGCAAACACGAGGTGCAGGACACCCACATGCACACTCTGTGAGTTCCAACCCCTCCTTGCTCCTTTGCCAACTTTAGCGTTAGGGTTTCACACCATGACAGGTGCCGCAGCAATGCGAGACTCTCTCTCTCTCTCTCTCCCCTTTGACAAGTCGCTGTATTGAAGATCTGCCATTGAGATCATCCAAGGGCACGTTCAGATTTCAGAGATGAACAGCGGCGACAGTAGCTCGCTGAGTGCGGAAGCATGGCGCACGAGTGGGAAGGAGGGCCAATGTGGATGGTTTTCAGGTTCGATGCTCTGTAAATGGCGTCGTATCCATGGAGGCATGGACGTCGTGAGGCACTTGCAGTGCTGTGCAGTTGTTTTCCTTAAAATCATGAGGCTTCAATTCCATATATAGCAGTTCGTTTGTGGTTCTTGTAGAACCTCATCAATTCAGAGCCATGTGAAAATAGTCATGCGGTTCTCATATTCATGGAACATAGCATGCTAGAATCACCGTAGGAAACTACCGCCATAAATAGTTATCAAGATATCAAGAAAATTACTGATCAAGATAACTAATTTCTTTAAAAATTGCATGACCAGTAGTGCGCCAGTTGAGACCCAGTGAAGCACATGCAGGGTATATGTTATGTGAGATAAACAGCATTGGTGGTTGCCAATTAATCTAATGTTCATAATGAACTGAAAACGAAAGGTACAGTACTACAAGTTTGCCATTTCTTCAGGATCACGGACCATTAATTGGCGATGAAAAGGAGGGCATGGGAGTACAAAAGGCAGTCAAGAACAGAACATTAATCTGCAGTGAAAAGGCTAGACAGTGCCTCCCACAGCTTGACGGACAGAGCGGGCCGGCCTGCAGTAACCCCCAGCCCCACCAAGAACATCCAGCAATTCAAGGAGAGTCCATGCACGCTTGCTATCATCACAAACAAGATCTGTGAGCAGCCATCGTACGTGGGCAGTGCAGTTGATGATAAAGCATTATATAGTGGAGTACTGCTCAACAATGCACATAGCTCCTAATCATGTCCATGGCATCATATTGCTAGTCACTGTATTTGTTCAACCTGTTTGGTACACAAATTAATAGCCATCACCAACAGCAAATTTCAAGAGGTTGACAGAATAATTGGAACTAAATTTGTAAACTGACGATGAATAATAAGATGGGAAAACTAAAGAGGAAGAAATTGCATAGTATTACCGTATATGTAGTACACACTTTGAAGCAATTCTTTCCTCTACCAGATAGGAAAACTGAAGTCATCATGAAAGATTGTACTCCCTTTTGAACAAACCACCACAAGAATTATGTATAGTACAAAATAATTCTACCAACAGCTAGCTAGCAGCACAAAACAAGATCTAATATTGTTAGGAGTACTATCAAATATCCCCGGAAAAAAAAGAGTACTATCAAATAATGAGAGCATTCGTAAACAATCACTCTTATCAGATGGATCTCCAGATATCATACTAATTAAGAAAAAAATCATAACTATTTTGATGAAAATAATGACAACATGCTTACGAAGAGTACAACGTTGTTCATATCCTGACTTGATAAAATCACATCACAAGCCGACATGCATGCTCACATATTTCCATGGGCGAGCAACATGCGGTCGAGGGGGAAGAATATCCTGATGCAAAAACATAAGTGGGTTATAAACAACTCTACTCTACACCACAAATCTAAGATTAACAGGGCACTTAGGCCCCTAAGAGCCCTCGGGGAGATGATAAAAACGTTTGGGGAACTCGACCGAATCCATGTGGTGGCCATGCTCCGAAAGCTAGCCTAGCATAGCACCAGGGCCAGGCACACGTCCAGTCCAATCACCCTGGTTGCGTGCCAAGTTCCAAAGCAAACAGGGAGATCGAAAGACGTCTCACTGTTCGCACGACCCCAAAGACGCGCGATGTGATCGATCCATCCCCCACACCAGCAAAAGCAAGCAAAGCACCGTATTTTGTCCCAGCCCGCAACAGTGCACGTCGACAGATCACATCACGGAGTGCAAAAAAGTAGAGAAAACGCACACAGGATGGAGATCGAGTTCGTATGTAGCTACGAGAACGAGAGCTGTACCATGCATCTAGGAAGTCATCGCAGGTATCTAAAGCAGATGCGCTTTCAGAAAAACAAGGTTTCTGTGAGCAGATCAAGGATTTTTAGTACAAAAGGGCCTGGTTAAACAAGTACAAAATTTAAACCTGGACATCCATAAATTAAGAACAGCCAAACAAGAACTGTGAGCACACCAGAGCGACACAGATTCTATCATTTCATGCCAGAGAAGCTCGAAAAAGAACAGATCGGATCGATCAGGCGGTATGCTGGCCGAAGAAACGAGCAGATCAAGCAGGTGCCGTGCTGCATAACATGGCCAAAAGAGGAGGAGGGAGCACCCTTCAGTCCAAGCAACGACGGTGCGAGATCAAAGACTTTACCTCCCGCTTCATTCACTCACCTGCTAAGCTCCTCGGCAAAATAACTTTGCTCGGCAAGTGGATGAATGAGTCGGCAGCTAATTCGATCCTAGCACCGCCCGTGAGTGGACTGAAGGACGCTCTCTTCCGTCCATCACTCCCATCAAAACGAAGAAGAGAGAAAGAAGCTAGCCAAGAACAAGCTCGATGAAAGTACAAGAAGAAACATAAACACATCAGAAGACCTGGAGCTTTTTCTGGAACCATGGGAGATTTTTTTTCATGTCGATCTTTTGGAGAGCGTTGTGATGGGCAATGGGTAGCAGATGGCACCAGATGGGTTTAGAGAGCTATGGAGGAAGAAGACGGCAAAGCGTAGGGAAGACGATGGAGAAGAGGCCACTAAATATAGCGGAGCCACGGTCAGTGTGACGCACGCACGATGAAATGTGCAAAAGTAGTGAGAGGTGGCTCATGGCCGGCCGGGTCTTGTGTCAACTCCATTCCGTGGTTATCTTTTCCCTTTGCTCGTAAGCAAAAACCATGCCAGCAAGGTTCAAAAAAAAAACCATGCCAGCAGCGGCGGATCTATGGGTGGGGTGGTGGGGGCCATGAACCCCACAAAAGATTTGCAAATTTAGTTTTACTAGTGCATATTTATATACATTATGCTCATTTTTGTGTCGTTCAACCATTATATCTCATGCTTGCCTCACGTTGGCAAGATTCTACATCCGCCACTGCATGCCAGCCTGCCAAAGGGGCAAAGGGATCCAAAAGCCAAACCCTAACAGGATACCAACTCAGAAAATTGTACCCGTGGCTATTCAATCTCTCTTTCGGTGGTTAAGTGGTTGGTTAATTTGCTTCCGGTGGTTAAGTTAATTGCAGATTAAGCTAGCTGATGATGTCTCCTTCCAGCTACCACGTGCGTGCATACTGGGAATTTTAAGCTTGTCGTTAAAAATATTTCCTTGCCGGAAGGACAGCTTGTCGTTCTAGATATTTTTTATCATCCCTACCCCAAACACGGAATAAGACTGGCTAAGTGGGATATTTTGTGTAGACCAAAGGATCAAGGGCGTTTGGATATTGAGACCTTAAAAATCAAAAACAAGTTTTTGCGATCCGCAAAAAAAAAAAAAAAAAAAAAAGAAGAAAAGAAACAAGTGTTTGCTTAGTAATGGCTTTATAGGCTATCCTCTACGAAGGAGGGAGTATGGATACAGTTATTGCGTAACAAGTATCAACATTTCAAAACCTTATCTCAAGTGTCGGCTGAGCCGAATGATTCATCCTTTTTGAATGGTTTGATGGGGCCTAAGGTTGCCTTCTTTAATATGGAAAAGTTTATTGTTGGAGATAGGGTTATCACTCGGTTTTGGGAGGATATTTAGGAGATACCCCTCCAGCCTTACAGTATTCAATGCTTTGTAATATTGTACAATGTAAGGAGGCCTTTGTGAGTACGATATTGGGGTCGGTTCCCCTAAACATTCAGTCCAGGCGAGTACTGGTTGGGGCAAGATGGGATGCGTGGTTGCATTTAATTCAAAGGTTGATCGAGGTCACCCTATCTAATCAGTCAGACTCATTCCGATGGACACTATCTATTTTAGACAGTTTTTCTGTTAAATCAGTGTATGTGGACTTGATTAATACAGGACCGGTTCTCCAGTCACTTAATATCTGAAAAACCAAAATCCCTCTAAAGATAAAGGTAGAGATTTTCATGTGGTTTGCGCATATGGGTGCGATTCTTACCAAGGACAATTTGGCAAAACGTAGGTGGGAAGGTAGTGAACAGTGTTGTTTCTATGACCACGAGGAAACGATTCGACACTTATTTCTTCAATGCCCACTTGCCAAGCTTCTGTGTTGAACGGTACATGTATTGTTTAATTACCTCCACCTACTAGCATATAAAATTTGTTTGGTAACTAGTTAGGCGGAGTGGAGCTCAATACGGCGGCACGAATCCGTGTGGGAGTGTGTATATTACTTTGGGCTACTTGAAAATGTCAAAACGATTGTGTGTTTATTAGAACAAAGATTAAAAAAAACTTGCAGGCCATCTACAGAGCGTCTGGTTGGATCCGTACGTGATCATTACTACAGCATGCGGAAGCGAGGGAGCTTATGATCTTTGGGTGCAACCGACGAGAGACAGTAGTAGAGGCTATGTATAACCGGTTTGTATGAAGGTCCAATACAATAATAGAAAATGTGTGTAGACATGTTGCCCTATTTTTGTCGGCTGTAACATTTCGTCCTGTAGTTTTTACTTTTACTTTTTGGGATCTGTACTTCGCACTTGGATACTTTGTTCGCTTTAATAAATGGATGTATGCATCATGCGATGCAGAGGCCAGGGATACTCCTCCTATCAAACAAAAAACACAGAATGATTTCTAGGTAAGCAAATTTTCTTTTCGATTTCAACTAAGCTTGATAATTTGTGAAATTCATTTGTCATGAAGGGTCAGTATTTACGGGACGGGAAGTACAGGAACAAACATTTCGTGGAGAGAGGACGCGGGCGACTCAAACCCCAGCCGCCGTCCCATCTACTCTCCCTCTTGCCGCCGGCAAGGCGTGTCGCCGTGCAAAGCCCGTCTGGTGTCGGCTGTGACGGGGAGGTCCTGATATGGGGGCGACCTGCTTGTGGAGGGTTGGAGGGCTGCAGCGGCATGGCACTAGAGATGTGTGCTCGAGTAGCGGTCTTCATCAGGCTATGTTCGACGATAGCATTAGTGATTCAGTGCGGGGATCTTCAACGGCGGCTCGACCTGGCTAGGTCATCAAGAGAGGAAACTGGTGCACAGTCCTCGACGGTAGTGAGCTCGACATCAGACCCGGAAATGTTGTGCAGCGGCATGGGTGATTTTTTCCAGGTTTTCTTTAGGGAGACTTCGAGTTTGGTTTGGGGTGGAGA
This sequence comes from Elymus sibiricus, assembly GCA_039707655.1. Lineage (NCBI taxonomy): Eukaryota > Viridiplantae > Streptophyta > Magnoliopsida > Poales > Poaceae > Elymus > Elymus sibiricus. Next base: position 130,408,333 of record CM077668.1, read on the forward strand.
GGCGGCGTCATCTTTCTTATGTAGGAATAATGTCCTCGTCGCTCTTTCCCCGCTTCGGCGGTGTGCTTATCATCATCGGGGGACATGTGGAGCCGTGTCACCGATGAGTCTTCCAAGATCCAGTCGATTTAGGTTTCCGGTGGATCAGTCTGGATTCAACCTGCGTTTGTGGTCTTCAGAGTTTCTAGATGCATTTATAGGCATTTTCTACTCCGAGGTGGCGATTTTCTTCGTGGTCTACATCGATGATTTCTCGGCCGCTACTCTACAAGCCCCTGGGTTTAAAAAAGTTTGTTCCATCAAGGCGGAGGCCCAAAGATGGCATCGAGCCATCCTCACGACGCGTCATCGGTAGATGCAGGAGGAAGAAGATTTGGGCACCACCTAAAATTTGAATGTAATTTTATTTTTCTGTATGGTTGTTTTGTAAGGACTTGTGAAACTTAATATATAGCCTTAGCCATCTTCCCAAAAATAAATAAATAAAGGGCCAGTATTTGTAGGCATCATACCTATGAAAAAAATTCCTTATAAAACACCATTGTTGTTCTAATCTTTTTCGTCGGATACATGTGCATCGACTTGGAAATGTATAGAAATTAATTTAAGAGCGTGTCTAACCATCACTCCTACTTGGTGATTTTGTACGATGTAGAAAACATGTGCCACATGAGGATCAAACATAAGTTTTTGTCAATAAATGTAAGGATCATCTTTTGCCCTCTTTGATGCCATGGACATAATTTAGTGGTGAGATGAAGTTCTAGAGGTTACTAGCTTACCTACTCAGTATCATGGTTAACTTTAGCCCCTACGTTTATTATCATTGCTGGAAGTTAAATAGATTAATATGCGCAAAACAGTAGGAGCATATTCTTGTAAATAAAATGCAATAAAACCTTAGACACACAGCACCATTTGTTATATTTCGTATAATCATCCTGTATGTACCATTTCCACTGCTGGTTCGTTATAACATGAATTGTCAACTGATTAGTGTATCCCTCAACAGGGATGACATGAAGCGTGTGAATACTGCAAAACAAACCCAGATGCCTCGGTTCCCATTTAAAAAATGAAAACCAGATCTATAGTTTCAAATAGTTATGATTTTCTTTTCACAAGTACACACCACTATGTACCTGTAAATTTTCATAATGAATATGTGATACATCCTGCACTTATTGATTTTGTTGGAAGTTCAGTTGCATATTATCCTATGTTTTCATGGAATATGTTTTATTTCTGGGACAACAAACTTCATTAATTTCTAGAACTTGGAAAATTACAAAAGAAATCAGGTGAAGATAACTTCCCAGATGACGAAGTTACCCAAAAGTGTAGTACGACACCAAAGGGAACCCACGAGGCAGAGCCAGGAAACATGTCCCCACCATGTGGGTCCCACAGACTCAACTGGGCAGATCATTCGGCCATAGTGCTCGTATATACCCCATTACCGCACCGAAATTTTATCGGAATTTTTTCGCCGCCACGAATAGAGATTCAGGATACAAGACGGAGCCCTTCTAGATTGCAGCTCTCGCACTTTGCTGGGGAATTCACCCTCAACTTCGCCAACACAAAGACAACGTGGGGATCACCTTCATGCACATCATGTTCACCAACAGCACCATCTTCATCCCCATTTCAGACTCCATGCATATGCAACTGATGTAGATTGCTCCTTGTAATCACTTCCTGGTGTTAATTGTTTTTTGCTAGTTGATGCCTTGTGGCTTTTTGTAGGGAGATGCCTTGTGGTTTATTGGTATAAGATCTACAAATTAAGGTTGTTATTCATATCCATATGCCCCGCACATGCTTGTGTTTGTGATTTGTGAGTAATTCATTATGTCATTCAGGACATGTGCAAACCTAGTTGATTGGTTTCATATAATTTGCAACAAGAAATGTGGTTTGAAATTAAGATTTTAATGCATATTAGTTTCCCAAAAGCTATTTAGGTTAGTGGAGCCAGATCAACAAAATGGTTATTAATTGGATTTCCGAGTGTATTAGACTCCTCGCAAGGGATTAAATCTCATCAAAACTTTGCCTTGTTATGCATTTTGTATCACTTGGTTTAATTGTATGTAAAAATTATGTGAAGCATTGAAGTGGTAAATTTTATTTTGATTTGATGTAGAATTCAGCAAGACATACAATCCAATTTTTTACATGCATGTGTGGAACGCCTTGTCCCAAAGAGGCTATTAAACTTTGAACAAAATTCTACGTAGCAAATAAATGACTTAAACGAGTGTTTATATAATTTTTATCAAGTCTGGTGGCCCATCGTCAAGGCAACGGTCATGCGTGCCGTGGAAGCTTTTGATCGTGCGGAAGGGCAAGGATTTGAGAAACTCAATGAGGCATTCATCACCCTCCTGCTCAAGAGCGATGGAGCGATCGATATTCGCGACTTTTGACCTCTGAGTTTCATTCATAGCTTCGTGAAGACCTTGGCTAAGGTGTTGGCATCCCAGCTTGCTCCATCTCTGCCAGCGATGGTGGGGCGAATTAGAGTGCATTTACTGGGGGCGCTCAATCTTGGATAACTTCATGCTTCTACAGCAGTCGATTCACACGCTGCATCGAAAACATATTCCATCTGTTATCGTGAAGCTGGAGATGGCCAAGGCTTTTGATTTGGTGTCTTTACCCTTCTTGCTAGAGGTGTTGTGTGCTCATAGATTCAAGTCACCATGGAGTGCGAGGCTGGCCTTGTTGCTCTCGACGGCTATCACGAAGGTTATGATCAATGGGTCGGCGGGTCAGACATTCCTCCACGCCAGAGGCTTGCGCCAGGGTGACCCCTATTCATCTTTGTGATGGATATTCTCACGGCGATCTTCTATCATGCTGAGGATGCCGGCCTCTTCCACCCTCTCGCGACATGTGGTGTATGGCATAGGTTGTCCCTCTATAACGACGACGCGATGCTGCTGATTAAGCCAGATCAACAAGAGGCAGAGGCGATGATCGAGCTACTGCGTGTGTTCGGTGTGGCTTTAGGCCTCCTATGCAATTAGTACAAAATCTCTATTTCCCCCTGATACGTCTCCAACGTATCTATAATTTTTTATTGTTCCATGCTGTTATATTATCAATCTTGGATGTTTTATATACATTTACAACAATTATATATCATTTTTTGGGACTAACCTATTAACTTAGTGCCCAGTGCCAGTTGCTGTTTTCTGCCTGTTTTTTGTTTTACAGAAAATCAATACCAAACGAAGTCCAAATGCCACGAAACTTTTTGGAGATTTTTTTCTGGACATATACAACACTAGAAGGTTCGGGAGAAGACCAGACGCCAGAGGAGGTGGCCACGAGCCACTAGGGCGCGCCTGGGGGGGGGCAGGCGCGCCCTGGTGCCTCGTGGGCCCATCCCAGCTCCGTTTGACCTAATTCCTCCACTATAAAGTCCCAAAAAATCAGAAACCCTCAGAAGAGTCCACGAAATACTTTTTTCGCCGCCGCAAGTTTCTGTTCTCGAGAGATCCCATCTGGAGGCCTTTTCCGGCACTCCACCGGAGGGGGAAACGATCACGGAGGGGCTCTACATCAACCTTGCTGCCCTTCCGATGATGCGTGAGTAGTTTACCACAGACCTTCGGGTCCATAGTTAGTAGCTAGATGGCTTCTTCTCTCCTTTTGATCTTCCATACAATGTTCTCCTCGATGTTCTTGGAGTTCTATCCGATGTAATCACTTTTTGCGGTGTGTTTATTGGGATCCGATGAATTGTGAGTTTATGATCAGATTATCCATGAATATTATTTGAGTCTTCTCTGATCTCTTTTATGCATGATTATTATAGCTTCGTATTTCTTCTCTGATCTATTGATTTCGTTTGGCCAACTAGATTGATTTATCTTGCCATGGGAAGAGGTGCTTTGTAATGGGTTCGATCTTACAGTGCTCAATCCCAGTGACAGAAAGGGACATGACACGTATGTATCATTGCTATTAAGGGTAAAAAGATGGGGTTTATTCATACGTGAGTTTATCTTGTCTACATCATGTCATCGTTCTTAAGGCGTTACTCCGTTCTTTATGGACTTAATACACTAGATGCATGCTGGATAGCGGTCGATGTGTGGAGTAATAGTAGTAGATGCAGGCAGGAGTCGGTCTACTTGTCTCGGACGTGATGCCTATATACATGATCATTGCCTTGGATATCGTCATGATTATTTGCTTTTCTATCAATTTCCCAACAGTAATTTGTCTACCCACCGTATGCTATTTTCTTGAGAGAAGCCTCTAGTGAAAACTATGGCCCCGGGTCTATCTAAATCATATACTAAAACCCTAAAAATACTTGCTGCACTTTTCTTTATTTATTTTATTTTTGTATTTTTGTTTCAATCTATCTATCTATCACATACAATTTAATCTTGCAACTTACCGCCGAGGGATTGACAACCCCTTGATTGCGTTGGGTGCAAGGATTTGTTGTTTTGTGTGCAGGTGCTGCTAACGAGGTGTTGCATGATTCTCCTACTGGATTGATAACCTTGGTTTCATAACTGAGGGAAATACTTATCTCTACTGTACCGCATCTCCCTTCCTCTTCAGGGAATTACCAACGCAGCTCACAAGTAGCAGGAAGAATTTCTGGCGCCGTTGCCGGGGAGACATCATCAACATCTATCAAGTACCTACGCATAAAACTCTCATCTCCTTGCATTTACTTTATTTGCATTTGCCTCTCGTTTTTATCTCCCCCACTTCTAAAAAGTTTTTACAAAAATACAAAAATATTTTCCGTTTGCCTTTTTCTTGTTTCCTTGTTTGCTTGCATGTTATCTTGTTTGCGTAGTCACGATGTCTCAAGAAAATACAAAATTGTGTGATTTTTCCAATACTAATAATAATGATTTTATTAGTACTCCAATTGCTCCTCCCGCCGCTAGTGCGGAGACTTGTGATATTAATGCCGCTTTGCTTAATCTTGTTATGAAAGAACAATTTTCTGGTAGTCCTAATGAAGATGCTGCATCCCATCTAAACACTTTCGTAGAATTGTGTGATATGCAAAAGAAAAAAGATGTGTATAATGATGTTGTGAAATTAAAATTATTCCCATTCTCATTGCGGCATCGTGCAAAAATTTGTTTTTATCTTTACCACGAAATAGTATCGATTCTTGGGATAGGTGTAAAGATGCTTTTATTACTAAGTATTTTCCTGCCGCGAAAATTATTTCACTTAGAAATCAAATTATGAATTTTAAGCAACTTGATCATGAACATGTTGCCCAATCTTGGGAGAGGATGAAATTAATGATAAGAAATTGCCCTACTCATGGTTTAAACTTATGGATGATCATACAAAAAATTTATGTGGGATTAAATTTTGTTTCTAGAAATCTTTTAGATTCCGCCGCGGGTGGTACTTTTATGGAAATTACTTTGGGAGAAGCCACTAAATTGCTTGATAATATTATGGCAAATTATTCACAATGGCATACTGAAAGAGTTCCTACTAGTAAGAAAGTGAATTCTATTGAAGAAATTAATACTTTGAGTGATAAAGTTGATGCGCTTATGAAATTGGTTGCTAGCAAAAATGCTCCTATTGATCCTAATGATGTGCCTTTATCCACTTTGATTGAGCAAAATAATGATCCCGTAGATGTGAATTTTGTCTCGCGAAACAATTTTAATAATAATGCTTATAGAGGTAATTTCAATGCTAGACCGTTTCCTGGAAATTCCTCTAATAATTATGGCAATCCCTATGGTAATTCTTATAATAATAATAGGATGCCCTCTGATCTTGAAAGTAATATTAAAGAATTTATTAATGCTCAAAAAGTTTTCAACACTACGATAGAAGAAAAATTGAGTAAACTTGATGATATGTCTAGGAGCATTGATAGAATTATTCATGATGTGGAAAATCTTAAGACTAAAATTTTGCCACCTAAAATTGATATTAATGAATCAATTAAAGCTTTGTATGTCTCCATGGATGAGAGTAAGAAAAGAACCGCCATGCTAAAAGCTAAACAATTTTTTTTAGAAAAGGCGATTCCTCCCGGTTTTTATCGTAGTAATGATGAGGATATTAAAATGATTGGTGTTTCATCTATTGATTCTTTGTTTAGCAAAATTAAACTTGATGAAAAGGGGACTGAAGAAGAGTCAACTTTAGCTAAAGAGCGTCCCCATAATTCGGAGGGTGAAAATCTTGATAAGAAAATTGCTAAAAGTGGGTTTGGAGAGGTAAAAACTTTAAATAGCGATGTGCCCACTCTCTTGGATTACAAAGATTTTAATTATGATAGTTGTTCTTTGATTGAGTGCATTTCTTTGTTACAATCCATGTTAAATTCACCCAACGCTTATGAGCAAAACAAGACTTTTACTAAACACATCATAGAAGCTATGATGAAAGCGTTAGAAGAAAAGTTAGAACTAGAGATTTCAATTCCTAGAAAATTATATGATGAATGGGAACCCACCATTAAAGTTAAAATTAAAAATTATGAGTGCAATGCTTTATGTGATTTGGGTGCTAGCGTTTCCACAATTCCAAAATCTCTATGTGATGTGCTAGGTTTTACCAATATAGATGAATGTTCTCTTAATTTGCATATTGCGGATTCTACTATTAAAAAGTCTTTGGGTAGAATTAATGATGTTCTTATTCTTGCAAATAGGAACTATGTGCCCATTGATTTTATTGTACTTGACACTGAATGCAATCCTTCATGCCCCATAATACTTGGTAGACCGTTCTTACGAACCATAGGTGCCGTTATTGATATGAAAGAAGGGAATATAAAATTTCAGTTTCCATTAAAGAAGGGTATGGAACATTTCCCTAGGAAGAAAATTAAAGCACCATATGAATCCATTATGAGGGCCACTTATGGAATCAACTTGAAGGATGACAATACTTGAAACTATGCATTATGCCTAGCTAGGGGCATAAAACAATAGCGCTTGTTGGGAGGCAACCCAATGAATAAAATAATTTTTTATTATTTGTTTCTGTTATTGTGAGTTTTCACTTTCATGCTACTGTTATGATTGATTTTTTGTGTTTTTAATTAGTGTTTGTGCCAAGTAAAACCTTTAGGATGATTTGGAAGATAGTATAATTGATGCTGTTTGGAAAACAGAAAGTTTTGCATCCAGTGCTGGAATTTTGTTTCTGTACTGGTGCATCAGAAAAATCTGAAATTTTTACACAGTATTGGTATATGAATTTACCACGTTTTCCTAATTTTTCAGAATTTTTGGAGTTACAGAAGAATGGCTTTTAAATAGATTGCTACAGACTCTTCTGTTTTTGACATATTCTGTTTTTCATGTGTTGCTTGCTTGTTTTGATGAAACTATGGATTGTATCGGGGGGTATAAGCCATGGAGAAGTTAGAATACAGTAGGTATAATGCAAAAATAAAATATGAATGGGTTTGCAACAGTACTTAAAGTAGTGGTTTATTTTGTTATACTAACGGATCTCACGAAGGTTTTGTTGAGTTTTGTGTGATTGAAGTTTTCAAGTTTTAGGTGAGATCACGATGGATGAAGGAATAAGGAGTGGCAAGAGCCTAAGCTTGGGGATGCCCATGGCACCCCAAGGTAATATTCAAGGAAGACTCAAGCGTCTAAGCTTGGGGATGCCCCGGAAGGCATCCCCTCTTTCTTCTACCAACCATCGGTAATTTTACTTGGAGCTATATTTTTATTCGTCACGTGATATGTGTTTTGCTTGGAGTGTCGTGTATTATATGAGTCTTTGCTTTGTTTGCTTTTTAGTTTGTCACAATCATCCTTGCTGAACACACCTATTTTGAGAGAGCCACACGATCATCATAATTTGTTAGAATACTCTATGTGCTTCACTTAAATTTTTTGAGCTAGTAGTTGCTCTAGTGCTTCACTTAAATCTTTTTGATCATGGCGGTGGCTATATTTTGAAGAAATAAACTCTAATGCTTTACTTATATTATTTTGAGAGTTGACAAGATTAAAATTTTGAAGAAATATTTGCACTCTCATGCTTCACTTATATCTTTTTGAGAGTTGATAATAGTAACGGTAATTTGCACAAGATATGAATTTGGTCCCAAAGTGATGAATATTCAAGAGGGATATAATAAAAACTTTCATATAGATCATTGGATATGATAAGTGTGATTCCTTGCAATAGTTTTGTGATATGTAAATGATAATATGTGAGACATGTTAGTGAGTAATTGTGATCTAGTAAGAATATTAGTGTTAAGGTTTGTGATTCCCTATGCATGCACGTTAAGTCAATAGTTATGCAACGAAATTATATCCTACTTATGGTGCATTATTCGGTGTTAGTTATGTTCAATGCATGTTTATGACCGTTTTCGTTTTTTAGTTGGTTGCTTCTCAATCTTTTGCTAGCCTTCATTTGTACTAAGCGGAAATACTGCTTGTGCATCCAAACTCCTTAAACCCAAGTTGTGCCAAATGAGTCCACTATATCTACCTATATGCGGTATTTCCATGTCGTTCCAAGTAAATTTGCGTGTGCCAACTCTAATTTTCAAAATAATTTTTCTGTTTTGTGTGCCCATACCGCTCATGAAGCGGCAGGGGGTGGCCAATATTTTCCATGCTAGGTGTGTTATTCTCACGATGAGTGTTTATTAACTTGTCATTGCACAAGAGAGTGGCTGGTAATAGGGATGCCCAGTCCCACAATGAAATCAAAAACTAATAACAACAAAATTTCTTGGAAAGTGATGGTATGGAGGGCACCCATGGATACGGCTAGCCATGGATTGTGAAAGAATGGTGGAAAGGAAATAAACTTTATTTTCTGTTTGGGAACCTCCTATGATGTGTCTAGCATGGAAGATATTGGGAATTCTCGGTCATTTTCGTTGACAGGAAAAGCATGCCTTTCAAAATATGTTTATCTCTTTAATTTAAGCTTTGAGCTCTGGCACATTTGACAAATCTCTGCTTCCCTCTGCGAAGGGCCTATCTATTTACTTTTATGCAATTTTTATTTTTATCTTGAGTCTCCATCTTCTCTTATAAAGCACCAACTAGAGAGCACTATTTTCATACTTGTGCATTGTGTGTAGCTAATATTTGAGTGTGTTTCATGAATGAATCAATGATTGAGCATAATGGGCTAGGGATAACTTTCTTTAGCATTGATATTTTGAAAAACATGGTTGCTTGTTAGCATGCTTGTGTATTTATATCTTCATGTCAAATTATAGACTATTGCTTTGAATCATTCAAGTCCAATGTCCATGCTACAAAAGAAAAGAATATACGATGAATATGATAGGCAGCATTCCACATCAAAAATTCTGTTTTTATCATTTACCTACTCGAGGACGAGCAGGAATTTAGCTTGGGGATGCTGATACGTCTCCAACGTATCTATAATTTTTGATTGTTCCATGCTGTTATATTATCAATCTTGGATGTTTTTATATACATTTACAGCAATTATATATCATTTTTTGGGACTAACCTATTAACTTAGTGCCCAGTGCCAGTTGCTGTTTTCTGCCTGTTTTTTGTTTTACAGAAAATCAATACCAAACGAAGTCCAAATGCCACGAAACTTTTTGGAGATTTTTTCTGGACATATACAACACTAGAAGCTTTGGGAGAAGACCAGATGCTAGAGGAGGTGGCCATGAGCCACCAGGGCGCGCCTAGGGGGGGCAGGCGCGCCCTGGTGCCTCGTGGGCCCACCCCAACTCCGTTTGACCTAATTCCTCCACTATAAATTCCCAAAAAATCAGAAACCCTCAGGGGAGTCCACGAAATACTTTTTCCGCCGCCGCAAGTTTCTGTTCTCGAGAGATCCCATCTGGAGTAATAGTGGTCGATGCAGGCAGGAGTCGGTCTACTTATCTCGGAAGTGATGCCTATATACATGATCATTTCCTTGGATATCGTCATGATTATTTTCTTTTCTATCAATTGCCCAACAGTAATTTGTCTACCCACCGTATGCTAGTTTCTTGAGAGAAGCCTCTAGTGAAAACTATGGCCCCCGGGTCTATCTAAATCATATACTAAAACCCTAAAAATACTTGCTACACTTTTTCTTTATTTATTTTATTTTTGTATTTTTGTTTCAATCTATCTATCTATCACATACAATTTAATCTTGCAACTTACCGCCGAGGGATTGACAACCCCTTGATTGCGTTGGGTGCAAGGATTTGTTGTTTTGTGTGCAGGTGCTGCTAACGAGGTGTTGCATGATTCTCTTACTGGATTGATAACCTTGGTTTCATAACTGAGGGAAATACTTATCTCTACTATACTGCATCTCCCTTCCTCTTCAGGGAATTACCAACGCAGCTCACAAGTAGCACCCCCATTCAAAGTGAGGCCTTGGATGTACAGGTGGTGGGCGTTGTTCTTGGCTATCCCACGATGTTGTTTCTGGTTGGGTAGTTGGGTATTCCTCTATCCATGGCAGCATTGATGAAGGCAAGCATGCAACCTTTGGTTGACAGTCTGGCGAACCATCTTCCTGTCGGGAAGGCCAGATTCTTGAGAAAAGGAGGGAGGATCATGTTGATCACTCCACCCTCACCGCCACCTCTGTCTATCATAGGCTTGCACTTGAACTGCCTTCATGATTCCTCAGATGCATCAAAAAGCCTAGACACGTCTTCTTCTGGAAGGGTCGGGAACAAGCTTGGTGGCATGTAACATTGTCTACACTCTGAAATCTACAGGATTCTTGGGGTTTCATAACCTGGCTCTTTTTAACAAGGTGCTTCAGGCCAGTTGGAGATGGCATGAGAGAACCGCTAGTGACAAACCCTGGGCGGATCTCATAGTGATCATTCCACCTGAGGTGGAAGAGCTCTTTGTGGCCTCGACGTCATGCAGTCTTGGCAAAGGCCAACGGGTTCAATTTTGGCATGATAGGTGGATTGCGGGCAGAAGCGTGGAACATATTGCCCCTAACACTACTGCAGGCGACTGCTAACGCGACACATGAATCAGAGACCCTTCGACCAAGCTGTGTGTGATGCATGAATCGCAAATGGTATCATAATAAAACCGTCACCAATAAGACAAATTGTGTGCGATGGCGGAGACATCAAGCACGATTTAGATTAGAGACACGTGTGCGATACGTGGCATACAGTTAATCCATACGAACTGTTTGCGATGAGCTAGAACAACAAAAACGGTCAGCCAGATCGAGGTGTGTGCGATATATGGCATACAGTTCACTCGGATGAACTGTTTGGGATTACCCAACACAACAGAAATGGTCAGCCAGATCAAGGTGTGTGCGATAGATGACATACAATTCACTTGGATGAACTGTTTGCGATTACCCAACACAACAAAAATGGTTGAACTTAACAAGATGTGTGTGATACACGGCAAACAGGTCAGTAATGAGAAATGTGTGGGAAGACCGATAACAACACAGACGATTCCTGCTAATAAGCCGTGTGTATTGTGGGCAAGCGCTTGCTGGTATACAATTGTCAGTGATTGATGAAATCATCACTGACGGGTTCCCTAGTTTAGCCCGTGGGTGATGTGATTTGCTCTGTCCGCACAACATATATGCTCTGTCTACACAACAACAACATATGTACTTATAAGAACATGATTGCATAACCAAATTAAACATACACTTACACAAGTGACTACACACACCAAAGTAAACAATTACATGCATACTAAACGAGAGAAACGATCATCTAATCATCTACTTCTTGTTGTGACGACGCTTGCCATTCCTCTGCTTCTGGTTGGATCCCTGGCCGTTTTGGGGAAGAAGGAGGCACTTCCTCATGTCAACGGTCTGCCTGTACATCTCGCAGCTTGTGTACGCCTCCTTGGCCGCGTACACAACGTGAGCTTCGTCGAGTTTCTCCATCCAAGCCGAGTGCCAGGCACGCTTGTCCTTGTTGCAGGAATCCTTCATGTCTCTGTAGTAGGGGTCGATGATGGCCTCGACGAGGTGAACCAGTGAGTCCTTCTCATGCTTCTTGCTGCCCCAGATCTTGTATTGGCCCTGGATGTCGACAAGATTCTGGTAGGCGATGCCCAAATTCTTGAGCACCTTTACATCGTTGGTGATGTCCACCGTAGCGAACATGTAGTGGGGGCTGTTGACAAACCTGGTGAAACGCTCGCAAGGCCTTGTGGCCAGGTAGTAGTGCTAGACGAGGACGTGATTGCGCACGCACATCTGGGTGATGTCGACCTTGTGACGAGACCCGGCACGAGTGCGGGTGAACTCAAGGTCGAACCCGACCACCTTGTACTTCTCCGCGACAAGCAACAGCTCCATAGTGTCACTACTGCAGGATGGTCCTAACGCGACACATCAATCAGAGACCCCGCGACCAAACTGTGTGCGATGCATTAATCACAAACGGTGTCGTACTAAAACCGTCGCCAATAAGACGAACTATTTGCGATGTCGGAGACATAAAAAATGATTCAGATTAGAGACGCGTGTGCGATACGTGGCATACAGCTGATCCATACGAACTGTTTGCGATAAGACAGAACAACAAACACGATTCAGATTAGAGACGTGTGTGCGATACGTGGCATACAGTTGATCCATACGAACTATTTGCGATAAGACAGAACAACAAACACGGTCAGCCAAATCGAGGTGTGTGTGATACACAGCATAGAGTTCACTCGGATGAACTGTTTGCTATTACCCAACACAACAGAAACGGTCAGGCATATCAAGGTGTGTGCGATATACGGCATGCGGTTCGCTCGGATGAACTATTTGCAATTACCCAACACAACAGAAACGGTCAGCCAGATCAAGGAGTCTGCGATATATGGGCACACATTCTAATTAAAAGAATTGTGCGCGATGGTAATAACAAGCGTACACGGTTGATGGAACAAGTTGTGTGCTGACATCGCCGATTGCGGTGCACATGCCACGTACGCATCCGAGAACGCTTGCCCACGTTAATTACACCATCCGGGAATCGTGCCGCACTTCGAAACCGGAACCGTCAAATAATTTTGAGCTTCTTTCCCGTCACATTCCAAATTACTCCGATTCACACCGATATATAATTGCAAACCTGTTCACACCGATGAAAAACCTAAACATTTTCCCACTTAGCAGCTTATTACTAGGTTATAAATACCACCTACTCGAAAATGACTGCACATTCGTCCTCAATTCCTCATCAACAAACAAACAAGTCTTCGTCCTTCCTTGCGTCTGCCATGGCCCGTGGGAGGAGTTCTTGGTCGAGAAATGACCACGGAGTGGCGAGCGAAGCAGCAGAGATGTCCCGCCTCGCTGCGATATCAGCCGAGAGGTCCCACCGCGCCGCCGAAGCAGCACAGAGGTCCCGCCGCGCCGCCAAAGCAGCACTGAGGTCCCGCCATGCCGCCGAAGTAGCAGAGTGGTCCGGCCACGCCGCAGAAGCAGCAGAGATGTCCTGCCGCGTTGTGGCGGCCTGGATGGATCTATCGCGGGCACTCAAGGGCTCTCACGGGCGCATGCGCGCCATGCTCAATAAGCCGATGGACGATGACATCCCCCGCTGGGCGAAGCTGCAGGAGGAGAGCTATGCCGCGTTGGATAAGTCCACCAGCGCCATCCGGGGACTACGGGGTGACAAGGTGAGGCTCCACACCGAGCGCGACCTGTTGAGGGCAAAGATCGCCGGCAGGGCGAAGCAGCACGAGGAGACAACTGCCGTGTTGGAGAAGACGGTCGTCATGGTCAGGAAACTTATGGACGAGAATGCTAATCTCCGCATCGAGCATGACATGCTCCTGGAGAAATCCATGGATGCTCGCAAGCGACGGATTGAGGACGTCAAGGAGATCAAGGTGGACGAAATGACGAAGATGGCGTAGTAGATCGAGGTGAAGTAGAGAGCAGCGACCCAGATCATTGTATGTGTGTTCCTTCTTTTGCCCTTGTGTCTTTCGGGCGTTGCCGCATGTGGCATCTTTAATTATCTTCCTCAATATGCACTAGTGGAGAAACGGCCTTTAGTCCCGGTTGGGAAGGGCCTTTAGTCCCGGTTCACCAACCGGGACAAATAAGTCGGGACTAAAGGCCCCCACCCTTTAGTCCCGGTTGGCCACGACCCGGGACTAAATCCCTGCCACGTGGCCGGCAGCGCGCGCCGGGGGCTGGGGACCTTTAGTCCCGGTTGGTGACACCAACCGGGACTAAATCCCTGCCACCTTTAGTCCCGGTTGGTGACACCAACCGGGACTAAAAGGTTTAGGGGTTTAGGGTTTATTGTTTATTTTTCCTTTTCATTTTGTGTTTTCCATTTAATTCTTTTTCATTTCAAACATATTTTACGCTACTACATACTGTACATGTTATGCATATATAATAGAATTTCTCGTAGAACCAATCATATATCATATAATTTCTCGTACGACCATGCATACACATATATATATATATATATACAATTTGGTATATACAATTTCTCCTACAATTTGCAGATCATTACATGCAGGCATTAGGTGAAATGGTATTCTCCGTCGGGAGATATGACCTGCTGAAGCAAAAATCCCGCCATTTCCTCTTGAAGTGCTCGTATGCGGTCCTTTGGTAGGAGCCTACCCCGCATCTCCGTCATCTTTAAAGAAGGAGATCAATATGAATATATTAGTTGTGTGTATATATATTAGATCATGATAATAAAAAAATTGTGAATAGTGTTTACGTACCCAAAGATGTCTTGCATCTGTGCTCCTTTCGGTAATAAAGCAAATGTTCTCGCAAACGTAGTATGCACATAAATTAGTCCCCTTTTCCTGCCTCATACACTTTACGAGAATAGAATTCAATCAGATAATAATCAAGCATGATAATGGTATTGAAACTAGAATTAAAGAGATGCGCGGACGTAGCTAGTACTATTTAATTACCTTGGACCGTCGCCATTTCAGCTGTGGTTCCCATTCACCGACAACCTCTTTGATGAACTTTTTCCAAACCCTGCCCGGCAAAGAAAATGAATAAAGGAGTTATTAATTACTTGATATCAGGAAATGAACTAAAGAGGCCGACATAGTGCGATAATGATTGAAATTACCTGTCGAGCATCAAAAACAGGCTCCTGTATTCTTCAGGGTCTTTACCTAGTGAGTCCAGTACTTCAACAGTTCCCTCGTCAACTCTAATGATTAGCAGGATCCAGTGGAATCTGCGCACACGTTTGTATAAGCGGGCATGCATAGCTCATCAACTACACTTAACATCGAGTAAGCAAAAATAGAATTTGTAGTACAAGATAGTAACACTCACCTGAAGTTGTAAGGAAAAAGTATTTTTGGCCTGGTATTTAGTTCCTTCAAAAACATTAGCAAACTATTCTCTGTGTCTTGTTTGTGGTTATTTAACACAGTTTCATTAACGGTATTTGAGTCAATGAACCCAATGCCATAGACTCTATCTCTTTTCAATTCAAAAATCTTCATTCTGCATATATAATACCACACAAAAGAATATAGTGAGGATAATTATAGGCAATGAACGAGCTGAGCTAGAGACTTAAATTACAGAAAGAAATCACTTACAAACAATAGCAACTGACGAGAGATTTGTCGAGTGCGTCTTGATTGAATAACTGAAAAATTTCTGGAAATTCAATCCACACATCGTTTCCATGGAAGTAATGCTCTTGCTTGACTTTCACCATGAGGCTCTCTCGCCCGGCCTTTACTTCTCTCAGGTACCAGTCATGCAATCTGCGCATTTGCGTTGGTAGAAGCTCCTCCTCGTCAGGCCTGACCAGAGGGTTCCTGGGGACATATTTCCATGCTAGTTCCTTCGGATCCATCGTGGGGACTTCCTCGATGCCTAGGAGTTGTTCAACAGTGATACCCATATCTCTAGCCATCTCTCTATCAGCGTCGGTTCCCGCCTTATCGGTACTCACCTTGAGCGGGGGGATCGATTGCACTGCCTGTTCTCCGAGCTAGGGAACAGTTTTCCCGCTTTTATTACTACCTGTAAGGCTCAACTGCTGATTTTTTTGTTGATAATATGACTTGCTAATAGAGCGTTCATAGTCTGATCGCCTTTTCTCCACAGCCAGTTTAGCAAGATCCACAAAGTGTTGTACGACTTTCTCAGGTATTTTCTCCTTCGGCGGCGGGGGCGGTTTCAATGCAAAATGGGCCTTCACTTCGGCATCCACGACCCATTTGTTTTCCTCCTCAGTCATCTCGTAAGCTAACTTGTTTTTGGCAGGAGGCTCGGGTTTCTTCTTTGGTGCTCTCTTCTGCTTTGAAGTCGGCTCACGCGGCGGAGATCGATATCGCGTACTCGCGCTGGGCTCCGTCTCGAGGTGGGGTGGATTGGGCTGACGCGGCAGAGATCGATATGGCGGACTCGCGCCGCGCTCCGTCTCGAGGTGGGTTGGAGTTGGCTGACGCGGCAGACTTGGAGGAGGAGTCGGTGGCCTTGGCACCGAGTTTGGAAACACGATGCATTCCTTTCTCCATACAATGAGACCACTTATGGCTTCTCCCAGTGTCTGCTCCCCTTGACCTCCAGGAAAGTCAAGCTCTAGTGAGTCATATCCCGACAAAACTTCATCCACCCCGACACGAGCATAGCCAGGTGGAATCGGATTGCCGTGGATGGTTGCTTCAGGTGCATTCGGTAAAGCAAAGCCGTCCGCCACCTTCATGGATATGTTCTTCATTTTCATGTGTAGCTCACAAGTTGTCGTCTCTTGGATATCATCCACGGGGTAGCGAGCCAGCAGTGCATCATCGGCCGAGACCCCCGTGGAACCCATGCTGCTTTTCGGCATAGATGGGATGGTACTATCCAATGCTAGATCTGGTTGCTCCTGCCGCTGAGACGCCCTTTGCTGGCTAATTGCATCGATCTGCTCCTGCTGCCGTATGAAAGCGCGTTCCAACTCCGCGTTCTTTGATTCTACCTTTTGAAGCCGGTCTACATCCTGCTTCTTCTTTCTCGCACGGCTTCTGTAAGTATCGTTCCACTCCGCAAACCCCTGAACCCACGGAACAACGCCTTTGCCTCGTGTTCGTCCCGGGTGTTCAGGATTCTTGAGGGCGCGTGTAAGCTCGTCGTTCTCTCTCTCGGGCTGGAACGCCCCCGTTCGAGCCTCTTCTATTGCTTCAAGTAAAGCGTCCGAGGCTTCTTTAAGACTTGCCTGTTCAATAATCTCCCCTGTCTTTGGGTCCAACTTTCCCCCATGCGCATAAAACCAAGTCCTGCACCTGTCGGGCCAACCCACTGTTTGTGGAGTGACCCCTGCAGCAATCATCTTTTCCTCAGATTCATCCCACTTAGGTAACCCAGTCTTGTAGCCACCTGGCCCCAGAACATGGTGAAACTTTTTTTTCTCAGCATTTATCTTGTTTTTCATCGACCGTTCCTTAGCTGCTTCCGATTCCTTGAACTCCACAAATAAGTCCCAGTGATCTTTTACCTTCTCTAGTGGACCAGTGAATTCTGGAGTCTTCTTTTCTGCGTTGACGTAGTTGGCCCATAATCTTTTCTTTCAAGACCGGAATTGTGTGGCCATCTTCTTAAGAGCACATTTCTTGACTTTCTCCCGTTGGAGATCTGTGAAACCCTCTGATAGGGTGAAATGTGACATGAGCGTATCCCAAAGCAGATTTTTTGCTCTTTCGTCGACAAAACTAACTCCTCGATCTTCCTTTGGCTTATTCCATTCTTGAACGGTGATCGGGATTTGGTCCCTAACAATAACTCCGCATTGACGTATAAATTTGTCCGCATTCTTTTTAGGATTAATCGGTTCGCCATCTTCTTTGCTTGTATAATCCTCCGTCACTAATACATCTCGAATAATCCAGTTAATGCAACAATAATATCACATAATATCACTAAACATCTCGCCCAATCAAACTAGACGTCGACTCCCGGTTCCTGAGCCGCGGGCGGTGAACACCCAAAGAGAAGGAACCATCACAGGATCATAGCTCGGGTGAGATCCCTGAAGAAACTGCTAGGTATTGGAGAAGATGTCGTCCAACGCAACCATGTAGCGACGGACGTGCTCGTCCTCCTCCCTGACATAGCGACGTACCACCCTCTCGGGGGCTGGCTCCCTCTACACCGATAATGGCCCACGCGACCGCCACCAAAGAAGCTCCGGGTCGACGACGAGACCCCGATTCCTCACCAAGCTGCGCGCCCCGGAAGGTAGCACCTCCCAGTGCCAGCCCGGCGGAGCCCAGTCCCGGACATGGCGCCTCTCAAACTGGTTGTCGCCGCCGAGTCGACGACGAGGATGCGGGCCGGGCATCGTCGCCGAGAACAAATTCCTATGAAAACAAATACACGATTTCTATATTTTTCTTTTTTTCTCTCACCACATGTCTATATTTTTTATACACCTATCAAATACACGATTCACATTTTTGAAATCTAGTGACAAAAAAAAGATGAGGAGGTGAAGGGGGATTCGTAGCTCACCCTCGGCTGTAGAGGAAGTAGTTGATCAGCGGAGGGAAGATCGGGGACCAACAGCTCCGACGTCGATAAACACTCCTCGGAGATGCAACACCACAAATCTGTAAATTTTACCGATTTAAAAATTTAGACCATCACATACCATATAGCTTTTAACAACATCTCAAATTGCAAAATAAGCTTCATCATCAATTATTTACTACATATTCGCATGAGAAAAATAGCTCCAAAAATTTGACCAACATTCCATCCATCTATGAATCTAACAACATCCATGCATCCATCTAACACAAATTCATCCATGCATCCATCCACCTAACAAACAGTAGTTAACAGTAGCAAGAAACTGAAAAAAAAACATGAAAAAAAATTAGATCATCACATCACATCCATGCTCACCGGCCTGCAAATTCCACCGAGTGAAAAAAATTAGATCATCACATCACATACAACATTGACGCATTATCCATACTTCATAACATCAATCCATTTGCATTTCTTGCATTCTTGTTAAATTAGATCATCACATCATACATTTGCATTTCTTGCATTCTTGTTAATTTTTTTTTGCATTTTTGCATCACAATTATCATCACATCACATCATCACATCATAACATCAATCCATTTTGCATCACATCACATACAAAAAAATTAGATCATCACATCGCGAGGTCATCCATGGCGGCAGCCGAGCTCGGGGTGTGCGGGGGGGGGGTAGTTAGAGGTTGTGCGCGGGCCAGGGGAGAGCGGGGCCGGGAAGACAAGGGGGGCTCACATCGAGGTCGTCGCGAGCTCGGGGAGGGCTCAGGGAGGTCGTGGACGCATCGGTTCTCAAGGGCGAGGTCGAGGCAGTGGCGGCGACCGGCGAGGAGGAAGACTCTGGTGCGGGCGCTGTGGGGCTCTTCGCTCGCTCCCGTGGTCGAGGAAGATGCAGTGGGCTGCGGGCTCGGGGAGGGGCCGGAGCGAGCGGGACGGCGTTGGCGATCTCCGGCGTCGGAGGTTGAAGACGAGCGGCCTGGCGGCGTGTGGTGTTCGATCTGTCTCCTGGGCGGTGGAAAACGCTAAGTCAGTTATATAGGATCGACCTTTAGTCCCGGTTGAATCCACGACCCGGGACTAAAGGACCTTTAGTCCCGGTTCGTGGCTGCAACTGGGACTAAAGGGTTGGCCTTTAGTCCCGGTTACAGCCACGGACCGGGACTAAAGGTCTGTTTTCGGGGCCCAAATTAAGCGCGGGAGGAGGACCTTTAGTCCCGGCTGGTTGTGCCAACCGGGACTAAAGTTTTTTTTTTTCATTTTTTCTGTTTTTGCTTTATTTTATTTTCTTTTGTTTCTACTTACAGCCAAATATTTAGAGTTTTCGAGTGAATCTTTTTTGCTTTAGGTCACAAAAATTATAAACTTTCTGTTAGTGCCAGTAGTTTTCAAATTTGAATAGTTTAAATTTGAATTCTTTGAAATTTGTGTGAATCACTCGTTTGTGAATAACTTTAGTTTAAAAATAGATTTTTGAGTGATTCTTTTTTCTTGCTGTTTAATATTAGTGTGTTTTATCAGTATGTTCAATTTGGTAATTTTTAGGTTATTTTAAATAGGTGTTTTAATCAAAAATAGATTTTGTTTAGCTCTTTTAGTTTTATACCTTCATTTGTTTTAAATATTTTAGTTTATATGTTTTCTTGTTATTCTTTTGCCAAATTATATTATGTTTCTGTTAGTCAGCATGAGGAGTTTTAATTTTCAACCCTTACTTACTTCATTTGTTATTTTTCATGTATTTAATGATTTTTTTAAGCTAAATGACCCTGAAATTGAAAAGCACTACAAATGAACTCTGAAAAGGTTGAAACTTGGCATGTTATCATCATTTCACCCACATAGCATGTGCTAAAAAGTTGAGAGGGTTACAGCAAAAACTGGATGCACTTCGTGTACAAACTGGACCATCTCCTTCGAAATATCAAGGTTTCGGACGAAAACTCATCTGTTACAAAGGCATTTCATTTTTTAAACTTATTTCAACTTCAGACTTTTTGTGCATTCAATATGCACCATTCAAAGCCACATCCTCAAATTTCAACCCTTTCTAACTTCATTTGCTATTTTTCATGCATTTAATGATTTTTTTGAGCTAAATGACCCTGAAATTGAAAAGCACTACAAATGAACTCTGAAAAGGTTGAAACTTGGCATGGTATCATAATTTCACCCACATAGCGTGTGCTAAAAAGTTGAGAGGGTTACGGCAAAAACTGGATGCACTTCGTGTACAAACTGGACCATCTCCTTCGAAGTATCAAGGTTTCAAACGAAAACTCATCTGTTACAAAGGCATTTCATTTTTTTAAACTTATTTAAACTCCAGACTTTTTGTGCATTCAATATGCACCATTCAAAGCCACATCCTAAAATTTCAACCCTTTCTAACTTCATTTGCTATTTTTCATGCATTTAATGATTTTTTGAGCTAAATGACCCTGAAATTGAAAAGCACTACAAATGAACTCTGAAAAGGTTGAAACTTGGCATGGTATCATCATTTCACCCACATAGCATGTGCTAAAAAGTTGAGAGGGTTACGGCAAAAACTGGATGCACTTCGTGTACAAACTCGACCATCTCCTTCGAAGTATCAAGGTTTCAGACGAAAACTCATCTGTTACAAAGGCATTTCATTTTTTTAAACTTATTTCAACTCCTAACTTGTTGTGCGTTCAATATGCACCATTCAAAGCCACATCCTCAAATTTCAACCCTTTCTAACTTCATTTGCTATTTTCATGCATTTAATGATTTTTTGAGCTAAATGACCCTGAAATTGGAAAGCACTACAAATGAACTCTGAAAAGGTTGAAACTTGGCATGGTATCATCATTTCACCCACATAGCATGTGCTAAAAAGTTGAGAGGGTTACGGCAAAAACTGGATGCACTTCGTGTACAAACTCGACCATCTCCGGCGGAGCACGTGCAGAGCGGCACACGCGAAGGATGACAACACGGTGCATGCAAGTGCCACGGAGCTCACTTGGGTTTCCAGCTGTCACCCAAGCGGCGGGAGAGAGCCCCTTCGACTTGACTGACATGACAACACCTCCAGCGCTTAACTTCTCTCTCAGGCCTATCTCGGCTACTCACTAGAGAAGAAAGTGATGACGGTGAAGCCGGTCACATCCCAGAGTGGGATCTTGGGGTATAAAACTTTTTCTTCGCGTGTGTCCCTTTGCGCCGTAACCATGGACAATCTTCATCATTTAACAAGATGCTTGGGTCAGTCTTCACTGTGAAGGGAGGAATTTCATGAAACTTTTCATAATCTTCTGACATGTCTGTCTTGTCCTCCACTCCCACGATGTTTCTTTTCCCTGAAAGAACTCTGTGGCGCTTTGGCTCACCGTATGATGTATTCGCTTCCTTATCTTTCCTTTTTCTCGGTTTGGTAGACATGTCCTTCACATAGAAAACCTGCGCCACATCATAGGCTAGGACGAATGGTTCGTCTGTGTACCCAAGATTGTTGAGATCCACTGTTGTCATTCCGTACTGTGGGTCTACCTTTACCCCGCCTCCTGTCAGATTGACCCATTTGCACCGAAACAAAGGGACCTTAAACTCACGTCCATAGTCAAGTTCCCATATCTCCTCTATGTAACCATAATATGTGTCCTTTTCCCTATTGGTGTTTGTTGCATCAAAGCGGACACCACTGTTTTGGTTGGTGCTCTTTTTATCTTGGACGATCGTGTAAAATGTATTCCCATTAATCTCGTACCCTTTGAAAGTCAATATAGTCGAAGATGGTGACTTGGCCAACAAGTACAGCTCATCTCCAACACTGTCGTCATTCATGAGATGTGTTTGCAACCAACCGCCGAAAGTCGCCATGTGTGTACGTTTAATCCAGGGGTCAGACTGCTCCGGGTTCTTGGAGCGTACAATATCCATGTGTTCCTCGATATATGGAGCCACCAAGGTGGAATTTTGTAGAACTGTGTAGTGTGCTTGGGCCCAAGAATGTCCGTCCCTACATATTACTGAATCCTTTCCTAGCGTGCCTTTTCCACTCAGTCTCCCCTCATGCCGCGATTCAGGAACACCAATCGGCTTAATGTCGGGAATAAAGTCAACACAAAACTCAATAACCTCCTCTGTTTCATGGCCCTTGGAGATGCTTCCTTCTGGCCTAGCACGGTTATGAACATATTTCTTTAAGACTCCCATGAACCTCTCAAAGGGGAACATATTGTGTAGAAATACAGGACCCAGAATTGCAATCTCTTCGACTAGGTGAACTAGGACGTGCGTCATGATATTGAAGAAGGATGGTGGGAACACCAACTCGAAACTGACAAGACATTGCACCAAATCATTCTGTAACCTTGGTAGGATTTCTGGATCGATTACCTTCTGGGAAATTGCATTGAGGAATGCACATAGCTTCACAATGGCTAATCGAACATTTTCCGGTAGAAGCCCCCTCAATGCAACCGGAAGTAATTGCGTCATAATCATGTGGCAGTCATGAGACTTTAGGTTTTGGAATTTTTTCTCTGCCATATTTATTATTCCCTTTATATTCGACGAGAAGCCAGACGGGACCTTCATACTGAGCAGGCACTCAAAGAAGATTTCCTTCTCTTCTTTGGTAAGAGCGTAGCTGGCAGGACCTTGATACTGCTTTGGATGCATGCCGTCTTTTTCGTGCATACGTTGCTGGTCCTCCCGTGCCTTCGGTGTATCTTTTGTCCTCCCATACATGCCCAAGAAGCCTAGCAGGTTCACGCAAAGATTCTTCGTCACGTGCATCACATCGATTGCAGAGCGGACCTCTAGGACTTTCCAATAGGGTAGGTCCCAAAATATAGATTTCTTCTTCCACATGGGTGCGTGTCCGTCAGCGTCATTCGGAACAGATTGTCTGCCAGGACCCTTTCCAAAGATTACTTTTAAATCCTTGACCATATCAAGTATATGATCACCAGTACGGTGGTCAGGCTTCTTCCGGTGATCTGCCTCACCTTTGAAATGCTTGCCTTTCTTTCTTAAGAGATGCTTGATCGGAAGAAATCGACGATGTCCCAGGTACACATTCTTCTTACATTTATCCAAATATATACTTTCAGTCTCATCTAAACAGTGCGTGCATGCGTGGTATCCCTTGTTTGTCTATCCTGAAAGGTTACTAAGAGCAGGCCAATCATTGATGGTTACAAACAGCAACGCTCGTAGGTCAAATTCCTGCTGTTTGTGCTCATCCCACACACGTACACCTTTTATGTCCCACAGCTGTAAAAGTTCTTCAACTAATGGCCTTAGGTACACATCAATGTCGTTGCCGGGTTGCTTAGGGCCTTGGTTGAGCACTAGCATCATAATGAACTTCCGCTTCATGCACAACCAAGGAGGAAGGTTATAGATACATAGAGTCACATGCCAAGTGCTATGATTGCTGCTCTGCTCCCCAAAAGGATTAATGCCATCTGCACTTATACCAAACCATAAGTTCCTTGCGTCACCTGCAAACTTCGGCCACTTTCTCTCGATTTTTCTCCACTGCGACCCATCAGCGGGTACTCTCAACTTCCCGTGTTTCTTACGGTCTTCTTTGTGCCATCGCAACAACTTGGCATGCTCTTTGTTTTGGAACAAACGTTTCAACCATGGTATTATAGGAGCATACCACATCACCTTGGCAGGAATCCTCTTCCTGGGGCGCTCGCCCTCAACATCATCACCAGGGTCATCGCGGCTGATCTTATAGCGCAATGCACCGCATACCAGGCATGCATTCAAATTCTTGTACTCCTCATCGCGGTAGAGGATGCAGTCATTAGGGCATGCATGTATCTTCTGCACCTCTAATCCTATATGGCAGACATCCTTTTTTGCTTCGTACGTACTGTCGGGCAATTCGTTGTCCTTTGGAAGCTTCTTCTTCATTATTTTCAGCAACTTTTCAAATCCCTTGTCAGATACACCATTCTCTGCCTTCCATTGCAGCAATTCCAGTGTGGTACCGAGCTTTGTGTTGCCATCCTCACAATTTGGGTACAACAATTTTTTGTGATCCTCTAACATGCGCTGCAACTTCAACTTCTCCTTTTCACTTTCGCAGTTTCTCTTTGCATCAGCAATGGCCCGACCAAGATCATCAGCGGGCTCATCTGATGCCTCTTCTTCAGCTTCTTCTTCTTCATTCTCTTCCCCCAGTGTAGTACCATCATATTCAGGGAACCCAGGATAGTTGTCATCATCCTCTTCTTCTTCATTCTCTTCCATTAGAACCCCTCTTTCTCCATGCTTGGTCCAACAGTTATAGCCGGACATGAAACCAGACGTAAACAGGTGGACGTGAATGACTTCTGAGCTAGAGTAATTCCTATCATTCTTACAGACACCACATGGACAACACATAAAACCATTCCGCTTGTTTGCCTCAGCCGCACGCAGAAAACTATGCACGCCATTAATGAACTGGGGAGAGCGTCGGTCATCGTACATCCATTGCCGACTCATCTTCATTACACAACACCGAAAAGACCAAATTAATACAAGTTCATACATAAAGTTCATACACACTTATTCTCATAAAACAACATAAAACTATCTAGCTAAAGCATTTAAATGCAACAACAAATGCGATCAAAATCGCAACTAAGGTAATAATTGATCCAACAGCATAATGATACCAAGCCTCTTTATTAACGGCATATTTTCTAATCTTTCTAATTTTCAAGCGCATTGCATCCATCTTGATCTTGTGATCATCGACGACATCGGCAACATACAACTCCAATTTCATCTTCTCTTCTTCAATTCTTTTCAATTTTTCTTTCAAATACTCATTTTCTTTTTCAACTAAATTTAACTTCTCGACAAGAGGGTCGGTTGCAATTTCCGATTCACATACCTCCTAGATAAAAATATCTATGTCAACTTGATGGGCATAATTGTCATAAACATGAAATGCAACAAATAGTTATAAAAGAGAATATACCACATCCGAATCATAAACAGAACGAGGGCCGACGGGGACGGATATCAAAACCATGGCACTATGTATAACAAACAATCATACAAGTAAGAAAATTATGCAAGTAACTATCTAAATCATACAAATAAGATTTTTTTTTATAAAAAGGATAAGAACAAGAGGCTCACCAAGGTGGTGCCGGCGACGGGACGATGCGGGCGATCGACGGTGGTTAGGACGGGGACGGGAAGGCACTAAGTAAACCACACCTACACATATGCAAACTAAGAAGTTAATTTGAGCTCAAATTGCATATAAATCAAATAAACTCCCACATAATTACTCCCAAACTAAAACCCACAAATCACTATACTTATAGAGCATTGCACAAGCTAATCTAGCAATGAGAGATGAAAGGACAAAGTTGCTAACCTTTGTTAACACTTGGATAGATGGGGTGCCTCAAATCTTGACAAATCTTGGCAAAAATGGAGGATGAGCTCGAGCATGGGGAAGAGAACAGAGGAGAGAAAGGAGAAAACAGAGAAAGGAGAGTTTGGGCTCGGGCTGGACGAAGCACTATATATATAGTGATATCTTTAGTCCTGGTTGGTATCACCAACCGAGACTAAAGGTCCATCTCTAGTCCCGGTTGGTGATACCAACCGGGACTAAAGGGGCTCGCAGGGCCCCCAGCCTGCCACCACCCCTTTAGTCCCGGTTGGTAACACCAACCGAGACTAGAGGTCACAAATGAACCGGGACTAAAGCCACGCCGTTGGAACCGGGACTAGTGGTCACATTAGTCCCGGTCCAAAACCCGACTGGGACTAATGCTCCGGACGAAAGGCCTGTTTTCTACTAGTGATGTAAGACAATTATTATTATCCATTGCCATCGTCTTCATATATATCAGTCTTGCTAAGTCTCAGTCGATGCTATGTCCGTGAGATCTTACATCAAGATCCGTGCAAAATTTTCTTTTCAGATTTTCTTTTCTCTCTCTTAAATCTCAGTCGACTGAGGCCTAGCCACGCCATTAAAACTGGGGCTCGGGCGCCATTAATGGAGAAGTTGGGAGCGAGGTGGGCGGCGGATGGAGGTCAAAGGGCTCGCCTCCTGGTGAGCCTACGCAGCGGTCTGCTCCACGCCTCCCGTATACTCAAATAGCTACCCCGCACGTCACCTCCTAGCCAATAAAAATGGGGACGCGTGGCAGCCCGTAAATGGTTAGTACAACGCCCACGGTTTGAATAGCACTTGTGTTTCCGATTGTAACGTGGCAGCTCTTTGTTCCAAAATGACTTTGTTGGTTGTTAATCCATGCGCCTTCAAAAAATCAGATGAAATTTTTACCACAGCATGTTGGTGCCATGTCAAGGCAACATGCCAAGTTTCATGATTTTCAGGCAAGTTTTGGATTTACAGGAATTTAAAAACCAAGTTTGTCAATGTTTTCGGCCGAGCCACGACGCCCAGATGTTTGAAATTCATTCCCATTTCTTGCATGGGACCTAAACATTCACCCAAGGACACATATACGATTTTTCAACCCATTTTGGTGCACTGGAGCATGTGCCTGTAGTTCAAATTTGAATTATGCACATTAAATGCCTAGAAAACTCAATTAATGTATAAAAAATGCCAAACGAACCCGGAATAATTCCAAATTTTAGCACGACACTCCTATTTGTCTTTGTTGCCTCTGTAAAAAAAATCAAGGCAGGAAGACGCAGCGTATGTCGTTTCGCCCACAAAGGTGACACATCCCCCCTATCGGAACAATGAGCCTTCTTGAGAGAAGCTCCGGTTTGTAAGAAGCTTATACCAAAACTTGTCCCAAATCGAACAAATTTTTTACCACAGCATGTTGGTGCCATGTCAAGAAACCATGCCAAGTTCCGTGATTTTTAGGCAATTTTTGGATTTACAGGAATTTAAAAACCAAGTTTCTCAATGTTTCTGGCCGAGCCACGACGCCCAGATATTTGAAATTCATTCTCATTTCTTGTATGGGACCTAAACATTCACCCAAGTACACATATATGATTTTTCAACCCATTTTGGTGCACTGGAGCATGTGCATGTAGTTCAAATTTGAATTATGCACATTAAATGCCTAGAAACTCAATAAATGTATAAAAAAGGCCAAACGAAACAGGAATAATTCCAAATTTTAGCACGACACTCCTATTGGTCTTTGTTGCCTCTGTAAAAAAATCAAGGCAGGAAGAGGCAGCGTATGTCGTTTCGCCCACAAAGGTGACACATCCCCTATCGGAACCATGAGCCTTGTTGAGAAAAGCTCCGGTTTGTAAGAAGCTTATACCAAAACTTGTCTCAAATCGAACAAATTTTTTACCATAGCGTGTTGGTGCCATGTCAAGACACCATGCCAAGTTCCGTGATTTTTAGGCAATTTTTGGATTTACTGGAATTTAAGAACCATGTTTCTCAATGTTTTTGGCCGAGCCACGACGCCCAGATGTTTGAAATTCACTCCCATTTCTTGTATGGGACCTAAACATTCAACCAAGGACACATATACAATTTTTAAACCCATTTTAGTGCACTGGAGCATGTGCCTGTAGTTCAAATTTGAATTATGCACATTAAATGCCTAGAAAACTCAATTAATGTATAAAAAATGCCAAATGAACCCAGAATAATTCCAAATTTTAGCACGACACTCCTATAGTTGCATGTTCACTGCAGATAAATGTTCTAGCAATTCAAACAGCGACCTTTCCTGCCGTAACCCCATTTTGTCGTTCAAATCAAAATGAAAAAAATCAATTACACCACAAACAGTTTGTTAGCAACAATCGTGTGCGATGCAGCATAAAATATCTTGGGGTTCCCTCATGTATGGCTTACGCAGGAAGGTTCGTGGGCTACAGTCCACCGGCCGCACGTCAACCACACTTGCGCGCCAGTTTTTCGCTGCACCGTTCGTAAATTTTCGGCAACCGCAGAAATATCTAGGTCCCCGCCCCCTCCCCCAACCAAAAGCCACATTTCCATTGTTTCCTCCTTCCTTTCCAAGTTCAAACCTTCACTGCTTGCTTTGCAGCGCCGCCTCCTCGCCGGCGGCGCTCCTTCCCGCTGCGCGGCCTCGTCCATATAGTCAGGTAATCCACACCCCACCCCCATCCTCCTCCTCCTTCTCCATCCCACAAGCCTCGACTGCCGGCGCGACATCTTCCACCCAAATCACTACCCCATCCTCCAAATAAGCGCTCCCCATAGCCATGGTTCACGCATTATAGCCAGGAGCTCAACGAGCATCTGGCACCGGTGAAGCAAATCGCGGCCGCACGCGCGGATGAGTCCGTGATGGCTGCCATGCATGCCGACCGCCAGATCTTGGAGGAGCACCTCACCGTCGAGGCCACCGTCGACCCCTCGCATGCGGACGCCGCCACACGGTTGGCTGCTTTAAACGACAGTTCATGGTGTTTTCTAAAGGCCGCCTCCGGTGCCTTCTAGTGAATTGTCCTCTGTTATGTTAATATGCAATCTGATCTTCTGAAATGTGATGTTCAGTTAACAGTTTGGTTCATTTGTTGTGATGTTCAGTTAACAGTTTGGTTCAATTCTAAAATGTGATTTTCAATTCCTGTGGGTACAATTTTTTTATTGTTATGCATGTGAGGAATAAAATCGAATTTGGATGTACTCTATACATGAGAAACATACACAAATGCTATATTTCCTAGTAGTTCTTAAGCACGCTAGGCTTGGTTAACTGTATGATCTTCTAGTATATGTTCTATTCTGCAATGTGGTTCTCAGTTAACTGCTTGCTTCATTTGTTGTGGTGTCTAGTTAACTTTTTGGTACAATTCTGCAGTGTGATGTTCATTTGTTGTGGATACAAGTTTTCATTAATATATTCTACTGATAGTATGCCAACTCTCACTTAAACTGATCAATATCTGCCTTATATGTGTTGCAGGGAAACAATGGGAGGCACTGAGGTTTACCATCGAGGTTTGCACATGCATGGTCTTTTGGCTAATAGCACATTATTGTGCAATTGCAGGAACCATTCTAATATTTAGGTTTTTAACAATTTGGTCTTGCACATGTAGGTCCTGCTGTCAGAGGTTT
Organism: Elymus sibiricus; assembly: GCA_039707655.1. Taxonomy (NCBI): domain Eukaryota; kingdom Viridiplantae; phylum Streptophyta; class Magnoliopsida; order Poales; family Poaceae; genus Elymus; species Elymus sibiricus. The sequence continues at coordinate 130,437,883 of CM077668.1, forward strand.
AGACCCACTGTTCGATCCATTTTGCATATGGGGAAATGAGATGGACATGAATATTGGTCAAGTCAAGAAACTCAGAAAGATTGTTAGGATAAAGAAACTAGCGTTGAATAACAACAGGATCTTTGTTTGCACAATGAAGAAGACATCGGTCAACTATAGGATGGTACTAACTCTTTTACCTTGTGTTTTTTCCTATGCGCCATTTCAAAATTTATAACAGATATTTATGCATATCTTTGTTTTCAATCCTTTTCAAAGCAGTTCACCGATGATTACCTCTCAAACCACCTCCATGGTCTAGAGACGAGGAAGGTACTCATTCAACACCCACGGTACAATATTGAAGTCTCCCTCAAGAGGACGAAGGTTGGGCGGGCAATCATCCGCAGCCACTAGCGTAAAGTTGCAAGGACATTCAACATCATTGAAGGCTCAATATTCGCCTTCAGATTCAGCAGTTTTCCAGATGAGATTCATCTCTCTATATACCATATATGATGCTACTTTCCAAAGGTTTTATATGTTGCATGTGAAACTTTATGCTGTTGTCTAATTGCGTAGCTAGCTATATGCCTATATGGTGTAACTGAGTGCTGAAGCTATGTGATGTTGTACTCTGATGTAATTCAGCAATGAAATCCTGGTTGCTGTAATATGGCTATGAAACATATGGTGTGTTTGATATGAAATGTCAATTTGATTACTAAATGCATTATCAATAATAGGCCAATTAGCCTACTTATTGGGTTTTTGAATTGCAGACGGTTTCTCAGACAACACCGTGGGTGATGACCTCAAACAACGCACACAGTTTCTAGAAAGTAGCCGTGTTGGATCAATGAACAATCACACACGCCTTCCACCCGACAAATGTTTGCGTTAGGCCACCTTGCACAAACGTTTCCACATAAAAATTGTGTGTGATGTACATATGAACGGAAACGTTTTTCTGAGATTCACTGTGTGGGATGAACATACGAACAGAAATGATTGGGCCAGTATAATTGTCTGCGATGGCTCGCCCGATCGCACATGAGCTCTTTTTGCCCCGCGTGTGTGACCGAAGGCCCTATCGCCAACAGTTTCTGGGTCGTGTGGGAAGGACCCCCCTATCGCACACACAGGCAAGGCGACGGTTTAAAACTCTGTCGCGGAAAGGGGTTAAAAACTGGTTGTATAGCAGCTCGCTGTACCAGTGTGTGGATGGAGTTCTCCACCAGATCGGGTTGTTGGTGTACACCACCGAGATCTCCGTGAACCTTCTGTGGGTGTCCACTATGGTATGCATGGTGAACTGCCACTCGTCGTCGGCAGCCGCTGGGAGCGCCATTGGAGCCGCGCAGGATAACCTCTCTGTATTTGTCATCATGGGTGTGCTTCTTGCTATACTGGGGCGCGATCGAAAGGTTGAAGAGACACAAGGGTTAAATGGCCGCTGTAATAAATGGGGGTCGGACGGCCTGTAATCATCACGTCTTGTCACCGCGTTCCTAGCAGAGGATTCTAGTGCACGCTTGAGCACCCCACACGCGTTTCGTTTGACCATGCGTGGGCTCGAAGAGGCTCCAAGTTTACCTGTGGGTGACGAGGTCAAAGTTACACAGACGGGTAATGATGGACACTCGAGTGCGATAATTCTGGGCACACAGTTGAAGAAACCAACTGTGTACAATAATGTCGAAGATCGCTGTCGAGTCCGCAATATAGATCGTTTGCGATGAGATCGACATGGGAAACACATTTGAGAATGGTAAATAAAATCAAGTCCATTGAGGTCCAGATATTAATCGTCCATTGCATATTAAGGTCAAAATAGTACTACCAATATACGAGTCTCATATACGATGCCATTTCAACGAGTGTACCACAAAAGCCCGAAATATTACAAGGTTCAAATTCCAGAGTTAGAAGGCTCAAATTCGAAGATTACAAGGTTCAAACTGATATTAGAAATGAAATTCAGCTCATGCAGTTGCAGAAGCCCGCGCTGATCAGCTGACCATGGACATATGAGAGGTTCAAACTGATATTACAACTTGTAACACCCGTTTTGAAACCTCAACATTTCTGCAAAGGTATAAGCCACTGACAAGTCATGTATGGGCTTGACATAATGACTTCCGATTACTCTGTCAACTAAACTTCCAAAATGAAATTCAGCTTTTGCAGATCCTTTTCCATTCTGCCATAGCCACCGGCGCTGATCAACAAACCATTCAGTTTTTCGAAGCAAATGTAGGGCAAACCTCATTACCTCTAGCACCCTTGCTCTCACAACAAAGAACCTGGCGAATATAATCTCCGGTAAGGTCCCTCGGTAGGAGTTCAAAGTAATTTCTAAGAGATGCAAATCAAGGCATTCGATGTGATTGTTATATTGTATCACATTATCCACTACCGGGCCTAATCTTAGCTGCAAAAGAAGAGAACGTATTAGTGCCTACATGCAGTTTTGAACACTACTACATGCCTCTTTGATTTGCAGGATTTCTAAAACACACGAATAGAGTGACATGCCATCTTCGATCCTACATGATTAACATGGGCATTTGATTACAATCTAGAAAAACGTAGGCTTCTTCCCAAGAGGTTGGAGTGGATGGAAATTTCCATACGAGAACTAGTACAGATGAATCCAAAGGAGAAATGCATATGGATTGTAACCTTATGAATCAAGCAACCACTATAGTGAAAAAAATATCTATGTACTGAAATCCGAAATCATAGTACATTCGTCATTGTAAACTTGGGAAAAGGTACCAAAAAATTGAACTCCCTTATGGTTATCATTTAACAGGAAAGGAGCATCACCTCGATATATAGCTTCTCCAGGCACGGAAAGCATCTCAGGAAACTGACAACTTCGTCCAGGTTGGGGCCGATAGATTCTAGTGTGAAGACCTTCTCTGTGCGCAGATACGGGGTCAAGCTTGTCGGGTTCATTTTCTGGATGACAGACGAACATACATCTTCAAAATTAGAAAAATGTCAATTTCAAGAAGGATAAGAAGAAGGCGACTGTTGTACCTGAACAGGTGTGGATCCAATAACAAGTTCGAAGAATTTGGCAGACGAGTAGCCCAACACTGTCAATTTCGGCGCTGAAATGACACTGATTCTTGTTGGACCTTGTTGATCAACTACAAGTAATCTCTCAAGTAAAGGTGTGTCCTCAATGACCAAACTGTGATACACCTTATCTGATCTCTTGTTGCAGCACCAGCAACGCACATAAATTGTCCGGAGAGTCATGGAGGTGATGTGGAAGCTACTCAACCCATTGATCGCTTGAAGACGAAGGTACTCGAGTGTAGTACAACCGTGGAGCAGGCGCTCCATGTCATCCTTGGGGATGCAGACAGCGACGAGCTCGAGGTGCTTCAGTCGAGGGAGAAAAGGAGAGGGCACATCATTAATCGGGGGCAAATGGCAGTTCATGAACCTGGCGAGCCATAGCGTGGGCACGAGGCGGAGCGCAGACGGTGGCAGCAAGCGCATATGTCCATCATTAAAACTCAGCTCCTCGAGGTGATCTAGGGTGGGGGATCGGAACCACTCATCAAGCTTGGCTCGGTCCCTGCCATTGGAACGGAACTTGCCCGTGATAAGGCCTCTGATTGGGCCAAGGTGCCTGCCGAGGATCTGGGACAATACGTCCAAGCTTTTGCAATATCCATGGCACAGTTTGTGGACGTCGATGAGGTCGAGAGGGGTGGAGTGCCATAGGGGGCGCCACCGCTGGGAAAGGACGGTTGTCCGCATGCCATATTTGATTGGGAGGAGGGAGATGATGACGATCAACATATCGTCGGGGAGGCTGCTGATGAAGTCTAGGCCCGCCGGAGTCGCTTGCGGTTCTTTCTCGACCCGCCTCCACTTGTTGGCAGCCTTGTCCTTCACCTCCGGAGTCTCCTCGGGCGGCGACGCTATCTGATAGGAGTGGAGGAGTGGGAGTATAGGGAATATTTAGTTAGAACAGGGCAGAAGAAAAGTGTATTGGTAACTAGAAGTTACTAGGTATGAACAGACTTAACAGAGTCAGAAAATGGAATCCCTATTGGTTGCTTAAATACTACACAATTACTTTGATATTGCTAGGTAAGTCAACATGCAGATACTTGAAAAAGAACACTTACATCGAACAAAGTCTGGACTGATGATATCGCCGGGGAAGTTAGCATATATCATATGGCCAGGATCTTTTAGGTGCAGTGCAATTTTAGTGCCAGCTTTCAATACATAAAACTTAGAAATTTCTGTCCAAAGGCCCGCGCCAAAATAGGAGTGACCATGTTCATCAAGTTTTACAGAAGTAACGATTGTAAATCCATGGTTTGTGTTCAATATGACATTCCTGGAGTCTTCAGTTATGTAAAGGCCAAGATTGTGTACTACTTTACATAACTGAAGACTCCAGGAATGTCATATTGCTGTTGCAAAGCAAGGGATGTACTGCAGGAAATGATAAGATTGTTAAAGAATAGGGTAACATGCAAATATGGGAGTAATTGAAAGAACAGTACACTACAGTTGAAATCAAAGGACACAAATTTATAATTAAGCAGATAGTGTAACCTTGATGTCATGCAAATATGAGAGTAATCGAAAGAACATTGCAACAATAATTTGCCTAATATAGAAAGAAGAAAAATCCCCTTTGACGTATATGCTGCATGTGGCACCTTTTATCCAAATGTAGCAATATATAGTATATGTTCAGAAAAGTAGGCCATGCCAACCGAGGTAGGGTGAGATTGAACATACCGTGCGCTTCCTGAAGTCATCTGGTACGGTGAGATGGAACTCTTCGGCTGTCTGGCCGAGGCCGCATAGGCCTGATGTATCCTTGCACTGTACACTCTATGAATGAAAGAAAACCCTCGAATCAGATAGAAGAAAAATGAATTCATGGCGATTTCGGCCGGGTGATTAAAAGGGGCAGACGGACTAGGATAAGAGATGAGCGAATATTTCAGTAAATTAGTTACCTGGTTTTCCATGAGAAAAAGCTCCAATACCGCAGATTCCCCAATCGGGCGGAGCTGGGTCGACGGCGAGCAGCATCGAGAAAGTCGGTGTCGATAGGCGGCGGCAAGCGGCAGTGGCGAAATGCGGTGGGGTTTGCCGGCAGCCAACGGCAGCGACAGGTGTCGAGCTAAGTGGTTGCCGTGGTGATAGGCAGTGACATGCAGAGTCGCGGAGGAGTGCAGGTGTGACTCGGGACTGGGGGGGTGGCGGGTGGGGGTGAGGGTTTTGTGACGTGGGGGGTGGTGAGGGTTTTATTTTTTCCTTTTTGAATTGGGTGGTAAGGGTTTTCTGTCCCAGAATGTGTTTCGGAGGCAACGGTTTGGTAGACCCAACCGTGTGTGTTAACATCACTCTGGTGTGAGGGCGATACGGACTGCCGTTCGATCTGTGTACAACCTACGGTGCAGACGTGCAATCCGTGGGGATGCGTTCTGGACAATCAGAACACACGCGCCGCGGTACAATAAAAGTCATCACACACGGTTCCAAGGTCCACATTTCCTTCGTTGGTTGACCCTGAAATTTTTACCCACGCTAAACATTCACCCTAATATGCACCGTACATGTTCAATTTTTTTACCAACTCTCCACACGTAGCTGTGTGTGTTTTGGGCAAACGGTTGCTAGTATATAATTGTGTGGGAAGACCGAAAGTAACACAGACGATTCGCGCTAATAAGTTGTGTGTGATGTGGGCAATCATAGGTTGGTCTAAGATAAGCATAAAATTCCATCAACCAAACTGATTGCATACTCATCCCACATCTAGATATAATTAAGCATAGATATAAACATACTCAGGCATAGATAATAAGTCTACTCAAGCATAGCTCAACCATAGTTCCACCGATAATAATAAGCATACTCAAGCATAGATATAATTAATACGCACACACTAGATAGATAGGGTACTTCTGAACATAACCATAGTTCAACGGGTCTCTAGGCCTGCACGAAGGTGAAGCTTCTCCAGGTACTCAGCGTGTGCGGTGTGTGCCACCCTGCGAGAATACTTCTGCTTGAAGGAGCCAACGGCTCTTCCTCTTGCATGCGCCAGAACACTTTCAAACGCGTCATGAAGGATTTGGTTGCAGAACGGGCATCCAAAGCCCCCATTCCAGGTCCTAACACGCCTGTTATGCTCTCCAACATAAAGCTCCCTGAACTTTTGCTTCTTGAACTTCCTCCGGCTATCTTCATCCTCGCTGTCGACATAGTCAGATAGCACCTATACATATAGTAGAAAATGTGGCGTCAGTATATTTTATAATGCGAATTCAACAGGCAGAGTTTATGAAACATAGTATATCCTGTGACAGCGTGAACCCTAAATCATCAAGTGATCTTGATGAAAGAAATGCATAAATTGAGAGCACACAACTTAGTGCAACAACATTAAGTGGCTGATTGGTTTGCTACCAACATTTGGCAAAATCAAAAGTTGGCAACATTTCTGAGATTGGCAATGAAAATTGCTATATGCAACCAATCTCTAGCCAACCTTTGACAGTTGCCAAAATTAGGCATGCTAACTTTTGGCATCATACCAATTTACATGCCGTAAAGTAGGATTGGGATTTGATGGCTATTATTCTAGACAGATCCAAAGATTTTGGTTCGTTTTTTTAGCACAATCATCTATGTACATTCAAAATCATTTGTAGGACATATATGTAGGACATTAAAAATCAATTCTCAAGATCTGGCTACGAAATATTAGTAGAAACACTAACCCTAGTCGGATTAATAGCAAAAATCATTTGTACAGAACAAACAATTAATCACTAACCCTAGACGTGTTATTAGCAAGATTTTGGTTCAATTTTTTTAGCACAATTATCTATGTTCAAACCAATATGGAAAACAAATTGGCACAAACATATATGTAGGACATTCAAAATCAATTCTCAAGATCTGGCTACGAAATATTAGCAGAAACACTAACCCTAGTCGGATTATTAGGAAAAATCATTTGTACGGAACTAACAATTAATCACTAACCCTAGACGGAGGATTATATTTGCAGAGAACATATAAACATAGGATTTATATTCCAAATAGGGGGAGGCAGGACTAACAAGAGAAAACCTAGGATCAAATTTGCCAAAAAATGGGTATAGATGACTAACCGGTTCTCTGTCATCGTCGGAGTCGTCGCCGGAGTGGTTGTTGGAGTCGTCGCCGGAGTGGTCGTCGGGCTCGCTGTGGACCTCCGGTTCCGGCTGGGGAAGCACGACGGCGGCGCCGACTTCAAGGCCGCGCTACTGCCCACGCGAGACCTCGTCCACGGTGACGGCAACCTCTGTGCCCGGCTTCACGCGGTGATGTGCTTCACCAACCTCGGCATCCCCACTCCCTCCCATGGTGCGCTTCATCGGCATCCTGATACACTTCAGACGGCGGTGATGACTGAGAACGGCGTCGAGGATGTAGGCGGAGAGAGAGTATTGTGTGTGTAGCCAGAATGGGGGGTGCGGCCGCCTATTATAACCAGCGGCTAGGGCGCACCATTAATATGGAGCAGTGGGAGCGAGGCGGGCGCCAGTCAAAGGGATGGCTCGCCTCCTGGCGAGACTGCGTAGCGGACTTCTCGCATGCCTAGCTTCATTTCACATAGTTGCTCGCACGTCTCCCGATGACACTGCGCAGCGAACACGCCTCCCGTCAATTCACACACCTACTCGCACGCCTCCCAGTCTGCCTGCGCGGCGGGCTGCTCGCATGCGTCCTATCAACTCACGCCTGCTCGCACGGCACACGGGACGCGTGGCGGCACATATTTTTTTTAGGATTAATTCTGTCGCTTTATTAATTAACTGAAGCATGGCCCGTACATTGTGAGCCTAACGCCCATGGTTCGAATTAATAAACTGTTTGTGATATTGTGTTCCAATTATTAATAATCTCCCACTTGCAAGAAACTTATATCAAAACTTGTCTCGAATTTGACCAAAAAAACAATATCACAGTCTATTGGTGTCATATCATGACACCACGACAAGTTTCATGAATTTCAACTAAGTCTTGGAATTACTGGAATTTAAAAATCAAGATTGTCAATGTTTGAAATTTCTTGCCATTTCTTGCATGGGGACTAAACATGCACCCAAGGGCACGCATATGATTTTCCAATCCATTTTGGTGCACTATCGCGTGTGCATGTAGTTCAAATTTGATATTTACACATTAATTCCCCAGGAAATCAATCAATGTATAAAAATGTCTGAATGATCTCTGAAGTTTTTTCAAATTTTAACACGACACTCCTTTGGTGACATGTTCACTGCAGAAAAAGTTTCACATGCCCTGAAGTGGCGGTGGTGGTGCGGTGGGTTGGGGGGTGGGAGGTCTGGCACACTACGCGTTGTGAGCCTCCATGTGGGATTGACCGGTGTGTGAGGCAGGTGCCACATCAAAGTCGTGAATTGGTTATTTAAACATTACACAACCCTTTCATACATATGTTTGGGCCACATGCATGGAGTGGTGGTCCTCGGACACTCCCTCGTGCGGTTATCAGCGATGCGCCCATTCGTTAGCCCGCACAGGTTATCACTTTGACCGACAGCGAGAGGCATTTGAACAAAGGTGGATTCATCTTGGCCTATGTTACGGTGTACATCATGGTGAGATTCCAGATCAAAGTTTGAGTGCGTGCGTACACATGAATCCATCCCACCGGCTCATAGTGAGGGGAACTACGCGTCGTGAACCTCCGTGTGGGGCGTTTCCGGTTTGCGAAGCAGGTGCCACATCAAAGTTGTGCATTAGGTATTGAAACATCACACAACACCTCTTTGGGCCACATGCAGGCGGTGGTTGTCCTATAGCTATCTTGCGGTTTTATCGGCGATGCTTCCATCCATGGGCCCGTGAGGTCCATCACTTTGACCTATAGCGAGAGAGGTTAATTTGACCAAGGACGATTCTTTTTGGTTTGTGTTACGGTAGGAGTATATATATATAGCACGCGCAGAAGAGGGGGGGGCAACATATAATACGCGTCATGAACCTCGCTCCGTGTGGGAATTTACGGTTTCCGAGGCAGGCGCCACATCAAAGTTGTGCATTATTGGGGTTTCAAACATCACACACCACCTCCAATACATATGTTTGGCCCACACATGCAGGCGGTGGTTGTCCTCTGGCACTCACTCACTCGGTTATCGGCGATGCTTCCATCTATGTGCGCGCTTTGGTCCATCACTTTGACCGATAGCAAGAGAGGTTAATTTGACATAGGAGGGGACTAAATTTTGGTTTCTCTTGCGTATAGGTCATGCTAAGATTACATATATAGTATAGTTTGAGTGCTGTGTACGCATGAATCCCTCCCAACAGATCAAAGTGGGCGGGGGGGGGGGGGGGGGGGGGGCAGCACACTATGCGTCATGGACCTCGCTCCGTGTGGGGAACTTTACGGTTTGTGAGGCAGGTGACACATCAACATTGTGCATTGGGTACATTCAAACATCACACAACACCTCCATACATATGTTTGGGACACATGCATGCAGGCGATGGTTGTCTTCGGACACTATCCCTCGCGTGGTTATCGGCGGCAAGCCCATATTCATGGGCCCGCGTGGACGTCCATCACTTCGACCGACGACGAGAGAGGTTACCAAGGTGGATTAATTCTTCTTGGTTCGTTTTATGGTAGGTCATGGTGAGATTCTAGACCAAAGTTTGAGCGCACGCGTATGTACACATAAATCCATCTCACCGGCTCGAAGTGGGGCCGGGGGACCGGCATACTACGCGTCGTGAACCCTCGCTCCGTGTGGGGACTTTCTGGTTCCAAAGCAGGCGCCACATCAAAGTTGTGCATTGGGTATATGATTCATACACGAGACAACACTTCCATATATACATATGTTATCCCACATGCATGTGGTGGTTGTCTTCGAACATTCCCTCGCGTGCTATCGGCGGCAAGCCCATTCGTGGGCCCGCATGAACGTCCATCACTTCGACCGACAACGAGAGAGGTTACCAAGGTGGATTCTTCTTGGTTAATGTTACGGTAGGCTCAAGGTGGGGGGAGCGACATACTGCGCGTCGTGAACCCTCACACCGTGTGGGGCCTTTCTGGTTCCAAAGCACGGTGCCACATCAAAGTTGTGCATTGGGTATTCAAACACCACACAACAGTTCCATACATATGTTTGGGCCACATGCAAGCGGTGGTTGTCTTCGGGCACTCTGTCGCGTGGTTATCGGCGGCAAGCCCATCTGTGGGGCCGCATGGACATCTATCACTTCGACCGACAATGAGAGAGATTACCAAGGTGGATTTTTCTTGGTCCGTGTTATAGTAGGTCTTGCATGAGATGCCCTCCCATCGACTTGAAGTGTGTGTGTGTGGGGGGGGGGGCACTACTCCGTACGTCCTGAACCTCCGTGCGGTCGGGGATGTCTGGATTGCGAGGCGCATGTGCCACATCAAAGTTGTGAAAAATGGGTATTTAAATATCACACCACCCTTTTCATACATATATTTGGGCCACCCGCAGGTGGTTCGTGGTCTCACCCATCCCGCACGCACAAGAACATTTGTGGGCCCACACGGTCCACCTTGTTGACCGGAAGCGAGAGGGGAGGGGGTTAACCATGATGGATTCCTATAGGTTTTGTGTTACGGTAGGGTGAGATGCCAGACCTAGCTATTTGGGGGCATGCTTTCATAGCTATGATTCCCCTCCTGCCGACACGAAGTGGGGGTCGGACGAGCAATAGTGTGCGCTTTGTGAGACAAGTGCCACATCAAAGTTGTGCATTGGATATTTGAACATCAAACAACCCTTTTCATACATATATTTGGTCCACATGCAGGTGTGTTTTTGTTCTGACCCTTTCCCGCATTTTTTTGCCAAATTTATAGATGCAACAGACACGGTTCCCTCAGAGTACCCATGTGCCACGCCCGTGCCCCTGTCACATCAGCACAGTCGATTGGGCTCCATGAGGCTTCCCTCGCAATCTCAAAAATATCTACCCGCCTAGAGGGTTTTTGTGTTTGATAGCACATGATTATCATGTTTGGGCCATGTGCGATGTTTGTTGCTCCCGCTCCGCTTCAATCCCTTCATCCAAATTTTCAGTAGCCCCGGCATTTTACTCCCGCCTGCATCCCTCGCAATCTCAGAAATATCTACCCGCCTGGAGGGTTTTTCTGTCTGATAGCACACGATTATCATGTTTGGGCTGTGTGCTATGTTTGTTGCTCCCGCTCCGCTTAAAAATATCTACCCGCCTGGAGGGTTTTTCTGTTTGATAGCACATGATTATTATGTTTGGGTCGTGTGCGATGTTTGTTGCTCCCGCTCCGCTTCAATCCCTTCATCCAAATTTTCAGTAGCCCCGGCATTTTATTCCCACCTAGTAAATTTTCACTAGCCGCGGCATTTCCTCAAACACCCACCCTGCCCCCCCACACACCCCAGCCAAAACCTCCGCTCACACACGCACCACCCCTCCCTCGCTCAAAACCCTAGCTAGCCGCCGTCGCCGCCTCGCCTCGACCGTCAACCTCTGCCGGTCTGCCCGTGTTGCGTATATCGGCATCTCATGGATGTCGGCTACGACATCGAGGTCGTCGACAGAGGCGGCTTGACGCGGGCTATTGATACGTCCAATTTGCATCATGATTTCCTACTGTTATTTATAATGTATTTGGTCATTATTTCACTTTATGATACAATTCTTATGCCTTTTCTCTCTTAATTTGCAAGATTTATATGAAGAGGGAGAATACCGGCAGCTGGAATTCTGGACCTGAAATTGCTACAACAGAGATACCTATTCTACAGAGCTCCAAATGACCTGAAATTTTATGGAGATTTTTTATTGAATATATAAAAAATAATAGAGAAAATAAATAGCAGAGGGGACCCACCAGTTGGCCTCTGGCCCCCTCCTTCTGCTACATAAGCTCATTTGCCCTAAAAAATTATAGAGAAGACTTTCGGAACGAAGCGCCGCCGTCTCGAGGCGGAACCTGGGCAGGAGCACTTTTGCTCTCCGGTGGAGCGATTCCGCCGGGGATACTTCCCTCCGGGAGGGGGAAATCAAAGCCATCGACATCACCAACGATCCTCTCATCATGGGAGGACCAATCTTCATCAACATCTTCACCAGCACCATCTCATATCAAACCCTAGTTCATCTCTTGTATTCAATCTTTGTCCCAAAACCTGAGATTGGTACCTGTGGGTTGCTAGTAGTGTTGATTACATCTTGTAGTTGATGCTAGTTAGTTTATTTGATGGAAGATTATATGTTCAGAATCCTTAATGATATTCAATACCCCTCTGATCTTGAACATGAATATGATTTGTGAGTAGTTACTTTTGTTCTTGAGGACATGGGAGAAGTCTTGTCATAAGTAATCATGTGAATTTGGTATTCGTTCGATATTTTGATGATATGTATGTTGTTGCTTCCTTTATTGGTGTCATGTGAACGTCAACTACATGACACTTCACCATACTTGGGCCTAAGGGAAAGCATTGTGGAGTAATAAGTAGATGATGGGTTGCTAGAGTGACAGAAGGTTAAACCCTAGTTTATGCGTTATTCCGTAAGGGGCTATTTTGGATCCATATGTTTCATGTTATGGTTAGATTTATCTTAATTCTTCTTTTGTAGTTGTGGATGCTTGCGAGAGGAGGTAATCATAAGTGGGAGGATTATTCAAATAAGAACAGCACCCAAGCACCAGTCCACCCACATATAAAATTATCAAAGTAGCGGACGCGAATCAAATAAACATGATGAAAGTGACTAGATGAGAATTCCCATGTGTCCTCGAGAACGCTTTGCTTTATATAAGAGACCGTTCCAGCTTGTCCTTTGCTATAAAATGGATTGGGCCACCTTATTGCACTTTTATTATACTTGTTACTTGCTACTCATTATGAATTATCTTGCTACAAAACTATCAGTTACCGCTACTTTCAGTGCTTGCAGAAAATACCTTGCTGAAAACCGCTTATCATTTCCTTCTGCTCCTCGTTGGGTTCGACACTCTTACTTATCGAAAGGACTACGATTGATCCCCTATACTTGTGGGTCATCAAGACTCTTTTCTGGTGCCGTTGCCGGGGAGTGAAGCGCCTTTGGTAAGTGGAATTTGGTAAGGAAACATTTATATTATGTGCTAAAATTTACTGTCACTTGTCACTATGGACAGTAATCCTTTGAGGGGTTTCTTCAGGGTATCTTCACCTCGACCGGAAGCATTAAGAGTTGCCCCTCAACCTACTGAACCTACTGAAAATATTTATTATGAAATTCCTTCGGGAATGATAGAGAAACTGCTGGCTAATCCTGATGCAGGAGATGGAATGGTACATCCTGATATGCATTTGATATATATATAGATGAGATTTGTGGATTGTTTAAGCTTGCAGGTCTATCCAAGGATGGAGTTAAGAAGAAGGTATTCCCTTTATCTTTGGAGGGAAAGGCATTGACATGGTATAGGCTATTGGATGATACTGGAACATGGGATTGGAACCGGTTGAAGCTGGAATTTCACCAGAAGTTTTATCCTATGCATTTGGTTCATCGTGATCGAAATTATATATATAATTTTTGGCCTCGTGAAGGAGAAAGTATCACTCAAGCTTGGGGGAGGCTTAAGTATATGATGCACACATGCCCCAATCATGAGCTCTCAAGAGAAATAATTATACAAAACTTTTATGCTCGGCTTTCTCATAATGATCAATCCATGCTCGATACTTCTTCTACTGGTTCCTTTATGAAGAGGACTATTGAATTCAAGTGGGATCTTCTGGAGAGAATTAAACGCAACTCTGAAAATTGGGAAATCGACAAAGGTAAAGAGTCAAGTATAAATCTTAAGTTCGATTGTGTTAAATCTTTTATGGAAACTGATGCTTTTCATAAGTTTAGTGCTAAATATGGACTTGACTCTGAGATAGTAGCTACTTTTTGTGAATCATTTGCTGCTCATGTTGATCTCCCTAAGGAGAAATGGTTTAAGTTTCATCCACCTATTGAATTAAAAGAAGAACCTACTATAGCTAAAGAGGAAATACTCATTTATAATGTTGATCTAGTTGTGCCTACAGCTTATATTGAGAAACCTCCTTTTCCTGTTAGGATTAGGGAACATGCTAAAACTTCAACTGTGGTTAATAAGAGTAATATTAAACCAATTAAATCCTCTGAACAAATTAAAGTTGAACCTAATATTGCAATGGTTAAAGATCTTTTAGTTGACAACATTGATGGACATGTCATATATTTCTGTGATGAAGCAACTAGAATTGCTAAGCCAGACCCTAAGGGTAAAAACAAACCTGTAATTGGCATGCCCGTTATTTTTGTTAAAATTGGAGATCATTTCTATCATGGTTTATGTGATATTGGTGCTAGCGTGAGTGCTATTCCATTTACTCTTTATCAAGAAATCATGAATGAAATTGCACCTGTTGAGATTGAAGATATTGATGTTACTATTAAGCTTGCAAACAGATATACTATTACACCACTTGGGATTCTTAGAGATGTTGAAGTCTTGTGTGGTAAGATCAAATACCCTACTGATTTCTTAGTTCTTGGATCACCACAAGATGATGTTTGTCCCATTATATTTGGTAGACCTTTCTTGAACACGGTTAATGCTAAGATTGATTGCAATAAAGAAATGGTCAGTGTTAATTTTGGTCATGTATCTCATGATTTCAATTTCTCTAAGTTTAGTAGACAACCTCATGATAAAGAAGTACCTAATAAAGATGAAATTATTGGTCTTGCTTCTATTGTTTTGCCTCCTACCGATCCTTTAGAACAATACTTGTTAGACCATGAAAATGATATGCATCTGAATGAAAGAAATGAAATAGATGATATATTCTTTAAACAAGCACCTATTCTGAAACATAATTTGCCTGTTGAAACTTTGGGAGATCCTCTTCCACCTAAGAGTGATCCTGTGTTTGAATTAAAGAAAATACCTGATACACTTAAGTATGCTTATCTTGATGAAAAGAAAATATATCCTGCTATTATCAATGCTAACCTTTCAGAGCATGAAGAAAAGAGATTACTTAAAACTCTGAGGAAGCACCATGCTGCTATTGGATATACTCTTGATGATCTTAAGGGAATTAGTCCCACTTTATGCCAGCACAAGATTAATATGGAGCCAGATGCTAAACCATTTGTTAATCATCAAAGAAGATTAAATCCTAAAATGAAGGATGTGGTAAGAACTGAAATATTAAAGCTTCTGGAGGCAGGTATAATGTATCCTATAGCTGATAGTAGATGGGTAAGTCTTGTTCATTGTGCTCCTAAGAAAGGAGGCATTAATGTTGTTCCTAATGATAAAAATGAACTTATCCCACAAAGAATTGTAACTGGTTATAGGATGGTAATTGATTTCAGGAAATTAAATAACGCTACTAGGAAAGATCATTACCCCTTGCCTTTTATTGATCGAATGTTAGAAAGATTATCTAAACATACACACTTTTGCTTCCTAGATGGATATTCTGGTTTTTCTCAAATACCTGTATCAAAAGAAGATCAAGACAAAACCACTTTTACTTGTCCTTTTAGAACTTATGCTTATCGTCGTATGCCTTTTGGTTTATGTAATGCACCTGCTACCTTTCAAAGATGTATGACTGCTATATTCTCTGACTTTTCTGAAAAGATTGTTGAGGTATTCATGGATGATTTTTCCGTTTACGGAACTTCTTTTGATGATTGCTTAAGCAACCTTGACCGAGTTTTGCAGAGATGTGGAGAAACTAATCTTGTCTTGAATTGGGAGAAGTGCCACTTTATGGTGAATGAAGGTATAGTCCTTGGGCATACAATTTCTGAAAGAGGTATTGAAGTAGACAAAGCTAAAGTTGATGCAATTGAGAAAATGCCATGTCCTAAAGATATCAAAGGTATAAGAAGTTTCCTAGGTCATGCTGGTTTCTATAGAAGGTTTATAAAAGATTTCTCTAAAATTTCTAGGCCTCTTACTAATCTCTTGCAAAAAGATGTTCCATTTGTTTTTGATGATGATTGCGTAGAAGCCTTTGAAATACTTTAGAAAGCCTTAATATCTGCACCTATTGTTCAACCACCTGATTGGAACCTACCCTTTGAAATTATGTGTAATGTTAGTGATTATGCTGTTGGTACTGTTCAAGGACAAAGAGTTGATAAGAAATTAAATGTTATCCATTATGCCAGTAAAACTCTAGACAGTGCTCAAAGAAATTATGCTACTACTGAGAAAGAATTTTTAGCAGTTGTGTTTGCATGTGACAAGTTCAGATCTTACATTGTTGATTCAAAAGTAACTGTTCACACTGAGCATGCTGCTATTAAATACCTTATGGAAAAGAAAGATGCTAAACCTAGACTTATTAATTAGGTGGGTTCTTTTATTACAAGAATTTGATTTGCATATTGTTGATAGAAAAGGAGCTAAAAACCTAGTAGCGGATAATTTGTCTAGGATGGAAAATGTTCTTGATGACCCACCTGCCTATTAATGATAATTTTTCTGATGAGCAATTAGCTGTGGTAAATGCTTCTCGCACTAGTCCTTGGTATGCAGACTACGCTAATTACATTCTTGCCAAATATATTCCACCTAGTTTTACCTACCAACAAAAGAAAAAGTTCTTCTTTGATTTCAAACATTACTTTTGGGATGACCCATATTTATATAAATAAGGAGTAGATGGTATTATTAGACGTTGTGTACCTGAGCATGAACAGGAACAAATCCTACGGAAGTGTCACTCCGAGGCATACGGAGGACACCATGCGGGAGACAGAACTGCACATAAGGTATTACAGTCTAGTTTTTATTGGCCTACTCTTTTCAAAGATGCACGTAAGTTCATCTTCTCTTGTGATGAATGTCAAAGAATTGGTAATGTTGGTAGACGTTAGGAAATGCCTATGAATTATTCACTTGTTATTGAACCATTTGACGTTTGGGGTTTTGATTATATGGGACATTTTCCTAAATCCAATGGGTATACACATATTCTTGTTGCTGTTGATTATGTTACTAAGTGGGTAGAAGCTATTCCAACTAGTAGTGCTGATCACAACACCTCTATTAAAATACTTAAAGAAGTTATATTCCCGAGGTTTGGAGTCCCTAGATACATGATGACTGATGGTGGTTCACATTTTATTCATGGTGCTTTCTGTAAACTTCTTGCTAAATATGATGTTAACCATAGAATTGCATCCCCTTATCATCCTCAGTCTAGTGGTCAAGTTGAATTGAGTAATAGAGAAATAAAGTTATTTTGCAAAAGACCGTTAATAGATCCAGGAAGAATTGGTCTAAGAAACTTGATGATGCACTATGGTCTTATAGAACTGCTTATAAAAATCCTATGGGTATGTCTCCATATATAATGGTCTATGGAAAAGCATGGCATTTACCTCTTGAACTAGAACATGAGGCGTATTGGGCAATTAAAGAACTTAATTATGATTTTAAACTTGCCGGTGAAAAGAGGTTGTTTGATATTAGCTCTTTAGATGAATGGAGAGTCCAAGCCTATGAAAATGCCAAGCTATTTAAAGAAAAAGTTAAAAGATGGCATGATAAAAGAATCCAAAAACGGGAATTTAAAGTGGGTGAGCATGTTCTATTGTACAACTCTCGTTTCAGATTTTTTGCAGGAAAACTTCTCTCTAAATGGGAAGGGCCATACATCATCGAAGAAGTTTATCGCTCCGGAGCTATCAAAATCAATAACTCCAAGGGCACTAATCCGAGAGTGGTTAATGGTCAAAGAATTAAACATTGTATCTCAGGTATGCCCATTAATGTTGAAACTAATATTATTCAAACTATGACACCGGAAGAACATATCAAAGAGTCCTTCTGGAACGCTCCAGAACCCTGAAAAGGGGTAGGTATGTGATACAATAAGTAAACCGACTCCAAAAATTCCATAAAAAAATATATCTGTTTGTTTTTTAATATTAGAAAAAATACAAAAATAAGAAACAGTTGAGGGGTCCCACGAGGAGGTCACAAAGCAACAGGGCGCGACCCCCCTGGGGCACGCCGTGTTGCCTTGTGGGCCCCTCGTGTGCCCTCCCGACTCCGTTTTCCTCTCGTATGCTTGTTTTGCAAGATAAAAATTCTTTATATATACTCCCATATGTTTTGGTCATTGCATCGCAAGTTTCTCCTCTGTCCTTGTTTCGGGTTGTTTTCTGACAGATCTAGATCCCAATGGCTCCCCGAAGGCTCCGCACCAAGCACCGGATCATGAAATCTTCGCCTGGCAAACGTCCTTTCAGCGAGGTCTATTATGAGTGGTCATCAGGAGAGGAGGAAACCGGCATGCAGGAGGAAGCTGGAGAGGTCACGGGAAACCAGATTCAAGGAGAAGAAGATCAAGCCATGTGCAATGGAGAGGCAACAAAAAAGGGAGATATGGTGCAAACCCTTTATCATAATCTTCCTCCATCTGAAATCGATACACTATAGGTTTTTGACGCAATTTGTGCTCTGAATATGTCGCTCACTCATGAAGTTATTTTGTTGGAAGAGCAAAATCGTGCCCTTCGGAGGATCAATGGCAATCTGGAGTACTTACTGAAGCTAAAGGACAAGCCCATCACTTCATCACCACCATCACCAAAGAAAAACAATTGAGTACACGGGTATGGGCACCACCCTTGGCTTGTTCCAAGCTTGGGGGAGGTGCCCCAGTATCGTATCACCACCACCTTTTTTATCATCATTATCTATCTTAGTTCGATCCTTAGTTATTTCGTGATTTAGAAGAATAAAGTTTTAGTATGATCTAGTTTTGAGCGCTTGTTTTCGTGATCTATCTATCTATGTAATCGTGTATGAGAGTTATATAATAAAGAGTAGTTTGATTTTTGCTTCTTTACTTTTATGTTTCAATCTAAGCAATAAAAGAATGAAAAGATCATGTGCTAATTCCTTAGAGAGTAATGACTTTACAGGACGAAAAGTATAGTTGATAAAATTTATTGGAAGTTAACAAACATAGCATGGTTCATTGATGCAATTCATGAAAAAGTTAATAAGGGAAGAGAGGATTCACATATAAATATACTATCTTGGACATCTTTTATGATTGTGAGCCCCCATTAAATATTACATGCCAAATAGTTAACATTGGACAAGGAAGACAACGTAATGAGTTATGTTTTCTTATATTCACATAGAAGTTATATTGTCATAGATCCTCTAACATGTGGTGCTTGCTCCCTATCTTTTGCTAGCCAAAAATCCGCACTAAGTAGAGATACTACTTGTGCATCCAAAACCCTTGAACCCAGTTTCATGTAATGAGAGTCCACTATATCTACCTATGGATTGAATAAGATCCCTCAAGTAAGTTGTCATCGGTGCATAAAGCAATAAAAATTGCCTCTAAATATGTATGAACTTTTATTGTAAGGGAAAATAAGCTTTGTACAATCTTGTGATGGTAAAGAAATAAAAGCGACAGACTACATAATAAAGGTTGCTATCACAAGGGGCAATATAAAGTGACGTTCCTTTACATTAAGAGTTTGCACATCCAAAAATAAAAAGCGCATGCCAACCTCTGCTTCCCTCTGCGAAGGGCCTATCTTTTACTTTTCTGTATTTACTTTTATGCAAGAGTCAATAGTATCCTTCTCTATTCCGTTTTTATTTTTTTCTCTTTGCAAGCACCATGTGGTGGGGAAAGATCTAGGCATATATATCCAGTTGGATGTAAGTGATCATGAGTTATTATTGTTGACATTACCCTTGAGGTAAAATTGTTGGGAGGTGAAACTATAAACCCCCATCTTTCTATGTGTCTGGTTGAAACTTTCGCTCCATAAAAATATGTTTTGAGTGTCAGCAATCATAGAAGACTAAATGATAGTTGAGTATGTGGACTTGCGAAAACAAAATGCTCTTACATAGACTCTTCCTGAAAATATGATGAATTGTAATTGTTTCATTAACCGAGAACATAGTTTGTTAGTTTTCAAGAAAGTTTATGCTTTATACTTCAATATTGTGATGAATTATTACTTGTTCATGGGAAGCTTTATGATAATATATTGCTGTTATGAAATTAATCATGATGCTCTCATGTCCGTATTTTATTTTATCGACACCTCTCTCTAAACATGTGGTCATGATTATCGATTTCGGCTTTCACTTGAGGACAAGCGAGGTCTAAGCTTGGGGGAGTTGATACGTCCAATTTGCATCATGATTTCCAACTGTTATTTATAATGTATTTGGTCATTATTTCACTTTATGATACAATTCTTATGCCTTTTCTCTCTTAATTTGCAAGATTTATATGAAGAGGGAGAATACCGGCAGCTGGAATTCTGGACCTGAAATAACTACAGCGGAGATACCTATTCTACAGAGCTCCAAAAGACCTGAAATTTTACGGAGATTTTTTATTGAATATATAAAAAATACTGGAGAAAAGAAATAGCAGAGAGGACCCACCAGTTGCTCACAAGGCATCAGGGCGCGCCCCGCGCCCACAGCTGGCCTCTGGCCCCCTCCTTCTGCTATATAAGCTCATTTGCCCTAAAAAATCATAGAGAAGACTTTCAGGATGAAGCACCGCCTTCTGCTATATGACTCATGTTCGACCTTTCGGTCTCTTGTGTTGCGAGGCCATGTCTGTACATGCTAGGCTCGTCATGTTTAACCCGAGTGTTCCGCATGTGCAACACTGGCTTGCACCCGTTGTATGTGAACGTAGAGTCTATCACACCCGATCATCACGTGATGTCTCGAAACGACGAACTTTCGCAACGGTGCACACTCGGGGAGAACACAATTTTATCTTGAAATTTAAGTGAGGGATCACCTTATAATGCTACCGTCGTCCTAAGCAAAATAAGATGCATAAAAGGACTAACATCACATGCAAATCATAAGTGACATGATATGGCCATGAACTTGTGCTTTTGATCTCCATCTCCAAAGCACCGGCATGATCTCCATCGTCACCGGCATGACACCATGATCTCCATCATCTTGATCTCCATCAACGTGTCGCCATGAGGTTGTCGTGCCGACTGTTGCTTCCACGACTATTGCTTACTCATAGCGACAAAGTAAAGCAAAACGGCGAAAATAATTAAAGACAACTCTATGGCTCCTGCCAGTTGCCGTACTCATCGACATGCAAGTCGTGATATTCTATACAACACATGATCATCTCATACATCACATATATCTCATCATGTAATTGGCCATATCACATCACAACATACCCTGCAAAAACAAGTTAGACGTCCTCTAATTGTTGTTGCAAATTTTACGTGGCTGCTACGGGTTTGCAAGAACCGTTCTTACCTACGCAAAACCACAACGTGGTGTAGTGATTGCTTTTTGATCTTCTAAAAGAACCCTCTTCATTGAAATTGATTCAACTAAAGTGAGAGAGACAGACACCCGCTAGCCATCTTTATGCAACGAAGTTACATGTCAGTTGAAGGAACCTGTCTCGCGTAAGCGTACGCGTAATGTCGGTCCGGGCCGCTTCATCTCACAATACCGCCAAATCAAGTATCAACTAGTAACGGCAAGCAATATGTATACACCCACGCCCACAACTCGTTTGTGTTCTACTCGAGATCTCATCTACGCATAGACCTAGCTCAGATGCCACTGTTGGGGAACGTTGCATGGGAAACAAAAAATTTCCTACGCACACACAAGATCTATCCATGGTGATGAGCATCTACGAGAGGGAGAGTGAATCTACATACCCTTGTAGATCGCTAAGCGGAAGCGTTAAGAAACGCGGTTGATGTAGTCGAACGTCTCCGCGATCCAAATCGCAAGTCATCCCTCGATCCGATCACGAACTAGTGCCGAACGGACGGCACCTCCGCGTTCAACACATGTACGGCTTGATGATGCCTTCACCTCCTCGATCCAGCGAGCGATGGTGAAGTAGTAGATGAGTTCCGGCAGCACGACGGTGTGGTGATGGTGGTGAGGAACAATCTCTGCAGGGCTTCGCCAAGCACTACGGAGATTATGACGGGAGAACTAGAGGGTTAGGGTTGCCGACACACGGCTTGGGAAATCTTGATGTATCCCGTGTGCTAGCCCTGCCCCTCTATTTATATGTTGAGCCTGGGGTCTAAACTTGGAGAGAAAACCTCCACAAGTTCGGTTTTTCCCGCACAAAGTCGGTTTGGCCCGCACGGAAAGAGTCCAACTCGGATTCCAGCAGTATCGCGTACAAGCGGTAGTACCGCTCACGAGCGGTAGTACCGCTTGAGCGGTAGTACCGCTTCACACAAGCGGTAGTACCGCTTACGCGGTAGTACTGCCTTACCAGCGGTAGTACCGCTTAAGGCAGCAGCAAAACTTCATTTTGCACTTTCCAATACCTCGTGGGCTTTATCCCTTTGGCTCATATAAAGTGTTGCTGCACCCGAACACTTCGGTAAACATCCGGAACCCCTTCCGGTGAATTCCGGAACCCTTCCGGAGATCAAAACACTATTATCTCATATATCAATCTTTACCTCCGGACTATTCCGGAGATCCTCGTCATGTCCGGGATCTTATCCGGGATTCCGAACAACCTTCGGTCACCAACAAAATAACTCAACTATACTAATCGTCACCAAACGTTAAGTGTGTAGACCCTGCGGGTTCGAGAACTATGTAGACATGACCGAGACACCTCTACGATCAATAACCAATAGCGGGACCTGGATGCCCATATTGGCTCCTACATATTCTACGAAGATCTTTATCGGTCGAACCTCTATGTCAAGGATTCAGTTAATCCCGTATGATGTTCCCTTTGTTCTTCGGTATGTTACTTGCCCGAGATTCGATCGTCGGTATCTCTATACCTAGTTCAATCTCGTTACTGGCAAGTCTCTTTACTCGTTCCGTAATACAAGATCTCGTGGCTAACACTTTAGTCACATTGCTTGCAAGGCTCATTGTGATGTTGTATTACCGAGTGGGCCCTGAGATACCTCTCCGTCACACGGAGTAACAAATCCCAGTCTTGATCCATGCCAACCCAACAGACATCCTCGGAGATACCTGTAGAGCACCTTTATAGTCACCCAGTTACGTTGCGACGTTTGATACACACAAGGTACTCCTCCGATGTCAGGGAGTTGCATGATCTCATGGTCATAGGAACAGATACTTGACATGCAGAAAAACAATAGCAATAAACTGACACGATCACATGCTACGTTTATAGTTTGGGTCTTGTCCATCACATCATTCTCCTAATGATGTGATCCCGTTATCAAATGACATCTCATGTCCATGGCTAGGAAACCTTAACCATCTTTGATCAACGAGCTAGTTAACTAGAGGCTTACTAGGGACACAGTGTTGTCTATGTACCCACACATGTATTTGAGTTTCCAATCAATACAATTATAGCATGGATAATAAACGATTATCATGAACAAGGAAATATAATAATAACTAATTTATTATTGCCTCTAGGGCATATTTCCAACAGTCTCCCACTTGCACTAGAGTCAATAATCTAGTTCACATCACTATGTGATTTACATTGTAATGAATCGAACACCCATACAGTTCTGGTGTTGTTCATGTTTAGCCCTTGGAAGAGGTTTAGTCATCGGATCTGCAACATTCAGATCCGTGTGTACTTTGCAAATATTTATGTCGTCCTCCTTGATGTAATCGCGGATGGAATTGAAACATCGCTTTATGTGTCTGGTCCTCTTGTGAAATCTTGGTTCCTTGGCTAGAGCAATGGCACCAGTATTATCACAAAACAGAGTCATTGGGTTAAGCGCACTAGGCACTACTCCAAGATCTGTCATGAACTCCTTCATCCAGACACCTTCCTTCACCGCCTCCGAGGCAGCGATGTACTCCGCTTCGCATGTAGAATCAGCTACCACGCTTTGCTTGGAACTGCACCAGCTAACCGCACCCCCATTAAGAATAAACACGTATCCGGTTTGTGATTTAGAGTCATCCGGATCAGTGTCAAAGCTTGCATCGACGTAACCCTTTACGACGAGCTCTTGATCACCTCCATAAACGAGAAACATGTCCTTGGTCCTTTTCAGGTACTTCAGGATATTCTTGACCGCCGTCCAGTGTTCCATTCCTGGATCACTTTGAAACCTTCCGACCATACTTATGGCAAGGCTGACATCGGGTCTTGTGCACAGCATTGCATACATGATAGAGCCTATGGCTGAAGCATATGGGATGACACTCATCTTTTCTCTATCTTCTGCAGTCACTGGGCATTGAGTCTTACTCAACTTCACACCTTGCAAAACAGGCAAGAACCCCTTCTTGGACTGATCCATTTTGAACTTCTTCAAAACTTTGTCAAGGTATGTGCTTTGTGAAAGTCCTATTAAGCATCTCGATCTATCTCTATAGATCTTGATGCCTAATATGAAAGCAGCTTCTCCTAGGTCCTTCATTGAAAAACTCTTGTTCAAATATTCCTTCACGCCTTCCAACATTTCTATATTGTTTCCAATCAGCAATATGTCATCCACATATAATATTAGAAACGCTATAGAGCTTCCACTCACTTTCTTGTAAATACAAGCTTCTCCGTAAACTTGTATAAACTCGAACGCTTTGATCACCTCATCAAAGCGAAGATTCCAACTCCGAGATGCTTGCACCAGTCCATAAATGGATCGCTGGAGTTTGCAAACTTTGTCAGCATTCTCTGGATCGACAAAACCTTCTGGTTGCATCATATGCAACTCTTCCTTAAGGAAACCGTTAAGGAACGCTGTTTTGACATCCATCTGCCAAATTTCATAATCGAAAAAGGCAGCTATTGCTAACATGATTCTGACGGACTTAAGCATCACTACGGGTGAGAAGGTCTCATCGTAGTCAACTCCTTGAACTTGTGAAAAACCCTTTGCCACAAGTCGAGCTTTATAGACGGTGACATTACCGTCCGCGTCCGTCTTCCTCTTAAAGATCCATTTGTTCTGAATGGCCTTACGCCCTTCAGGTAATACTTCCAAAGTCCACACTTTGTTTTCATACATGGATCCCATCTCGGATTTCATGGCCTCTAACCACTTCTCGGAATCCGGCCCATCATCGCTTCTCCATAGCTCGTAGGTTCATCGTTGTCCAACAACATGACCTCTAAGACAGGGTTGCCGTACCACTCAGGAGCAGTACGCGTCCTTCTCGACCTACGAGGTTCGATAGTAACTTGATCCGAAGCTTCATGATCATCATCATTAACTTCCCCTTCAGCTGATGTAGGCTCTATAGAAACATCTTTCTGCGCTGCGCTATTTTCAGGTTGAAGTAAAGGTTCAACAACCTCATCAAGTTCTATCTTCCTCCCACTCAATTCTTTCGAGAGAAACTCTTTCTCAAGAAATGTTCCGTTTTTAGCGACAAACACTTTGCCTTCGGATCTGAGGTAGAAGGTATACCCAACTGTCTCTTTTGGGTATCCTATGAAGACGCATTTCTCCGCTTTGGGTTCCAGCTTTTCAGGCTGAAGCTTTTTGACATAAGCATCACATCCCCAAACTTTAAGAAACGACAGCTTTGGCTTCTTGCCAAACCAAAGTTCATAAGGCGTCGTCTCAACGGATTTCGATGGTGCCCTATTTAAAGTGAATGCAGCTGTCTCTAATGCATAACCCCAAAACGATAGTGGCAAATCGGCAAGAGACATCATAGATTGCACCATATCCAATAAGGTTCGATTACGACGTTCGGACACACCATTACGCTGTGGTGTTCCAGGCGGTGTCAGTTGTGAAACAATTCCACATTGTCTTAAGTGACTGCCAAACTCATAACTCAGATATTCTCCTCCTCGATCAGATCGTAGGAATTTAATCTTCTTGTTACGATGATTCTCAAGTTCACTCTGAAATTGTTTGAACTTTTCAAATGTTTCAGACTTGTGTTTCATTAAGTAAATATACCCATATCTACTTAAGTCATCAGTGAAGGTGAGAAAGTAACGATAACCACCGCGCGCCTCAATACTCATCGGACCGCACACATCAGTATGTATGATTTCCAACAAGTCACTTGCCCGTTCTATTGTTCCAGAGAACGGCGTTTTAGTCATCTTGCCCATGAGACATGGCTCACATGTGTCAAGTGATTCAAAATCAAGTGACTCCAAAAGCCCATCAACATGGAGCTTCCTCATGCGTTTTACGCCAATATGACCTAAACGGCAGTGCCACAAGAAAGTGGTACTATCATTATCAATTCTACATCTTTTGGCATCAATGTTATGAACATGTGTATCATTACTATCGAGATTCAATAAGAATAAACCCCTCACATCGGGTGCATGACCATAAAAGATATTACTCATATAAATAGAACAACCATTATTCTCTGATTTAAATGAGTAACCGTCTCGCAATAAACAAGATCCAGATATAATGTTCATGCTTAACGCAGGCACTAAATAACAATTATTCAGGTTCATCACTAATCCCGATGGTAATCGAAGAGCGAGCGTGCCGACGGCGATCACATCAACCTTGGAACCATTTCCCACGCGCATCGCCACTTCGTCCTTTGCCAGCCTCTGTCTATTCCGCAGTTCCTATTTTGAGTTGCAAATATGAGCAACCGCACCGGTATCAAATACCCAGGCACTACAACGAGAGTTGGTAAGGTACACATCAATAACATGTATATCATATATACCTTGTTTGTTGTTGGCCGCATTCTTGTCAGCCAAATACTTGGGGCAATTCCGCTTCCAGTGTCCAGTTCCCTTGCAATGAAAGCACACAGTTTCTGGTTTGGGTCCAGCCTTGTGTTTCTTCACGGGAGGAGCAACTGCTTTGCCACTCTTCTTGGAGTTACCCTTCTTACCCTTGCCATTTTTCTTGAAACTAGTGGTTTTATTGACCATCAACACTTGATGCTCCTTCTGAATTTCAGACTCAGCGGCTTTCAGCATCGCAAACAGCTCGGCGACTGACTTGTTCATCCCGTGCATGTTATAGTTCAACACGAAGCTCTTGTAGCTAGGTGGCAATGATTGAAGAACTCTGTCAGTGATAGCCTCTGGCGGAAGGGGCATCCCCAATTCAGCCAGACGGGTGGAGTACCCAGACATTCTGAGTACGTGATCACTGATAGACCCGTTCTCCTCCATCTTGCAAGCATAGAACTTATCGGAGATCTCATATCTCTCGATCCGGGCATTCTTCTGAAAGATAAACTTCAACTCCTGGAACATCTCATATGCTCCATGACGTTCAAAACGTCTTTGAAGTCCCGGTTCTAAGCCATACAATATTGCACATTAAACTATTGAGTAATCTTCAGAACGAGCCTTTTGTCAGGATAAGCCTGGGCGCCTGTCCCCTTTCAAAACAACTGTTGTGTGGCTACCCTTCCCGCCAACATTTTCGGGGGAAGAGGACTGAGGCGGCTATAAAAGGGGCAGCGTTGCCACCGTAGAGATGGATCCCTTCCTTCTTCCTCAATCTTGTACGCGAGAACTCTCTTGCCCACAATAATCCCAAACATAAGCAGGAGTAGGGTTTTACATCGCAAGGTGGCCTGAACCTGCACTACAAAAAAAAGACACATCCGTGACATTATGGCCCGAACGAAAACTTTTTCTGTCATGGTTGTGACACTTCTATGACAATAATTGTGACAAAAACACGTATCATCATAGATGTGGTGGGCTCCTACTTCTATGACAAAAAATTATGACAGAAAATGGGCTTTTCATCCTGGGTGGGCCGGAGACACACCCGCATGACATTCTTAGGGCCGTCCATGACGTAAAAAATTGTGGTAGAAGTGAGGGCGAGGAAATTTTTGGGGAGTTCCCGGTTACGGTGGGTGGTCGGGGCCGAGTGATGCAGTGTGGTTTGCGTGTTTCTCTCATACGCACGCGTGTGTGCGAGGCGTTCGCTAACTGAACCCGAGCGAGGCGTTCTCTTACTGAACCCGAGCGATCGCACTAGCTACGTACTGAAGCCGATCGATCCATTCGCTGCTAACTGAACCCGAGTGATTCCTTCGCTGCTAACTGAACCCGAGCGATTCCTTCGCTGCTAACTAAAGCTGGTTGAGCCCCCCGTACATGCGAGACGTAGCCAGTGTTGGGTTGCCTCTCGATGAACAGTGTCCGTTGCTGCCGCGCGCGCGATACGTAGCTAGAACGAGTCGAGACGCATCGATCGAGCCCCTTGCGTGAGACGTGGTGAGTTGACCTAGTCGGTTGGTTGGCTATGGATGAACAGTTCCCGTTGCGGCCGCCCGCTCGTACGCCCCACCCCAGCCGGTGGGTTGGCTATGGATGAACAGTACCCTGGCCATGTGAAGGTGGTTGGCGCTGGATGAACAGGACCCCGAGGAGGCCAGCTGGTTGGGGGTGGATGAACAGGACCCCGTGGAGGCTGGATGAACAGTAGCCAGTGGAGGCTGGAGGAAGTCGATGGTGGATGAACAGTAGCTGGTGGAGGCTGGAGGGAGGTCGACCGTGGATGAACAGTAGCCCGTGGAGTCCCGTTTTGCGGTACGCCACACCCCTCCCGATGAACAGGACCCCCGTTTCGACCGTAGGCAGTTGGGGAGAAGTCCGTTTCCTCTGTTTGGCGGTACGCCAGAGCCCTCTTGATCAACAGGACCCTGTTTCGACCGTAGGTGCTCGAACAGAAGTCCGTTTCCTCCGTTTTGCGGTACGCCAGACCCCTAGCCAATGAACAGGACCCCATTTCGACCGTAGGCGCTCGAACAGAAGGCCGTTTCCTCCGGTTTGCGGTACACCAGACCCCGAGTCAATGAACAGGACACCGTTATGGCTGTTCCATCCAAGCCGATTGACTCCCAATGAACAGGACGCGTTTCGACCCAGTCGCTTGGCTCCCAATGAACACGGCGCTGTTTCCTCCATTCTGACCCAGCCGGTTGGCTGCCGATGAACAGGAGGCCATTGCTGCCGTCTGTTTCCTCTCTCCATGTACACGAGCCCTGGTCGTACGCATGTGCGAGTACGCGTTCGAGACTCCGCCCGTATATGTACGTCCGTGGCCGTATTTTTTGCTGTGTAGCTGTATGTACGTGTACACGATTTAGACGGGGCTGCCTGAACTGCTACGTCGGGGGCTCTACTACAACACGTGCCGCTCCTTACACACCCACGGTTCATCATTGCAGAGAGACCGACCGACTAGTATGTATGTACATGTTCGCGATGAGACAGACAACGTTACGTACGCTTTGACCGGGTGGGTCCCAGCTGTCAGGGAGGATAAGGAGGCACTTCCTTGCATGCGAAGATATAGCTGCTGGGTCCCAGCAGTCAGGGGGAGCAATCATTTTTTTGCGCGTAATAAGGAGGCATTTCCTTGCGTGCGAAGATGTAGCTGGTGGGTGAGGGTGTCCTGGACTAAGGGGTCCTCGGGCTGCCGGCCTATCTCTCATGGGCCGGACTGATGGGCCGCTCTTAATTCATCGAAGGAAGGCTGGACTACAGATGACCCCGGGCTCCAGAAGGAAATCTCCGAAGACTTGGCGTATCCTCCAAGTCTGGTTTAACATGACCAGCATGTTTATCCCCTGGTGGCAACCGACCATATGTAACCCTAGGTACCCCTGGTGTCTATATAAACCAGAGGGTTTAGTCCGTAGAGGGGGGAACCATTATCGATATACCCACCTAGGGTTTAGCTCGTCTGATCTTGAGGTAGGTCAACTCTGTAATTGTCATATCAACACATCAATACAACCAAGCAGGACGTAGGGTTTTACCTCTTCGAGAGGGCCCAAACCTGGGTAAACACTGTATCTACGCTCCCTGTTACCCATTGACTCCAAGATCCACAGTTCGGGACCCCCTACCCGAGATCCACCGGTTTTAGTACCGACATTGGTGCTTTCATTGAGAGTTCCGCTGTAGGGTCATCAAGGATCAATGGCTCACTTAGTCATCAGCGACGGCATCCGCAGCGGGGACGTCTTCATTCCCGGACAGCTCTTCGCGTTTGGCAGCATCGTACTGCATGTCAACCCGACCGGTCACCTTAACCAGATCGACAGCTTCGTCCCTGAGCAGGAAATTAGGTTTGGTAACCTAGAGTACGTCGCCGACTCTTGGGGCGATCTAATCTTGACTGGGTTCTCAGCTTTACTTGAGGGGCCTAGTGATCCCGAGGCTTTAACCTCGGATCTTCTCCCCGACCCCATCTCCGGGCCGGCCTTTAGTTCAGATCTGACCTTGAGTTCGGATCTGATCTCAGCACCCAAGAACCAGGGGTCAGCCTTGGCCCAATGCGCCCCCGACGCAGGCACATCGAAGATTAACCCCAAAAGATGTCAGAGGACGGATCCGGCAGACCTCTCACTGTTAAGCGAGACGCTAGAGCGGATCCAGAGGATGAGTATCGCGGATGGCCCGTCCTCGGTCTATGATCAGATCGGACTTGAGGCCAACCACGGGGAATTTTACGTCCCACCCACCACCCACTTAGTAGCCACTGTCAAGGACTTAACCGACATGCCGGACTACGCCTTCGAGGAGGCTGACGACATGGACGAGGATATCGACGTCACGTCCAATACTGCTCCCTCCCTTGCCACTCCCAACACTGGAAAGTGGACCGCCACCTCCACCTACGACATTTATATGGTCGACACCCCTAGAACGGATGGCGATGGCCCCGTTGAGGAGCCGCCCAAGTGCCGACGCCAACGAAAGCGATCCAGAGGATGGGGAAAGGGTAGAGAAAGCAACACAGACACAAACGGCACCGGAAACAATGATACTCTGGATAACATGGAGGATCTCGGCGACAACACCACCCCCGAACAGCACGGCGATGCTTCTAAAGGGCACAAGGACCAGGGTAACCCCGAAGACCTCAATGATTCTGAGGACAGTAACTACCTCCCTCCTTCCGAAGAGGATGATAGCCTCGGACCCAAGAATTTCATCGTCCCCGAGGACCCCCTGGACCAAGAAAAGTTCAAGCGGCAACTCATAGCAACCGCCTGAAGCCTGAAGAAGAAGCAGCATCAGCTAAAAGCTAAACAGGATACCCTTAATGACAGGTGGACGTTGGTCTTAGCAGCCGAAGAGGACTTCGGCAATCAGCGCCGGGATCAAGACAAAAGTTACCCACGGCGGCGTTTGATTCTGTCATTTGACGACGAGGCCCTTGAGCCCATATCCCCCAGACGCACTTAGGCAAACCAGCCTGACCGCCCCTCTCGAGGACGGGATAGGACGACTGGAGAAGCCGAAAACCCACCTGTGCTCCCTCGCCGGGCGGGCAAGGAGCCAGTACAACCAGATGATCCAGATGATCTGCAGCACAACTTAAACGCCAGAGCGGCACAGACAAGATCCATTTATGGATCCAGAGGACACACGCCCGCTGGACGGGATGGATACCAAGCTTGGCGCGACAGGAATGATAGAGCCCGGGAGCAGCACCGTACTCGGATGATAACCAATCTCCGGCACGACGTGGACCGGGTCAAGGGCGCCGCACACCCAATGTGTTTCACAGATGAGGTGATGCAGCATCAGTTCCCCGAGGGGTTTAAACCCGTAAACATAGAACAGTATGATAGGACAACTGACCCAGCTGTGTGGATTGAAGATTTTCTTCTCCACATCCATATGGCCTGAGGAGATGACCTCCACGCCATTAAATATCTGCCGTTAAAACTTAAAGGACCGGCGAGGCACTGGTTGAACAGCCTACCTGAAAACTCCATTGGGAGCTGGGAAGAGCTCGAGGACGTATTCTGAGCCAACTTTCAAGGCACCTACGTTCGGCCGCCGGATGCCGACGACTTGAGCCACGTTGTTCAACAGCCCGGGGAGTCAGCTCGGCAATTCTGGAATTGGTTCTTGACTAAGAAGAACCAGATTGTCGATTGTCCGGATGATGAGGCAATCGCCGCATTCAAGCACAGTATTCGGGATGAATGGCTCGCCCACCAGCTCGGCCAAGCTAAGCCGAGAACAATGTCGGCCCTCACTTCCCTGATGACCTGCTTTTGCGCGGGTGAAGACAGTTGGCTAGCTCGTAGAAGCAACCACCCCGACGAGCCCGGCACCTCAGAGGTCCGGGACGGGAATGGGAAACCATGACGCAACAAGAACAACAAACGCTGGCAGACAAACAACGGCAGTGAAGCCGATGATGTGGCAGTAAACGCCGGGTTCAACAGCTTGAAATCAGGACTGCGGAAGAAGCCTTCTAAAGGGAACCGGGATGACCCGACCGCGCTGGACAAAATCCTGGATAGGCCCTGCCAGATCCACGGTACCTCGGACAAGCCCGCCAACCACACCAACTGTAACTATTGGGTAATCAAGCAGGCCGGCAAGCTTACAGCCGAGGAACTGAGCAAGGGTCCCCGAAGCGAGGACGACGATGAACCTCGCGGGCCGAACAATGGGGGCCAAAAGCAGTTCCCTCCCGAGGTAAAAACCGTGAACATGATCTATGTCATGCATATACCCAAGAAGGAGAGGAAACGTGCACTTCGGAACGTCTACGCCTTAGAGCCGGTGGCCCCGAAATATAACCCATGGTCGGCTTGCCCGATCACCTTCGACCGGCGAGACCATCCAACAAGTATCCGTCACGGAGGAATGGCGGCTCTGGTGCTCGACCCCATCGTGGATGGATACCACCTCACTAGAGTCCTTATGGACGGAGGCAGCAGCCTCAATCTGATTTACTCAGATACAGTGAGGAAGATGGGAATCGATCCGTCAAGGATCAAACCCAGTAACACCACCTTTAAAGGAGTAATCCCAGGCGTTGAGGCACACTGCTCGGGAACCGTGACCTTGGAAGTGGTCTTTGGCTAGCCCGAAAACTTCCGCAGTGAAGATTTAATCTTCGACATTGTTCCTTTCCGTAGCGGTTACCACGCACTCCTCGGCCGAACAGTGTTCGCTCGCTTTAATGCTGTCCCGCACTATGCATATCTGAAGCTTAAGATGCCAGGACCTCGGGGTGTCATTACCATTAGCGGTAACACCGAGCACTCGCTCCGAACTGAGGAACACACAGCAGCCTTGGCGGCCGAAGCCCAGGTCGCCGAAGAGGCGTCGAATGCCCAGTTTGCAATCAAGGCGCTGGACGCACGCAAATGTGCCCGAGCTACGGCCTCGGTCCCAGAGCATTCCCGTGCTTACCCTAAATAGGGATACGCGCCCCACAGCATGGCCTTCCCAGCCGCAAAATACGTGCCTCGGGTACATAATTTCGCGCTTAAAATTCCATGGGCAGTTGTGGGGGCAAAAGTTGCGAGGGGCGAGCGCTCGGTTCGACCGAGCCATGACCAAAGATGTTCTCAGATTAACATCAACAACAGACTTCTCAAAACCCTTTCTCAAAGGGCTCGTCCGCCAAACACTACCACTTCCGCCATGCATACAAGCGATGACTTCAATCGCACGTTACCTATGGAAGCTTCATAAAGAGCAAAGGCGCAGACGTGCGGCAGGGCGTAGTAGGGATGTCAAACCACTCATGGAGGCCCAGCGTAAACCTTTCCTCTAATGTGTTTATTTCTTAAAGTATCTTTAAAAGTTACTTCGGCAGTTCGGATTGTACGGTTGGACGTCACGAATTCAAAGGAAATAAAGACCAATTCTTCTCCGGTCATATTGCAGTCATTTGTGTTGCGTATTCCTTTCCGCTTTTAGGCCGAAGTAAACTATTATGATACGTTCCTTTTTTAGATGCGATCGGCTAATAGATCGGGGTTCGACCATAAATCTTGCCCCAAGCATCATTCCGGCACCAATTTCATTACATATGCTCGGTGTCATGGATATTGCATTATATGAATCAGTTTCGAATTATGTCTTTGGTCAATAGTTGGGTTGCCCGGCTCCTGTGTTTGCCCTCTTACATTCCGCATTGTTCGGCTAGGAGGGTAAAGGGAGAACCACTGCGATTGTACTTCTAGCTCATCTGGTCAAGTACCTCAGTGGAGAAAGCCGAAAACTGACTGTTATAATAAGCGAGAACTGGTCGGCGATCCGATGACAAGTGTTAAACTAAAAATTGATGGAGGTCATTCCGTGTCAAACGAAGGGTTCGCTGTCACAGGAACCAAGTGATAACGGCATCAACCTTGGTACGTCCGAACATCACAAATACTGGGGGCTAGTCACTAGCTCCCGCAGTCAAGCTCCTATGGCTAAGTGAAAGCACTAATGCCGCATAGTCTGATTGCCTCGTTTCCCTTACACACAACCGCCTCCGGGCACCGAGACGTCGGCTAAGGGTTAAGGTGTTAGGGCGAAACACCCCATGCAGTATCTGCAAGGGGTTGAAGCCGACGACTGGTAACTTTCAGTTTAAAACGGCCGCACAGGAGTCAAAATAAACACAGTTGCATTATAAAGCACAAAAGTTTCAACTTCTTTGATACAAGAAAATAAATTCATTCATAAATTACATCCTTCGAGCACTGGGTCTTGATTGCCCGAGCACCATCCATCACAACGGGAAAGTACTGCTCGGGGCGCCTGTGCTCCTTCCCAGGGGGCGGAGGTCCGATGGCCACCTCGGTTGGCTTGATCTTCGGCCAGTGCACCATGGTCTTGCCGAAGGCCATCCGAGATCCCTCAATACATACGGAGCGCTTCCAGACATCGATCCAGGGCATGGCGTCGCACAATTTCTGCACCAAGCCAAAGTAGCTACTTGGCAGCGGCTCTGACGGCCAAAACTTGATGCAGAGGTCCTTCATCGCCGGCTCCGCCATCCGATGTAACTCCATCAGCTGCTTTAGCTGGTTGTTGAGGAGGGGTGGGTGTTCGGGTGCTTGACACTGTGCCCAAAATAGCCTCTGCTCGACATGACCCTCCTGGGACACAAAGTACTTAGCCGCATCTGATGCACTCCTTGGGAGGTCCGCAAAAGCACCTGGGGAACGCCACACTCTCGTGAGCAAAGCGAACCTGTTACCACCAAAGACACTTTACAGTAAGTACGTCTTACCATCCGCAATAAGTTTGACTTGGCGGAGTTCCTCCTGGAAGCCCCGCGCCTCTGTCCGCGCTTCCTTAGCCGCCGACCTCAACGAGGTTAGCTCGGTGGCCTTATCCTTACTCTTTTGCTCAAGGACCTCACATTTTGTGATGGCGTCCTTGAGCTCTTAATGCACCTCAGACACCCTGGCCTCGTGCTTCTCGCTCACGACGTTCACCGCGGCCAGTTTGGTGGCTGCCTTTTCGGCCGTAGCCCTCTGCTCCGCAGCTTCCTGCCGAGCTTTCTTAAGCTCGGCCTTGAGGTTCTCGACCTCGGTGATGACAGCTGCAGCAATGTCAGTTGCATTCCATTTGGATTAACTTCCTACCTTTAATAAATAACTGCTGTATTAACCAGTTTAGCTTGGAATTACCTTGCGTCTCGTTGAAATGCCTCTTCATCAGATCGAGGTCATCCTCGGAGCTCTTGAGCTTCCGGTTCAGCTCGGCCAGCTCCTCTGCGTTGGCAGTTGCCGCCGAGGACGACGCCTGCAGATCAGACTTAGCAAATTAGATTCCCGAGTTATCGATTTTCGCTCCTCTGACCGGCTTTCTCAATCCGGCCAGAGTCTCGGGGGCTATGCCTCATTTTGCTATCGTCCACACCTCGAAAGTTATTCGACCCCCGCGTGAGTTTTTCAAACTCACACAGGGCTCGGGGGATACTGTGTATGAGGTTGCATGATCATATAAAAGAAATTTTCTAAGGAAAAGTCATTACATGGCCTACCTCGAAGCCAGTCAAAAGGCCGCTGAAGGCTTCCTTCAGTCCGTTGTCCACAGACCGAAGACTTTGCAAAACATGCCCATCAGGGCACGGTGCTCTTCGGCGACGGAGGAGATGGTTAAAGCTTCCTCCATCTCATCCGGCCACCCAGTCAAAACCCGCCTTGGAGCGGGCGGGGGTGGCGGGGGCATCTCGGCTCCTCCCTCTATGGAGACCGGAATGGTTGGCTCCTGATGCCTTAACTGCTCTGGAACCACCTTCGGGGAGAGCTCGGATTGTCCGGGCTCCCCCTCTTCGTTCACCAGAAGGGTTCTCCCCTCCTGGTCTTCGGCGGCCGAGGTATGCTCCTCGGCCGTAACGGCGTCGCCTCCTCCCCCTGTGTTCAGCGCTGGAGGGGTCCTTCTTGACAGCACCTCCTCGGTCTCCTCAATGACCGAGGGAGGCGAGGCACGCGATTTGGTCCCGCTCTCCGCTAGCGCGACCGGTGGAGAGTCCCCCTCCGAGACTCGATCGGTAGGGAGGACGCGCGGTGGGCTGCAATGTTAAAAGCAGGCGTGCGATCAATAGCAGACTTAGTTTGGCTAAAAACGCATAGGTGTATCTTAGGATATATACCTTTGGGCCCGCGGTTTGACCCTGGGGGTCCTCCGAGGAACCTCTTCGGAGGCCTCGGAGTGCTCGGCAGAAGTCGAGCTGTTATTGGATAGGGCCACCTTGGCCCTGCATGGTCTTTTGATGGCGGGAGGAAGCTGATCCTCCTCAGCATCTTCGGACGCAGCCCTCTTCCTTGTTCGGGAGGAATCGCTTTCCTCCCCATCCTCTTCCTGCTCCTTCTCCCCCTCAAGGGTAGAGGGGGCATGGGTGTCCCCGGATCTAGTGTCCGGAGGTCCACGAGAACGGAGGCCTTCTCTGGTCTCCTTCTTCTTCTCTTTCTTCTTCTCCTTTTTCTTCGGCGCCTCATACTACTCCTCGGCCAACATGGCCGTCAGCAGGGCTGTCCTGGGGCCCTCGGGCAGCGGAGCCGGGCTGTTGATTCGCTCGGCCTTCTTCAGCCAGCTCTATGGATGGAAGAAAAATAAATTTTAGTACTTTGTCAAAAGGGGGCATCCGAACATAAGAGTAAAACTTATCATACCTCCCGAGGGGGGTTTGCGGCGTCGAGGCCGATGTCTTCCTTCTCGGCGGGCCAGTCCTTCTGCGTCTTGAATAGCGCTTTCCACAGCTGGGCGTGGGAAGTGCGGTAGAAGCGGAGCACGGTGGCGGGGTCTTCGGGCTTATAGGCCCACATCAGGGAGGCCCGGTCTTGAAAGGGGAGGATGCGGCGGCTGAGCATGATCTGAACCACGTTGGGCAGTTCAACCTTCCGTTCGATCATCTTGGATATCTGGCTCTGTAGCAACGCCACCTCCTTGGCGGACCCCTAGTCAAGGCCCTTCTTGGTCCATGAGACCAGCCTCGTGGGGGGTCCGGATCTGAAAGCAGGGATCACAGCCCAGTCCTCGTTGCGAGGCTCTGTGATATAGAACCACTCTTTTTGCCAGATCTTGACAGTTTCAATGAAAGTTCCCTCTGGCCACTCAACCCGGGGGAGCTTGCTGACCATCGCCCCCTCCCCCCCCCCCCCCCCGCAGTCCACCTGCTAGCCGTCGACAATCTTCGGCTTGATTTTGAATACTTTCAACCACAAGCCAAAGTGTGGCTGGACCCAAAGGAAGGCCTCACAGATGATGATGAAGGCCAAGATGTGCAGAAAGGGTTCGGGTGAGATCGTGGAAATCTAACTCGTAGAAAAACATCAGGCCCCTGACGAAGGGGTGGAGGGGAAAGCCCAGCCCCCGGATGAAGTGGGGGAGGAACACCACCCTCTCAGCAGGTTTCGACGTGGGGATGACCTGGCCCTCCTCTGGAGCACGGTGAGCGACATCCGCGGGGAGGTAACCCGTGTCCTTCAGCTCCTGGATGGCGCTCTCGGTGACAATGGAGGCCTCCCACTTGCCCTTAGACCCAGAGCTGGCCATGGCCGAATTGAGGGGATGGCCGGAGAGGTTCTTGGGAGGAAGAACGGATCTGGGCGCTGGAGCTCCGGAGATTGGGAAAGCAGCGGCGCAGGAGGGAGCAAGAGTGTGCGAAGGAAATGGTGGCTGTTTCCCTTTTATGGGCTACCGTAAGACCAAGAGTCCTTCTGCTGCGCCGCGGACCTCGCCACTTCCTGATATAATCGTGCCGTTATGCGCGCAAGGGATAACACAAATCATTGATCATATCCCTTAAAAACAGGGCACGATCTCCATATTGATGGGATGCGCCAATGGAGGAACCGCCTCGAATCGCCAATCGAGTTTTCCTAACTGGCTCGTGGTCATGGCAGGTTGTGACCCTTCGGCAAAAGTTGTTAGATGGGATCACTGTTCACATTTGAACGACTGGCCTTCGAGGCTAAGTTACTCATACACTTCGGGAACAAAGGCATAACCCGGGAAACATACGGCCGGAAATAACCATGCAACCCTCGAGGACTTGATTCAGAGGGGCCGCGGGCTTGACGCAAATACCACAGAAGGGAAGGAACTGGTCCACAAAGCCGATACCGCTCGCACATATCTCGGCTTCGAAGACTAGTTCGGGGCTACTGAGGGTGTCCCGGTCTAAGGGGTCCGCGGGCTGCCGGCCTATCTCTCATGGGCCGGACTGATGGGACGCTCTTAATTCATCGAAGGAAGGCCGGACTACAGGCGACACCGGGCTCCAGAAGGAAACCTCCGAAGACTTGGCGTATCCTCCAAGTCTGGTTTAACGTGACCGACATGTTTATCCCTTGGTGGCAACCGACCATATGTAACCCTAGGTACCCCTGGTGTCTATATAAACCAGAGGGTTTAGTCCGTAGAGGGAGGAACCATTATCGATATACCCACCTAGGGTTTAGCTCGTCTGATCTCGAGGTAGGTCAACTCTGTAATTGTCATATCAACACATCAATACAACCAAGCAGGACGTAGGGTTTTACCTCTTCGAGAGGGCCCGAACCTGGGTAAACGCTGTCTCTACGCTCCCTGTTACCCATTGACTCCAAGATCCACAGTTCGGGACCCCCTACCCGAGATCCGCCGGTTTTAGTACCAACAGTGGGTCCAGCTGTCAGCCTCACCGCATACAATCCTCTTCCGATGGCTGTCGTTCATTGACCACATTGACCACGCCGTGCCGAGAGCACCAAGGCGGTGGACGATGGCGAGTCCTGGAAGGGAACTACGTGGATCCGGGGAAGACGCGGTAGTGGATGCCCACGCGGAGGGGAGTACGAGGGTTGACTGGTTCGGCTGTGGTGTGAGGCTGCCATCGCGGGAGAATAACAGGGGATGTGGGTGAGTAGAGGGAAGGCCTGGCCAGCGGTGGGAGTAGGGTGGGGCGGTGAGGCCTACGCGGCCGCACAGGCGGCCACGGGAGGCAGGAGCAGGCGGTCCCGCCAGAGTTGGTTTGGGCGGCTGGAAGAAGAAGATCAGAGATTGAAGAAGCAGCATGGCCGGTGGATTAACATCCAATGGTCGTTGCTGCTAGAATCGTTTGTTGACTAAGTTGACAAAGCCCTGCGTACGCGTCAACTTAGTAGGCCCACAAGTCAGCCTCCAAATATGGTGGGGCCCAGTTGTCATGGGTAGGAATCATTTTTTCGCGTAATAAGGAGGCACTTCCTTCCGTGCGAAGATATAGCTGGTGGGTCCCAGCTGTTAGGGGGAGGAATCATTTTTTCGCGTAATAAGGAGGCACTTGCTTGCGTGCGGCCATGGACCATGTGGGTCCCTACTATCAACCTCTCCACGTATATCCCTCTTCCGATGGCTGTCGTTTGTTGACAACGCTGACCACGCCGCGCCGAGAGCACCAACGCGGTGGACGACGGTGAGGCCCAGGAAGCGAACGACCTGGAGCCGGCGAAGCCACAACAGTGTCTGCCCACGATGAGGGGAGTACGAGGGTTGACTGGTTCGGCTGCTGTGTGAGGCCTGTGTCACCGGTGAATAACAGGAGGTGTGGGTGAGTAGAGGGATGGCCTGGCCAGCGGTGGTAGTAGGAGGAGGCGGTGAGGCCTGCGCGGCAGCCCAGCCGGCCACGGGAGGCGGGAGTAGGCGGTCCCGCCGGCGCTGGTTTGGGCGGCTAGAGCAAGAAGATCAGAGATTGAAGAAGCAGCACGGCCGTTGGATGTTATCCAACGGTCACTGCCGCTAGAATCGTTTGTTGACTAAGTTCACAAAGCCCTGCATACGCCTCAACATAGTAGGCCCACAAGTCAGCCTGCAAATCTGTGGCAAATAGCATACAACCCATTTGCCATTATTTTTAATAATTTATAGCCCATTTGCTAATTCTTACCTATTGTTTTGAAGCCCATATTCTTTTTGCTAGCATTACAGCCCATATTCTGGCCACGGTTAAAAAATTCAACGAAATTTTGCATATTTCGGTGGGGTCCGAACTGTTTTTAATTCCAAAATTTCGAGTCCGATTCAAACTAATTTGAAAAATAAATATATATTAATTTAAAATCGAACGGAATTTTCCCGCAAAAAAATCAATGAAATTTAAAATCAAGAAATCATAAAAAACGGTAATTTGAAACTAATTGCCGGTTTGCTGTATTGTTTATAAAATTTATAGCCCATTTTTGGGCAAGTCCCGAATACATCCCTCCTCGTCTTGAAAGATTTGCAGCCCAACAGGGATGGTTTAAGCAAGTAGGCCTCGGTTGGGTATTCTGCAAAAAAAGTAGAAGTGGGCTAGCCATTTTCAGAAAGAAAAAAAACAACTGGGCTGGTCATGTGGTAAACAGAAAATAAAAGCCTGGGCTAGACGGGGTACAGCCCCCGCACAGCCCAGTTGATGCCCTGCTCCGTCCATCTCAAAAACAGAAAACAACTAGGAGAGCTGCTGGGTCCCTGGTGTCTCCCGGTCGTTGTGCAATTCTCTCGTTTATTGTCTATACATTGACAATGGGGTGGGACCCAGATGTTATTAAACCATTAGGAGGAAGCATTTATTTTGGCTTGAAACAAGGAGGCACTTGCTTGCATACTGCCATGACCCTGGTGGGTCCGTACTGTCATTCTCTCCATGTACAATCATCTCCTGATTCCTCTCGGTTGTTGACCATGTTGACAACGCTAGAGGGCGGCACCGCGGCGAGCGAACCAAGGCGGAGAATGACGGTAAGGCCTCGGACGGGAACGAACAGGAGCCGAAGAAGATGCGGCAGTGTAGTCGCAGGCGGAGGGGAGTACGAGGGTTGACTGGTTCAAGTGCAGGGTGGGGCTGACTTCGCTGGAGAATAACAGGAGGTGTGTGGGGTAGATGGATGGCCTGGCCAGAGTTTTAGGTGCGATGGGGCGGTGATGCATGCACGGCAGCGCAGCCAGCTGTGGGAGGCAGGAGCAGGCGGTTCCACCGGCACTCGTTTGGTTTTGGCGGCTGGAGGAAGAAGAGACTGAAGAAACACGACAGACATTGGATGTCAATCCAACGGTCAACGTTGGCAGAATCGTTTGTTGACTAAGCCGACACCACGTTGCATACATTTTTCACAAGAAAAGAAAAACCGGGCTCGTTCGCCAGATAACATTCCCAAAACTGCCACCGTTTGATCTTGCATCGCAACTAAAACTGCCAGGAAAATGCGTTCGTTTTCCATCCTCCTCCTAGGGAACGTTCGCCAGATAACATTCTCGAAAATCAAAGACTTGAGAAGGCATACAGAACAAGCTAGTCTGGCAGTAAAGAGACGTTCCTGACTATTAGAAAAAAGAGAGACGTGCTGCTGTAATTGGTTCAAATCCAAACCTAGACTATATATAGTGTTATACTACTCTGCAAGTAATGAAACTGACATATCCAACGTTCGCTTCTCCTCTTCTCTAGTTACTCTGCCTAGCTTCAGAAGCTCCGGCCGCATCAACCATATCCGCTGGCTCGTCCATCCGCTCTTCAGCAGGGAATCGAGCCAACAACCAGATGTGCGCGATGTCGCCACCCGTACCACCGCCTGTGGGTCTCATCACACCCCCGCCGGCACACTCACCGCAGCCGGTTGCTCATCGCACCCCACTACTGTTGGTGTGGTGCCACTGCTGCAAATCACACAGAGTCATCCATCGCGTCTCAACTACAACCCTCAACCCTGGCCGAGTCTTCTACAAATGCCCAAATCATGGGGTAATATGGTCAAGTTGTTCGCCTGCTTTCAGTTGCTGAATTTTATTTTTTAAGAGTTTGGTTGATTCGTGCTGAAAAGGGAGGATTCTTGTGATTTGTAGTTCTGGGAAGCTGCAGATGTGGGGGAATGGAACTACGCGGATTATTTGTTTAGCCGACAAATCCCAATACCAGCAGGTTGGGGTGTTGGACAAGTAACTGAAGGAAAGACAGAAGAGGAAGATGCAGATCAGAAGGTTAATGACGATGCAGTTCATCAGATCATGGCTAAGCAAGAGCTGGTGAATAGCCTTGGCAGCAGTGAGGAGATGAAAGAGCTTGTGAAGATAATGGGCAAGATCGTTGTGCTCTGTAGGATGATTGTCTCTTTATTTGCGGTGTATGTAGCATTCGTGATGTATTCAGTGGCTCTGACATGAGCATTTTGCTGAAACTAGTAATGAATGAAACCTATTTAGCAGGCTGGGCGTCTAGTGTTGTGAACATCTAATGATTTATATATTAACGGGAATCGGGGGGCATCCCCTTTTGCTAATAAATAAATAGATAAGCAGAGGACCTGTCGGGTCAGCTATGTTCCCATTGCAAGACGTTCAACAAATTGCAGTCCAACAACAAACTGCCATCAACTATATTTGCGGTTGTACAATCATCAAATACAAGTTTCACAGCAAAATATGAGTACTACTAAACAACAATGTCATCATGTTTCAGTCATCATACAATCACCAAACACAAATCAACATACATAATAAGTGATGTTCTCACTGAACAACTACTTCATCAGGTTTCAGTTGTCATAGCAAACACAATTTAACATAGTAGATAATAACTTGTCTTCTCATAGGCAAATACGATAAAAGCAATCTAATCATCATCCGCAGCAGCAGCGTCAACATCTTCACCATGTGTGTCAGTCTGAATCGTAATTCCCCCAGTGTCATCTTCTTTTTCAGCATCAATGTCCTCGAACGTTGGCTTCTTATTGATCAACTCATCTACTTCCACAGCCTGACAGGCAATCTTTTCTCCAGCCTTATTGATGTGATGGTCTGCAAACATATCATAAACATCTATGGAATCCTCTACATCAGCAGCAGTGTAAGCATCATCTTGTTGTGCAACTTCATTAAACGAATTCCTCTGCTCAAACTTTTGCAGTATTCTCCAGTCTTGGCTACGTGCACATGTCTCTTCCAAGAAAAATATCTGTGTTGCTTGATTTGCCAAAATATAAGGCTCGTCGGTGCGGTACACCGCCTTGACATTGATGGATTTGAAATAATCATCAGCTTTGGGTTTTGAGGTCCTGGTAAACTGGTTATACCAACGACAGCAAAACAGAACCATGCACCGATGAACCTCGAAACTAGAGATATACTGCAACTGAACAATGTCTGTTATGTTAGCATACATTTTAGTTGTCACTTTCTTGTGCGTATCCGTGCTCATGACGACACTGTTTTGTGTCTTCCTGCCTTCGTCGCGTGCAAGGGTGTTGAAGCGCAGATCTCCAACAACGCAAGATGCATAATGTCTTACCCGAGTATCAGGACCCATTGCTAGTGCGTAAAGGGTATCACTAACTACCTGCCCTCCTCCCGCATCTCCTTAACCTATGGTTAGAAAATAGACAAGCTGATCATCTTATGTACTCTATATATTAAAAAAACTGACAGTGCAATTCAAAAGCTTACACGGCTCTTCAACCATTTCGCAAATCCTTCCCTAACCCGTTTGTCAATGTTTCTTGCATTTTGCGCCAGTAACTCCTCTTCGTACACGCTGCAGAACACAGTGATCGCGTCAAACATCTAAATATATAAGAATGTGCTACAAGTTTAGTAGATAACGATGTATAAGCTACAATACTTAGCACTTACTCGATATAATGTAGAGTCTCAGGACAGTTATTCAACACGTACCAAACCATTTTGTCCAAATCTTTAGGTCTGTCATCTTGTTGACTCTTCCCTGTTACTCAAATAGCAGGATCGAAAACATTGAGCTCAGGATTTTTTCGCCCACCTTTTTGCTAGGCTGATCAGCTGTTTCAATGTATCTTGAGCAGAATGTCAACGCTTCTGTAGCAATGTAGGCCTCTGCAATGGAACCCTCAGGTCTAGCTCTGTTCCTAACATAGCCCTTGAAAGTGCCTAGCCGCCTTTCAAAAGGGTACAT
The DNA here is from genome assembly GCA_039707655.1 of Elymus sibiricus. NCBI lineage: Eukaryota > Viridiplantae > Streptophyta > Magnoliopsida > Poales > Poaceae > Elymus > Elymus sibiricus. The sequence goes on from CM077668.1 coordinate 130,482,070, forward strand.
CCATCCATACTGTGCTGGACCTCTAAGTAGTGCCTCATCAGGTAGATGAACAGCTAAATGCACCATCACATCAAAGAAGGCTGAAGGATATATCTTCTCAAGGTCGCATAGGATAGTTGGTATCCTCTCTTTAAGATGCTTCACAGCATCTATCCTAATATTTCTACTGCAGAGTTCCCTGAAGAATTGTCCCAACTCTGCAACTGCTCTTTATAAGTTAGGGCGGTCCAATCCTCTAAGGAGAACAGGTAAAACCCTTTAAAGTAGGACATGGCAGTCATGAGTTTTCAACCCTTGTACCTTGGTTCCATCTGCATTGATTCTTCTTTCAGGGTTGGAAGCAAATCCATGTGGGAATCTCACACGTGACAAGATCTTGTAGAATTCTTTTCTCTTTTGCTTGTCCAAGACGTACACAGCTGGTGCCATATCCCGTGATTCACCAATGCTATCCACCTGCAAATCAGATCTGATATCCAGGTGTGTCAAATCAATCCTAGATTTTAAGGTATCTTTTGTCTTGCCTTCAATATTAAGAAGTGTGCCGATAATGTTGTCACATATATTTTTCTTGATGTGCATCACATCAAGATTATGCCCCAGATCCAAATCTTTCCAATACTCCAAGTCCCACAAAGTGGACCTACGGGTAAACTATAATCTCTCTTTTGCCTTGCCACGCTTCCTTTTCCTGCTACCATTATCGGGATGGTTTCCTAGTGTAATATGCCTAACCTTCTCTAATTCCTCCTGCAACTCATCGTTGGTGAGCCTCTCTAGCGCATCACGGTTTTCATGAATTGCATTAAACACATGTTTTTGGTATTTTCTAAGACGCAGCTTGTCCTTGTCAAGGAAACGGCGGTGTCCAATGTAACAGACCTTGCTAAGTATTGGGTATGACAGCGGATTCTTGTCACAACGAACACATGCATTGTAACCATGTGTCGTTCGCCCTGACATAGTGCCCAAAGCCGGATAATCATGGATGCACCAAATTATAACAGCATGCAGAATGAAATCAGCTAGTGGGCTGCTATATAGGTCTCGAGTGAGAACACCCCTCCATAGCTTTTGAAGTTCCTTCACAACAGGCTCCATGAATAAATCAAAATCCTTTCCAGGACATTTTGGACCTGGGATGAGCAAGGCCATGATGTAGTTTGATTCTTTGGTGCAGACATTTGGCGGCATGTTGTAAGGGATAACAAGCACTGGCCACATGTTGTATGTCGCGCTCTGGTGGCCAAATGGGTTGAATCCATCAGTAGCTAAGCCAAGTCTAATGTTTCTCGGCTCAGCAGCAAATTCTTTGTGTTTCAGATTGAAGTTTGTCTAGTCACTACCATGAGATGGATGGCTCATTACATTCAGATCTCTGTGCTCCTGGTTCCTAGAATACCACAGTACATCCTCTCTTGTTTGAGCATCATGAAAAAACCTCTGCAATCTTGGTATAATTGGAAAATGTCTCAGAACCTTATGAGGAATCCTCTTTATAGCATCACCATCTTTCCATCTTGATGATTTGCATTTTGGGCATTCACTTAAGTTGGCATAATCCTTCTAGAATAGAACACAATTATTCTCGCAAACATGGATCATATCATATCCAATTCCAACCGCACAGAGGAAATTCTTCATTTTACTGTTGGTGTGTGGCAGCTCCGACACAGCTGGGTAATAATCGCGGAAAGCAGCCATCATCGCATCGAATGATTTGTTGGTCATCCGCTGAGATGTCTTCACCTGAAGAAAGCTGACCATAGCTGAGAATACTGGCAGCTTACAACCTGCGGTTACTGCCACGTTGCATTGCTCCAACATGCGGGCCCACCGTTTTTCTTGTACATGTGTAAGTCCTCGAAATGCGCGAGCATTTCATAGCATTGTTTCAATCTTGGTCAAAATCACTGGCTCCGCCGCCACATCCTCCTCCTCCTCCTCTTCCACCTGAGCACCAGGCAGATCAAGATGGTGATCTGCCACTTCCACATAGTCAGTGACATTGACGTTCACAGCTTCACCATGATGAACCCACCAAGTATATGTGACTGTCTTCCCATACAAGTGTATATGATTTTGCACAGTTGACTGGGGTCTTGAAACTGAATTCATACAACTGCTACACGGGCAGCGCACATCTGCTTTCGGACCACCATACTCAGTTCTGATAAAGTTAATGAAGATTTGAACCCCTCGACATATGCAGGGGAGAATCGTCGAGCAGAAGTTATCCAAGTCATGTCCATCTGTCAGACATACAAATTAGTTCTTCTACTAGATATTACAGGAAAAACATATATGTTTCATTATAAAGTCCAGAAAAAATACCTAGGTCGACGTCTAAAGCTATGGCAAGATATTTGGACAAGCATATCTAAGTAACGAAATACATGTAAAGCTAATTCAGCAAATAGATTGACTGCTAAATTATGGCAGGCTATTTCAGTAATCAATGAGGCCGAGCACACAGCCATCAAAGGCCATCTCAGCAACAAAGATTGAGTGTAAAATGGTGTCGAGCTATTTCACCTAACAGATTGGCTACTAGACAATGGCAATCTACTTCACAATACATACATGGTCCTAAAATATGGCAGGATATTTTAGCAACTAATCAGGCATGGCATGCCATCTCAGCAAAGCAGATTGAGTGCATAACAGGGCAAGGTAGCTTTTTATAGAGCATATTGAGTGTAAACTATTTTGGCAAGTAGTGAGATTAACAGCGTCTATCAGCTAACATCTAGTGCTACTCCGACATGCACGGGGTCTCAGTCTAGAATGCGCATACCGTGGGAGAAGCTGACCACCGTGCGTCTCCAAAAGAACGTCGCCAGCGGTGGCGGCGCGGCTGGAGGACGGCAGTTTATGAGAGCGTACTATGGGATCGAGAGGATCGCCGTGCGTCCCCTCGAAGAACCGCGGCGCCGACGTATCGGCGCGGCGGGGAGGGCTAGTTTGGTGGAGCGAATGGAGTGGAGGAGGCGGGGGGAGGGTGAAAGCACATTTGCTCCCTTGGTGGTTTTGGTAATTCATAACAACATATATCTCATTGAACTAATGTCCATTCAAGATTAAGATTTCAGGATGTTCAATGATTGGCATGGCATGGACTAGAGACGTGGACCCCTCAAAATTCTAAGGACCAGGATTGGCAAAAGATCAAGACTCTACATTTTTGGTTTAGTGATCCAATATCACATTGAGTCCATAGGAAAGCCAATACTATTAAAAGGGGATGAGGTGTTGCTTAATGGTCTTTTTGCTCAAGTGCTTAGTGACAGTATTCCTAAACCCTCAACCACTCTCTCTACCCAAATATGTCCAACACCTACATTCCAACTCGGCCCCACCGAAATTCTCTATCCGGCCCCACCGAGTTCATCCTAGACTTAGCCACTGCCAAAACCCTAACAAATCGGATCCACCGAAATGGATCTCGGTCTCACCGAGATGGCCCTGCCAACTCTCTGTAATCATTTGCATTCACTTCGGTCTCACCGAGTTATGCAAATCGGTCTCACCGAGATGGCTTGCCAAGTCTCTGTTGCCTTATTGCTTCACTTCGGTCCTACCGAGTTGATGCAATCGGTGCCACCGAGATGAGGATTGCCCTAGCATTGCACTTCGGTCCATCCGAGTTGTTCGTATCGGTCCCACCGAGATTCCTAAAGTTCATATCTTTTACACAGTTCGGTGCTACCGAGATTATTGTTTCGATGCCACCGAGTTGGGTCAAAAGTGTGTAACGGTTGGATTTTGTGTGGAGGCTACATATACCCCTCCACCACCTCCTTCTCAGTAAGGAGAGCCATCAGAACGTGCCTACACTTCCACCATACATTTTCTGAGAGAGAACCAACTACTCATGTGTTGAGATCAAGATATTCCATTCCTACCATTTGAACCTTGATCTCTAGCCTTTCCCAAGTTGCTTTCAACTCAAATCCTTCTTCCACCATAGCCAAATCTGTGAGGAGTTGTTTGAGTGCTGGGAAGACTATCATTTGAAGCACAAGAGCAAGGAGTTCATCAACAACACGCCGTCTATTACCTTTTGGAGAGTGGTGTCTCCTAGATTGGTTAGGTGTCACTTGGGAGCCTCCAACCTGATGTGGAGTTGAACCAAGCAGTTTGTAAGGGCAAGGAGATCGCCTACTTCGTGAAGATCTACCCCGAGTGAGGCTAGTCCTTCGTGGACGTAAGCCATGGTGGAATAGACAAGGTTGCTTCTTCGTGGACCCTTCGTGGGTGGAGCCCTCCATGGACTCGCGCAGCCGTTACCCTTCGTGGGTTGAAGTCTCCATCAACGTGGACGTACGATAGCACCACCTACCGGAACCACGCCAAAAACCACCGTGTCTTCATTGCGTTTGAATTCTCCGATCCCCTCCTTTACTTACATATGCAATTATCTACTTTCTGCTGCTATACTCTTAGAATTGCATGTGTAGGGTGATGCTTGACATGTACTATTGCTAAAATCTGCCCACAATTAAAATCTGGGAAAAGTTTAGGTTTTATTTGGTCAAGTAGTCTAATCACCCCTCCTCTAGACATACTTTCGATCCTACAAGTGGTATCAGAGGTTTGGTCTCTGTAAGCCTTGATTTCCATTGCTTTGGTGATCATAGCCTTGGTTTCACAACCTAGGATAGTATGGCGTCTAGTGAGGGTAACTATCACCGTAGAGGTCCATATTTTGATGGTACAAACTTTGCTAGTTGGAAACATAAGATGAAAATGCATATTCTTGGTCATAACCCTGCCGTTTGGGCTGTTGTTCGTGTTGGCTTGCAAGGTGACTTCTTTGAGGATGACAAGGAACCAGATCGTGAAGCAACCCCAGAAGAATTGAAGATGTTGCAATACAATGCTCATGCTTGTGACATTCTATTCAACGGTTTATGTCCGGAAGAATTCAACAAAATCAGCCGCCTCGAGAATGCAAAGGAAATTTGGGATACTTTGGTTGATATGCATGAGGGTACCGAATCTGTCAAGGAATCTAAGTTGCATGTGCTTCAAAGTCAACTTGACAAGTTCAAGATGAAAGATGGTGAAGGAGTCGCTGAGATGTACTCTAGGCTTGCTCTCATCACAAATGAGATTGCCGGCTTGGGAAGTGAAGAGATGACCGACAAATTCATCATCAAGAAGATACTTAGAGCTTTGGATGGAAAATATGATACCGTCTGCACATTGATCCAAATGATGCCAAATTACAAAGATCTCAAGCCCACGGAAGTCATTGGAAGGATCGTTGCTCATGAGATGTCACTCAAGGACAAAGAGGAGCTGCACAACAAATCAAGTGGTGCTTACAAAGCCTCAACCGATGATCCAACAACTTCAAGTGACAAGCTAGTATCCAATAAAGAGATTAGCCTAATGGTGAAAAGGTTCAACAAGTTCTACAAGAACAAAGGGAAAGAAAGAAGCTCTAGCTCAAGACACTATGAGAGAAGATCATCAAGTCGTGACCGCAATTGCTACAATTGTGGGGAGCCCGGACACTACTCAAATGAGTGTACGACTCCCTACAAGAAAAGAGACGAATCACCAAGAGGAAGACATAGAAGAGATGAATCACCTCATAAGGAGAGAAGGAGTAGAGATGATCGTTATGAACGAAGACACTCTCGAAGAAGCAAGGATCCAGAGAGGAAGGACAGATCATCCAAGAGCTACACAAGAAGAAGACATCAAGCTCATGTTGGTGAATGGGTTTCCGGCTCCGACTCCGACAACCACTTCGAGAGAAGTTATCACTCCAACTCCGACTATAGTCAAGATGAAGGTGTTGCCGGACTTGCACTTGTGTCATCCAACTCCTATGATCTATTTGACTCACCAAATGAAAGAATTGGAAGATGCTTCATGGCAAAAGGCCCCAAGGTATCACACCCCGAGTATCTTGATTTCAATAGTGATGAAGATGATTTGCTTGGTGATGATGATTTACTTGTTGATAGGGCTAGTGATGTGAGTTATAATGAAAATGCTAGTAATCATGATAGTCAAGAGGAAACGAGTGACAATGCTATGAAGGAGATTGAGCGTCTAACTAAAGAACTAAATGCTCTTAAGTTAGCTCATGAAACAACTCAAGAGGATCATAGAGAACTTCTAAGAACTCATGAGAAACTACGCTTCGAGAAGCTAAATTTAGAGCAAGAGCATGAGTTTCTTAAAGCTATCAATGACGATCTTCGAAAGAAGAGTTCTTCATATCTTGCCAAACGTTTACTCTTGTCTACCTTTATGCCACAAGTTAAATCTAAGCAAACTAGCAACAAGGGTAAAAATGGTTCTACCTCTAGTAGTAACAATAACAATGCTAAATCCAATGTTGTTACTTCTAGTAGTTCTATTGATTCCACTAATGATTCTCTTTGCCAAGTTACACTTGAGCAAGAAAATATGCTATTGAAAGGAATTATAGAAAAAGGTGTCTACAAGAGTGTCGGCGTACGACACGTATGGGATCGTAAGGATCCCTTTTACGGTTCGGCAGGGAAAAGATTTGCACAAAGAGCGGAACCAACGATCAACGCGAGGATCTTTACCCAGGTTCGGGCCGCTAAGAAGCATAAACCCCTACTCCTGCTGTTGTTTATTGTGGATGTTCTTGGCTCAAGTACACGGAGCGCTTGTGGTGGGAAAGCAGCTACGCATGCAGAATGGGCCGGAAGGTCCTCTTCCCCCTGTAGCTCCGCCTTGGGCCTCCTTTTATACGTTCAAGGGGTCACCAACAGTGGCAGACAGCAGTACAAGAGGTGTAAAGTTACTACAGTGTTTCATGATTATCACCGACGTCTTAGGATAAACGTCTTAGGACAAACGCATTTAATGCCCTACTTAGCTGTCCCTTACTTTCTTGGGGACGGAAAAAGGGGTTGTCCCATCAGCACCGCTTAACCCCATTTGCGGTCGACGCCGTGACACGCAACCAGGAGGACAAGCCCTAAACGACGGGCTAGTCGCTGCGCTGGAGCGGCGGCACTGTGCTGAAGCGATGGTATCTTGCCGGGTGCGAGGCCTTGCCGGGCGCGAGGCCTTGCCGGGCCTTCGCGAGCCTTCCCGGCAAGGATCTTGCCGGGAACCCAGCCTTCGGTCTTCTGTCTTCTGATCATTGGCTTGAACGCCTTCTTGATATCCTGTATTTGTTTCCAGCTGTCCTCCGGCAGGCCTTGCCACTGGTATGGCTACAACCGTCCGTGCACAAGTATGGGGGTACTAAAATGACCCGAACTTTAGTACACCGACAGGAGACCCCGGGCCTAGGCCATACACGGGTGCAAGGCGTTGTTGGGTTGGGGCAAACAGTGCACGGGCACGCGTGGAAGGAGTTAACTGTCATAACCTTCTTATTTACCGCACCCTCCCATGATGCGCATTAAATGCGGGACGTGGGAGACGTCCGCGGAACGGCCGCAGTAGTGCGCTTGTAAAAATGTTTTCACAGCGGTCAGTAAAGAGCCAGCCCCGCGCCTTCCCCATAAAAAGGAATCCGCAGAGGCGCTGCTCATTTACCCCTCATCTTTTCCAATCTGGAAACCGCCATTGCCTTCTTCCTCGAGCTCGGAACAGGGCCTATCCCATTCATCCGCCACCCCCACACCCTCATCAGTCTCGGCCTCCGCTTCCACAGTCGCCATGCCGCCCAAAGCAGGCAAGGGCAAAGCGGCGAAAGCCGTCGACTCGGACGCAGAGGCGGACAAGGCCGATTTGGTGGAGATGCGGAAGAAACACGTCGTCTTCGCCCCAACACTCGACATGCACACCCTGATTGAGCGGTACCTGTGTATGTGGGGGAAGAAAACGAAGGCTCATCCTGCAACTCGCGTACTCCCAGCTTCCGCCGAGGGCGGCCCAGATAAATTCGCTTTCTTCGCCGCTTACTTTTACTGCGGGCTCTGCCCTCCATTTTCTGATTTATTCATCGATTTCATGTACACATACGGCTTCCGTCTCTTGGATTTCACGCCGAATGTCGTAACATGCATGTCTGTCTTTGCTCATCTCTGTGAAAATTTCGCCGGAGTAGCTCCCAGCACAACCCTCTTTCGCCATTACTTCGTTCCTCGTATCCAAGCGGGAGACGCCCTTTCCGGTTCTATCACCTGGATTCCAAGGGCATGGAATAAGGAGATATATCCAGACGGTCTCTACCGTGAGAAGTGGGACGAATGGCGGTCTGAGTGGTGCTGGGTTAGGGAGAAAGATCCACAGCCATTTTGTTCGCTCCGGCAGACGAAGGTGGTTCGCGGCAAGGACTGGAGCGGCCTCGATCCTCAGGATGAGAAGCTCACAATCGCAATTACCAGGATCCACCGTCTCAAGGTTGTCGGGCTCACAATAGAAATGGTTGGCGCCGATTTTCTTCGTCGCCTCATCGCCCCTCTACATAACAAAGGGAGACCAGCTTGGGACTTCAAGAATGCGGCAGAAATCATGAGGCTGCGTCCTGGTCTGAACAATAATTTGACAGTCTTCCAGCACACAGCCCTCTGCCACAAGCTATTCAGGCTTGACAGGAAATACAAGTTGTCGGCTGGCGTAATTCCCTTGTGCAACAACTCTGCGCTGAGCCCAATCATCGCCATGATGCCGGTGTTTAACGCCCACGGTCTTGACAGAACTTGGGTCGAGCCGCCTAAAGAACGTGTGCAGGAATTCTTCGAAAATTTATCGGAGAGAGCCGTCCGGGAAGAGTCAGTCCTCATCCGCCCCACCACTGATGAAGAAGTGGCGTACATCGCCAGCAGGGCGGAAGAAGCGAACCTAGCTGCGGAGGCCGGCAACTTCGGCTTCGCGGAAGAGGAAGCCAGTGAAGAAGGAATGATGTCGGAGGAGATCCTTGCCGAGCAAGGCGAAGCTGCCGGGGAACAGAGTGGCAAGATTGCCGGGGGTTCTGCTGTCGAAGACACTGCCGAGGAGCAGCTGCACGAGGAGCCCCCAGTTCTGGAGAAGAAGAAACGTGTTCTTCGGAAGGCCGTCTCCGGCGTCCCAGCACATCAGCCTCCCTCAAGAGATGAGCTTCCCGGCAAGGAGGCGGCCGGCAAGGCTGCGCGGCGGCAAGAGGCCCAACAGCCACCCGTGCGACGTACGACACGCTCGACCGCAGCAACAACTGGTGCGGCGGGAGCATCCCATACAACGGCGCCAGCGGCTGGAGCAGCAGGATCACATCAACCTACTGCTTCTGCCGCAGCCAAGCGTCCCAGGACCCCTTCTCCACCTCCTTGCCCGGACACCGAAGCGGAGATCGACTTCGACATCTCCTCTTTTAGTCCAGATAGAGAAGAGTAAGGGCCCTCGCCGTACCCTCCAACTTTTGAATTCTTGGTTCTGCTTAATTCATTTGTTTTGCTTTGGCCTGTTCCCGCAGAGATACGGAAACCTTGGCGCAAAGGATGGCGAAGAGGGCGAAGACTTCCACGGGCGACGAGCCTTCGGCGAGCACTATTGGTGCGCCAGAGACTATTGTTATCAGCCCGGAGCCGAGCCCTCAACGCAGTCTCCAACCCAGCCCCCAGCGTGAGTCCATTACTCATTTTCCGCTGGCGAGCGTTGGGGAGATCGTCTTCGCTATTGACATTACCGGGCGTGCAGGAGAAGAACGGCAACAAGGAGAGCCATTGGACGCCGTCCCCGACGCGCCGCCTCCGTCAACCACGCCGCCCAGAGATGAACCTTCGGCGAGGGATTCCACTGGCGAGCCTATCCGTATTGAAGAGTAGCTGGCAAGCACAGGTGCTGGCAATCCTACATCGGCAACCAATGTTGCTGGTAAAGGAGAAGCCACCCCTCAACAGCTCGACATAGGTAAACCATTGCCGTGGTGTACTTGTCATTCTTTCTCCGTTTTTGTCTTCTTGAACTTCAACCTCAGTCTCATCTTGTTTCCCTTCTTGGTTTTTCAGATTTCTCCTTGGCAGAACAAATGGATGTCGATACCGTCATTGAAGAGACCGCTAGGGATGCTGCCGTCGAGGCCGATAGGGTCGCAGCTGACGAGGCCGCCAAGGCCGCATAGGAAGAAACCGCCAAGAGCTCTGCTGAGGGGGCCGGCAATGAGACCGGCAACCACACTGACGGCATTCCTGCCGCAGGAGCGCCTGGCGCTACACCGGTCACGGAGCCCCCAGCTGCCGGGGAGGCGGTCGTCGACGATCAACCATCAACATCCGACGTTCCCCCGTCGAGCAGTTACCTTAAGGTTGGCGACAACCTGTTCGTCAGCATACCAGGGACGGCGAGCACTGGGGTGCCCGAAAGGAGAAGTTGGACTCCAGGGCGGCAGTTGTTGAAGCAGTGGAGGCAGATTTCCAGAAGCGCGTCGGGGAGACGCAAGTCTGGTTCGCCGAGGCTTTCCAAGAGTTGACGGCTGGTCAGGAGCAGCTGAATCAGAGCTGGAACGAGCTCCTCATGAAGCAGTCCGATGTCGAGAAGGCACAGGAGGAGGCTGCACAGCAGGCCGCTGCAGAGGAAGCTTGCTTGACGGAACGCCGCGTCGGGCTTGATCCTCATGAAGAAGACCTTGCCGCTTGCGAGGAAGCGCTTGCCGCCAAGCTTCGCAGCAAGGACGAGGAGATCGAGAAGCTTGTCACGCGGCGAACAGAGGAGCTGGAGCAGAGGCACAAGGAATCACTTGAAGCTCTGGTCGTAGATCACGCCGGCAAGCTAAAGGAAGCCATCGATGCCGCCGAAGCTGCAGAGGTCGCCAAGAGCGAGCTGGGCGATAAGGTAAAGAGGCTGGAAGCGGATCTTGAGGGCCACGGCAAGGAGATCTCAACGCTCAAAGCCGACAGAGATAAGACTCTCTTTAGCTTGGCGGAGATGCAAGCCGCCATGTCTGAGAAGATCAAAGAGCTCTCTTCAGCCAATGAATCCATTGCCGATTTGACATTGAAGCTGACAACGCTGGAGGAGTCCCTTGAGAGCAGTAAGGCTCGTGAGAGGGCTCTGACCAAGGATCTTCAGGCTGAGAAGAGCCTACTCAACAGCGCCGCCGCTACCTATAATGACTTCGAGAAAGGTATGACGATCTGGACTGAGCGCCTCGTCGACGTTGCGGAAAGGCTTGCCGCAGAACTGTCCACCATGGGCTTGGACAACTTCAGGTACTCTTCTGACGAGAGGGTGTCTTCAAGCGCCAAGCTGACCATGTTCTTCGAGGGCGTTGTTGATGCTCTCAAGCTGCTCCAGTCCAACCGAGCAACCCATCTGGCCAAAGAATCCCGCAAACTCTGTCGGGCCGTCCTCCAAAAGGTGCTCTACAAAGTGGTGCACAAGAACCCTGGCATCAACCTCACCAACGTCCTCGCTAGCTTGCCGAAGGATGCAAATCTCAAGGCACTCGAGGAGCTTGTCGCGCCCATCGTTGACAGAGTGAGCCACGTCAAGCGGATCGAAGGCCAGTGCAGAGACTAGCCGCTTCGCTTCATTTTGTCGCCACCATTCCATGCCAAAGACAGTTTTATCTTAAGTTAGAATTGCGGCGACTATCAATGTAATATAACTAGCTATGTTTTGGATGAATGTATGCTATTTCCCTCGTCTGATTTCTTTCTGTATGGTTTTTGCCCTATGCTTATTGGGATCTTGCTGGTGCGCGCGCCCTTGCCGCGAGCGCTTTGAGGAACGGTCCTTAGCAGCCTGCTGGGGGTGTCGCTACCGACAAGATACCTTGACGCTTTCGGTGCAGCCACTTAAGTTGTTGAGCGAACTCGAAACAAAGTAAGGGCGCAACCAATCACGACAAGGTTCCTTCGCGTGCAAGTTTTCCATACAAAGGCCAAAATTGTTCAAGGAAAATAACTCTACAACAAAAATCTGCTTAAAGAGCTTTGCAACTTAGCTTTTCGTTGCTGTACTCCTTATTGCAAAATGTCAACTTGAACGTCGCCTGTCGGTGTCCATACCATCATTCCCCCCCTGGCAAATTTGCACGCGAGGAACCCTTCTGTCCTTTGAGAAAAAGAAAGAAGAGAAAATAGAGATATGGAACCTTGGCGGTTCATTAGTGCTTACCGGAAGCAAGTGTAATACAATATCTCAGACAAACATGCATATAGAAAAGACATGAAAATCGACAAGAATTGTAAAACGCTTAAGTTAATTCAACTGTGCACAGGGTCTATGCCTGGCTTTGTACAAAGGATCACATGCCTTGCCGGCAAAACTTGTACAAAAGGTGGTTGCCGGGAGACCCGGCAACCGCGCCTTATGGGTAGAACTTACGAAGGTGTTTGATATTCCAGGAGTTGCTCACTGGAACGCCACTTTCGGTCTCCAGGCGGACTGCGCCTGGCCTGGTGACTCGTACTACCCGATAAGGGCCTTCCCACTTCGGCGTCAACTTGTTGGAATTCTTGGCCGACTGAACGCGCCGAAGAACAAGGTCGCCTTCCTCAAGGCTTCGGGCATGAACTCTGCGGCTATGATAGCGGCGCAAAGCTTGCTGGTAGCGTGCAGCTTGCACAGCAGCCCGAAGACGATCTTCCTCAAGGAGCATGGCGTCATCTTGGCACAACTGCTCTTGCTCGAGCCAATCATAAGCGAGCACTCGAGGTGACCCGTATATGAGTTCCGTGGGGAGAACTGCTTCTGCCCCGTAGACCAGGGAGAAGGGTGTCTGGCCAGTGGCTCGATTTGGTGTCGTTCTGATTGACCAAAGAACCGCCGGCAGCTCATCAATCCAGCGTCTTCCGCACTTGTGCAGCTTGTCGAAAGTTCTTGTTCTGAGACCTCGCAGCACTTCAGCATTTGCCCTCTCCGCTTGGCCGTTGCTTCTCGGGTGAGCAACAGAGGCAAAACAGATTTTGCCGCCAAGGTCTTGGACGTACTACATGAAGGTGCGGCTCATGAACTGCGTGCCATTGTCGGTGATGATCCTGTTCGGCACACCAAAATGGCACACTATTCCCTTGAAGAACTTGACGGCTGACTATGCTGTCACCTTTCTCACTGCTTCCACTTCCGGCCACTTCGTGAACTTGTCGATAGCAACGTACAAGTACTCGAAGCCCCCGGTAGCACGGGGAAAGGGGCCCAATATGTAGAGCCCCCAGATCGAAAATGGCCAGGAAAGAGGGATTGTCTGAAGAGCTTGAGCTGGTTGATGCAATTGCTTTGAATGGAACTGGCACGCTTCACACTTGGTTACTAGTGCAGTTGCATCCTGGAGAGCAGTGGGCCAGAAGAAACCCTGCCGGAATGCCTTGCCGGCAAGAGCTCTCGAGCCTATGTGGGTGCCACATATGCCTCCATGTATCTCTGCTAACAGCTCCAGTCCATCCTCCCGAGGAATGCACTTCAATTTCACACCGTTCGGTCTCTTTCTGTATAGGACGTTGTCCATGAACTGGTACATACTAGACTGACGGGCTACTTTCTCCGCTTCTATCTGTTCTTCGGGGAGTTCTCCTGTTTGAAGGAATTGGACGACGTGATGTGCCCATGTCGGAGCCTGTGGCTCGACAACGAGGACTAAAGGCATATCTTCGGCTGCGGGAGCGCTTGCTTCTGCGGCAAGAACTTGAGGTTCCACGTGAAACTGCTGCTCACTGGCAACCATGTCTTTCCCGGCAACTTCCTTGCCGGCGGCTTTTGGAAGTTCCACCGGAAAGTACTTGCCGGTACTTAACTTCCTTCTTTTGTCTTGCCTCGTCGATGGTGTTACGGATGGCTGAGTTAAGCGGAGCACAAAAGTTCCTGGTTCCACAGGTAACTTGAGGGCAGCACGCTTTGATAGGTCGTCGGCAATGTTGTTCTCCGCACGAGGAACATGCTCTGTTTGCAAACCGTCAAAACGCTCCTCCAACTTTCTCACTTCATCTACATATGCTTCCATCAACGGGCTCTGATAGTCTTTGTTAACTTGCCTGACGACAAGCTGTGAGTCACCTCTGACGATGAGCTTCTTAATTCCAAGGTCTGCCGTGATCCTGAGACCGGCAAGCAGTCCTTCATATTCTGCAGTGTTGTTTGTTGATCTCTCCCGGGGAAAGTGCATCTGAATCACATACTTGAGGTGCTCTCCGGTGGGTGCGACAAGAAGCACGCCAGCACCGGCGCCTTGCAGCAAAAAAGCCCCATCAAAGTACATAATCCATTCTCGATCTGTTTCCTTGCCGGGGATAGTTGTCTCTTGAACTTCTTCGTCTGGCGTCGGTGTCCATTCTGCAATGAATTCTGCCAAGGCTCTGCTCTGAATAGTTGAAGTGCTTTCAAATTTGAGACCAAAACTTGACAGTTCCAACGCCCACTCCACTATTCTGCCGGTCGCATCTGGATTTCGTAAAATCCGTTGCAACGGGAAGCGAGTGACGACGGTGATTTCATGTGCCTGGAAATAGTGGCGCAGCTTCCTCGAGGCCATAAGGAGGCCGAAGAGCAGCTTCTGCACGCCAGAATATCTTGACCTGGCCCCCTGCAACAGGGAGCTGACAAAATAGACTGGGCGCTGCACCATCTTCTTCTTCTGCACTGCTTCATTTGACTGCGCGGATCCTGTCTTGTCGGCACCAGACTCTGCCGGGGATGATCCCAGCTTGTCGCTTGACGGGCTTGCCGCTGCCGCTGCTTCTTCGTCTACTTCTCTCTACGCCACTAACGCAGCACTAACCACTTGATTCGTTGCCGCCAGATATAGCAGCAACGGCTCTTGTGTCCTAGGCGCGACCAGTGTCGGCGGAGAGGAGAGGTACCTCTTCAAGCCCTGCAGCGCTGCCTCCGCTTCCGGAGTCCATTTCATCGGTCCTGCCTTTTTCAAGATTTTGAAAAAGGGCAGGGTGCACTCAGCGGATTTGGAGATGAACGTGCTCAGAGCAGCAATGCAGCCGGCAAGTTGACGCACATCTTTGACACGTCTTGGCGCTTCAATCTGCTCAATTGCCTTGATCTTGTCGGGATTGGCTTCGATTCCACGTTGAGACACAAAGAACCCGAGAAGTTTGCCGAATGGAACGCCAAACACACACTTCTCAGGATTGAGCTTCAGATTGATCCTACGCAGATTTGCAAATGTCTCTTCTAAATCTTGTATGAGTGTTGCCTTGTCCTTGGTTTTGACCACTATGTCATCCATATAAGCTTCCATATTTCTATGTAGCTGGGGCTCAAAACCAACCTGGACCGCTCTTGCAAATGTTGAACCAGCACTTTTCAACCCGCAAGGCATGCGTATGAAGCAATACGTGCCACATGGGGCGATAAATGCGGTTTTCTCTTCGTCTTCCTTTGCCATGAAAACCTGGTGGTAGCCTGAATATGCGTCAAGAAATGACAGCAAATCGCAGCCAGCAGTGGAGTCCACAATCTGGTCGATGCGCGGCAAGGGAAAAGGATCTTTTGGACAGGCTTTATTGATATCTGTATAGTCGATACATAGCCTCCATTTTCCATTCGCCTTGCGCACTACAACTGGATTGGCCAACCATGTTGGATGGAGGACTCCTCTAACTAGACCTGCCGCTTCCAGCTTCCTGATTTCCTCGGCGATAAATTCTTGCCGCTCCAAAGCTTGCTTCCTGACTTTCTGCTTGACGGGTCGCGCGTGAGGACAGATAGCAAGGTGGTGCTCGATTACCTCCCTGGGAACACCGGGGATATCAGATGGTTGCCATGCAAACACATCGACATTCGCCCGCAGGAAGGCAATGAGCGCGCTTTCCTATTTGTCATCGAGGGTGGAACTTATGGTGAAAGTTCCTCCCGTACCATCCTCCTTGGCGGGCACCTTCTTAGTTTTTGGAGGAGCTGCCTTAGATTTCTTGCTCTTGCCGGTGGAGCTCTCTGGCACATCCTCAACGGGAGCGCAGCACTCCAAGGAGGTGCGCTTGCCGAAGTGTGTGTTAGAGGTCTTGCCGGTCTTCTTCTTCCCCCCGGGAGCTTCAGCGACAGGAGCAAGTGCCTTGGAGGCAGGTGCTGCAACTACCTCCTGGTAGAGTTGGTCGGTGCAGATAAGCGCATCCTTCTTGTCGGAGTTGATAGTGATGACACTCATCGGCCAGGGCATCTTTAGTGTATTATAGGCGTAGTGTGATGCCGCCATGAACTTGGCCAACGCTGGGCCACCAAGAATCCCATTATATGGCAATGGAATCTTGGCGACGTCGAAGATGATCTTCTCCGTTCTGTAGTTCAGCTTGCTACCAAACGTCACTGGCAGGGTGATCTTGCCCTTCGGCTGGCTCCTTCCTGGATTGATCCCTTGGAACGTGCCTGTTTCCTCGAGATCTTCATCAGGAATTTGCAATCTTTTGATCACATCAGGCGAGATCAAGTTCAAACCGGCCCCACCGTCAACTAACATTTTTTTCACCTTGAGGTTGCAGATCGTTGGTGAAACCAACAATGGCAAACACCTGACCGCGGTTGTGCGATCAGGGTGATCCTCGGCGTTAAAAATGATAGGCGTGTGGGACCACTTCAGTGGTTTCCGGGCATCGACCGAGGGTTCTGCCGCATTGATCTCGCGCACCCACTGTTTGAGTCGGCGGTGAGAGGAATGCAACGAGGCACCTCCGTCAACGCACATGGCTTCTGTAGCTTTCTGGAACTCGTGCTCGCTGGATTCGTCGCCCTCTTCATCATCATCATCACCCCCTTGTTCCTTGTCGCAGCCTCGAGCGGGTCTCTCCTTTTGTTGCTTGGCCTTACCGTGGCGACCTCATCGACCACCGCGTTTCTTGCCGGACCCCCCAGCGCCATCCTGGGCCTTCTCCTTGTCTCGCCTTTCATACTCGGCTTTCTGCTTCTCGACAAGCTCCTCAACTTGCCGGCAGTTTTGGAGATCGTGGCCCTTGGTGCGGTGGATCTTGCAGTACTGCTTGGCGGAGCCCTCCGGCTTGTCGGCAGCCGCCAAGGCCTGACACGCGGCACACCCAGCAACCTCCTTGCCGGGGGCATCAGTCTTGACCTTCTTGGCGGTGCCGGTGTTGCCGGATCCTTCGACGGCAAGCACGGCCTTGCCCTTGCGCTTCCTGTTCCTCCGTCGGCCTTTCTTCGCCGAGGTGGCGGCGTCTTCGCTTTCAGAATCGACTCCTGCACCAGCGTCTTCGCCGGGGAGTCTCCTTCCCTCTTCGGCCCGAGCACATCTGTCAGCCAGAGCGTAGAGCTCGGCGACATCCCTGACCTTTTTCATCGCCAGCTCTTCCCGCATCTTGCGGTTGCGCACATTCTGGTGAAAGGCGCTGATAACAGCGGCAGGATGAACGTCTGGGATGTTGTGCTGTATACGGCTGAATCTTTGTATGTACTTGCGCAAGGTTTCGCCATCTTTTTGGGGGATGAGATGTAAATCACTTTCCTGGCCAGGAGCCTGGTGGCCTCCAGTAAAGGCGCCAATGAACTCATGACAGAAATCTGCCCAGGAGGAAATGGAGTTCTTCGGCAGATGCATCAACCACGACCTGACGTTGGGCTTAAGCACCAACGGGAAGTAGTTGGCGAGTATCTTGTCGTCTCGAGCCTTGGCAGCCTGCACCGCAATGGTGTAGATGCTCAGGAACTCTGACGGGTGAGTCTTGCCGTCGTATTTCTGCGGCACCTCCGGCTTGAAAGATCGGGAATTGGGCCACTGGACTCGCCACAGCTCCCGAGTAAACGCTGGACAGCCCACCTCGTAAGGAAGGCTACCAGGATACCCTGGCGCAGGCTCGTCGATAGTAGTTCGAGCGTCTTCCTTGTGCCGTTCCCGAAGAACTAGACGTTGGTCGCGGCGAACCCGCGGATCAGACGACGCCGTGGAATCGTCATCACGGGCATCGATCCGTCGAGTTAACGACCGCTGTTGTCGTGGCGGAGGGGAGCGCATCGTAGTCGTTCCGCCCCCGGTCTTCTCGCCATCGGCACGCACCGGCCCAGTGGACTGCCGCCGCGAAGGCTCTGCCTGCTGCGGCCTGTCGTCATTAGCAAAGCCGATGAGGCTCTGAATAGCGGATCTCCACTCGTCTAACTTCTCCGCAGCGGGAGGAATGTCTAGGAGCAGCTGAGCTCGTGTCAATGCTTCTGCTGGTGTAGGCGGCGGCGAAAGATGCGAAGAACGTGAGGTGCTCTGAATCCTAACAGAGTTAGAAGGAGCACCATCACGGTCCTGCAACCGCGCGCGGCTTCCACCGGCGTGTTGGCGTGGATCTTGGCCCCGCGCATCTTGGGAGTGATGCGCAGGGGTTTTTCCATGGGGATGCCTTGAACCGCCAACGTCGCGGCGCTGCACATCGCGCGCGACCTGAGAAGGCCGCGGCGCATGCGCCGGCGTGGGTGTCTTGGAAGGCGTCGTCCCGTCCTTGGAGTTCGTCGCGCCACCCGTAGGTAGCACGGCTCCGTCCTTAGACCTGGCGCTCGCCTGGCTCGGATCGCCAGAACGTCGCGGAGGCTCAAGACCTCCACCTCCTCCACCAGTGCCCACGCCGTCACCCGTCTGTTCGGGTACGGGGAGGCTGGACGCAGACGGATCAACCGCCGTAGCGCACTTCTTCTTGGGAGCCATGGCGATGAAAGTGATCAAGAACTAGCGCGCTGACCGCTAGATCGGGTTCGCGCAACCTCTTCCCCTACCTGGCGCGCCAAAGATGTCGGCGTATGACACCTATGGGATCGTAAGGATCCCTTTTACGGTTCGGCAGGGAAAAGATTTGCACAAAGAGCGGAACCAACGATCAACGCGAGGATCTTTACCCAGGTTCGGGCCGCTAAGAAGCGTAAAACCCTACTCCTGCTGTTGTTTATTGTGGATGTTCTTGGCTCAAGTACACGGAGCGCTTGTGGTGGGAAAGCAGCTACGCATGCAGAATGGGCCGGAAGGTCCTCTTCCCCCTATAGCTCCGCCTTGGGCCTCCTTTTATACGTTCAAGGGGTCACCAATAGTGGCAGACAGCAGTACAAGAGGTGTAAAGTTACTACAATGTTTCATGATTATCACCGACGTCTTAGGACAAACGCATTTAATGCCCTACTTAGTTGTCCCTTACTTTCTTGGGGATGGAAAAAGGGGTCGTCCCATCAGCACCGCTTAACCCCATTTGCGGTCGACGCCGTGACACGCAACCAGGAGGACAAGCCCTAAACGACAGGCTAGTCGCTGCGCTGGAGCGGCGGCACTGTGCTGAAGCGATGGGATCTTGCCAGGTGCGAGGCCTTGCCGGGCCTTCGCGAGCCTTCCCGGCAAGGATCTTGCCGGGAACCCAGCCTTCGGTCTTCTGTCTTTTGATCATTGGCTTGAACGCCTTCTTGATATCCTGTATTTGTTTCCAGCTGTCCTCCGGCAGGCCTTGCCGCTGGTATGGCTACAACCGTCCGTGCACAAGTATGGGGTACTAAAATGACCCGAACTTTAGTACACCGACAAAGAGTCTTGCCGGGAGTAAGCAATTTGAGGAAATTGTGCGCAAGCAAGGAAGGAACCGGAAGAACCAAGGTGTAGGTTTTGAACGAAAGTTCAATGCCAATGGACTTGAGTGGGAAGAAGATCAATACCCCAAGACGAAGTTTGTTCCTCAACAAGAGAAGTATGATCCTACTTCCTTCAAGGGAACACAAGCTCAAGAAGATCTTCCACTACAAGACCACAAGCTAAAAGGCAAGGACAAGCTTCAAGAAGAGATTGATTCATTTGAAGAAGCTCCTCAAGCCATGGTTAAGTGGGTTCCCAAGACTTCATCAAGTTCTACTTCATCAAGTACTACTACACTCCAAGGATTCCCATCAAGTTGATGTGGGTCCAAAAGAAGAAGAACTAGAGAGTTCTTGAGGGTGACTCCGCCGACAAACTTCACTCATATTCTTTATGGCAAGGACTTGTGCAACCAACTTCCACATTTTGCACTAGTTCATGGAGTCACAAACCCTCTTGTTGGTAAGGCAAGGGACAAGGTATTCAATGCATTCATGGACATCATCATATGGGTATTTCACTCTATGTCTATGGATATCCTTGTATGTTCCTTGTGTGGGACTAACCCATGTAGGTATTGAAAGCACAAAACTCCAAAGGATTGCTCCCAACTCTTGATGGTCTACATCAACATTGAGCATCCACATCTTCAACATCTACATGAAGTCATCATCAACAAAACCCAAGGTTAGTTCATCCCTCTTAGGGGGAATATCACATCTAGGGGGAGCTTTGCTCTAAGTAATTGAGCTAAAGCAACTCTAATGGTGTGAACATATTAATGCTTTATGTAAAAGTGGTAACCCCACTTGTGCTTAAACGATGAGTATGACCTATGATCAAATGTTCTCATTTGGCTCCTAAGTCAATATACTCATATATAGATGACCTAGTCATCGCCATTGCTTGATAGATGCTAGAATTGGTTGTGCATGTTTGACACATATTTCATTTGCTATCTTAATGTGTGAGCATGTTGGTTTGCATGTTTTCATCATTCGAGGACATCCATTTGTTGTTTTGATTGTCTTCGTTTTTCTGGCCAAGTGGATGTACAAGAATGCCTAAGTACCTTCTCTAGTTATCTATGCTTTCTTGTCTCAAATTCTATTCTTGCTGCATCACAAAAATTGAACAAGTCTTTTTCGGACCCTTCGGGTGAGGAGCACTCGGAATCACCGATCTGAAAGGGCTGAACCTCCAAAACCTTCGAATTGATTTCGGCCGAACCAACTCACTCAAACTCGGTCGAACCGAAATCATTTAGATTGATCTAGGTTTTCATCTCGGTGCTACCGATTAGACCAACTCGGTTGGATCGAGTTGCTATAACTGCAAGCAGTTGCATGTCTCGGTGCTACCGATTTGTTCCACTAGGTGCCACCGACAGCACATGGGTATATATATCCAGCGGACCGTGCGGTTGAAAATTACTTCAAACGTCACGTGCCCGCGCCCCATTGCTGCCGCCCCCTTGGTCTTCGGATCGTCGTCGTCGTCTCCTGTGCGCCTTCGCCGCAGGACTCCGTCGACGTCAACGGTAATCTCCACCGCCGTTGCCGCCGTAGAGGATCTCCACCGAGTTAGGGTGAGATTCGATCTCCTCGTGCCTCTTTTTTCTCCGATTCAATGCACGATTGGAATGCCATATATCTTGCCACGAATGCAATACTCTTTCCACTAGATTAGTTCGTAAGAACAAGATTCGAGCAAAAAAATTAGGGTTAGGTTTCCACCGAACGCATCTCGGACCGACCGAATAGAAATTTTCGGTCCCACCGATTTGGCCCTGGCCATAGCACTAGTACATCTCGGTGCCACCGAGTTGTGCAAATCGGTGAGACCGAAAGTAACATCTCAGTGAAACCCTAGCATCTCGGAGCCACCGAAACCCATATCGGTCTGACCGAAATGGCGTGTAATGTCTCTGTAGTGTGCTTCGGTGTCACCGAGATTATCAACTCGGTCCATCCGAAATGCATTCTGTGAAACCCTAGAACTAAAGTTTGAACTCAATTTTTTGAAAAAATTATCTGCTTTTTGTGATGACTCATCTACTCTACCCATACCTATCTATTCACAGGGTCAGCTCAGCAAGATGTCTAGTGGCAGTGACAGTCAGAACAGGTCTGAACAACATGCAGAACTAAGTGAAGGGTCAAGCCCTGATGAGAGTTTCTATGAGGGAGAGAGAAGCTCTCCAGATCTTCCTAAAGCAGCTACCAGAACAAGGAAGAAGAAAGCCTCTGACAGTGAGGACGAAGATTTTGTTGCTAGTGAAACAGCAACTAAGAAAAAGAGAGTTGTGCTTGCTAAGGAGTACAACACCAAGCCTACTTCTACCAGAGAGAGGACAGCAGTGAGGAAAGTGCCTAAGCAGACTAAGAAATTCTCTCCTGAAAAGCCTAGTAACACAGAGGCAGCTGAAGGAGCTAAGAAGAAAAGAGTAAGGAAATCATTTGCCTGTGTGATTGGCAGACCCCCCATGATGATTGATGAGGAGGAAGAAGAAGAGGAAGAGCCAGCAGCCAGTGCACCCGCTGCAAAAGCTCAGAAGCTCATGTCTGATGCAATCAAGACTGCTGCACCCCCCAAGTCCAAACCAAAGGCACCAGCACCCAAGAGGTCAACTAGGAACATATCAGCTGCAGAGAAGAACAAGGCCCCAGTGCCTGAGTCCAATGTTGATGAAGAGCCTCTAGTGCTCAGAAAGTGAAGCCAAAGATACCAGACCATGACAATGCACACCCAGTTGCGGAAAACATGATGCTGAGGAAG
The DNA here is from genome assembly GCA_039707655.1 of Elymus sibiricus. Lineage (NCBI taxonomy): Eukaryota > Viridiplantae > Streptophyta > Magnoliopsida > Poales > Poaceae > Elymus > Elymus sibiricus. The sequence goes on from CM077668.1 coordinate 130,504,259, forward strand.
GATAAAGGACTACGTCAGTGGAGATTGACAGATCCTTATGCTATAAGGAGAAGGACAGCATGTGATTATCGCTTTCACACTCGTGAACAACATGATTTTTATGAGACAGTGTTGCTTGATAAGAAGCCCATAGTCAGTGACATGAGGTGGGTGGACTGGAAATATATTGATGCAAATGAAGATTATTTCCCCCACGTCCATGAAAGCTTCAGAATTGCAGGAGTTGATGAGTTTGTCGGATAGAAGCTGAGTAAGTGGAATGACGAAATGGTCATGCAATTTTACTCTACTGCACACTTCTATCTAGATGGCAGAATAGTGTGAATGACTGAAGGTATCAGGTACCAGTCAACCATCTCTGAGTGGGAAAATCTTCTTGGTGCACCCAAGGTAGAGGACGATGATTATGATGTTTATGCCAAGCTCAAGATGGATCACAACTCCATGAAGAACATGTACACTGCTATTCCCCAGGAGGACATTGAGACACACAAACTTGGATCAATGAAGCATCTGCTCCCAGGATTTGCCACAACGAACACCATTTTGCGGTACACTCTGCTACCCAAGTCAGGAGATGACAAGATGATTCATGGCCACTCCATCAATTTGCTGCATTTGTTTGATACACCTCAGAAATTCAAGGTGATGAGCCTGATAGTTGAAACTATCAAGAGGACTGCAGCAGATCAGAAGAGATCATGCGGATATGCTCCACATATTCAGTTGTTGATCAATTCCAAGGTTGGAACCATCACATACCTTCTTGATCGAGAGCATATGTCATTGCGTCCAGATTTTGAGGACAATGTGATAGTGATGGATCCTTTGCATCCCACATCAGCACAAGCTCAAGAGGAAATCCGCAAAGCCAAAGAAGCAAAAGAAGCTCAGGAGGCATATGCTCCTAATGCTCCAATTGCAAATCTCAAGACACCCAAGGATCAAATGACATATCTGCTTGAAGCCACTCTAAGGATTGAGCAAAGTTTGGCCAACCTCACCCAGACCCAGGCTAGTTTTGAGCGGATTATTGAGACTAAATTTCATGACTTGGATGTCAAGGTCACAGAGATTCAGACTTCAGTCGAGCAGCTGTAGGGTGATGTTGATGCTGTCAAGATAGCCAGATCAGATGACAGTGGAGATGACAGACCGACCACAGAGCGTTTCCAGACAGTGCCTAGGGCAACCAGGTCTGCTGCAGTGCCAGTCATGGATCCACGGACCACAGTATCTGCACCAGCTGCTACTGGCACAGTGCCACCACAGGTCTCCACTCCACCAGTCCAGCAGACATCGTCAGAAGCATTCGCGGACGCTCTTCTCTCCACGCCGTCTACGCACGTCGGAGCCGCCAGCAGGAGGTCGCCTTCAGGAGCTTCGGAGGACCGTGCTTAGAGAGCCGATTAGTCCTATACTTATTTGAACTTTTTGGTACTTGTTGCCAAAGGGGGAGAATCTGTATAGATCATAGGCTTCGAGAGAGAGAGAGAGAGTCCTTGCTTTGATTTACTTCGAGTTCTTTTGCTACTGCTTGTTTGATGCTACTTTGTTATGTGTGTGCTTGCTACAGTGTCTGTGTGATATTCTGTCAGTTATGCCTATGCTGATCATACTATGTCTCTTGTGATGATTAATGTTTTTATCTTTATCATTATCTTGTATGATCAATTACTTGTGTTGGTGATGCGTGCTTATTATTTCAATCATATCATTTTGCACGCTCCACCAAGTTGTATGTGACATGGAAGAGTGACCCACGAGCCTAATCGATTGTGCATTTGCATTCAAACACAAATTTTTAATAATGCACAAATTTAGGGGGAGCTCTTGCTTATCACATACTTCTCAAAGCGACGATGTATTTCATTCATTTAATCATCTGTCGAAGCTTTGATCTATATGTTGTCATCAATTACCAAAAAGGGGGAGATTGAAAGCACATTTGCTCCCTTGGTGGTTTTGGTAATACATAACAACATATATCTCATTGAACTAATGTCCATTCAAGATTAAGATTTCAGGATGTTCAATGATTGGCATGGCATGGACTAGAGACGTGGACCTCTCAAAATGCTAAGGACAAGGATTGGCAAAAGATCAAGACTCTACATTTTTGGTTTAGTGATCCAAGATCACATTGAGTCCATAGGAAAGCCAATACTATTAAAAGGGGATGAGGTGTTGCTTAATGGTCTTTTTGCTCAAGTGCTTAGTGACAGTATTCCTAAACCCTCAACCACTGTCTCTACCCAAATATGTCCAAAACCTACATTCCAACTCGGCCCCACCAAAATTCTCTATCCGGCCCCACCGAGTTCATCCTAGACTTAGCCACTTCCAAAACCCTAACAAATCGGATCCACCGAAATGGATCTCGGTCTCACCGAGATGGCCCTGCCAACTCTCTGTAATCATTTGCATTCACTTCGGTCTCACCGAGTTATGCAAATCAGTCTCACCGAGATGGCTTGCCAAGTCTCTGTTGCCTTATTGCTTCACTTCGGTCCTACCGAGTTGATGCAATCGGTGCCACCGAGATGAGGATTGCCCTAGCCATTGCACTTCGGTTCATCCGAGTTGTTCGTATCGGTCCCACCGAGATTCCTAAAGTTCATATCTTTTACACAGTTCGGTGCTACCGAGATTATTGTTTCGGTGCCACCGAGTTGGGTCAAAAGTGTGTAACGGTTGGATTTTGTGTGGAGGCTATATATACCCCTCCACCACCTCCTTCTCAGTAAGGAGAGCCATCAGAACGTGCCTACACTTCCACCATACATTTTCTGAGAGAGAACCACCTACTCATGTGTTGAGATCAAGATATTCCATTCCTACCATTTGAACCTTGATCTCTAGCCTTTCCCAAGTTGCTTTCCACTCAAATCCTTCTTCCACCATAGCCAAATCTGTGAGGAGTTGTTTGAGTGCTGGGAAGACTATCATTTGAAGCACAAGAGCAAGGAGTTCATCAACAACACGCCGTCTATTACCTTTTGGAGAGTGGTGTCTCCTAGATTGGTTAGGTGTCACTTGGGAGCCTCCAACCTGATGTGGAGTTGAACCAAGCAGTTTGTAAGGGCAAGGAGATCGCCTACTTCGTGAAGATCTACCCCGAGTGAGGCTAGTCCTTCGTGGACATAAGCCATGGTGGAATAGACAAGGTTGCTTCTTCGTGGACCCTTCGTGGGTGGAGCCCTCCGTGGACTCGCGCAGCCGTTACCCTTCGTGGGTTGAAGTCTCCATCAACGTGGACGTACGATAGCACCACCTATCGGAACCACGCCAAAAACCACCGTGTCTTCATTGCGTTTGAATTCTCCGATCCCCTCCTTTACTTACATATGCAATTATCTACTTTCCGCTGCTATACTCTTAGAATTGCATGTGTAGGGTGATGCTTGACATGTACTATTGCTAAAATCTGCCCACAATTAAAATCTGGGAAAAGTTTAGGTTTTATTTGGTCAAGTAGTCTAATCACCCCCCGTCTAGACATACTTTCGATCCTACAGAGGGGGGTTAGGGGAATATTATTGGCTAGTTGGCCGAAGGGGAGTTGAATTTTGGATTTGGGGGGAATTTTCGCGCGGTGGGCGGGGGAGTTTGGCGAATGGTCGATTTCTCCAATTGCAGTCCCATGTGTCAGTGAAGAGGCAAGCCGAAGGGCGTTCCCTTTGGGTGAGCGGTGTGCCTGACCGACCGTGTGAGGGGTGCAATGCGACCGCAACAGGCGTGCTGTAAGTGTACCGCCTTTTCCTTTTGAACTTGTAGAGTGTAACACTTGGTTTTGGTGCTTCGCACAATCCATCGATACAAATCCCGACGAAAACGGCGCGGGCGGGTCTTTTCCCGCGCGATATGCTGGGAGTTTGGCTTAGTTGGTTTGACAGACACAGCGAGAGAAAGACGTGAAATGCGTGAATGTGTGGTGAACGTACTTTTGGAGGGCCTAAGAGAAATTGTGTATGTAAACCCTCTGTATTTATTTACTTCGCATATTAGCTTTGTCTCGGGGTCAAACTTTCTAAACTTTGACAAAGTTTATACATACAAAAACAATGACAACCACAATACCAAGTAAATACGATTAGAATCATTATTCAATATATTTTCATAAAACATATCTTTTTATTGTGAAACTTCATATAACCGGATGAGAATCATGCAAACACGGCAGATTTTCATTACATTTCGAACTTTTAGGACAAAAAAAGAAAAGAAACCCGACCCTAAACCTATCCTACGGCGACGGCGTACCTCCACTTTCCTTTGTATTCCGCATCGGCGACCGTGTCCTCCATCTGCCGTCTCCATGAACGGCGGCAGGATTCAAGACCCGTGAAGTAAAGGTGCGGTCTCCGGCGAGGAAGAGTAGAACACGGGAGACGGACCGGCCCACTTGGGACACCATGCCCTGCCGCCTCCCATGCCCTACTCATCCTCTGAGGAGTTTGCGACCTCGGCGGTGCCGGTGGACGTGAGGTTGATGATGGACGTGGACGGTCCGTCGCTGTTCATGTGCCATATGCGCCCCCGAACGTTGGACGGCGGCGCGTAGAACGCGCGGCTAGCGGAGGTCTTGTCCTCGGCCGCCGGCGTGGCCGGTGCTTGTGCGGCGGCGTCCGCGTCCGGCTACGCCGGCATTGCGTTGTGAGCGGCGGGTTGAGCAAGGGCGGTGACCTCGAGCTTCATCTCCGAAGACAAGCTCTCCCACAGAGCATTCCCACCCGCGGTCATGGTGGATGTGGTGCCAGGGAGGAGGATGTGCTCTGGTGTGGAGTTTAGCTCGGTGTTGCCGCCTTTAAGTAGCGCATACCGGTGAGGCGAAGCGTCCAGGTGCGTCAATGAGTCACCGGAGTTCATACCTCGGATGGCGAGCCTGCTTAATGGCGGCATGTGGACGGATGGCATGAATGCGGGCAGCTGGCGCCGGGGGGGGGGGACGCACGCGGGCGAGGGACGAGGGTTTTTTGTGGGCCAGGGTAGTCAGCTGCGGGCGTGGCAACGTCGCAGATGCCCTTTGCTCACATGCGATCCCATGTGTCAGTGACAAAGCAAGACAACCCGCGTTCCCTTGGGTCAGAAGAGCATGCCGGACCGACCGTCTGAGGGTGCGACGTGAACGCGACAGGGGTGCTGTCAGTGCACCGCCTTTTCATTTCGAACTTGTAAACCGTAACACTTGTAGAGCGTAAGACCGAAAGCATATAGTATGAAGTTGGCACCTCACCTATATCCAGCCTAGTAGCCCACGTGTACAATAGTTATTCATACTAGCATATGTACCAGTATAATTAGTGTACCGCCCTTTCCTTTTCAACTCGTGAAGCGTAACGCTTGATTAAGTAGCCGGACAATGTGTGTTGCCTGTCTTTGTATGTATTTGAGGTGTGCTGATTGAGGTGTCCGGCTGTTTGAAGGAATAATTGAGGTGTGCCCGCTCCGTGCTCGCATTTAGGTGTCCAACTTACCATGTTCCGGCTATAGTAACTATACTATGTACGTTGCTTGGAAAAATAGTTACCAAGGTCGGTTTTGTGAGCCGTCCACTACGTGACGCTCCCCATCTTAGTAGTGACAAACCCCTTCGGTTCATGACCCGACACACCTTGACGAGATCGGTAGATGTGGAGAGATCAAGTGTGTGTCATGCAAATCAAGGTTTTGGTGTGTGTCTATGATAGAAATGATCGTCTGAGGTGGAGAGTGGGGGGGTGTTTGTGTGTACGCTAGTCGGTCATGTACCATCTAGTTGTAGATCGATTGAAAGAGGACTAGGGTGGGTTCGGAGATCGATCGATCGACCGATGTACATAGGGGTGTAGAGAAAGATGAATATATGCTTAAAAAAGATAGATGAAAGGCTTGGTTACAATTAATGCATGGTAGAGTGACCTAGGCGTGTGTCAAAGAGCGACCTGATGAGCGAGATACAACCCCGATACCTCAAGAGGTCGATCATGTGCGACATGCACAAAGAGGAAGAGAGGTGCTATGCATGTGTGTGCGAGAGAGAGAGAGACCCTGAGATGAAACCGAGAGATATCGAGTGGGTGTGCAATATAGAGAGAGCGCGCGTCAAAGAAAAAAATGTGACACCACTCTATGTTGGGTGTGTGAGACACATTATGCATAAGAAGACACTTGGTACTTGAATCCAACCTAAAAAAAGTTTCAAATATTAGAATTCAACCTAAAGTGGATTCAAATATTTGAACCGGTGATCATAGCATTTGCAAATCATATGTAAAGGGCATTGAATCTTCATTTCGCTTTTCAACTTACAATATACCATGTTCAAGCACGTACATAAATTTGTATTCAAACAGAAAATGGTTTCCAATTTGTATTCAAACACATGAATGTTTGTTCTCGCGCATGCACTTGCTACTAGGATTTCGCCACGTCTAGCCAGTCCAATAGCAGTAGGAGTACTACTACTAGTACTACCTTTGTTTTTCGTGCCAAATTTTGACCATAATTTCAACTCAATTTTTTTTAATGCATGTCATCAAAAATTATATCGTTCGATTCGTATTTGAACATAGTTTCCAATGGTATTATTTTCGGTGACATGCATTAATATTATTTTAGTTAAACCTAAGGTCAAAATTTGACACAAAATACGAAGGGGACCAATAAACTAGGACGGAGGCATCTGCACTAGAGTATGGAGTGCTTATTAACACATGGCCCACCTCACACTCTCAACAAATTTCTTGGAATCCGTGCTACAATCTCTCCCTCCTCGTCTCTCTCTTCTAGTGTGTTTTTACATCAGTCGTCTCTCCCTTCGAAATTCAGCCGACGCGGGCGGGGGAGGGGGAGATGGAGGGGGAAAGTTTGCCTACCGTCGGTTTGCTCTCAACTTCGGTCCCGCAAGTGAGCGAAAACGCAAGATGAAGCGTGTTCCATTCGGTAAGCGATGTGCCGGACTGACCGTGTTGGGGTGCAATGCGAACGCGACAAGTGTGATGTACACCGTCAGTTCCTTTTGAACTTCCATACTTCTTTTTGTGGAGGGAATGGCTAACACACGCGCACGCATCAGAGCACACGATTTCCGACCGGCTGGGCTTGTCCTAATTAAGTAAGTTCATCAGGGTGTATTATTGATAATTAAGGAAAGGGCGGGCCCCACCCAAGTGAAAATCAGGGGGGCAATTAATTAGGGATGGAAAGGTCCATGCGCATTCACCAGGCGAGCATTAAATGGAAAGTAGAGTGGGCCAACATGCATGCAATCATGTGCTGCTTGTATCATCAAAGGAGGAGGTGGGGCCACTGTAAATACATGGAAACGGCTGCAGTTATTAATTTAGAAAGAAATAGACTTGGTCGGAAGTTGATTGAGGTTGCGAGAAGGGGATCCGCGCGTTGGCACGCGTGATCGCGGAAGAGTCTTTTCATTTTTTTGAGGGGGTTATCTTCACAAGTTTAAAACGAGGAAAAGGAACACTCACAGCACGCCTGTCGCATTCGCATCAGACCATCACACGGTCGATCTACCCCACCGCTCAATGCCAACTGGCTTGGCATTTCACTGGCATGTGGGAACGCATGTCAGCAATCTGACCATGGGCCAAACTAGCCCGCCCCGCCGTCGCCATTTCCTCCACACGCGTGGTTCGGCCAAAATTTTTGCTCGCTTTTTTTTTGAGAAAGTATGCTTGTATTCAAATCATGAAATAATACAAAGAAAATTTTCGCTCGCTGATGAATGAGGCAGTGAGGGGAACGAGGACGGAATTTAATGCATTGCCCCTAAGCGTTTTGGGAATATCTGATTTTCGTAAGATGACTTATACACCTGGGCGGAGGGAGAAACCGCATGTGATCAAAACAAACTTAGCCATCCAATCGCTGACACCTAATTTTTGTCGATACAATATGTTTATAAGGCCGATTTATTAAATATAAATATGTTTTTACACAGCAAATGATCCCTAGAAACAACAACATAAAGAAAAACTATCACTGCTCACTGAACGAGTGATACGTCTCCAACGTATCTATAATTTTTTATTGTTCCATGCTGTTATATTATCAATCTTGGATGTTTTTATATACATTTACAGCAATTATATATCATTTTTTGGGACTAACCTATAAACTTAGTGCCCAGTGCCAGTTGCTGTTTTCTGCCTGTTTTTGGTTTTACAGAAAATCAATACGAAACGAAGTCCAAATGCCACAAAACTTTTTGGAGATTTTTTTCTGGAGATAACAAACACTAGAAGCTTCGGGAGGAGGCCAGAAGACCCTGGAGGTGGCCACGAGCCACCAGGGCGTGCCTGGGGAGGATGCGCGCCCTGGTGCCTCGTGGGCCCACCTCTGACTATTTTAACCTAATTCCACCACTATAAATTCCCAAAATCGGGAAACCAACAGAGGAGTCCACGAAATACTTTTTCCACCGCCGCAAGTTTCTGGTCTCGAGAGATCCCATCTGGAGGCCTTTTTTGGTGCTCCGCCGGAGGGGGAATCGTTCACGGAGGGGCTCTACATCAACCTTGCTGCCCTTCCGATGATGCATGAGTAGTTTACCACAGACCTTTGGGTCCATAGTTAGTAGCTAGATGGCTTCTTCTCTCTTTTTGATCTTCAATACAATGTTCTCCTCGATGTTCTTGGAGTTCTATCCGATGTAATCACTTTTTGCGGTGTGTTTGTTGGGATCCGATGAATTGTGAGTTTATGATCAGATTATCCATGCATATTATTTGAGTCTTCTCTAATCTCTTTTATGCATGATTATTATATCTTCGTATTTCTTCTCCAATCTATTGATTTGGTTTGGCCAACTAGATTGATTTATCTTGCCATGGGAAGAGGTGCTTTGTAATGGGTTCGATCTTGCGGTGCTCAATCCTAGTGACAGAAAGGGACATGACACGTATGTATCGTTGCTATTAAGGGTAAAAAGATGGGGTTTATTCATGCGTGAGTTTACTTTGTCTACATCATGTCATTTTGCTTAAGGCGTTACTCCGTTCTTTATGGACTTAATACACTAGATGCATGCTGGATAGCAGTCGATGTGTGGAGTAATAGTAGTAGATGCAGGCAGGAGTCGGTCTACTTGTCTCGGATGTGATGCCTATATACATGATCATTGCCTTGGATATCGTCATGATTATTTGCTTTTCTATCAATTGCCCAATAGTAATTTGTCTACCCACCGTATGCTATTTTCTTGAGAGAAGCCTCTAGTGAAAACTATGGCCCCCGGGTCTATCTAAATCATATATTGAAAACCCTAAAAATACTTGCTGCACTTTTTCTTTATTTATTTTATTTTGTATTTTTGTTTCAATCTATCTATCTATCACATACAATTTAATCTTGCAACTTACCGCCGAGGGATTGACAACCTCTCGTTTGCGTTGGGTGCAAGGATTTGTTGTTTGTGTGCAGGTACTGCTAACGAGGTGTTGCGTGATTCTCCTACTAGATTGATAACCTTGGTTTCATAACTGAGGGAAATACTTACCTCTACTGTGCTGCATCATCCCTTCCTCTTCGGGGAAAATACCAACGCAAGCTACAAGTAGCAACGAGCCGGCCTCGTCGTCTTTGGCTGCCGGCGCGAACCAGCCGGAGCTGCCGGCGTGTGTCTCCACGGTGCGGTTGTCCTCGGCCTCCAGCTACTCGTTCACGTGGAGCGTGATGGCACTCTGCATGGACAAGAGCACTGCCCGGTTCACATCCACGACGTTCAGTTCCGCCTGCATGAGGGCCTCAATTGCAGCGGCATCCCCGCGCTTCGCGTCGAGTTGAGACTCCGCCGCCTGGTTCAAGTCTACGATGTCCGGTTCGGCCTATAGGAAGGCCTCGATGGTAGCGGCATCTGCGCGCTCTGCGTCGAGTTGAGCCTCCGCCGCCCGGTTCACGACCATGACATCTGGTTCCGCCTACAGGAGGGCCTCGATGGCAGCGGCATCCGCGTGCTCCGCGTCGAGTTGAGCCTCCGCCGCCCAGTTCACGACCATGACATTCGGTTCCACCTTCAGGAGGGCCTCGATGGCAGCGGCATCCGCATGCTCTGCGTCGAGTTGAGCCTCCACCGCCCGGTTCACGACCACGACATCCAGTTCCGCCTGCAGGAGGGCCTTGATGGCAGCGGCATCCGTGCCCTCCACGTCGAGTTGATCCTCCACCGCCCGGTTCATGACCACGACGTCCGGTTCCGCCTGCAGGAGGGCCTCGATGGCAGTGACATCCGCGCGCTCCCTGTCGAGTTGAGCCTCCGCCGCCCGGTGCTTCTTTAGGATCGCCAGGTTGAACCGCTGGTCCGCCTGCACCACGAGGGACCCGGACGCCGGCACGAAGTCGACGTCCATCGTCTCCTTCACCGCGGGGGCCTTCAGCGCCGTGACCTCTGCCACGAACATTGGATCACCTTCCGCCTTGGAGCTCGGCTCTAGAGGACTCGGGGATTGGCCCGCCGCAAAGAGAGCTTGGGAACGAAGGTCTGTGACGCCTACCGCCGCCACGATTTCTGTGCGGTGCTCCGGCGTCAACATCTTGTAGTACGTGATCTTGCTGTGCACCATGGTTATCCGGCGAACTAGGGGACGGCTGATGCGGGCTAGGGGATCGAAAGGTGGGAGAATGGGCTGGGAGGTGGGGTTTTGGGGCAGTGGTGACCGGTCGGCAAGTAGCCGGCGTAGGCCGAGCAGCGAAGGTTCTGGTGTGAATAGTGGTACCATTGACGACCGGTCAATCAGCTTTGACTGTCCGGAGTTTGCAAAGCCGGACGGCTGGAGCCTGGAGAGTTTTGGGGTGGGATGGGACCAAAGTTTCAGAGCTTGATGTCGCAGACGTCTGGACCTTCCCACCGTTCGGTCTGTGGGATTTGTTTTTTTAGATGCTGTAGGTGGGATTCGTATCCGAAAAGACTCTTCCGCGATCGCGCGTGCCAGCGCGCGGATCCCCTTCTCGCAACCTTAATCAACTTCCGACCAAGTCTGTTTCTTTCCAAATTAATAACTACAGCCGTTTCCATGTATTTATAGTGGCCCCACCTCCTCCTTTGACGATACAAGTAGCACATGGTTGCATGCATGTTGGCCCACTCCACTTTCCATTTAATCATCGCCTGGTGAATGCGCATGGACCTTTCCATCCCCAATTAATCACCCCCCTGATTTTCACTTGGGTGGGGCCCGCCCTTTCCTTAATTATCAATAATACAGCCTGATGAACTTACTTAATTAGGACAAGCCCAGCCGGTCGGAAATCGTGCGCTCCGACGCGCGCGCGCGTTAGCCATTCCCGTAAAAAAAATTGTGAAGATAACACTTGGTTCTTTGCCTTCGCGCGATACATCGATGGAAATCCCGATTATAATGACGCAAAATTTTCTACTAAATCTCGTAAAAAGGCGTCCTCTTCGCCCCCCCGGCCGCAATCATCGCGCTAATCATACTTTCTATTTGACTTCCTTCCCCATTACGGTGACGTCGACGATATCGCGATCGCTGTGGCTTTGGCAAAGTGCGTCCGACGGAGCGCACCATTGAGGCAGACGACGGTCATGTCGTTCGGAACTGCTGCCTGAAAGCCGAGACAACTGCCTTCTTTGCATCCAGGAAGTCCGTAGGAGACAGCAACTGTCGTGTCACCGTGACCGTTGGATGCGACATGACCACGTCGTTCGAGCTCGAGCTGCCGCAAGGGGACTCGAACGTGACCGTGTACCCTTACCCGGGCACCGGTTTACTGTCGGAAAGGCTCTTCTACATCGGGGACCCATCCATCCTGTGCAACCAATGGAAATGCCGGCGTGCAGTTCGGGGCTGGCTCCGCTCAACGATCTACGTCCCAACGAAACAGAGTGGGAGACGGTCGTCCCCGTTGGTGTTGTGAGGAAGATAGTCCAGGAGGCGAATCATCGGCGGTTGCATCAACGAGGAGGGGGTGACTTCAGCTTAGACATGAATGTGGACCGGCGTCATGTCATTACCCTGCCGACGCTACATTCGTGGAGAAGCTTCTTGGCAAGGAAGGTGCTGGGACGTGCCCGGCATGTCTCGCACACACCATCAAACAAGTAGTACAGTAGTACTGCTTATCTAGGCTTTCGCCGGCCTATTGATGCACATACGAGAATTTTTAAAGCATATAATGCTCTATGTACGTTTGGTCTTGTCACTAATAAGTACTAGTTCTATATTTGTAACCACTGAGTAACTGGTACTACTTGGTGAATGTTGCGTCGCCGTGGATGTCCGAGCTAAATTTGAAACACAGTCACTATCAAACGAGATGTTACCATTGGGCTCCACCACTCCACCAGCCCGAATCACCTTGGCCTATTTGATTTCCAGGATCCTCAAAACGCAGGAATCACAAAAATATAGGATTGTTCTCTTTGGATGGGAATGGCTTGGATTGGAGTATAGGATTAGGATTGTGTGTTTGATGTCATAGGAAAGACAGATGAATTTTTAAAATACTCCTAGGTTGGAGTAGATGCAGGATTACCTATATTATTAAATGTAGCACAATAGCTTCGTCCGTCCAGCTTACTGCGGGAAAGGTCATTTCTGTAAGAAGATGATGAAGCGGATTCAGCGAAGAGTGAAATTATGGTTGCTTCGCCCGTGACTTTGTGATTTGACGCCTCATTGCTTTGTGATTTGTGATAGTAGAAGGGAGAAGACTCTGTGCTCTATGCATGCGTCCATGCAAGGGAGAAAGAGGAGAGAGGTTGCATTTTTTTATTCCTTCAATCAATTTGGCATCGGCGCACCACCGAGTTCCGGTTCCTTCTTTTTTTGGCTTTCGCTGCACCCTCCACAATGGTTCCCATCGATGCCAAAAGCTATTTTACCATTTGGCTACACATTGTGGAAGCCCTTAAGCGTACCACTTGGTTTTGATTACTAAAGAGGAGGTGCTTTTGCCGCGCGGAAGGCGGGGGAGGTTGGCCTCACGGTTTGCTAACATGTGGTTCCATGTGTCAGTGATGTACCAAGCCGATCCGCGTCCCACATGACTACATGAGGCAGAACCACGGCAGAAGCAACTTCAGCGAAGAGTGAAATGATGGTTGCTTCGTCCCTCCAACTTTAAACTACGGGAAAGCCGCAGCTTTGTGATTTGACGCCTCATTGCTCATTACTACTGCAGCGCCATGACCGGGGTGCGTCCCCCCAGCAGCTCTGCACTGTTATTTGGTGCATGGCACGTGGACCTGGATGCTGGATGTCCCACATGTCGGGAAAGGGAGTAGAACATTTATGAAAGCGAGCGCTCCACTCTTACGATGGAGGAGTACAAGACACGGCGGCCCAGTGAACTGTAACTTGTACTGTACTACTGTACTAGTACTATGTGGTAGTCTTGTACTACTCTTGTACAACTTGGTTTTGTTGTTTCACGCGATCCATTGATACAAACCCAATTAAACAGGCGAGGCCGGGTCTTTTCCCGCGCGGTAGGTAGGGTAGTTTGGCATAGTCGGTTTGACAGAGAGACCGAGAGAAATATGTGAAATGTTTGAATGTGTAGTGGGCCCTTTTTTTTGTGTAATGTGTGTGTGTAGTCAGACCTTTCAGATCACTAGATGATACTATCCATACATTTCAACGCAATTTTAATGTATGCAACATGAATAATTTAAGTAACAATATGAGATCTAAAACTTAAAATACATATGATTTATTGTGTTAGAGTATAGTAGTACTGTATTGCATATTTGTTAGATATAACATGCGAGAACGTGTAGGGACGTACTTTTGGAGGGCCTACAGAGAGAAATTTGGCATAAAGTGGATTCAAATATTTGTATTCGTCATCATAGCATTTGTAACTCATATTTAGAGTTTTTACGGTAGACGTGAATGCTTGTTCGCTCTTACAAAACTAGTACAACAATATTGGGGTGGCGTGCGCCAATTTAGGCGTGGGAGGTTGGCCTAGTCGGCTCCACGGAGAGAGTGAGAGAAGAGATAAATACACTGACGGTCACTGTATTTGAAGCGAAAGCATAATACGGTCACCGGACTTCGGAATACGCTCATTAGTGTCACTATATACGTTTGACAGTGATTATACGGTCACTCGCTCACCGTGCAGCATCGTATTGCACTCTGTTGACCGGCCAAATAGTCTACGTGGCACTATCTTGACTGGTTAAATTTGCCACGTTCCTTGTGGGTACCACCTGTCAGTTGGCAAAGGAAAGAGATAAGATAAACAGAAATTTACGCAGGCGCGACAATACTCGAACCCTTGCCCACGAACCACCTGGCTGTGTATGTGTGTGTCAGGGCCTGATGTGTGTGCATGCACGTGTAGGTTGAGCACTTGAGTGTGAGCGTGTGTGTTGGTCGTGTGGTGAGTGCATGCATGCGGGCGTGTATGCGTATCTGTGTGTGTGTGTGTGTGTGTGTGTGTATGCATGCGTGCGTGTGTGCGTGTGAGTGTTGCATGCATGCAGTTCGTGTACATGCGTGCGTGTGTGTATTATCACCACACTAGATCCTGTGTATTAAAAGAACCAGTCAACCAACACAGCATACCAATACAAGGCCACCTTGTCCGCGCCACTTCGAATCTCTTCTACTAGTGATACCCATCGTGCAATATTTTATTTTCGTTTGTTTACATTCTTATACCCGCTGACAGGTGGGCCCTATGGAAGTGAGATAATGAGCGCTGATGATGCAACACTAGATGCGCCACGTGGACTGTTTAACTGGTCAACTAATCGTGTCTTCAACAAATACAGAGCTCTACGGTGAGCCTGTGACTGTATAACAACCACAAAACGTATATGGTGGCCGTAGTGAGTGTATTGTGAAGGCCAGTGATTGTATCATGCTTTCGCTTCAAATACAGTGATTGTCGGTGTATATCTCGCGAGAGAAAGATGGAACATGCGTGAATGTGACGGGGAGTACTTTTAGAGGGCCTAGAGATAGTTTGTGTGCGTACGTGAAAGAGGCGTAGAGAGGGGGCGATGGGGAGAGAGAGAGATGCTCTTCGTTTCTCTTTATTATGACTAACTTCATAGTATAAAAATATAAACATTCACAATACGGAATAAATATCATTGGATGCACCATGCAATTAACTTTTGTACTCCATATAACTTTGCAATATTGTATAGATGTAGATTTTATAAAATAATTTTTGGCCACACTTTGCGTAGTTCTAATTCAAAAGGAATCTTGTATGCGAAGTAAACGTGAACAGAGGGATTTTTAGATCAATGGAGCACATGATAAGATGCAACATGTGTGAATGTGTAGTTTACGTATTTGGCAGGGCCTGGAGAGGGTATGTGTACGTACTTGAGAGAGGCGCGGATAGAGGGGGTGTGGGTGCAATGAGAGATAGATAGCACGAGAAATGAGAGAGGCCTAGAGAGATAGAGACGAATAGGATATGTCTTGATGAGAGATGGTCTTGAGTGTGTGTATGCAAGGGAGAAGGGGAGAGAGACATGAGCAGAAATAGTGCGCGGGGTGTGTGTGTCTGGTATGCATGTGTGGGTGTGACAAGATACCGAGACCTAGGGGTAGGGGTGTGTGAGGTCTGGTGGGGCGAGGTGAGGCCCCCGATCGGTTCCGTCCTGCGCCACATTGGTCCGCCTGTGACACATTATACGGAGACCCCTGGAGGACTAGTCGCAAAAGACAAAGAAACCAGAGCCGCGAAGGACTTTGTGTCCACTGACAAAGCTGGCTAGGAATTGTAACCCTAGGCCCTGGGTATGTTTATACAAGCCCGGGGACTAGTTTGTCGATAGCATACACAGAATCCCTTGGTATTCACGTAGTGTACTTTGTACACACCCTACTCACAAATATACATGACCGGGGGTTGGGTATTTCCTGGATCGCAAGGGCCCGAACTAAGGTAAATCCTTGTCTCTTATTACCATGCATCCAATCTAGCTATAAGGGATATCCTACTGAATGCTCTGCTGGAATCATATTCGTCAACTAGTAAGAGAGGTGGAGATCGACAATGCGTGCGAGATAGGCCTAAGCGTCCGGGAGACACGTAGGCAGGTATATGTATAGAGAAAAGGGTCAATGTAGATCGTGTGTGCCTATGCGTGTGAAAGAGTTCTTGTGATAGAGATTAGTGAAAGGAGTCGTAGATAGTTGTGAGATAGAGGGAGGGAGGGTGATATATATAGACAGCGTGTGTGCGAGAGACACCTCAGGAGAGAGTGTGAGGATGTGCGAGAGAGAAGGCCGATGGATATACATCGTGTGCGCGTATGTGTGAGAGAGAAAGATAACACATGTGTGAGGAGGGGCCGAGGGAGAGTGAATCTACGCATAAAAGACTAATGTACACATCAATTTAAAATATAAATTGTATCCAAATATTTGGATGGGATCATGATATTTGCGATTCACGTATGGAACGATCATTGGTGTATCAAACATCCATATTCTGTCGAATTTGAGCATGTGTATGGTATTATTCGACATAATTGATCCATAGAGTCAGTATTTTGAAATCCAGACAATGCATGGCTTTAGCAATTCAAATATAAACGTGATTATTGTTTATGTTGTGTGTGTAAAGCACATTATACATACAAAAGATACATAGTGAACATTCTAAATAGCTAGCTAGGAACTAGCATACGTTTGAATTCAAATTAAGGTGGTTTCAAATAATCAAATTCAACATGAAGTGCATTCAATTATTTGAATTCGAGATCATGGCATTTGTAAATCATACCTAAATTAAGGGTGCATCAATCTTTGCTTTGCTTTTGTACATAATAACATATAGTCGTGTACAAAATACATTCAAATTTACCACCTCCATTCCAAAATAATAGTAGTTATTGGATTTTCAAGAGTCAAAATTTCAAAAGAAGCGCATAATTTAATGAGGTTTTCAATCATACAAGGTCAAATTTAACGAGGTCTATTAAGGTCAATCCTAATAGTTCAAGAGTACTGTAAACGTGAATGCTTCTGGTTCAAAATTTTGAACGAAGCGCTAAAAGAGCCTCTCCTCGCCCGAAAAAACTGCGCGAGACCAATGTTTGGTAGAAGGAAATTACCGTCCTAACTCTGACCCGTGAAGCCTATCGGCCTGACGTCCAGAAGTCTAAACCGGGGTAGGTTTGTAACTTCACCGAGATGCCACACAACCGCCTCCGAAAAACATTCATATACCGCGGGCGCCTAAACGCCGATGCGCTCGGCCAAAATCACTCCCGCCCACTATTTTGGACACGTGAGATTACCGTCCTACCCTCGACCCGCATCATGTCCGAAATTTTAGATGGGGGCAAAGTTTGTAACTTTCCCCAAATTTCAAACAAGCGCATCCCGGAAACATGGTTCCCCCTTAGCTTCCCCCCCTCCCCCGTCCGATTCCCCATTCATACTCCATGGGCGCCAAAACTCCCTCTCCACCAGCTGCGAAACCCCAGCCTCCTCCGTCCGCCACCCCATCGCACCGATCCATCGCCGCCCTCCTCCATCACGCCGGAGCCGATACCCCGACGTCGCCGTCCACTGCAACCTCAACCACAACGCCCTCCAGGACTTAGTAGTTGAAGCCGAGGCAGAGCTGCCTCCACGATGCGGATGTGCGTCATACCCGAACCACTTCAACCCCTCCGTCCTGCGCCTCACCGCTGCTGCTCCAACGTCGCAACCGTCCACCGCACCGGAGCTGTTCCCACTACGCCGTTGTTCGCCGCCTCGGATCTGCTTCTCCGCCGCCGACAGAGGGCCACCGCACCACACTCAACAACTTGGCCATGGGTGCGTCCAAGGCTCCACCGTCCTCCACAACATCTAGTTTCCAGCGAACCACAAGAAGATCGTCGAAAAATCATAAGGAGGACACAGTATGGCAACCCGATATTGGTACTCCTCTTCCCTTATTCTTGCAAATCTTACATGTCTGCTCGCACGGTATTCATCCCACGAAGGAAACTAGTTGACCACTTCTTACTGCACATTCTTCCTGATACTAGATGTTCCAAGTAACTTGCGATGCACAAGGTTTCCCCCCATTTACTATTTCACTTTAGCTAGAGGTCCGTCGCCTGCCTGGATTTCAATTCATTGTCCGTTGATTCCCAATTAAAGGAAGTACCACCCGCGGAGGCACGCGGAGCACCTAGTCCGCCTGTTCGCCGGGGAATCAGTGCCTCAGTGTCTATCTTAGAGGTGTGTGTGGCGCAGGAGCTGCTGGCGCCCGATCTGGAGGTCCGCCGGGCTTAAAGGGATGGCCGGGGGGCGCTGCCAAGCAACGGCGGTGGGGTGAGGTTGAGGGGGGGGGCGGGGCGGCGGAGGCAGGGGTCTGGGCCGATGGTCGCTGGTGGTTCGAGGAAGATCATCAACTGTGATTGGCGGGAGGTAGATGAAGGCCATCTGCCCGTTCCTTGTAGATCGGACGGTGCAGAAAAAATCAACTGGCCTATTTATTTTCAGTCGATTGTTATTTTCATAGGACCACATGTGGTGGTTTGCTAGAGGATTACCTGCACTTCCCAGCCATCCCTGTGCTCATATATCAAAAGCCTAGAATCTAATTTTGTGTGCCATGCATGTTGTAGAGCTATCATATGTCTGTCGTCATTTATTTTTGACCCACCTGCTATCTGATACTTTTACACTGCATTACTTGTGCACAAACTACACCCATACTCTCTCATTATTGTTTTATTACACATGGGTATTTCAGAATCTCAACCACAGTATTCTAAAAAGAAAACACAGCTGTCGCTCCAGTCTGCATCGAGGATTGGAAAGGCGCGGTTTGACGCTCTAAAGAAGAGTGTAGTGTCATTCAATGAAGACTGTCAACGTAGCTCTGTAGTTGATGACCCCATTCGTCATACACCAGCATCGCAGGTGCTTGCTTTAACTTCATGGTGTCATATGTGGTTGCATGTTGCATATGGTGTCTACCTTGTATATTGCTTCTAAATTGGTTAAATTGCATCTGCTTAGCCATATATTGTGAATATGACATGCCTTCCTGTTTTTGGTACATACTGCATATGTCTATTAAGCATGTTCTTACATCAAACTAATGTTCTTGTGTATCCCTCATCAATCACTTATGATGAGACAGTCAGACGGGTGGGTTAGTGTGAGACGCGCTACTCTTTTAAAGAGTGCAGTGTCATCCTCCCCACATGATTCTCAACAAACAGCAAGGCTAGATGAAGATAGTCAACGTAGCTCTGTAGTTGGTGACCGCATTTCCCCTACACCACCATCGCAAGTGCTTG
The DNA here is from genome assembly GCA_039707655.1 of Elymus sibiricus. Classification (NCBI taxonomy): domain Eukaryota; kingdom Viridiplantae; phylum Streptophyta; class Magnoliopsida; order Poales; family Poaceae; genus Elymus; species Elymus sibiricus. Next base: position 130,523,505 of record CM077668.1, read on the forward strand.
CTCTAACTTGGCAGTGTGATATGTGGTTGCATGTTGCATATGGTGTCTAGCTTGTAATTCTTCTAATTTGGTTAAATTGCATCTGTTGTTCTGCTTAGTTTACACATTATACCTGTTAATGTGACATGCCTTCCTGTTTTTGGTACATACTACATCTGTCTATTAACCATGTCCTTACATAAAACTATTGTTCTTGTGTATCCCGCATCAATCACTTATGACGAGACACCTTTAGTATATGCTGCTTGATATTTGTTGCATCTTGCATATGATTTATAGCATGTACTGCATCTAATTTGTTGAAACGCCATTTATTATGAGACGCTTTTAACTTGGCAGAGTCATATTGGTTGCATCTTTCATGTGGTGTCTACCTTGCATTGCTTCTAATTTGTTGAAATGGCTTCTGCTTAGTTTACACAAATAGGTTTGAATATGCCATGCCGTCCTATTTTTCGTACATATTCCATCCTCGTATCATGTGTTTGCCTTACATCCAAGTAGTGTCCGTCAGTATCATGCATGAATGAGTTCTGAAGAGTGATTTTTATTCCTTTTTCTTGTCGTTTGACTTGACAATGCAAAATCAATAAAGCGGAAGGAAATTAGCAAGGCAGTGGATGATGGTGCTCCTTCCGACCAACTGAAACGAAGGGTCTCTACAGATTCTACTCCGCCATCTTCCAAACAAGATTTGCAAGACAACACATGCATATACAATCAACGTAGTTGTGTTGATGATGAGCACATCTCCCCTACCCAACCATCATAGGTGCTCGCTCTAACTTGGCACTGTTATATGTGGTTGCATGTTACGTATGATTTCTAGCTTGTATTGCTTCTAATTTTGTTGAATTGCATCTGCTTAGTTTACACATTATACTTGTGAATAAGACACGTGTTCCTGTTTCTAGAACATACAATATCTGTCTATCATGACATGTTCTTACATCAAAGTACTACTGTTGTGTAACCTGCAACAATCACTTATCATAAGCCACATTTAACTTGGGAGTGTGATATAGGTTGCATCTTGCATTGTTTTCTAGCTTCCACTGCTTCTAATTTGTTGAAATGGCACTTATGACGAGACAGTTTTAACTTGGTAGAGTGACATTCGTTGCATCTTTCATATGGTGTCTAGCTTTCATTGCTTCTAATTTGTTGAAATGCCTACTGCTTAGTTTACACATCATAGGTGTGAATATGCAATGTTGTCCTTTTTTCTTACATATTCAATCCTCCTATCATGCGGTCGCCTTACATGAAAGTAGTGTTCGTCGGCATCATGCATCAATGAGTTCTGAAAAGCGAATTTTATTCATTTTTCTTGTGGGTTTGACTTGACAAGGCAAAAAAAATAAGAGAGAGGAAGGTAAAAAGTAAGGCAGGGGCTGATGACGGTCATCTGGCGCCACCGGTAAGGAGGCGCTCTAGAGATTCTGCTACTACTGCTAGTGCAGTAGAAGTTCCAAGTAAATATGATGTGCCCAACAACCCTTCTCCAGCATCCCAGGTGCTTTCTCTAGCTTGGCAGTGTGATATTTGCTTGCATGTTGCATATGGTGTCTAGCCTGTATTGCTTCTAATTTGATTAAATTGCATCTGCTTAGTTTACACATTATACATGTTAACATGGCATGTCTTCCTTTTTTTGCATATACTACATCTGTCTATTACATGTTCTAACATCGAAGTACTGTTCATGTCTATCCTGCATCAATCACTTATGATGAAACACCTTTAACTTGGTAGTGTGATATTGTTTGGATCTTGCATATGATTTATTGCTTGTACTGCTTGACATTTGTTTAAATGCCACTTATGACGAGACACTATTAACTTGGCAGAGTGATATTTGTAGCATCTTTCATATGGTGTCTAGCTTCCATTGCATTGCTTCTAATTTATTGAAATGCCTTCTGCTTAGTTTACGCATCATAGGTCTGATTATCTCATGCCGTCCTGTTTTTGGTACATATTACATCCTCCTATCATGCGGTTGTCTAACATCAAAGTTCAGTTCGTCTGAATCACACATCAATTAGTTCTGAAGAACTAAATTTTTATTCCTTTTTCTCATGGGTTTGACTTGACATGGAAAAAAGAGAGGAAGGTACACAGAATGGTAGGGGATGGTGTTACTACTCAGGAGGCACGGAAACGGAAGCGGAGCAGCTCTGCAGATTCTGCTGGTACTGATAGTGCAAGAGAAGGTCGAAGTCCACTGGATAAATGCACAAACACAGTATCCCCTGCTACACCACCTGCAAAATGTACCAAAGACAAACAAACCAAACAAGCAACGACAGCCCCAGTGGTTGCAGCACCTTCTTCCACAGTACCAACATGTGCACAACTTACTCGTTCGTCAACTCTGCTAGCGGCAAGTTCCCAAGCTCCTTTGCCACCTGACACTACTTCCGAAGCACTCTTGGCACAAGAGGACTTGGCAAGATCAGATGAACCTTGTGAGCTTCAGCACCATGATGGTAGTTGATCGAGTCATGTTACAGTTGCATGCTTCTTTATATGTAGTCTCATAGTTTGATGTACACTAACACTTCCCATTTTCATTGTTGAACTAGCACCTAGGCGCAAGAGGAAACAGACATCAGGGATAATGCTCGATAGGTTAACTAAATCTAAAGGAGGAAGAATGGAGATCCATTTTGAGTCAGGTTTAAAAAGGCCATGTGATGCTACAGAGTCAGCCAAGTTAGTATCAGAGGCAGCCGTTGCTGTTAGGTGTCATGCACGTATCCTCCCAACATGGATTCAGTACAGGAATGACAAAGACGAAATCCAATTTAACACCTTCCTCGACCATTTATCTGTAAGTATGGTTATTTATGGAACTTAGTAATATCGTCTTGCTCTATCCCATACTTTCTAGGTTGCTGGTAATGAGACTCCTATAATTTTGAACAGATGAGGTTCAAGTTGGATTGGCAAGATGATGCAACCAGACAAGCATGCACTCATGTTTTCAAGTCTGCTCTGCGACAGTATCGGTATAATCTGAGGAAAATTCACTTTGAAGGCAAGGCTAATAATGAACTTGCCCAAACATCTCCAGTGGAAAATATAACGGATGAAGACTGGACAGCCCTTGTTAAACATTGGTCTAATACAAAGTATCAAGTATGTTATATAGATGTGATCAGATGACATGTTGAACTCCTATTTACGCATGCCCCTCACAAATCTATCTTCTTCTAGGTGAACTATTCAAAGAACAAGGCCAACCGTACTAAAGTGAAATTCCAACGGACGACTGGATCTCGTAGCTATATTGCACACTGCGAGGCTCTGGTAACTAGCTGCTGTTTCACTCTTTTGGCTGTGCCATATTATCAGATCTATATTGACTTGTTCCAAATGCAGAGGAAAGCCGACAAGGACCAAAAATAACCTGAGCCAAATGCGGTGGAAATCTTCAAGAATTGTCACACCAGCAAGACGAAGGGCATGACTACACCAGTCAAAGCCGCTGTAGTAAGTCCTTAATCCTCAGGCCCTTTGAACTACTAGTTACTCTGACTTGTGGTGCATTGAACTGCATGGTTTGCAGCCAATGTCTATTACTCTTTTCAATTTTATACATAGTTGTCTGAACGTATCATTGCACTTTACAAGGTTTAAAAGAGAGGAACGATGTTCCTTTGCTCTTGATCTGTAATCTAGTTCCGTGCTGCACACAATGTTACAATTGCCTGTTTGTCTGATCTCAGTAGTTTTGTGATATGAATGATGTCATATTATGCTCACCGTATTATAAACTTTGTCTCTTTATCTTAGTTGTCAATACAATGTGAAGAAATAGACAATACATTAGCCATGGTATATGGTCATATGTTTGGAACCTGGTTTTATTATGTACTTTGCAGTAAAATACAACTAATATTTTACACGGGTTCACCAAAATAAGTTCTGTATATAAATCAAAGCTATTCTATTTGGTTTTGCTACCTCATTAATAACTTCTGTTCTGGTACTACTAATGTACAAACTCAACTTTTTAGCAAGCTATGGAACAAATGGTGGAACCGCAACAACCTCCTGAAGGTGATGAGGCAACCATAACCACAATGTCACCTCTTGCTGCAGTGGGTCAGTATCTCTCAACTAACAGTGCCAAAAGCACCTTCCTGCGTAATACTGGGTTGGTTGTTAAGGCAACCTCGTCCAAACTGCCTCATGAACAAGATCTGCAAGCTCGACAGAATGATATATCTGCGCTCCAGACACAAGTCCAATCCCTAATACAGACCCTTTGTGAAACAAGAACAGCCATTGTTCGATGTCGTCAAGATATGCATGGTTTTGAAACCAGACTATCAGACATCTGCTATGTTGTTCAGGAGCCTAGGAGAAATGACAGCGAAGTTTATGGTGCTCCATCAGACACTACAACATGAAAACGTACCAATCAGGTAAAATCATCCGAGCTTCTTAACTTCTGATGGTGCATTTACTTTTATGCCAACCCTCCTTTTGTTATATGGCTGTAATTTGTTTTGTTGTATTACAAAATTTGTTCTTAACAGGCAGCGACCGCCTGAAGAAAACAGCAAGCGATTTTTGTATAGTGTAGGGTGTTCCCTATATTTGCAGGGGTGGCGAACTTTGATGCCCAATGGATGTAATATGTGTGCAATCGCCGTAAAAGCCTAGCGTTAGTTGCTTGCTTATTTATTTCCTCGTAGTCATCTTTTTCCTTGGTTTGTTAGTGGCCGCAATAACCATGGGCCACATACGGCCCGTGGTAACCATGGGCCTGCTACCTGCTGTAGTGCCCAAGGGCCATCTACGGGCCGTAGAATCCGTGGGCCAAAAGCGGACCGCATTATGGGCCGTAAACGGGCCATAGTGGGAATGGTCCGTTTAAGGGCCCGTAGCATAACGGGCCATTAACAGGCCAAAAGTGATCATAGGCTTAATTCTATCGACAGTCATAACGGGTAGTTAATGGGCCGGAATACATGACGGGCTGAAAATGGCCCAATGGGTTAACAGACCACAAACGGGCCGATTGTAACCACGAGCTGAATCTGGCTCATTAGCATAACAGGCTAGTAACAGACCGTAAGTAATCGAGGGCCGGAAATGAGCCCAAAATTTTATGGGCCCTTAGAAGGCCGAAAGAAAACACGGACTGGAAACGGACCAACTGAATCATGGGCCGTTAATGGGCTCAAAGCCGTTTACTTTTCATGATGGGCCAGAATCATCATGGGCCATCAATGGGCCCAGAGAAACAAAAGGCCTAATATGGGCTGAAAGACGTCATGGGCCATAGATGGGCCCAGAGAAACAAAAGGCCTAATATGGGCCAAAAGACGTCACGGGCCATAGATGGGCCGAAAGTGACAACGGGCTGAAATCATAAGGCACGGTCCACATGGCGCTACTAGGCCGAATTTTGAAAGGCCATAACGGGCCATGAGTACCCGGGCCATAAATGGGTTGTATGCGAACAGGCCGTTAACAGGCTTTCCTTGGGCCGTCCCGCTTACATTTGACCAAGTCAAACGGGCCGGCCTTTTTAACGTAAATGGGCCACTATTGGGCCGTGCCACATGTCGACATATCATAGGTGTCGCGCGTCCAATGAATGGATGACATCTGTCCCAACGCTGAGCTGACACGTGGTTCGGCGAATGAGAAATTTACACGTGGAAAATCGTCATTGGTCAGGGCTGCTAACGGGTTATCGGATCCAAACCAGAACCCGATAGCTTAACGGCGACCCATTACGGTGAATGCCACGTGTCGGTTACCCTTGACGAAAACACTTCCATGACGCGACATTTATCGTCATGGAAGTGGACACTTCCGTGATGATAATTTTAGTATTGTCATGGAACACTTCTACGACAGCACAGGTATGACTATCTTGATTCTGTCATAAAATTGTCACGGATGTACATGCATGACAGAAAACTTGACCAACTGTGACAAAGACGTATCATCACGGAAGTGTTTTTTTTGTAGTGCTGGGTAGCTGTTGTGTCCCCTGACGTGCCTAGCGCATAGTGTGCTCTCGCCGTAGTCTAGCCATGGTCACCGTCTAGCTGGTGGGAACGGGCGTGCCCCGAGTGTTCGAACCAGGGTCCCCGGAGCCCCGATTCCGACATTTGGCGCGCCAGGTAGGGGGCTCGCCTCCGTCCCGTCCTCTTGGACATCACCATGGCCGACGCTCGCCGCGAGCACGATGAGCGCAGGGCGGTCCGGGTGGCCCAGACGGAGCCTGCCGCCAACAACAACCGTCGTCGCCGCGCCGGCGCCGCCACCGACCCCGCTGCTAGGGAGCAGCAGGCCTCCTCCCTCCATCCGTCCGTGCAGCCGGCTGGCCACACCGCCACTGCCTCCTCGCTCGCCCGCTGCGACCTGCCGGGCCTGCAGGCCGCGCTGCTCATGGCGCGTGAGCTGCTGCGCTGCCGCCCCACCAATGCCGGCTACGACGCCTGGCTCGCCCACATCACCGAGCTAATCAAAACCGCCGGAGACACCCCTGCGCCCTCTCACTCGCTCCACCCTCCGTCGCTACGCAACGGGGAGGTGGCGCATGGCGCGCCTCCACCGCCTCCTCCGTCCAACACGGACGCTGGGCGCCACCGCGGTGCGCGGGCACGAGAGCCATCCCACGGCGTGTCCTCGCCGGACCACGACAAGGCCAGCTGCCAGATTGTCCGGCGCGCGGCGCCCGACGCGCGCGTGCTCCTCAACCAGCAGTGCCAGCGCCAGGACCATACCATCCAGGAGGTCGCAGTGGCCGGTCATCAGAACCGTGCCGCCCTCGCTGGCGGCGTCGCCTCCAGCAGCAGGGGTTGCCGCGCCTTCACCTGGGCCACCTCATCGCTACGACGGCACCCCCAACCCCACGGAGTTCCTGCAGCTCTACACCCTGAGCATCGAGGCGGCAAACGGTGACGACAAGGTCAAGGCGAACTGGTTCCCCATGGCCCTCAAGGACGCGCCACGCTCTTGGCTCATGAACCTTCCCGAAGCATCAATTTCTTCGTGGGCCGAGCTATGCCGGTAGTTTGTCGCTAACTTCAAGGGCACGAACGAGCGCCCCCTCATGCTCAACGACTTGCGCGTCGTGCGCCAGCGCCCTGACGAGACTCTCCGCAAGTACATCTAGCGCTTCAGCCATGTGCGCAAGAAAATTCCACGTGCCTCCGACGCTACCATCATCTCCGCGTTCTCCTCCGGCGTCTCAGACGTCAGGATGCGTGAGAAGCTCGCCATCAACGATGAACTTGACTCTGTGGTCGAGCTGTTCGACCTCGCCGACAGGTGCGCCAAGGCTGAGGAGGGCCGCCTCTTCATCCACAACGACCTAGATGTGGCACCCGATGCTGCCAAGGCCAAGAGCAAGGACGCCAAGCGCAAGGGCCCTGCCGTGCTTGCGGCGGAGCCTGAGCAGAAGCGCGGCCGCGATCGCGACGATCCCAAGAAGGATGGCCGTCCGTATTGCGCCTACCATGACAAGTTCTCCCACAACACCGAAGACGGCCACGAGCTCAAGCTGCTTCGCGAGAGCCGCCAGGACGGGTGCAGCAGCCGCAACGATCGTGGCGCCGGCTGCGGAGGCAGCCACAACAACAACTGCTGGGGTGATAACGGCAACAACGACAACAACAACTTCAGGCAGGGCTGGTGCTACCAGCCGCGGCAGGCCAATCCTCAGGCCAATGCCGCTTTGCCGCCGTTGCCGCCACCAACTCGAAGGAACAACGGCAACCAGCCTGACATGGGCGCCGGGGGCTACCAGGAGCCTCGCGAGGTGGCTCGTATCCTTGGCGGGGCCCAGGCCCCCCATCCAACCACCACTTCAAGCAGTTCTCTCGCGAGGTGAACGCGGCTCTCCCGAGGCCTGAGGCTTCTCAGCCCCTCTAGTGGTCGCAATATGCTATCTCCTTCGACTCCAAGGACCACCCCAAGTCCACGGAGGCTCTGGGAATGATCCCCATGGTATGCACCCCCACCATCAGCAACGTTGCTGTCACCAAGACGCTCGTCGACAGAGGTGCAGGCCTCAACGTGATCTCCATCGAGACCTTCGAGAAGCTCCAAGTGCCCTACGAGCAGCTGATGCCGACGAGGCCCTTCTCAGGCGTCACCGATGGCTCCACGTTGCCTCTGGGGCAGGTGCGCCTTCCTGTCACCTTCGGCACCCGCAAGAACTACCGCACTGAGCTCATCGACTTCGATGTGGCGCACATCGGCCTGCCGTACAACGCTATCTTGGGTTACCCCGCACTCGCCAAGTTCATGGCAGTGACCCGTCACGCCTACAACATCCTCAAGATGCCAGGCTGCAGCGACATCATCACAGTCCGCTGCGACGAGAAGGACGCGGTCCGCTCCCTCGAGAGCGCCTACAAGGCTGCCGCCACTGCCTACCCCACTGATGAAGACGACATCGAGCCTCCCGAAGCCGCACCCGCGAAGAAAAAGCAACTGTTCTCTCAGGCGCGCGCCGAGACGAAGAAAGTGTCAGTGGACGGCAGCGGTTCAGGCCCTGCCTTTACCATCAGCACCAACCTATCTCCTGCATAGGAAGGCGCGCTCGTCACCTTCCTTCAGGCAAATGCGGATGTGTTTGCTTGGACGGCATCTGCTTTGTCCGGTGTGCCGAGGGAGGTGATCGAGCACCACTTAGTGGTGTGCCCCAACGCATGCCCCGTGAAGCAAATGGCACGGTGCCAAGCGCAAGAGAAGCAAGAGTTCATCGTCAAAGAAGTTCAGAAGCTACAAGAGGCAGGAGTCATCCGTGAGGTACGCCATCCCGAATGGCTCGCCAACCTAGTCGTAGTACCCAAGAAAAGCGGCAAGGAGCGAATGTGCGTCGACTTCACGAGCCTCAACAAAGCCTGCCCTCAAGATCCCTTCCCGTTGCCTCACATAGACCAGATCGTGGACTCCACCGTCGGGTGTGAGTTGCTGTGCTTCCTAGACGCCTTCTCAGGCTACCACCAGATCAAGATGGCAACGGAAGACGTGGAGAGAACTGCCTTCATCACCCCCTGCGGGATATACTGCTACATCTGCATGCCCTTCGGCCTGAGGAGCGCCGGAGCCACCTTCGAGAGGCTGATATGCATCGCCCTGGGGCCCCAGATGGGAAGAAACGCAGAGGCCTGCGTCGATGACATCGTTGTCAAGACGCGCGAGGCCTGGTCCCTCATCATGGACCTCGAGGAAACGTTCGCCAACTTGCACAAGGTTAACCTCAAGCTCAACCCCGACAAGTGCGTCTTCGGAATCCCTTCCGGCAAGTTGCTTGGCTTCCTGGTCTCCCACCACAGCATCGAGGCAAACCCCGAGAAGATCAAGGCCATCAAGAGGATGCGCCCTCCCCAGAACCTCAAGGAAATGCAGCGCCTGGCGAGATGCATGGCCTCGCTTGGGTGTTTCATCTCCAAGTTTGGCGAGCGAGCCCTGCCATTCTTCAAGCTCATCAAGAGATCCGGCCCCTTCAAGTGGACACCTGAGGCTGACACGACGTTCAAGGACCTCAAGAGGTACCTGACAAGCCCACCCATCATGGTCGCGCCATGCTCCCGCGAGCCCCTGCTCCTGTACTTGGCAGCCACCCCCCAGACGGCCAGCGTGGCCTTGGTGGCGGTACGGGAGGAGCGCGCCTGCATCCAGAAGAAACCTGCTGAGGCCGTACCGGCACCTGCCGAGGCCGCGCCATCACCTGCCGGGGGACCTCCTCAGGAGGCCCCTGAAGAGCCACCTCTTGGACCCTCCGGAGAGCAAGCGATCGCTGCAACTACGTGCCTCGTCGAGCACCCCGTGTACTTCGTCAGCACCGTGCTACGGGATGCGCGCGAGCGCTACCCCATGCAGCAGAAGCTCCTCCTCGCGCTCCTCATCGCCTCCAGGAAGCTGTGCCAGTACTTCCAGGGCCACCCCATCAAGGTGATCACATCCTATCCCCTAGAGCAAGTCTTGCGCAGCCCCAATGCTGCTGGCCCGCTCGCCGAGTGGAACATCGAGCTCTAGGCCTTCGAGCTGAAATTCTGCACCATAAGGACGATCAAGGGCGCAGCCTTGGCGGATTTCACGGCGGAGTGGACGGATCCGCAGCAAGAGGAGCCTCGCGAAGACGAAATCCTCCTGCCAGGGGATGAAGCACCTGGTGGCTGGACCGTGCACTTCGAAGGCGCGTTCTCCCGACAGGGCGCGGGGGCTGGTGTCGTGCTCACCTCGCCAACAGGAAACAAGCTCTACTACGTTGTCCAACTCTGCTTCAAGCATGACGACAAGGTCTCCAACAACATCGCTGAGTACGAATGCCTCATCGCCGGGCTCAAGGTTACCTCTGCTCTGGGCATCAAGCGCATCATCATCAAGGGCGACTCTCAGCTCCTCATCAGCTTCTCCAACAAAAGCTACAAGCCCAAGGAGGAGCACATGGCTGCCTATCTAGAAGAAGTGCGCAAGCTCGAGAAGCGCTTCCTCGGCATGGAGCTCCAGCATGTCCCTCATGGCAGCAACAAGGAAGCAGATGACATCGCCAAGCGGGCGTCTCGCCGTGAGCCTCAAAGGCCTGGCGTCTTCGAGGAAAGGCTCTTGAAGGCATCAGCTACGCCGCTTGCCGCTAGGACTATGGCGCCTCATGAGGAGCTCCCTCCCGCACCACCCTCAGGCGCACCCGACTGCGGCCCATCGTCAGGCGCTCGCCTGCTGCTGGCGCTGGAGCCACAAGCTGACAGCTGGGCCAATGAATTCAAGACCTATCTGGAGGACGGCACCCTCCCAGAGAAGGACTCCGAGGCCGAATGCGTGGCCCGCCAGGCCACAACCTATTGCTTGAAGGATGACGAACTCTACCGCATGCGCCCCAATGGCGTCGCGTTGCGGTGCATCTCCGAAGAGCAAGGTCGAGAGCTGCTTGTCGACATCTGATACGTCTCCAACGTATCTATAATTTTTGATTGTTCCATGCTATTATAGTATCAATCTTGGATGTTTTATATGCAATTATATGCCATTATATATCATTTTTTGGGACTAAGCTATTAACCCAGTGCCCAGTGCCAGTTGCTGTTTTCTACTTGTTTTTGCCTTTTCAGAAAATCATTATCAAAAACTGTCCAAACGAGAAAAAAACTTTGGATTAAATTTTTCTGGACCACAAGAGACCCAGGAAGCTTCGGGAGAAGACAATAAGAGCCAAGAGGAGGCGACAAGCCTAGAGGGCGCGCCCCCAGGCTTGTGGGCCCCTCGTGGCACCTCTTTACCTAATTCCAACACTATAAATTCCCAAATATTCCAAAACCAACAGAGAGCCAGAAGAGAAAACCTTTCCACCGCTGCAAGCCTCTATTCTTCTGTGATCCCATCAGGAGGCCTTTTTCGGTACTCTGTCGGAAGGGGAATCGATCACGGAGGGCTTCTTCATCAACCTTGCTGCCCTTCCGATGATGTGTGAGTAGTTTACCATAGACCTATGGGCCCATAGCTAGTAGCTAGATGGCTTATTCTCTCTCTTTGATCTTCAATACCATGTTCTCCTCGATGTTCTTGGAGTTCTATCCGGTAATCTTCTTTTGCGGTGTGTTTGTTGGGATCCGATGAATTGTGAGTTTATGATCAAATTATTCATGAGAAATATTTGAGTCTTCTCTGAACTCTTTTATGCATGATTATTATAGCTTTGTATTTCTCTCCGATCTATAGATTTGGTTTGGTCTACTAGATTGATTTATCTTGCAATGGGAGAGGTGCTTTGTGATGGGTTTAATCTTGCAGTGCTCAATCCCAGTGACAGTAGGGGACATAACACGTATTTCTATTGTTGCCATTAAGGATAAAAAGATGGGGTTTAATCATATTGCTTGAGTTTACTTTGTCTGCATCATGTCATATTGCTTAAGGCGTTACTCTGTTTCATACTTAATACCCTAGATGCATGCTGGATAGTGGTCGATGGGTGGAGTAATAGTAGTAGATGCAGGCAGGAGTCGGTCTACTTGTCTTGGACCTGATGCCTATATACATGACCATTGCCATGAATTCGTCATAATTATTTGCTTTTCTATCAATTACCCAATAGTAATTTGTCTACCCACCGTATGCTATGTGTTCGAGAGAGAAGCCTCTAGTGAAAACTATGGCCCCCGGGTCTACTTTATCATATATAAAAAACCTAAAAATACCTTGATGCAATTTATTTACTTTTATTTTAATTAGTATTTTATTTTATCTATTTATCTCTATAAGATTTAATCCTTGCAAATAACCGCTAAGAGGATTGACAACCCTCTTATTTGTGTTGGGTGCAAGTGTTTGCTCTTGTGTGTGCAGGTGCGCTTAATGGAATTTTGCTTGGTTCTCCTACTGGATTGATAACCTTGGTTCTTAACTGAGGGAAATACTTATCTCTACTGTACTACATCATCCTCTCCTCTTCGGGAAATACCAACGCAGACTACAAGTAGCAGGAAGAATTTCTGGTGCCGTTGCCGGGGAGACATCATCAAAATTACCAAGTACCTTCGCACAAATTATCATTCACTTGCATTTATTTTATTTGCCTTTTATTTGCATTTGCCTCTTGTTTTCATCTCCCCCACTTCTAAAACAATTTTACAAACATAAAAAAAATTTGTGTGCTATCTTTTGCTTGTGTTGCCATGTGCCTTCTATTTGCTTGCATCTTCGCTTGCTAAAAATCTGTTGATATGGATCCTCATCCACTAGCTAATCTTTTCAAAAGATCCAATTTTGATGAACAAATTGCTAGTGAGTTGAGTGCACTTGATTATCCCTATGAAGTTTTGCTTGAAAATCATGAGTCTAAAAATTGTGATGAAGTGTTGAAAGAAGAAATTTATAAAGTGATTCATGATAGCCCTTGAATGAAAAGCATGATTGCAATGATGTTATTGTAAATTCTATTAATGTCAGTTGTGCTAATAATATGCAAAACTACAAGCTTGGGGATGATGATTTTATGATATCCACTACTCATTGTAATGATCATGATTGGGGTGATGCTTCGTATGATCTTGAAAATTTATTTAAGCCTCATGATGAATATGTTTGCAATAATATTGAAAGTGGGTTTGGAAGAGTGACAACTTTAGAAAATCCCACTATTTTGGAGAACAATCAATCTTATGAAATTTTTGATAAAAGTGGGTTTGGAGAGGTCATGACTTTAGTTGATGTTAATCCCACTATCTTGGAAGATTATGACATCTTTTTGCATGTGGATCATGAACAAAATATCTTATGTGATAGTTATATTGTTGAATTTGATTATGATCCTACATGTAATTATTATGAGATAGGAAAATATGGTCATAGAAATCTTCATGTCGCTAAATTATATCTCTTTGTGTTGAAATTATTAATGCTTCATCCTCCCTATTTGCATATGCTAGAAATTGGTTGTCTTGATAATTTGTTTTCCTATAAAATGCCTATGCATAGGAAGAGGGTTAGACTTAACTGTGTTTGTCACATGTTTTTATGATGCTCTCTTTGTGTTTCAATTATTATCATTCATAAGAGCATCATTGAAATCTCAAGCCTATCATAATCGCTATAAAGAAAGAGCTTCTTGGGAGGCAACCCAATGAATAAAATAAATTTTTGTTTTACTTTCTGTTCTTTTACACAATTGTAGCTTCTGTTATGATTGTGTTTTTATGTTTTAATTAGTGTTTGTGCCAAGTAGTGCCTTTGGGATGATTTGGAAGATAGTATGATAGATGCTGTTGGAAAACAGAAACTTTTGCGTCCAGTGATGGAATTTTGCTTTTTCGCTGGAGTGTCAGAACCTTATGAATTTTTTTAAAAAGTATTTATATATGAATTCCCCACGTTTTCCTAATTTTTCAGAATTTTTGGAGTTACATAAGTATGATGTTAATTCAGATCTTTACAGACTGTTCTGTTTTAGACAGATTCTGTTTTTGTTGCATAGTTTGCTTATTTTGATGAATCTATGGATCGTATCGGGGGGTATGAGTCATGGAGAAGTTGGAGTACAGTAGTATTATGCCAATATTAAATATTAATAAATTTACAACAGTACCTTAAGTTTAAGATTTATTTGTTATACTAACGGATCTCACGAGGTTTCGGTTGAGTTTTGTGTGCTGAAGTTTTCAAGTTTTGGGTGAGACTACGATGGGTAAAGGAATAAGGAGCGGCAAGAGCCTAAGATTGGGGGTGCCCAAGGCACCCCAAGGTAGTATTCAAGGAAGACTCAAGTGTCTAAGCTTGGGGAAGCCCCGGAAGGCATCCCCTCTTTCGTCTACAATCTATCAGTAACTCACTTGGAGCTATATTTTTATTCATCACATGATATGTGTTTTACTTGGAGCATCTTGTGATATAGTTTGTTTGCTTTTGTTTGCTTTTTAGTTTGTCACAATCATCTTTGCTGAACTCACCTTTTTGAGAGGGACACACATTATTCGTGATTTGTTAGAATACTCTACGTGCTTCACTTATATCTTTTGAGCTAGGCAGTTGCTCTAGTGCTTCACTTATATCTTTTAGAGCACGGCGGTGGTTATATTTTAAAGAAATACTTGCACTCTCATGCTTCACTTATATCTTTTTGAGAGTCTAATGAATAGCAATGGTAATATGCACGGGTTATGAATTTGGTCCTGATATGATAGGTATTCAAGAGGGATATAATAAAAACTTTCAGGTAGATCACTGAATATGATAAGTTTGATTCCTTGCAATAGTTTTGCGATATTAAGATGGTAATATGTGGGAGGTATTAGTATATGATTGTAGTTTAGTAAGAATATTGGTGTTAAGGTTTGTGATTCCCGAAGCATGCACGTATGATCTGTCATTATGCTAAGAAGTTGGAGCATGATTTATTGTTGATTGTCTACCTTATGTGTGGTGGTTGGGGACGAGCGATGGACTTGTCCTACCAATCTATCCCTCTAGGGGCATGTGTAGTAGTACTTTGCTTTGAGGGATAATAAACTTTCGCAATAAGTATGTGAGTTCTGTATGACTAATGTGAGTCCATTGATTATACACACTCTCACCTTTCCGCAATTTGCTAGCCTCTTCGGTACCGTGCATTGTCCTTTCTCACATCGAGAGTTGGTGCAAACTTCGCCGGTGCATCCAAACCCCGTGATATGATACGCTCTATCACACATAAGCCTCTTTATATCTTCCTCAAAACAGCCACCATACCTACCTATCATGGCATTTCCATAGCCATTCCGAGGTATATTGCCATGCAACTTCCACCGTTCCGTTTTTATGACACACATCGTCATTGTCATATTGCTTTGCATGATCATATAGACGACATAGTATTTGTGGCTCAGCCACTGTTCATCATTTTTATACATGTTATGCTAGCATCATTGCACATCCTGGTACACCGCCAGAGGCATTCATATAGAGTCATACTTTTGTTCAAGTATCAAGTTGTAATATTGAGTTGTAAGTAAATAAAA
The DNA here is from genome assembly GCA_039707655.1 of Elymus sibiricus. Taxonomy (NCBI): domain Eukaryota; kingdom Viridiplantae; phylum Streptophyta; class Magnoliopsida; order Poales; family Poaceae; genus Elymus; species Elymus sibiricus. Next base: position 130,538,981 of record CM077668.1, read on the forward strand.
GTGTGATGATCATCATTATTAGAGCATTGTCCCAGTGAGGAAAGGATGATGGAGACCATGATTCCCCCACAAGTCGGGATGAGACTCCGGACGAAAATAAAAAAAGAGAGAAAAAGAGGCCAAAAAGAGCCATGAAAAAAAATGAGAGAAAAAGAGAGAAGGGGCAATGTTACTATCCTTTTTCCACACTTGTGCTTCAGAGTAGCACCATGTTTTTCATATAGAGCGTCTCCTATTTTTTCACTTTCATATACTAGTGGGAATTTTTCATTATAGAACTTGGCTTGTATATTCCGATGATAGCCTTCCTCAAATGCCCGAGGTCTTCATGAGCAAGCAAGTTGGATGCACACCCACTTAGTTTTCATGTTGAGCTTTCATACACTTATAGCTCTTAGTGCATCCGTTGCATGGCAATCCCTACTCCTCGCATTGACATCAATTGATGGGCATCTCCATAGCCCGTTGATTGGCCTCATCGATGTGAGACTATCTTCTTATTTTTGACTTTTCTTATTTATCTCTACCACCACACTCTATTCCACCCATAGTGCTATATCCATGGCATGCGCTCATGTATTGCATGGGAGTTGAAAAAGCTGAAGCGCGTTAAAAAGTATGAACCAATTGCTCGGCTTGTCATCGGGGTAGTGCATGATAAATACTTTGTGTTAAGAAGATGGAGCATGACAGGATTATATATTTTTGTAGGGATAACGTTCTTTATCATTTTTATTTTGAAAGACATGATTGTTTATTAGTATGCCTGAATATTGATGTCTTTATATCAAATTATAGACTATTGCTTTGAATCATTCGGATCTTATTATTCATACCGTAAGAGAGATTACATGATGAAACATGATAGGTAGCATTCCACATCAAAAATTTTGTTTTTATCATTTACCTACTCGAGGACGAGCAGGAATTAAGCTTGGGGATGCTTGATACGTCTCCAACGTATCTATAATTTTTGATTGTTCCATGCTATTATAGTATCAATCTTGGATGTTTTATATGCAATTATATGCCATTATATATCATTTTTTGGGACTAACCTATTAACCCAGTGCCCAGTGCCAGTTGCTGTTTTCTGCTTGTTTTTGCCTTTTCAGAAAATCATTATCAAAAAGTGTCCAAACGAGAAAAAAACTTTGGATTAATTTTTTCTGGGCCAGAAGAGACCCAGGAAGCTTCAGGAGAAGACCAGAAGAGCCATGAGGAGGCGGCAAGCCTGGAGGGCACGCCCAGGGGGGTAGGGCGTGCCCCCCAGGCTTGTGGGCCCCTCGTGGCACCTCTTGACCAAATTCCAACGCTATAAATTCCCAAGTATTCCAAAACCAACAGAGAGCCAAAAGAGAAAACCTTTCCACATCCGCAAGCCTCTGTTCTTCCATGATCCCATCTGGAGGCCTTTTCCGGTACTCTGTCGGAGGGGGAATCGATCACGGAGGGCTTCTTCATCAACCTTGCTGCCCTTCCGATGATGTGTGAGTAGTTTACCACAGACCTACGGGTCCATAGCTAGTAGCTAGATGACTTCTTGTCTCTCTCTTTGATCTTCAATACCATGTTCTCCTCGATGTTCTTGGAGTTCTATCCGATGTAATCTTCTTTTGCGGTGTGTTTGTTGGGATCCGATGAATTGTGAGTTTATGATCAGATTATTCATGAGAAATATTTGAGTCTTCTCTGAACTCTTTTATGCATGATTATTATAGCTTTGTATTTCTCTCCGATCTATCGATTTGGTTTGGCCTACTAGATTGATTTATCTTGCAATGGGAGAGGTGCTTTGTGATGGGTTCAATCTTGCGGTGCTCAATCCCAGTGATAGTTGGGGACATGACATGTATTTGTATTGTTGCCATTAAGGATAAAAAGATGGGGTTTAATCATATTGCTTGAGTTTACTTTGTCTACATCATGTCATCTTGCTTAAGGCGTTACTCTGTTTCATACTTAATACCCTAGATGCATGCTGGATAGCGGTCGATGGTTGGAGTAATAGTAGTAGATGCAGGAAGGAGTCGGTCTACTTGTCCCGGATGTGATACCTATATACATGATCATTGCCATGAATCCATCATAATTATTTGCTTTTCTAGAAGAGGCATTCCGATCTAACTTCCAGGGCACTTATGTTTGGCCGCCGGATTCCTCCGATCTAAGCAACGTCGTCCAGAAGCCAGGAGAGTCCGCGCGGCTATTCTGGAATCATTTCTTAACCAAGAAAAACCAGATCGTGGATTGCCCCGATGCCGAAGCAATAGCATCCTTCAGGCACAATATTCGGGATGAATGGCTGGCTCGACAGCTCGGCCAGGACAAACCATGGACAATGTCCGCCCTCACCTCACTCATGACCCGCTTTTGCGCGGGCGAGGATAACTGGCTAGCAAGACGATTGCCCAATAGTAATTTGTCTACCCACCGTATGATATGTGTTCGAGGGAGAAGCCTCTAGTGAAAACTATGGCCCCCGGGTCTACTTTATCATATATAAAAAACCTAAAAATACCTTGCTGCAATTTATTTACTTTTATTTTAATTAGTATTTTAGTTTATATATTTATCTCTATAAGATTTAATCCTTGCAATTAACCGCTAAGAGGATTGACAACCCTCTTATTTGCGTTGGGTGCAAGTGTTTGCTCTTGTGTCTGCAGGTGCGCTTAACGGAATTTTGCTTGGTTCTCCTACTGGATTGATAACCTTGGTTCTTAACTGAGGGAAATACTTATCTCTACTGTACTGCATCATCCTCTCGTCTTCGGGGAAATACCAATGCAGACTACAAGTAGCAACATCCATGGTGGAGACTGTGGCCACCACTCTTCATCGCGCACGCTCGCCGGCAAGGTGTTCCACAACGGCTTCTACTGGCCAACCACGCTTCAAGACGCCACTGAGTTGGTCCAATCCTGTGAATCCTACCAATTCCACGCCAAGCAAATCCACCAGCCGGCGCAAGGCCTCCAGACGATCCCACTCTCCTAGCTCTTCGCAGTCTGGGGGCTAAATATCTTGGGACCCTTCCCGCGCGCGCCTGGCGGCTATCGCTACCTCTACGTCGACAACGACAAGTTCACCAAGTGGGCGGAAGTGGAACCTGTCCACACCGTCCCGGCAGGATCAGCCATCAAGTTCATCAAGGGCCTCGTGAGCCGCTTTGGCGTCCCCAAGCGCATCATCACTGACAACGGCTCGCAGTTCACCAGCGGCCTCTTCAAGTCATACTGCGCCAGCCTTGGCACGCATATCTGCTATGCCTCCATGGTGCACCCGCGAAGCAATGGCCATGTCAAGCGTGCTAATGCTGAGGTCCTCAAGGGCCTCAAGACACGAAGCTTCAAGAAAAATCTTGGCGCTTGTGGCAAAGGCTGGCTTGACGAGCTCTAGTCCGTGCTATGGTCGATCCGTACAACAGCAACCAAGCCCACTGGCGAAAGTCCCTTCTTCCTCGTTTACAGAGCAGAAGCGGTCCTTCCTTCTAAGCTCAAGCACGGACCTCCGTGAGTCCTCGCCTTCAACGAGGCTCATTAGGACAGCTCGCGAGAGGCTGATGTGCTGCTCCTCG